>OX335669.1:16028500-17268000 GCA_946894065.1 Acleris literana
CGAATACTATTATCTATGTTTGTGTTGTTTTGCACAGCTATATCGGTTTCTAACGCCCAGCTGTACGAGTCGCTTCAACAGAATCTGATATTGGGCAGTCCATTACAACAAGAGGAAAACATCCCGGCCATTGTAATGGTGTCCGGTACGTCCGCATCCGTCAAGATGGTATCTTGATAAAATAAAGTAATGAATAATAAAACACACCTGTAGGCAGGTATTTCGTTTGAGCCGACACATGTGCCGATGGAGATAGCACTTAGCAATTTATTGCCCGTTTTAATTTTTGTACGGCGGCCTGAATATGAGCTCAGCTGATTGTTCTCGCGAACCCAACAACACATCAAGCTCGATATGAATCATATTCCCGGAACACCAGCGTCTGGCTCTCTATTAAGAAAATACATCAGTATGCATTTTTTACTCGTTACGGGGTGATTAACAAAATTAAAGTCCTACCAAGATAAAGACTTGGAAAGGTAATTGTCCGGGTAATGCGGTTAGTGCTACCGAAGTGGTAAAGTTCTGGTGTAAATCTCAGCTGGTTGGACTAATTGGTCATATAGTGCCATTACCGGCATAATAAGGGCGAGGAGCTTAAGGCAGGCGCGCGCCGTCTACATTCACACACACACACACACGCGCGCGGCTACCCTCGGGTTGTGGTGTAATTAGGCAACGGCCAGGTCAATGGGTGATGACCAGCGCTTCTCGGTAATAACATGCTTAATAGCTTCACCTGAATAAATCACGCATAACGGTTACTAATATTTCTCAGCCAAATGAATCTTAATTTGACAGGGCGTCAATGGGTTCGTATTCGCCGGCTTTGTTCTATCGAACAACGGCTAATACTATTCAATGTAATGAGTAAATGAAACTAATTTATACATAATAATGTTTTTTTTCCATATTAAAATACAAGTCGTAGAATAAAAATGACGAAAAGGTCCTTATGATGACGTAAGTCAATATTTGAGTATGTAAACTACAACGTCGCACATTTACAAGCAGTTCGCATACAAATCTTATACAAAAATATGAAAGTATGTACATCTTGTTTTTGACACAGCAATGACCAACTGTACTTCGAATATACCTAAAATATTACTATAACCATATTATGCTTCTTATAAATAAATACATACAAACTTGGCATAACATGAAAGAGGAATGAAAATGTAGTATATACTATATTTTCATTTGTATATGGGGTTGTTGGCACCCTAATTATATTAGACTGCCAACATCCGGAAAAAATAAGGAGTGAATTGCACAGCAAAATTTACACCTTTCTTTAGTTACAAAAGTCGGTGGGGATTTTTCGCAGATAGCAAATATTTTACTTAAGCTTAAGTTAAAACCCACTAGCACATTACATTTTTCAAGTGACAACTAGAAAGGACAATAAGCAGCTAAAAGTTCATACAATTAGGACATTAAGGACATACTTGATTAAGGGTTAGATTCCATAGTTTGAAAGGTTTCTCAGCGACGATTTCTTGTGCAGCAACAGACGCAGAGCACGTGCGCGAGCACTCTCCACTTAACGCTAATGAAAGGCACATTTGTTCACAAGTTGAACAGCATCAATCTGATGAACTGTGTAAACACGCAAGTACAAAAATATAACAAATACGTAAATGTCGTGCGCACGAGCGTTACCGCGGCGTCCATTAGTGAACACTAACTGTAATCGCCATGGTGAATAAAACATCTAGCCAGCCTTAACGAACAGAGTGCGGTTGTAAACACCATATCAGCGGTACATTATTTAAGTTTGACATAAGTGTCAACATTTTTTGTGTCATCGGACATAACACATTATTATCTCTTACAGTATCCTTATTTTGTGCTTACTTTCTAAACGGTACATGTATCTGAGTAGTAACCGACAACCTCTTGACTTCACCAATAAATTCAAGTATAAATATCCGTCACGAAGATTTAACATCGTTTGGATTCCCCGTTTCTTCCTTTTATAAGCTTAATGCCTGCCAGTTAATTAACATATACATTTGACCATCAACTGTTAGAAAACTATAAAAGCACTAAATGCAAACAATATTTTATCAAAGCCGAAACTATCACTTATGCATGAATAACGCAAAAAACTTACAAGCCGTAGAAATGACTAGCTTTAGAATGTGGCTAGCGAAATTTTAGCATAAAATCGCTATAATATAATTCTTACAAGTAACAAATGTTTGTTTAATATCATTTTGAGTATGGTGTTTTTTTGGCAAGAAAGGTATGTAGAGAGACAAGCTGAGCTTGGACTGTGCCGTTTGTTTGGAAGTTTAGGAATGCATACTGGGTATTCTCGCAGCTTTATAAAGCGGAGGTGGAAGGGGAGCGAAACTTAATCTAAAACCGGCGGCGCCGATTTGGGTTCTTTGATAGGCGTCCCGGGCGGGAGCGCAACAGTTTTGGGTAATTAAAAAGTGTCAGTTATACATGTGTAATTACCACATGGAAATAGCGTTTATAAATGGCGTGGGTCGTTGCCCCGCCCGGTAAAAAACCACGTAAAAACTGCCAGCAAAAAATGGCGGAGCTCGGTTGTCAAAACACGTCACGGGATTATGGATGTGTCGCCGGCGGCGCCGCGTGCCGCCGCGATTTCATATTCCAAAAACGTCACCGAAATTTCTTTTTGTATTTAACAATGCGCCCAAATCGCTTTGTAACAAGCTGAGTTAAAAATTGGAACCTCGTTTCTTAAGGCTAAAATTTCGAGAATACTTACACCGATATTAAGATCTGATTGGTCTGTTTCTCGTTTTACCGTTGACTGCGTAATATTTATTTATGTTTGGCCCCAGTGCCCGAGCATCTATCTCTCGGTACTAATGAGCTGCGGAACGCGATAACTTATCACAATTAGTTCGGGCGTTTACCGTGACTAGTATGTTTTTATGGCGACACTTGCATCTAATCGCAGGGCTTGATGTGTACGCTGAATCTGTCATGTCGGTGTAATATTGCCTTCGCAAGTGCAACTTTAACGTCATAGCAAATGCGACCATCCGCTGCTATGAATTAAGATTTATAATCGTTACGCTCTTTTTCTTAGGTGGGAAGAATATAAACGAGGCGGCTTACAGCGGTTCCTGTATCAAGTTGTGAACGATGTCCGTTATTTTCTTCATCCATTCACTTCCAGGTTAACTAGTGAAGGTTCTTGAAGGTTGCAATCTTCGGGTGTGGTTGTATATCAATGATTTCTAACAAAATAGACACAGGATCGACTACTATGCTATGTGTGAGACCATTGTTATCTATTTCCACGTACAAGTAAATTAACTTTGTACAATTTGACATTTTAGAAGGTATACACACATCAAAAACGTCTAAGGATCAAAAATATCTCTACATTATTTTGCTGTGTGTATGCGTTTGACTTGCCGGGCCACGTAGGTCTATTGAAAACTGAAACATCGAAATTACCTTTTAAGTTACATCCAGAACTGACAACTGACAGCAGTTTATCCGTCAAACTCGTTCGCGGCATAATTCCGGTTTTTGGTTAAGGCTCTGATGACAACTTTATTTTAATAAAGGTAAGGCGAATTCTATGCCGGTCTTTATGATGTGAAGGAATCGAGGAACGCACTGGCTGACGTATCATTGTTTGCTAATGAGCGCGGGCGCAGTGACTGATACTGTCATACTGTGTTACGAGAACATTGTGATGTCATACGTGCAATATAGTATTCATAGTCTATTAATTAAACTGTTTTTTTTTAAATATAAGTTTCGTACAAGTTGTATAACGTTTTTAAGATTTTAAAAGTTCCGTTAACTTGATCTTGATTGTTTTGAATACCTAAAAATAATTTGCAAAGGCTAATAGAGGTAATATATGAAGCTCAAGCATAATATTACATAAAACACATCAAAGAAATTCATTTCTTTAGCACTTTTCAGACATGGCAGGTAGAGGGAGCTATTAACCTGGGTATGCATCAATCGAGTAGTAATAACTAGACAGTTAGTTACCCAAGGATGTCAGAGCACTTATTTAATTAATTACCCATCTCTAAAATTTCTAATGAGACAGAAACTTATTAAATAACAGCAGACCGTTTTCTTTCCACGTATAAATCTATGGTAAAACTGGACGGATTCGTATATGTAGCTACCTACGACTTGAACTCTGTTGAAACAATTCGCAAGTGCATTTGTGCGGTACACTTATCTTTGGGAAGGAATCTTCGCGGAAGAACCAAACGCAGAACAGCAGTTAGTTCTCACGTGGACCAGACGCAGCAGATAGAGATAAACAATATTATAAGTCACTGACATTTAACATTCCTATTGTTACGGCACACATTCCCGTATCTTTTCACAATCTACCTATCGACGCTATTACACGGTTCACACAATTAGTTAACTAAGCGATGCGTGTGGCTGTGATTGAATCACGCCAAATGTTGAACACGAGCCCCTCATGTCAATTTTTAGGTACAGTTTTCATCAATTTCGATCGCATAGTTATTGACACACTTTCTACGTTTAAACAAGATCACTCGTTAAAGATAATGGAATAACATTTGCTATCAAACTGAGAGGAGGTACAGTAGTAAAACTTTATTATAACTGTAATAACGAGTAAAGACTATATTGTATGCGTGTGGGCAGTTGACCGTTCTGTAGGGCTAAAGATTCCTACGGATATGAGGACGGATCCAGAATTCGGTCAAGGGGTTCATGATCTCCTGGATCTACCCTTGCACGGACATACGGGTGTCCACCGCTAGCCTGTCTAATTCAAACATATTTTAGAATCTGCAATCGCTACTTATTGTAGATTCGAACCTGCCTAGTCCTACCGAAATTATGTCACGTCCTGCACCGAAATATCTACTCCTTAAATGTAAACTAACGGAATTTTAGCAACATTTATTGCCGTTACGTAGCTAAATATCAAAATATCTTATGACAATAACGTAAAAAAATTGTGACTCGAAATATAGCACCCACCTGTTAATGCAGTTTGTTTTACAATATATTAATGATTTATTTACTTGGTAACTGTCTAGTCTGTTTTGAATATTCAACTAGCTTGAATTAACAGTTCATATCGCGTTAATTAGTCACACAACTGCCTTTGCAGTTGGCATTTGTTATTTTACATTCCCGTAATGTAAAACATATTTTCAATTCATTTTCCTTACCTATTACTGCTGTAATGCTAGTTTTAGAAACAATAGATCTATTCCATTACAATTAGGGTTCCGTAGTACGTTACTCTCCATAATTATGCTATATCTGGTATTTGTCTATGTACTACAAAGATATTATTCGTTCAAAACTACTTTTATTTAATGGCTGTTAGTTAAGAGTTTCGGTACAAAACTTTTAAAATAAATTGTACGGAAACATCACACAAGGCCTTACTACTATTTTTATTTATTTGCCATAAACGCCATAAAACATAAAATTTGCATAAGGGGAAGATTTATAACACAATGGTTAGACCCGCTGTCTTGTATGGATCAGAATGTTGGGCCGCGAAAGGGATGAATGAAAGGCAACTGCATGGAGCTGAAATGAGAATGCTAAGAGGGATGTGTGGTGTTACGCGAATGGAGAGAATAAGAAATGAGTATATTAGTGGAAGTCTGAAAGTGACATCGGTGACGTTGTGTGTGGAAATCAGTTGTCATGATATAGGCATGTGATGCGGAGGAATGAGGAAAATATCGTCAGGAAAGTTTTGAGTATGAATTTGGATGGCTTTAAGAGTAGGGGAAGACCAAAGAAACGATGGATGGACTGTGTGAAATATAATATGGCTAGAAAGGGAGTGACTACCGAGATGACGACTAATAGAGAAGTATGGAAGAAAAATACATGTTGCGCCGACCGCAAATAAGTTGGAATAAGGGCGGGAGAATGATGATGATACAGTATATGTATAACCTTTGAAAATAATTTCTTTCCCATTGCCACAGGATGGGGACCAGACTGTGTTGGTACCTTTAATCTACAGAACCCTAATATAGGAAAGATAGAACCCCCTAGTAAATCGAACTACAACAGGCTAAGTTACAACATTTTTTTAAGTTTAATATTTACAAAATATATACTTTATACAGTTATTATAGAAATTGACGATCGCCTTTGATCCGTCATCTTTCAGTTGACTTTAAAAAGCTTGCTACGGCTAATCATTACTAAAAGCATAATCCATTTGGGCGTTATTTTATTTTTAAATTTACTGCCATGTATATTCTACGTCTAAGAAGCATTAGCTTTTTTTATATCTTATTCTTTAACGTAACCATTGAGGCAATGAACCAACGCTAATAGTTGGTTACCTATCATAAGTCCGAAGTTCTGTTTCCCAAGCGCTTCATTTGTGCATATTTTTTTCTGATACCTCTACAGAACCTATAGGTTAGGTTAGGTTTGTTTAATAACAACCCAGGAAGTTTAGTTTTTTTTTCTAACTTATGAAAATTCTGACAAACGAATCAATTGGTAACTGAAATTCAACCTTGTGATAGGTAACTAACTATTAACGTTGATTCCTACGAGAGCAAGAGTGGACCAATTTTTTTTGATACGGAGCCCTTCGTATTGTTTGTAAGTCCCGCGTCCAGTCGAATTTGGTTGATTCGTCAAACAACTCGTCAAGAAACTTACCATATCGTTACGAGAAAGAATAATAACGTAGACGTCATAAAGCGGCCATCTGTTCGTGAACGCTCTTTGAAACTTATTACACCCGTAAGCGTTACTTTTCGCATTACTTGACCGCTCTAATATATCTTTATTTGATGCCAACGTTAAGCAAAATTGTGCTTGGCGTACCATACTGAATATACATAGTTAACATTGTGTACCCCGTACACTGCTGCTATTTCAAGTAAATCGGTTGAGTATATCATTAGTGATGCCTCGTAGTAAGTCGAACACTTCGCCGCTGTCGACTTCACCTTCTTCGACCGCCGGCGCTCGCGTTTCAATCTGTAAGGAAAACCACAAAATTGATTATCAGGTGTTATGGGAACGCGATGAAAACATACTTGATACATTCAGTGCTTTATACTCAAATCCGGGTCAACTTTGAATGAAAATTGGACGTCAACGGATCGCTCGATTGCTCGGCGTTCGGCGCATAGCAGTATAGTTAAAGGAATAGAGGGTTGCGGTTTTTGTGAGATAGAAAGTCAGTGGCGAATGTCACGTGTTTGTTCACGAATCTTGTATGTTCCACGTATAAGTATGTACAGTGCTACTATTTTCATTTTCGTAATAGCTATCGGCTACGTTCATTTTTCTTTGACAAATATACTGTTAGTTGCGAGCGCAAGCGTGATAGCGATACCAACCGAAAGCTATTAAGAAGCTGGGAATACTATAATAATATATCGTTGTCTAGTACCCATAGCACAAGGACTTTTCTTCGAATTTGGTTAATTAGTGTGTACAACCTTATTCCTATTTCTACCCTCCTCTGGTGTTACAGCAGCTTTTGGCAGCGGTGATTCCTTATCAATCTAATCATATACACTTGTAGTGAATATTGTAAGACGCTCAACCCTACTAACACAAACAAAAATAAAAACCTGTCAAGTGTGAGTCGGACGTGCATACCAAACATAAACCATAAACCATACTGATTTAAATTAACATACTCAAAATAGGTCTTATTTGCTACATAAATGCGAATCAGTTCTTTTGTTTATGTTAGTATTTTTGTTCTTTTTGTACGTCTGTTTGTCACGAATAAACGTTTTTTCTTTCTTTAAATACTTAGATGCGAGTTAAAACATTCGACAAGAAAACCTCTAATCTTTTTTACATTTTTTATGAGCGTGTCAGATAGTGCTTACATATTAACATTACACAGTCATAAAAATATTTTGCCTTTTAAATTATAAGGCGAAAAATACTTAAGTCATTTTCTAATTTAACTTCCCGCCAGGTCAAAGGTTTAATTCCCGAAAGTCCGCAATTATTTGCATTACCTATACATTACATGAACGGAATGATTGTTACTTAGTCACGCAAAAAGATAATGGGCAGGCCGGAGATTTCTCGAGACGCTGCAATCCTAGTAAAAAAAATATTACTGAGCGTTTTATTCATATTCGTTTCTATTAATATAAGTCGTTAGAAAATTAAAGATATTTTTTATTTTTTTTATTTTGGTTTGTCCACCAATAATTTAATTTTACAGTTAATCTATCAACTGGCACACATACTTAGAACACATACTATCTGAAAACTCAACTTTTTAAACAAGGTTTATGAACGGCATAATCGTTGTACACAAGATTTATTTTTAATCTATCACGAGTGATAGTAAAACCTTACTACCGAGACCTCTTTGAACTATGTTCTTAACTAAGGAAGGCAGGTGGTATATTTATGAAAAAAGGTGAAAATGCTCTTGCCCTTGGTTTTGATCTAATTAACAATCTAGTTAAAATCCCAGCAATAGTCTATTCCTATACGCCTTAGATACTAGTTAAAGGACACCGCACGGAAAGTATGGAAAAAAAACTTCGGTGAATTTTGATAAAAAAAATATATGTTACCTGTCTTGGTCAATATATAAAAATACTTGGTGCGCAATTAAATCCTGAGTAGTTTTTGAGAAAAAAATTATTTTGTGAAAAATTATGTGGATATTGGTTTCATAGAAAAATTTATGGAGGAAAAAAAGTGGCCTGTTTTGAACGAAAATATTTTTTGAACTGTCCATAGAATATGTTTGAATTTGAATTATTTATGAGAACAATAAAACAAGTTATGAAATATTCAAGATAAACAACTTTTCACCGATTAATTAAAAAAAAAAAACATGAAAGACTAATTATTTGTCGTTAAAATTCATTTCTAATCTTAATACTGAAGAATATGGGGCTTTGACATCAAACTTATATTAATAAAAAATATGCACCAAGTATCTCTTTAGTAATTTTTACTATTGGAGAAAACGGAAATATCACGATTATATATTTTAAAAAAATGCAGACCAATTTTACTTATTTTTATGAAACGCCACAACTTAAAAACTAAACACTTTTTTATATCAGTTTTTTTGATGAAGTTGATTAATTAAATGGTCCCTAAAACAAATTTTTGTTTTGTTCAAAACTGGCCATTTTTTCCATACTTTCCGAGCGGTGTCCTTTGACTACACAAAAAGACGACTGAAAGTTGATTAGTTTGATTATCACGTATAATGTAAATTAACGTCAGTATATTATTCTCCCGTTATAATTAAAACATTTCGGCATTCAAAGAACATTTCTTTACTTAAATGATGTCTTTGCGAATTGAACACTTCTCCGAGTTGGGACTTCTTATAAAAATAAATCCTCCTTAAATTAAATAAATAAATTAAAAGTATTTTTTTCCTCAAGAATTGTCAATTTTAAGACACGAACACCAATAAAATAACATTAACATTGTATGTTAATTAATGACTTAATTTTCTTCTTCTCCGTTAACCTGTTAATGTCTCTAAAACCTTAAAATGCCAAATAGTAAAATACGGATAACTTTAAAACATCACATTTTAGATGAATAGATGAGGGTCAGTACTGCTATAGAAGGCCTAAGTATTTATATTCTTAAAACAGTCTATCCCATTCGGCAACTTCTTTAAAAAATACAAGACAGTGCAAAAAAAATAATTTTAGAAATCTCAATAAAATCGCCATAGTAGTGCAAATAGTCAGTCGGCAACATCAGGCGCCCATTAACTGTATAAAGCAGATGTTCGCGAGTGCTGTGCAAACAAACGGGCAAACAAACTAATCGGCACTCGACGTACTTACAGGAGACACTCACTAAAAGCCCCGCAGGCCCAACGGGAGTATTTATGGCTAAAGACGGAAATAACTTATCCACATACACGTGTTGGTAAAAGCAAAAGGTAAGGAGAGTTTTGTTATCGAAGCAAAATTATAATATTTATTTATTTATTTAATCTTTATTCACAAAAATACAAATTTGAGTACAAAAGGTGAACTTACAAAAACGAATACAGGCCGGAGAATTTACTGGGTAAAACCATATTGCCTTTCACGTGTAGTGGTATTGTTTTTAACTCGGCCACCATTACTGTCAAGAAAATAAGAGCTACGAGTATCAAACCGTCCATAATACGATAACACGGCAAATGCCCTATGGTTTTACTGCGCGATGTCCAGCAAGATCACCTGGTACCCTACCTATTAATTTTGTACGTAGGTGTAACCTACCAGGTGATCTTACTGGACATCGCGTTTTACTGTGTACTACCAGTTCCTAAGTAGCGATAGACATTTTTCTATGAAACAAGCGTAACAAATATATTGTCGGTTGAGAGAACCAAGCAAATGCGATATGATAATAGTGGCCATCGCTATTATTAAGCCGAACGATATTAAGGAACTGGGAGGACTGTTAGACCTTGATAATTCAAGAAGATGCTAAAAGGAACAAAATGGCCATGAGCACTATGCAATACATACAAAAGAGGCGGCTAACTGCAATGAAGCATTCTAGAGGTATACTCTATTGATAACCAAATTGAATTTATAGTAGATTGTTCAACAAGGGACTAAAACAAGCCATAATGACACGAGATGTTTACGGAAACTGAGCATGGGTGCTATATTTCGAGTGTCACTATGGTTGTTCAGTCTCGCGTTAAACACTCTACTTTTCATTTTGATGCAAAGAAATAAAACGACGTTCTATGCAAAATTAAAATATTTATTATAACAAAGTTTCTTACAAATTTGTTCAGCGGTTGTTTTTTTTTTGTAATGTGATGCTTTAGGTGCTTCCATATTTAGCCAACAAATTCAAACTATTTTAAAACGAATTGGACAATGTATAATAAAATGGATCCATCCTTAATATAATTGAATAGATTCATATTCGTAATCTTTAATCGTGATTGCACAGTTGTCATTTTGATGTTATTTCCACGCCCTAGAAATTGTCTATACATATTCACTGAAAATGGCGATAATCCTCCATTCACAAATACCGTGATTGGATGTTTAGGGGTTTCCAAAGTAAGTTTTTTTTTAACTTTTATCCCTAGATACTAATAAGGAGCTTTAGTCCCGATATGCAGAGACTAAAGTAACATTATAAGAGCATGAGCAATGTTTATACTATTACAAGGCAGGTTAGCCGCCTTCTTTTGTATTACGGCAGTATGTGCAGCAATAATTGTTATTAGTCCAATCTCCCTTCTCAGCTGTACCTATAAGCTTCTTGAACGCCTTATCCTGGTCAGAATCACACCATTTATAGAGGCTACCATCCCACCAGAACAAGCTGGTTTTGGAAGGGGAAGAAGTTGCACAGACCAGGTACAGGCTCTAACCACGCATATTGAAGAGGGCTTCCAAAGGAATTTAACATCCACCGCAGTCTTTGTAGACCTAACTGCTGCATATGATACTGTCTGGAAACAAGGTCTCATATGCAAGTTTCTCAAAACGATCCCAAGCAGAGAAATGGCAGACATTATCATGAGTATGCTTAGTGATAGAGAATTCGAAGTCCACCTGGGAGATGCCAAAAGCCGTAGGAGAAGGTTAAACAACGGTTTACCACAAGGCTCTGTCATCATCCTCATCATCATGTCAGCCGAAAGACGTCCACTGCTGGACATAGGCCTCCCCCAAGGCTCTCCACTTCTACTCTCTTTCTTCTTTTTCTTGGTCTTGTGCTTTTCGCATCCACCGCGTTCCCGCGATCCTTACAAGTTCGTCACTCCATCTTGTTGGAGGCCTACCTACAGCTCGTCTCCCGGTCCGCGGACGCCACTCAAGAACCTTCTGGCCCCATCGGCCGTCAGTCCTGCGAGCAATGTGCCCCGCCCACTGCCACTTAAGTTTGGCTATTCTTCGAGCTATGTCGGTAACCTTAGTTCTACTGTGGATATCATCATTTCTGATTCTATCACGCAGAGAAATCCCGAGCATAGCCCTCTCCATAGCCCTCTGAGTGACTTTGAGCTTCCTTATAAGGCCCACTGTTAGCACCCACGTCTCAGATCCGTAAGTCATCACTGGCAACACACACTGGTCAAAGACTTTTGACTTCAGACACTGCAGTAATTTGGACGAAAAGGTGCTGCGAAGCTTCCCGAACGCTGCCCAGCCGAGTCGGATTCGACGAGTGACCTCTTTCTCAAAGTTGGACCTACCTAACTGGACCGTTTGTCCCAGGTAAGTATAGTCGTCAACAACTTCGAGCGGAGAGCCTCCGACTATCACGGGAGTTGGCGCGACATGGACATTGGACATGACTTTCGTCTTGTCCATGTTCATCCTCAAGCCAACTCGGTCGGAAACTCCACTGAGGTCAGCGAGCATTGCACTGAGGTCCTCCATTCCATGGTCTCAGCCATGACTACGATATCGTCAGCGAATCGAAGGTTAGTGATGTACTCGCCATTTATGTTGATGCCTCGTCCTTTCCAGTCCAGAACCTTAAAAGCATCCTCCAACGCAGCGGTGAACAGCTTCGGAGAGATCACATCTCCTTGTCTGACTCCCCGCTGCAGAGGAATAGGCTTCGTGCTCTGGTCCTGTAGTCGGACGGACATAGTGGCGTTTTCGTACAGACACTTCAACACTTCGATATATCGGTAGTCAACTTGGCACCGCTGGAGAGACTGCAGTACAGCCCAGGTCTCGATCGAATCGAGGGCTTTCTCGTAGTCCACAAATGCAAGGCAAAGGGGGAGGTTATACTCTTCGGTCTTCTGTATAACCTGCCGCAACGCATGTATGTGGTCTACGGTACTATAGCGTTTTCGGAAACCGGCTTGTTCGGGAGGCTGGAAATCGTCAAACCTGCGCGCGAGACGATTTGTGATGACCCTCGAAAACAGCTTGTAAACATGGCTCAGAAGTGAGATGGGTCTATAATTCTTCAGCAAAGTTTTATCACCCTTCTTGAAGAAGAGAACCACCACACTTCTGTTCCATGCTTTCGGCTTTCTCCCTTCGTGGAGGACGGAGCTGAACAGCGTCTGAAGGCCCCTAAGGGTGGGTTTACCACCCGCCTTCAGAAGTTCGGCTGTGATTCCATCCTCACCTGGGGCTTTGCCATTCTTAAGCTGTTTGAGGGCCATACTAATCTCGTACAGGCTGACGTCGGGGAGATCTTCGGTATAGTGTCGGGTTAATCTAGCCCTCGGGTCTTTAGCTCGATTTTCGACGGGTGTTCGGGTTGTCGTGTACAGCTGTCCATAAAACTTCTCAACTTCCGCCAATAGCTCAGGTTTGGATGAAATGACTCTGCCGTCGTCGGTCTTCAGCTTCATCAGTTGGCTTTGGCCAACAGACAGATCCCTGGCATACACCTTAGAGCACCTGTTACGCTCAATAGCCTCTCTTTGAAGTTCGAGCTGAAAGCTCTCGGGGTTTTGAAGCTGAGCGGGTGCCGGGTGGAGCGTAGACTTCATCAGTCTAGACCTTTCAAGCTTGAACTGGATATTCAATGAGCCTCGTACCATACGGTGATCACTCCCGGTTTTAACCGCACTGAATATGTGCTTTTTCCTCGTTACACCATCAGGGCTCATGCGGGTCCACTTCCTATGCTCACGTTTTCTGAAGAAGGAGTTCATCATATAGAGTCCCTCCTTCTCCATAAAACTGGCCAGTAGGTGGCCTCGGTGATTCCTGTGCCCCACTCCAAAATTCCCCACTCTCTGCTCTTCACCGTCTCGTTTACCCAGCTTTGCGTTGAAGTCCCCCAAAACAACCGTGAAGTGAGTTTTGGAGCTATGCATGGCTCTGGAAACATCCTCATACATAGCCTCCACCTCATCGTCGGAGTGTGTCGAGGTCGGCGCATATACCTGTATGACCTTCAACGAATATCGTTGGGTCATTCTGAGTACAAGGCACGCTACCCTGCTCGACACGCTCTCGATCTTCACCACGTTGTTCACGAGGGACTTGTGGACGATAAACCCGACACCTCCCTGGGACTGGTGGTCGCCCTCCCGGAAATAGAGCAAGTTACCGGACTTCAGGGTTATCATGTCCTCCCCCTCTCTACGGACTTCTGACAACCCTATGATTCCCCATCGTAACCTGCTCAATTCCTCCTCCAGTTCCAGCAACTTTTCGTCGGTCCACAATGTTCGGCAGTTGTATGTTGCTAGGGCCAAAGGTCGTCGTTTCTGGTAGCCGGGTCTCTGCCGGAGATTACCTAAAGCACCCCCTGCCCCGCCATTACCATGGCCGCTACCGGAGCCAGGAATAGCGGGGCCGCCGGGGACTAGGGGTCTGGGAAGTTATTTTAAATTCATAATTGGCTTTTGATCTAGAACCGTTGGGGGGAAAATGCCGTAGTCGCCACGCTTGGCAGGCGGGTTGGCGACCGCAGTTATACCATGTAGTCCGCGGAAGACGCTGCTGCCTATCCTCCGGTTTATCCCTTAGTCGCCTCGTACGACACCCACGGGAAGAGATGGGGTGGTGCTATTCTCGACCGGCACCGGCACCAACACGGCAGGTTCTGTACTGGCTCCAATTCTATTTAACCTATACATTCACGACTTGCCGGATACTGAGTCAACTAAATTTATATATGCGGATGATATAGCACTTGTTTACCAAAGCAAAGATTTGAAGTCTGGCGAGAAAGTGCTGTCATCCGATTTAGTGAAGCTCAACATGTTCTTCAACTCGTGGCACGTAATACCAAGCGCAAGCAAGACGGAAGTGACTTGTTTTCACCTAAATAACCGGCCAGCCAACTACGAACCGACCGTCTCATTCAGAGGAGAATTACTGAAGTACAACGCCTTTCCCAAGTACCTTGGAGTGACATTGGACAAGACTCTGACGTACAAGGAACACCTTCGGAAGTTGGCTCTAAAAGTTGCCTCGCGAAACAACATCCTTCACAAACTTTGCGGGACCGCCAGGGGTGCATCCGCTGACTGCTTGCGTACGTCGGCTGCCGCACTGGTCTTTTTGCCCCAGTGTGGCTACAAAGCGCACATGTACATAAAGTGGATACGAAACTGAATGAGGCTATGCGATGTATATCTGGTACAATTAAATCTACCCCGCTCCACTGGCTCCCTGTTCGTAGCCATATTGCTCCACCACATCTCCCATCCATCCATCTCCATCTAGATTGCACGCACTCAAGAGGGAAACGGAAAAGATAATGTCGCATCAGTCTTTACCCATCCACCGGGCTTTCTGCTTCCATCCACCACAGCGGCTTAAATCCCGACGCCCTGTTTATGCCACATCCCAAAAGCTGACTGATTTTGAGCTTGAACAGTGTTGGAAGGACGAGTGGAGTACAGGCACAACCGGATCTGTCTTGCAAGCCATGGATCCCACGACCAAACCAGACGGTTTCAGCCTGCCACGTAAACTATGGTGTCGCCTAAATAGACTGAGGACAGGTCACGGTCGCTGCAACTACTTTCGCCACAAGTGGGGCTGGCGTAACTCGGCTCTCTACGACTGTGGCGAGGAGTCTCAAACCATGGAGCACATTGTACAGCGTTGCTCTCTACACTCCTACTCGGGTGCCCAGGAAGATCTGTTTAAACTAAAACCTGACACTATCTCGTGGCTCGGGACCTTGAATGTGGATCTATAGTTATCTCTTTGGTTAATGTTTATGTAAATACGCCATACGATTAAATAAATTGTTATTGAGTCTATTTCAGAGCGCCCCTAGCGTCATATCACGCCCTAAAAGCTCTTGGTTGAGCGTTCTCTTGCTGTAGTAAAAACACTAGTGAAAAAATTTGTGACACTTATTATTGCAGACTTTTATTTCATCCGTAATCTTGATGCTCTGACTGCCGGGGATGTTGCCGTCATGGGTAAACCGATAGAAAGGGTGGTAGAAGCAAATAACCTTGGCCTACTAATGGAGAGCGAGTTACGCTTCGAGAGCCACATACTTAAAGTAGTGAGCAATTGTGTCTATCGCCTTAAAGTTCTGTGTAATATGCGTGATTACCTAAGCTGTCGATTTGCGTGTTGACCTTTGTGAATCGCTCATATTGTCCAGATTAAACTATTGTGATGTTGTCTATGGCGGCTGCATATTAATTTGGTCGTTCAAAGAGGTTGATAAAACGAGTGCAAAACGCATGCGCTCGTTTTTGTTTCCGTGTCCCTCCTCGCTCCCACATCACTCCGTATTTGAACGCCGCTAACCTGTTGGAACATGCCTGCACGCAGGCGCCTGCACCTCGCCTCTCTGCTGTTCGGTGTGATACGGAGCGAAACCCCGACATACCTTTTTGAAAAAAATAAATGGTCAGAAAGCGCACATAGGTTCACAGCAGTCGCTATCGTGCAAGTGCACCGGACTGCGGCATTCAGAGGAAATTTCAGGTTTGCGGCGTCCAAGTGCTGGAACTATATCCCTCCTCCTATCCAAGGGGTGTCTAGCAGGTACACCTTCAAGCGCAAGCTTAAGGATTATTAGTGGACGCTCCATAAATCCCAATCCTCATCCAGCAGTTACACACTTCGTAATATGCCAACCTGTTGGTTTTAAAATCACCTTTTATTCATATTTTTTCTTTGATACTTTTGTTACGGCTGTATATCAGTCTTTTATGTATGAGTTTTATTATTTTAACTTCTGTAACTAAATTATGTAAGTAGTTTACAAGTATATTGGTATGTTTAAGCGTAAATTGCATTTAGTATAATATAGTATGTTTGCACAGCGCTCCGTCAGTCACCGAGGTGGTACTGGCTGAAAATCAGCGCTGTAGGTGTCTGACACCTACCAGCCAGTGTAAGCTGCTTAGCCAGTGTCCGATTCACTACCGCGAGGTCACACACTCCGTGCTGTATCTGTTACATTGTGTTTTTTTAAATTTATGTCTATTTGTGTGTTGTCAGTGTAGTGAATAAATGTATTTCTTCTTCTTCTTCTTCATTTAACTTGCTTCGTTCGGAGGACTCAATCCAGTTCTTCTTCTTATCGTGTCGATGGTTCCTTCTTCCATCAGAATTAGCGCGACCAGAAACTTGTGGTTGTTAACGTCGCGTCTCGGAGATCTTGCTCAGAGCGTAGGCATACGGCCAAGCCCATAGTTTGGAGAGCTGTCCCGCATGCGCACCGAGCGTCGAGGCCGCTTAGAAAATCGGTAAAAAACTTAAGTAAATGACCTCTTGCATGTAGTTGTGCACAAAAATATTATGGAATTTACGTCAAATTTCAAATATAGAAAGTCGAACGGTCTATACAGATGTATTACAACTACATGAAAGACATCATCATACTTAAGTTTTTCACCTATACCCCATTTCACTAAGTTTTCCTTAATGCGGCCAACCTGGGAGCGCAGTCTCTTTAAAGCGTTCCAGGTAGCCCACGGCTGTTTGTGCCCAGCGGGAAGTGTTTGGAATCACTTCCCGTTCTTGTCATGGGCACCTATGGGTATTTGGAACAGCTACGTAAGTAAGCCCGAAAACAATATTATGGTAACTGTAGTGCTATGGAATCTGATGATGGAGTCGGAAGGTGGCAAACGGATCTCTGCTGTATACTTAACGTAGTTAGACCCGCCGAATTGGGATGAGTTAGGTGTGCAGTTTTTATTCAAAGAAATGTATACACTTGCATCTTATTCCTTTGAAATAAAGTATACAAAGCTTTGAAATCGACCGTACTAAAACAAATACAGTCGGCAGTAAAAGCGTATCTCAAACTTATTAGTGTTACCATCTACATGACAACTTCGCCCGTGGAAACCGAAATGAGAATCACTATATCTTCGAACGTGAAATTATGATTTATGATCAGTAAATTGTGTCAGTTTATGATAAATTCAAACTTAACTACAGATAGAATCATTGTCCACATCATCACTAAACATCCCCATAAAGACCGGCTAGAGTAACCACGTTAATTAAGAACTAAGAACTAAGCCCGGGGTAGAGGCCAAGCTAAAGCTAATAGGTTAAGTGCGTATAACCGTTATTTTATTGAATACTGGCCATTATTTGCACACGTCTGTGGTATTTCAAATTGATTCGAAATCCAGTATTAATACAATACAGTTTAATATTACTCCGTGTAAATAATTAAATAGATTAAGTCCTGACTAGTTCTACTGCTTAATTTTGTCACAATTTGGTACCTTAGTTAGTCAGGTAGGTGAAACTTCGTTCAAGTGAAAATTAGAAATCATAATTAATTAATAACAACGAGAGAATCGCCGGTCGCTACTGTACGAGTAATGCCGCTTATCAGTTGCCCTGTCCCTCTTGCACTCGCATGCGCTTTGATTGCGCTAGCTTGCTTTTGCGTCGAATTTGCGGGCAGTGCGGGTAAAAATAGCTTTGCAACAGGAATTAAGCAAAATGAGTGCTTGCAAGCTTTGCAATAGATTGGTGTCTGACTCTAGCGCTTTATCCAGCGTTCACGTAAACCATGCTCTAATTGTTTTCACTACAAATGCGCAGGATTGCCTTCTAGTAAGAAGCTCTCACAGTGGATTTGTTAGAGTTGTGTTGCTGATTGTTGTAGTGCATGCAATGGGAGCTTGACGGGTACAAAAAGCTTAGTATGCTCCGAGCCTACTTGTGTGGGTGCATTTCATCACTTATGTTAACCTGGCTACACCAGTAGGGACCTGTTTTATAAAGCTACAAATTACAATTTACAGCTTACAAGTTTCCATTTGACACAACCTCGACCAATGACGACCAGCCATTTGAGCAGTGTTACCAGTTTAGACCTGTAAAATTGTAACTTGTAGCTTTATAAAACGTGCCCCAGGCTGAAAATGCCCCAATTGCAGAGGCGATAATAAGGACACACCTGTAAAAAACACTTATGACGCCGGCAGCGTAACCTCCAAAAATAGGCTGGCATTCCCAATTTCTTCGCTATCATAAGGTCATTAACGTAAGGTCATTCGAAATCGCATTCGGTCGAATCGTACCCTGTCCGATCACCTGGACTGCCGGATGCTCCGTCACTGGCTATTTATTTATTTATTTATTTATTATTACAAATATGTTTATACGGCATTACAGTGGATACTAGCGCACCGAATAAATTAACAAACTACAACAATCATCAACAACAATAACAACAATAACAATACAATACGATCAAAAAAGTATTAAACATTAGGTACTAATACTGGATGGCCTCAC
Source organism: Acleris literana (assembly GCA_946894065.1). NCBI lineage: Eukaryota > Metazoa > Arthropoda > Insecta > Lepidoptera > Tortricidae > Acleris > Acleris literana. The sequence continues at coordinate 16,047,652 of OX335669.1, forward strand.
ATCCATCGCCTCGCAAAATCGCAAACATTCGCTACGCACAATGGTCCAAGTAGACGCGAACAGGTCGCACTCCGGTGCTGATGCCAGCAGCGCGTTGAGCAGCGCGAGTGCGCGCGGCAGCGGGGAATGTCTGCGCGCCTGCGTGCGCGCCGCCGGCACGGCCAGCAGCGCTCGCGCCCGCGGCCGCAGCCCTATGCGCGGCACTTCTGGGACAAACAATCGAGCGACCCGCCCCACAAGCTCGGGGCAATCCAGCTCGCCCCGCAATATGCGACAGGCCGTGACGAGTAAATTAATATTTCGCCTGACCTCCAATGAGTTAAACCCTAGAGCGCCGAGCAAAAATTTTGACGGATATAGGAACGGGAAATATCCAAACCGTTTCCTATATAAATGTCTGAGGAACGCCTTTTGGATTTTTTCAAGCAAGAGAGAGTAGGTAACTTCGTAAGGGTTCCATAATACCGACGACGCTTCAAGTTTACTTCGCACGAGAGCATTAAAAACTAGCGTTACAGCTCCAAGGTTGTGAAAATCTTTTAGGTGTCGCAATATAAAACCAAGTTTCCGAAAACAATTACTGGCGAGTGTCTGGATATGCTCATGAAAATTCAGTCGCGTGTCAAAGACAACACCGAGATCTTTAATAGAGGACACACGGTGGATCGACTCATCTCCGAGCATGTATTGAGCATGAAGAGGGGCACTTGCACGGCTAAAAGTACAGACACTGCATTTTGCTGAGTTGAAAAGGAGTTTGTTAAGCTCACTCCATCGGACAACAGATGTGATGTCTTCCTGTAAAAACTCGCAATCCATGAGGCTTTTTACTCTGTATACCAGCTTAAGGTCGTCCGCATACAGTAGACACTTGGCGTGCTTAACAACCGACTCCAAATCGTTAACCATTATTCCGAACAAGAGAGGACCTAGGATAGATCCCTGACTGACGCCGGAACGGGTATGATAAAACGGCGACACGAAGCATCCATGCCGCACAAACTGCTGTCGATCGCGTAGGTAACTAGCAAAGAATGTAAGCAGCTTCGGAGAGAAACCAATATCATCTAGCTTGCTTAGTAGTACGTCATTATCCACGCGATCGAAGGCTTTTTTGAAGTCGAAGTAAATGACATCGACTTGGACGCCTCTGTCGAGATGTTCTGAGATATCGTCCACCAGGGTGAGAAGATTCGTGTCCACGGAACGCTTCGCCCGAAAACCGTGTTGCGAGTCGCACAAAGAAGGTTTTATCTGGGTAGATATGTTCCGATGGAGTAGACCCTCAAACAATTTGGCTAACGCCGAAAGGATAGCTATGGGCCTATAATTTTCAACATGGGCTGTCTCGCTAGTCTTTGGGATAGGTCTTACTCGCGTAATCTTCCACTGGAAAGGATAAGTGCCAGTGGAAAGCGCTAAGTTGAACATGTGGAGTATAGGGAATTTCAGACAGTCCATGCATCCTTTAATGATAAATGCAGGGAGATTGTCGGGACCAACCGCACTACAGGCTTTGAGCGACTTTATGCCTGCCTCTAGTTCCTGCAAAGTTATACACGCCACATTCACATAGTTGGCAGAACGTCCCTGACCATGCTGTGCACTTGCATCAAGTCTAGGAGCATGTGGTAAAAATACACCAGAAAAGAAGTTCGCGAAAGCTGATGCCACCTCTGCACCAGAGACCTGTTTGTTGTCGACTATAACTTCGTTCACAAAACCCCCCCTTGATTTAAGGCTACCAATATGCTGCCAGAAAGAGCGCGGATTGATCTTTAGCCTATCTTGGATTCGGTCGAGGAAAGAGTTGTAAGCTATAGTGATTCGTTTTTTAATGTCAGCCCTAAGCAAACTAAATGCAGCGTAAATGTCTTTACTTTTAGTAGCCTTCCACTTACGGTGAAGACTAGCTTTCAGCGCTATTTGAGCAATCAAATCCGCAGTAAACCAGACAGGATATCGTCTACTGGTTCCTTTGACTCGAATCTTCTTAGGTATAGCGACATCAAATATGCGAAACATTATGTTGTAGAAGTAGTCCACAGCATAGTCTACATCTCCAGACTGAAATAAATCCTGCCAGCTTACCTCAGAAACGAGCTTAAACAAGAGTTCGTAATTCCCTTTTGGGAAATTCCAGTCTCTTCCCAAGTCCAAATTACTCGGGTCAAGCTGTTTGATGTGGGGTCGCAAAGAAGTTTTAATAGGAATTAATATCTCTAATGGGGGGTGATACGAGTCACGACGTGGTACTAGCCCACCGCCATCAATTTCGACGACACTGACACTGCGAATACGCTCAGACACCAGCACAACATCAAGTTTTCCTCCACTAGCATTCCTCACCTCATTCGTCTCGCACAGGCCACAGACAGTTAGGAAGTAAGAATAGTAATATAAAACATTACGTGACGTATACAGCGGATTCAAATTCAAATCGCCTACTACTATCACAACACCATTCAGAGTCTCAATCGCTTGCTCAACTGAATCGAACCAGTTCATATACGTTTCATTAGAAACACCAGGTGGGATGTACACCACGCACATATAACACACTACATAGTCCAGATCGAATGAAACCCACAAATCTTCGCCCGATGCCGTCTCTAGGTTGCGACACCGCCTGATATGAAGTCCAGGGCGCGCCGCAAGCAGCACGCCACCGCCGCGTGCACCTGTGGCACGGTCACGGCGCAACACACTCCAACCTTCACCAGACAACTCGGAGTCGACAATGGCCTCAGTCAGAAAAGTTTCCGTTACGGCTACCACATCACAATCCAGTGACAATAGGTTGAGTCTAAAGTGGGTGAGCTTTGTGTTAAGGCCTCTTACGTTCTGGTATATTACACCCAAATTCGACGTCGTTCTGGATCTTGGTTGTAAGTTAGGGGCGCACCGGGGGTTGTCCGTTATTTTGTGGTCTACGAAATGACCATGACTTAACTCTGGCGTTATCAGGCCAAACAGATGCCGACAGACATTTCTCCAACATACTGGGCGGGACTCCTATCTTAAATGATTTGTAGTCACCCTTTGGCCTGAGTTCAACGACCGTGCATGTGCTCCCCGGACATAAGTCCTGTAAGTACCTAGTAATATCATCCGCTCCCGACACCATGTTCCATAAGTGGATATATTTGCGGTATTCTACCGCTCTGAGAAACGTCACGTCAGGACCAGCAGTACAACGTACGGAAGTGAGGCGGCCTTTTCGGTAGCGAACTTCCTGGAATTCCTCCTCATCATCAACGTCCGTAACTGCAGCGTTCGCTCCAATAAGCACCGCATTCTGCTCGGGATGAACTAAAACAGTCGGTGTCATAGCAGGTGATCCCATATTTTGCGAGTCTTGGAGCACACAGGTAGTGTTCGCGCCTGTCGAGCCAACCTCCGATTCGATAGCCGAAAACCCCGATTCGCAAGCCGTTTGCTTCTGCCTCTGCCTCGACTTTGCTGTCCGTTTGTTTGTTCCTGTCGTCGGCTGTTGAGATTCTACACACTTACAGTGACAAATCGTTGCTAATTCGAGCTTCGTGAGCCTCTCGCTGACTGCTTCAAACTTACTGGTACTCTCAGCTAGTGCGGCCTGGTACTGAGCAATTGTAGAAACAGCGGTCTCGAGCGCACCCGCCAAGTTAGACATCTCTGCACGGATTTGTTGCATCTCCAGAGATAGTGAAGATCCATTAGCAGGTTGCGATATCGAAGGAGAGGACTCATTTTTAGTCCGACCCGCAACATTCTTAATAGTTATTGGCGTGCCGACAGGGGTTTGTTGCATCTCCAGAGATAGTGAAGATCCATTAGCAGGTTGCGATATCGAAGGAGAGGACTCATTATTAGTCCGACACGCAACATTCTTAATAGTTATTGGGGTGCCGACAGGGGTTTCATAATTTCGTCCACCCTCCATATGAACGTTACAGCACTCCGGACAAACCCATGTCTCTTTTTCGATAGTCGTAAGAGACTTGTTAGTACATAAATAGTGGTAAAGCTTACCACAAGTAGACACCATACACTGCAAGAACTCTTCACCCACAGCAAGCTCCATCGCGCAAGCGCGGCAAATCATCTCAGCGCTATCGGCTCTCAGCATGATTTGAGAATCCACAATCCACAACGTATATGCAGTGCAGTAAGGTTGACTATCCGTTGAGCAGCACGTAGCACCTGCGGCGACTATGGTTATCGTAGCACGCTTCGTAGCGCTTCGTAGCCGCTGTTGTAGCCGATACACTCACTGCTCCAAAGTAGCTGTACAAGTACAGTACTACCGTGTTGAATGTGCCACGCAAATTCGTGCCGCCTCGCCCACACTCTCGCGGCGTAGCGGTCTGGCGCGCGACTCAGACGCAGCGTTCGGAGGATCGATTCCGGCACTCGTCCCAACCAAAAAATGCAAAAAGATGCAGAGCACTCAAGCCGACACAGTATCGCCGTCACTAGACACACCCGCGCGGAGTCGAGGGAGAGGTCCGACACCAGGCAATATGGCCGCCAGGCTCAATGGAACAACTCCTTAGTTAAACAAGGAGGCACCGATAAACTCGAGATAACCACACTAACTTGACTAAATAATTTAAAAATAACCAAAAATAAAGTTAAACAAATGCACCAACACACGTCCGCTCCGAACAAACGGCGGGGAGGGAAAAAAAATAGGTGCACCGTGAGCCTAACAAAAAATAATTGTCAGTGTATGCTGTAATTTTACGTCTTGTGTTATTTTAAGTGTATTGAATTTTAATTTATTGTTTTGTTTTTTAATCACTTTTTGTAAATTTTAATGATATATGGGTACACTTGCCTGAAATAAATGACTTTATTAGTATTATGATCCAGAGACGTTCCTCCTCAACAGCATGGATTTTACAAGTGTCGATCCACGAAATGGATCAGCGCAAGCAGGTTGACGTGATCTACACTGACTTTGAGAAGGCCGACTACTCTTTGACAGAGTAGATCACGTCATCCTGCTTCGCAAATTATATCGGTTAGGGCTAAGAGGTGTCCTGTTCAGATGGATCAAGTCTAATATTTCCAATAGGCAACAAGCAGTTATTCTAGGTTACAAATCCAACTTCATATCTATTCTGTCAGGAGTGCCCCAGGGTTCAATTTAATGGCCGCTGCTTTATGGAGTTACTTTTATGACATCTACACAGTTTTCTGCAGTTTACCTATTTACTTACAACTAAACTACTTGCATGTATATGTAGTTGTTGATCTTTATAGGTGGATGTCTGTTATTGAAACCATTGTATTGTTAAATTTACTGTTATTAATAAATAGAGGTAAATAAATACATCATGTTAGCCGATTATCGGCAGTATCGTCGGACTTGCGCCTGAGGCGAACAGATGCTAAGCCTAAATCAATTTTGCCGTGCGTAACCATGCACAAACTGGAGACAATGTGGATGTCGACAGTAGAAGTCATAAAAAATTATTTATGATACATTAACGGCGAAATTAAACTAACCCATGTACACGAAATGTCAAGACTTCCTTTTATGATTTTTTTAAATTACTAACTAGCCTATTATACGTCGTCGACTTTTGACTAGTTATTCAACATTTCTACATGGCTCCTCAGACTAACAGACTCATGAGTTAGTTCATCGTATTAGACTATCTATACTAGTTAGACTATTATAGTTTATCTCCTGGTCCCATACATAGATTTTGAATGGCAGACCAGCTTTTAGATTTGGACCTCTTTTTTTGATTTCGTTCCTGGCCACTTTTACGTTTCCCTTATTGATCTAAATCCTTCAAAATTCAAATTTATTATGATCGATTCAGATATCGGTCGATATTCTCATTCTCTTAACAACCTCCAGAAAAAACCGGTCAAGTGCGGGTCGAACTCGCGCACCGAGGGTTCCGTATTTAAGATAATATGCTTGGTAACTGCAAAAGAAAATACTAATTTAGTTATGAATTTTATTAGCTCCATTTTGACTAGCCTTATTTTTAATACAGATTTTCAAAGGTATAACAAAAATGTTATTTCTCAAAAACTGTAAATAATGAACACTTAATTTTATTTTTCCCATAAAACATAAATAATTGTGGCGTTCCATGGCTAAAGGGTCCTTATGATACATATTGAGTTAAGCATTTATCCTAAAAATGCGTTAAATAGGCTATCTAATACAGAAAGAATCATGACCCTAAGACCCAAACTTTTTTTTATTTTATTTATCAAACTTACACATACTAAAATTTCACTTTTGAGAAATCGTTAAAAGAAGTTTGACACTCATATTAAGTATGTTCCCATAGGAAGTTACATAGATGATGATTGATTATGTATCTTAATGTGTTTTTCTTTGTAATTCAGTTATGGTTTTTTTAATGTGACTTGCAGACTGTGAAAAATCTGCCTTTGATTAGAGCAACTTGCTAATAAGAACGAAATTAAGAAAAATAAGATTTTCGGCATGTTCTTTAATTTGTTGTTATTCGTACCATAGTGTTTAGTTGGGGATATTTGAATTAACATCTTAGGATAGAAATAAAATAACAAAGTTAACAAAATATAAAAAAAAAAATGATATTATTATTTTTTCACCTTGCTCTGTAACAATAACATTTTTTGTGTAGTGAGTGTCAGTATTACTTTACAAGTCTTATTTTTATAGTTATAAACGATCTGAGTTACATAAAAATCACAAATTCACTCCCATGGATACATTAGGAAAAAGGGTCCTTATGATCAATCACAGGCGAAAATTGCTGATAATTACAGTAATATCACGATAGTAACATTATCTATTACTAATCTTATAGTAAAACAGAATACCGAAGGAAAAATGTTGTTAGAAGTTTACTTATTATCTTGTTTAATAAAGAGTATTTCTCAAAAAACATTTTTGTTGATTATTTAGTTTGTTCTGATTTCCTTTTTTTGCAAAACTAAACACCATTTCGTATTTGGCTCCTCTGCTCGAGTTCACCGCAGTAGCTACATGTAGGTTTTTTTACGTTTTGTAGTTAATCTATCAGACCTATCTATTCACTTGTTTGTATTTTATAGCTCGTAAGATATTTGACAGTACTTACCTAAGTTGAGTATTTTTTGTTATTAGGTACGAAGTCACGTTTTGTAAGTGGACCAATATAACTTAAGCAAAAGTTTCAAGTAAAATCAACAGATATATCATTATTGAACGTGCTCTGGCATAAAGACCCTTTTCTACTAAACTTTGTACCCAATTTTACTATAGAAATATTTAACATACACGGGTGAAACCAAGCTACGAATACACGTCTATCCCTTTATTTTACTATTTCGCATAAATATATATTTCTAAGGATTTTTACAACATCGTCAATATCTCCGTAACTAGAAACTGCCATAAGGACCTACTACCATAAGGACATTTTCTGATGGAAAGCCACAATTATCTGTACGCCAGGATTTTTTCAGATTTATTGATTAATAAACTTCGGAGATGGGGATGGGAACGGTCCTTTTTTGTAAATTTTTGGCCATTAATTAAAAAAGTATATCACAGAAAATTTAAATAAAAATGGTTTTGAAATCTGCAGATTGAGCGCTTTCATTTTTAAACCCTCTTTTAAAAAAAACAAAAAAATAAAATTGTTTATTTCGTGTAACCCACAATGACACATTATTTTGTTATTAAGAATACTTAATCTAAGGTGTTAGTAATACTTATTAAACTAAACAGCACTAAAACAATATAACACTAGTAGGGCAATGCAGTCCCCCGCAGTGAGACATATATGGAGCAGCCCCATCAGCACCCGGAACGCATTATTATACTGGACCCGGAGGGCCCCATAGGCCCGTTTCGTGTACCGCTCCCACAGGCTGTCGGTATAAAGAGAGGCACAATAGGCTCTGAAAAGTAATATTTTCGCCCCTCTAGAGCATCCGACAAACCTGCGCGCAATCATGTTTGCTCGGACCGATAAGGCCCTTCGCTCCCTCTCAATGTCCATATTATCTTTGAGATCAGCCGCAACCACATGACCCAAATATTTAAAATGGTCCACCCTCTCCATTGGAGTACCATTAAGGCAGACTCGGGGAACCTCAACTGTCTTATTACGACCGTTTTCAAACACCACATATTGGCTCTTCCCAGTATTATAAATTAGGCCATGGCTAGCCGCATAGGCTTCACAAATGTGAAGCAACTTACGCAACCCACAAACCGACGCGCTCAGCAGCACCATGTCGTCCGCGTAACTTATATTATTAATACACGTGCTATCAATATGACATCCTACATGGGTGTTGCTGAGCGCCTCGATCGGTCCGTTCACGTACAGGTTAAAAAGTGTTGGTGAGGTCAGCCCACCCTGCCTGACCCCACACTCCAACCTGTATGAGTCAGAAAGCTCGTGCTCCCACCTAACGCTTTTGACTTGGTGTCCATACCAGTACTTGAAAATACGTAGGGTCTCCCGAGGAAGGTTAGTACCCTCTAATTTTTCCCACAGTTTATCGTAGGACACCAGGTCAAAAGCCTTAGATAGGTCTAAGAAACACGCGATCACTGGAGTCTTCCTGTTTACATAATATCTGACAGTATGCTTCAAACACAGTATTGCAGACTCTGTAGATAGTTGCGGTCTGAATCCGAACTGGTTATCATGTAATTTTACATACCTGTTCAACTGTGAATTTAGCATACTGTCAAATAATTTAGCTATGATCGTCGCCAAAGATATAGGTCTGTAGTTATGTTTGTCTGTTAAGTCCCCAGTTCTATTTTTGGCCACAGGGACCACGATCGTGCGCATCAAGTCATCCGGCAGGTACGAATGTCTCACGCATACGGTATAAAACATTGCCAACACTCTAGATATATGCGGACCCGCATGCTGCAGGTGCTCGATGCTGAGACCGTCGTGACCTAGAGATTTACCCCTAGACATAGCCTTAATTACTTTATCCACCTCCTTGGCAGTAAATCTAGGACCGACAGTTTCACTACAGGTCTCACCATCGAACCCCTCCACCTGCGGCGGCCCTAGCGGAGATTTGATAAGGAAGTGGTCTTTAAAGAGGTTGGCAACGCTTTTGGGATCACTCACGCCATTGACTCCAACCGGGCGGCTAACCAAGGGTTTCATTTTGTTTGTAGTCTTCCAAAAGGCACGAAAGTCCTTCCTGGAGTGGTGAGAGGTGATGATGTCCAATTTTATCTGTCTTTGGTGATCTTGACACCATTTTAATCGCGACTTAAAGATCTTTCGACTCTCACACATTTCACGGAATAGGATACCACCTGAGGGTCTACCAAACATCGTCCATTCCTGAAACCATTGTTTAGCCACCCTGTGGGCGTCCCTGAAATGTTTGTTCCATCCCATTATCCGCTTCTTGCCCTTTAACTTTTGATTAACTCTTCCGAGAGACGCTGCCCCCCTGATGGCACCGACTATGTCATAATACAACTTATCTAAAACACTTTTATGACTATGCTCATTACAGTATCTGTCCGCACAGGGGAGCAGGTCCCTGGGAAAGTCAATCAATCGTAGTCTTTGATGACATTCCTTACTAAACAAAGAGATCTGCTCCACAGTTCTTTCCCCCCATATTACTTTCTCGTTCGCTACACAAATTTTACTAGATACCCTAGAACCAATTACATTTATATCACATTCTAAAAATATAGGGAAATGATCAGACCAGGTGACCCAGTTTTTTACATAAACGTTGCGCACAGAGTGCAACGCAGCCTGTGTAACAACAAAATGGTCTAACCACCGCCTGCATAGATGCACTTCACTAAAGAACGTGTAGGTATCCGAATGAATCCCTAGCCTATTTACGTCCACACAACACCACCTCTGTTCATTGCAATAATTAATCATTTCTGTGTAGAAAAGTTCATTCGGATGGGCATTAAAATCGCCCATCATATATACAGCTTCAATGTCATAATCATCAATTATCGCACTCACCGCACCGAGGCAGTCCGTAAACTCCGGCAAGTTGTCGCTACAATCCGTAGGCATGTATACACTCACCACTAAGAAGGGCCGATCACCCGTCATTACCCTAATTGCACACACCCTCGGGCTACTACACTTCACCACAGACACATCCTGAAACGCTGATCTCCGCCAAAGCAAACCGACTCCCCCGTGCGGCCGGCCTCGAAGCATACCCGATGCTGTGCCCACTGCAGACGTTGCCGTTGAGCAGAAGTCATCATCAATTGCACTTAGGTAGGTTATTTCATCAGGCAGCAGCCAAGTTTCCTGTAGCGCCACTATTTGAGAAACCTTGCACAACTCCTTGACGGTGTCAACCGATCGTTTAACGTTTTTACAGTTGAAACTTGAGAACGTATAACTCATCTATTCTAAGCCCCCTTTTCAATTATTTATATATATATTTTTTTTTTACTAAAACAGTTGCACGCAATTTAGTTGTACAACTATGCCAAATTCCAAGTTGATAGCCTTTGTAGTTGCTGAGAAAACTTGCTGTGACATACAGACAGGCAGACAACGAAGTCTCACCTTAAGGGTTCCTTTTTTACCATTTTGGTACGGAACCCTAAAAACAGACAGAGTTCTCGGGTTTCATGCTAACAACTTAGCATTATTATTTAATTTATTAGCGTGCTAACCTACTATTATATGCAAAAATAATTAAAAATACAATAAAATTGAATAAGAGATTTATTTTTTCGCAACTACACGAAAACCCGTCCCAACATCACCATCGACATCATCGCGGTGGTGGGTCTCTGAGATAATTTCCCTATACTGTCAGAGTGTGTAAACCATTAGCCTGTCACCATAGTATAAATAGAAAAGTAGCTCGACTCCGGCCCTTTAGGAGATTCTGATACCTATTACCGCTCGGGCGTCAGGGTTGTCCAAACATGTTTTTCAATCTTAGTCACCTACTTGGCCAAACTTTGATCTATGATTTATAATCATAGTAATTTTCATAAATTACACAGAAAGATTATTTAGTTTATTAGTATAAATATTGTTAGGTAAGTACCAAATTTAAATTATTTTACTTACATACCTTTTTAACAGTTGACACTAAATAATATGTTTATAGCTAATAATAATGTACAGAAAATTAAATAAATATCTGAATAATAATATCACGGGGAAATCTCCCACAAATTTACGTAGGTAGTCCCAAACTAGGTTCTAGGGTCGTACTTTGGGTACTAGGCAACGATAAACATACCTATGTAGTGAAAAAATCATATTATATAGGTACATACTCGTACATAATTATAGGAAATACCTAATTAATAGCCAAATAATTATTAATTAATTTATAGCCTAATTGTGCAAATTGTGGTTATAGAATTATCAACAAGTTTTTAGAGGTTTTTGTAATTCTGTAGCTCTGCCTACCCCTCTCTGGGAACGAAGGCGTGAGATTATGTTATGTATGTATGTATGTACCTAATTAATTACGTAGGTATTAACATTAATCACAAGCAGCTTTTATTAAATCTGGATATAGTTGTAACCTAAGCTAGGTTTAGTTGTTTTGAAACGAATGAAAATGTCACTCTGACAATAAAATAGATTTAACAAAAGCTGCAAGTGGGCTATAAATATCAAAAAAGAACCGCATTCTTCAATCTTCAAAACAATATTTACGACTTTTCGGCAAAGACATTGTCGCTCGATAGGCAAGTACGCGCACTACAACCTAACGTGACCGAACGCAATAACGCCGCGGCCCCGACTAAGATACCTTGTAATATCTTGAGATTTCGTTTCGTGTGGGAGGTTCGCCCCGTCCACAGCCGCAAGCCGCGCGATGTATCTTTGTTTGAAGACGATCTACTGTTCTCTATACTGTGCTGTCACGCAAGCACTGTTAGATATTTGATCTGAATCAAAGTTCTCCACCACTCTACAACTACACCGAGAGATAGCAACTTTGAAAGTGATTAAACTTTAACACAGTACCATCGCGTTTTGTACGCCGATGCGTAAATGAATTTGCCTATATTATTTAATAGCTACCGTTTGAATAAATTACTTTGTTATTTTTTTTTGTCAAGGAATACCTAGCATTTTTTACAGTTATGTGAGGTGAAAACAAAAGTGCAAACGTGGGTCACTGTAGTAAATATACTACAGTCGAGTACAAATAAATATTCTTACAAGTACTTGCTTCACACTTTACTACTTTGACACTTAAACGTCATTTTTGAATTGTTGCATTAATCTGTCAAAGGCGTTAAAGCGACGACGTACAAAAGGGTGCAGCTATAAGGCGACTGTACCTACAGTCGCCATCAGATATATTGTAGCGGGCGAGGTACTCAAATATTTCGGAGCAGCATTACTTTTCAATAAATTCGTTACACTAGTTATGGTCAATAACACCAGAACATGCAATTTGTCATAAATATAAGAGCAGCGACTTTTCAATAAATTCGGAACATATAACGAGGTAAAAATATCAGAAAGCACAGAACGTCAAAGGTATCTACGCACTCAGGGTGATCATAAAGATCGGAACATTTATGGAAAATATACCTTAAGTCTGTATATGTCTGTACGTGTACACGTCACGAGTAGATTCGAATTCCAATCAAAACATAAATACGTCATGCCAAAGATCGACATGCATAATAATTATAGTAACGAATTTAAACTGTGTGATACAGACTTAAGGTATATTTTCCATAAATGTTTATACCTTTGACGTTCTGTGCTTTCTGATATTTTTACCTCGTTATACGTTCCGAATTTATTGAAAAGTCGCTGCTCTTATATTTATGACAAATTGCATGTTCTGGTGTTATTGACCATAACTAGTGTAACGAATTTATTGAAAAGTAATGCTGCTCCGAAATATTTGAGTACCTCGCCCGCTACAATATATCTGATGGTGACTGTACCACAGGTGGCAGTGACCAAATCCACACTCATAAGAAAATTATTCACTTAATTCACCTATACCAATCGTCATATCTTGATGTACCTACTGTATAATTATCGGAGAGCATCTCATCAGTGTTCTTCTGTTGACTAGAACGATTATGCCTAATTAAAAAAATGGTTCTGTACCACAGCAGTGACAAATACACAGTAACTTTCGTATTTACACTATTATTTAGTACTGATTACCCCAATATTATAACAAATTAACATGAAATATATTAGCTATTTGTATCGATCATCAAATGAATGTGTTGATTGACACTAATTACTGCAAATTAAACAAAATGAAAGCAAATCGACAAACTAATGTAATTCAATCACAATAATGAGATACACCGTACCCCTGCAGTATTTAAAAGAAATGTATAACGTAAAAATTGGCATACATTTAAAACAAGAGACTATCGCAAAAAGTTTAATGAATGGGAGCGGGCAATGGGTGTATTCCGTGGTCATTGTTGCGATTTCAGAGAGAGATTTGCTAATAGTAGCTATTAGGCGGTCAGCCCGCGTTGCGTGCACTGTCACTACCGGCCTTAGCCTTATACAAAAAACATAATTATTCCTAGAACGGTAATACGAATCCAGCCGAGTAACGGTGCCTATCGGCGCGAATGTCATGCCGCGATATTCGACAGCGATGGGCTTCCATACTCAGTACAACTGTAAATGGTCGATATGTAATTAGGCGTGATTAGTAATTACGAGTAATTACGCATCGAGTAGCGTCAGTGGGTGAAGTCCTGTTATAATGGATGAGCCAAACTGTGACAGTTGTAGTGTTTCATGGTACGATTAAGATCTGCGATTTCCGGGCAACGGCCGTCATTAGGCGCCGAATCTCGGGCCGCGTGCAACGGTACTTCGCGGCGACACCTCGCGGGCTAACAGCGTAATAACAGCCTCGGGAGATTATTCACTATTTGGAGACAATTTCCGAATTAAGCGCGATGATCAGGACGTTTACGTTAACACTACGACACTTACCGTTTTACGAAAGCGTTTGGGCCTAATGGCTGTAGTACCGGACGTCGTTCATGGGCGCTATTATGTATTAAATTGATACGATGTTAGAACGGTGTTTATTTCAATTGCAAATAAAGCACCATTTTATAGGGCATGCCAAAGAAAAAACCTTAACAATGTTGACGTTTATTGGAAGATGTTAACGTATAAAAAAAAGCTCCAATATAAACTATTATCAAGGCTTGTTTCCTCGTTTAAGAATTTAGAGAGCGTTCAATACTTACCTTATTACGTGCACAGCGGTGCAACAAACGTTCAATATTGGAGACAAAAAACATAAAAACACCGTGATCGATAAACGATCCCTACGGGAAACGAAAGTAGCTGCGTGATTTTTGAAAAATAAAAACATCGCACGGGTCACGTATCGGGTGATAGCTATTACATTTTCCGCTTGATTTTAGCGACAAGACGGTTTCGATCGAACGGTATTACAGACCATAACTGTTTGGTAATTAAAGCAATTATTTCAAGACTCCATTTTAAATAGAGCCATTAACAATTACTTTTACGGTTGGGTGTGGAGTTGTCGTACGCGAGTCCGGTGGATTCATGTCGCGAGAACAATATGGGCCGGCCGCGGCGAGACCCATACACACATTTAACAAAAACTTTATGAAAGTCGAAAGTAACGCTTTCACTCGCGGGCGTTATTGTATTGCGCGTCAATTGTAAAACATCCAAATTGGTATAATGAAGTTCTTTACGGTCAATTGTAGATTTATTTGCAAATGGAACAATTGGGTTAGCCGTAATTACTTATTGGCTATTGATCAACGCGCTTGCTTCCGTGTGAAGATATTCAGCGTAATTAGCTTTACAATTACGAATTACTATTCCCTAGTATTATTTATACTGTGCAATATCACAATTTAAATCACAGGAGCTTCAGTCTAGAAACCCACTACCTATTATTGCTGCAATTAAAGTAAGTATGATTGAGTTCAATTCTTACAAGCCGTCTGAGACTGAGGAACATTTCAAGTAATTCAAAAGCAATGTATTTATGTATATATAAATGCACCAATGTAAATACAATTGGCATAAAAATAAGTAAAGTGTTTAATAAAAACAAGTCCAGTCCGAACCAAACTGCAAAAAATGTAGTCAAATATTAAAATGAAACAGTTTAAAATACAAGAAAGCAACGACCGGCCCGCCTAGGCCGGAGAGCAGTCGTCAAGCTGGTGCTGGTGATGGCTAGAGTTGCACTTACCCAGAATGTTGAACTTTGTGTTTTTTGGTCAATACGAGTAGTTTCAAGCATGCTTGAGAAAACTTTCTTTATTTCTTTCAGTTGTTACCTGGACGGGTGCCGGCGAGACGGGCGCGTCGCAGACGTCGGCGTGTCACAAGTCGCCCCATACGACGGCGCGCTTGCCGCGGTCCACGGACGCCAGCAGCCCTGACTGCGGGTGCCATGATACCGCCGTCACTGCCGCCCTGCAGAGAACAAGCTCAAGTACAGGCTTTTAGTTTGATCTGAGTCAGCTCAGTCAGTAAGACCTGTTTTGACGTGTTTAGAGTGTCGGTGATCTACAACGGCGATTCTGCGAACGGAGAAACAATCGTCTCATAGAATATTTTACCAAATTTAATTTCACCGAATGCTAATTTCTGCTGAAGCCTTGTTGTTGTTAGGAAATCCTTCAGGAAATGAAACATCTACAAATTGATAAATTCTATGAATTAAGTGTTGATGTAATAAGCTGATGATGTGATATCACTCTTTGATTAGATCATTCGTTGTACTTTCTTCGGTTATATTATATATCAGAGATTACAAATTCTGGCTGGTTTTAAAACCGGGAACTGATTTAAATGGTCATTCAAGATTTGACCCAATCATGTTTACAAACAAGTGAAACAACAACAACAACGTTAAATACAAAATTAAGTAGTAAAATTCTTTGCCACTTTTCCTGCTTGAAAATGATCTAGAAAAAATGACTGTACTTATAAGACTTAAGTAGTAAAACTCAAGACTTAAACAGCTTTTTATAAATGATATAATTTTTGAAATCAGGTCATCTTTTTTATGGATAATTTCAGACAAACGCACACACAAATAATCAACTTGAAGTAGTACCAAGCTAAAAGTCAAAAGCCATGTTTGAAGGCTTTATTGACGATTATGCTGATTTAATGATGAGTCATCGAGTTATTGACTGGTATTTGGCACCTATATGAAGAACAAGTCAGCAGGTCAGGCGAGGTGTCAGTTTGAAAACAGTCGAATGCAGGTTAAGTGTGTTTAGTTTACATTTGGTTACCTATCCAAATGTTTAGTTACGATCGGGAAATATGATTTTAGCCGAAGCATCGACGCAAAGGAAGGCCGAATCATATTTCTCGAATACTCGCTTACATCCAAACCAATGTACGACAAGCTGAATGAGACTTTATGAAGACCGAAAGCTGAAAGGCTTTGATGTGACAGCTCGGGTGCGCTGCCGGCTTTCACTGCTCTCCCGTTTATTATTATTTACGGCAAGTCTGAGCCGAATAGAGGCCATTCGAAGCCTTAAGGATTAAATTTATTCCCAGTCGTAAAAAACTCATTTTAAATCTGTGGACAAGTATTAACATTTACGATTACGCCTTTATATGTATGTATAAAAAAATCAGTGAATGACATAATTTAAGTCGGTAGCGTTTTATATCAGGGCGAGAATGCTGACTGAAATAGTTCTTGGAAAAAGAGGAAAGAGAAGCTATGAACAGCATAGAAGCGTTGTATACCATAAGTATTATATTGGCGCTTATATCTGGGTCAGTGGCACTTTTTATCATCTGTAAATGTTTAGTGATTTGCGTCATTTAATAAGGCCCATAAAAATATACCAATTAAAGGCGCCAAGCGCTGTAGATAGTTATTAGCTATGGGAGGAAGGAATCATTGTCTACCAACGCAGTTCAAATGGTTCAATAAATATGTAAGGCGAGGGCTCTATTTTCGCACAGAGTAAAAAAGGAAATACATTATACAGCGCTATTGACGACAAGCTCGTAAACGGCTTTGCAATAAAGCTGTATCCCGCTCTCTCGCATCTATAATTTACTTTGTTTATGGCCGCCTTCTCTTACGCTTATGTATTGTCCATTTCTCTGAAAATTTTAGCATGTAATATCAGCCGCAGCTAGCGGGACAACAGAAATGTCGCTGAGCCTCACATTCTAGCTATTATCGTGTGCTTCTCATGCCCGTGTGTAAGGCATGCTGTACAAGTTCTTTCACTAGGCACTTATACTGGGATAAATGATCAATTACGTTCCTAAGAATGTTTGAAATATAGCTAAGACAGTATTGTTGCTAATAAAACAGCGTAAGAATTATTGCCGCATAAAATAACGGTTCTGCGATGCCTGGATGAAAAGAGCTGACTATTACAGGCGTCTGAACAATACCATGCTAGTACTACATAGATTGGTCACAGCGGTATAAAATTATAACTGTCTGAGTAGCATAAAGGTGGCTGTGCCAAATCGGTATGTAAAGATGCCTTGGGCAAAGGCTAGTTTGAAGCAAATCGGTTTTATTCGTCGATATATCGGATATGGAAGGATTGCGATTCTAGTGCGCCCCACGAATAGGCAGCCTGTGCCCGGTTGTGATTGCGGCTCTAATGTCGTGTTTACGGTGGAACGGAGCGTGTACGATCGCTGCACTCTGTCATTTTACAATTTGAAGTTAAAGGCGTGGATGGATTTTGCAACTTTTGTTTTCAGGTGCCTGAGGAAATATTTCCAAATTGCTTGCATGTAGGTACACGCAATAACTTTCGGGTTATAGGAAAATTAAAATATCGTGCAATCAAATTTTAAATAAAGGCAATTGGGACGATGATTCACATTCAACTTTACAACACACATACGAGTATACTCTAGTAATGTGGATTGTAAACCTGGAAGTCATCATGACAAAGTAACAAAGAAATAATACAAAATTATTTATGGATATGGAGACATCAGTCCTTTTTCACGTCCACGCTTAGTTTTTGGATTGGATTTTGACTCTAATTTCTGACTTTTTTAGTGCTCTAATTTTGATCCTTACATAAAACCGGATCGATTGACAGATTTAGAAAAAGTGTCATGTAGGCTAGTATCAAACAATACATATAAGAAGGCACCAGCGATTACTCGTCTACAGAGATTTTTAGCGTTTTCAATCCGGCACTCAAACAATAAAAAGCACTTTATTGTACACCAAACAGAAACATAACACGGTAGCACGGTTGCGTCAATATAATGTACACTTCCATAGGGGCGGCGCCATTGTAACCTAAAACACTAAACATATATACGCTTTCCGCTCCGCGCGGCTAGCGCCGTGGGTCTTGAAGGCTTTGCTCGCATCCGCGAGGCAAACCTCCCCATAAACAAGAATTAGCGTCGGGTTTGCTCGGCTCGTTTACACATACCGAACCGGGCCGCGTATAACAAGCCGCCACGAATAACCAATATGGGTAGCAGGAAGCCTCATAAACATCAGTAGATCTGGCGCCCGACTCCGCAATTGTTTCCTTACTTGTAATGCCCTTTCAATTTACTGACACTGTATCGGTTTCTTTCTTGTCCCCGTCTATCGTCCATTTTATGTTTCTCTAGTGCCTGTGTGTGGATACGCGCGGAATGCTTCAGCGGATAGTCTACGGTATTGTTACGGCTTTAATGAATGGATTCAGCAGGGACGGTTATTGGCCAAGAACGGGAATTTTAACGATACCTACATACATTATTGCCAACATTTTTGCAGTTTTTTAAAGGTGTATTTTAAATACTGAGGTTTCTGGAAATTCCCTTCTTAATGTAGACCTAGGATAAACAATAAATATTACTTTTGAAGTTTAGTGGGTCCAGCGATTTAATCTGTGCGTTCACTGACAGGCAGTCAGATGGTCAGAAAAATCTGTATTTTTAAACGTTTTTAATAATAGAGTGTTCGTTAGTAATTTTTTCATGTGGTGATTTATTTCAGCAGTAAGATTACATTATTTAATCTACCCGTAAAAAAAATTCAAACCGAGTCCAAAAGTCGTGCAAGTGAAGATTTCTTTAAGTGATTACTATGTTTTTTATTGTACTAATAATCATAAAATAAAAAAGATATAATAATCTCATTCCCGTGGCATCTTGATTCATAACCACATTACACGCCTCCTGTTCGGAAACAGGTTACCCAATAAAGCAATTTCGAATCTATCCGCGGTCGTTCGCCTTTCCGCAACAAAAAGCATGCACCGAGATTACACTAGAGCGATGTTCATTACGAAATAATTTGATATCGCGAATGAATAAATCGTATTAAGAGCGGCAATAGGGACGGGGTGGGCATGCAAGCCTTACAATAGACGCGACCGATATGAGAGCATTCACACATATCAATATCACTGTTGCTTACGACGCGTTACGGTCGGGAACTCGCATAATGTTATCGTCACGCTATGCCGCTTGATTGAGGCCTGTGTGAAATGTACTGCTTAGCCTTATTATCGCAGCGGCTTCACACAGTCGCGATCGATTCTACAATTTAATTAAACGACTGTGAAATAAGCACATAGATTTTTTTGGAGTTGTTGAACGACAACGTCGGTCTATTGTTCGTCCGCCAATAATCCCATTCGGACATTATAGTCCGCTGGTTTTTCTCATGCATGCCCGACGATTACGTGTAGCTCCCGTAGTCAAGTGAGCACTGGAGAGCCATAAAATGGCGTAATTAGTCACGATGGCTCTTGCCGTGTTACAGCATTAGGGCAAGGCAATATTTAGCCGCGTTTTCCCACGGCTACAATTATACAAGTGATACGGATATCAAATAGGCACCGTGGATCATGCTATAAATCTTGATGTTGAAGTTGAAACAATACGTTAGCGTCGCACATGTTCTTGTTAATTTTGAGTGCATAAAGCAGGCCGCATGCTGCGCAGACAGCGCGCCAGGCTGTGCCGGCGCGCCTGCTCCGCTACAACACAAATACCCACAATAATTGTCCATTTCCGCGAATGTATAGTATGGCACGGATAGCCCGTTAGACTCCTCGAATGGAATCGTTTGGAATGTCGTTGTAAAAAGAAAACTAATGACAAAATTAGAACACCAAAGCCACCTTTCTGAACTTATCAACAAATTCAGCTATTAAATGCCGAATTTGTAACCAGCGCCCTGTTTTTTTGCGTTTCTAAAATATCCGTGATTCATTTTTAGCCCATATATGGCAAAAGAAGGTCAGAATGCTTATTTTTTAAATTATTTGCGTTATTTTCCTTCGAATTGACTAGCACACACGTGACTAGCTCTCTCTAAATCAACATGGAGAATAAGAACGAACGAGTTTTATCAAGAATATTATTTGAGTAAAACTAAACGGTACAGGTTGGATAGGTGTGATAAAATTTAACGAGTAAACGTAACAAACTTGGTTGGGTTTTACTGCTAATAAGATATAATTATTTCAGTATGGTATATAGCATAAATTTTACGCATAAAAGGCTGTAACAATGTTAATGAGGTCTAGATAAGCATTCTCGCACTACCCCGCTCCTGTACTACAGTTCGAGTTTAGGTTGTACGAATGTGTTGCTACTGTCTGTTTTATGAAAAGCGAAACAATGCCCAAGCCAAAATGAACACTATCTTTAGTATTCATCTCAGTCTACGCAATACTGGTAAATTGATCTCAACCAAGGAAGATAAAAAGTAGTGTTTATGTCGCAACGGTACACAACCGCGAATGGGAGTAAACCGTACGCTGTTTGTTTCAATATTGAATTAGCTCCAGCGCTGGCAATAAAACGGGCACGCAACTTTAAATATTTGAGCTAACATTATAATTCGAGGACAAGAATTACTGAGTAAAGATACGCAGAGGAATGTTTCCGTGTTTCTTTTGTCCTTGCGGGTGAAAGATTATTTATTCTATTGTGTCGTGTGCAGTGTGCGCGCGAATTAGGTCCGATCGCATCGCGGCATGCAGTTGGGACGTCACGATCATGCGAACAATATGGTGTATTTACGCAGGTCTACTGAAGAATGGGGTCCACAGGCGAGCGAAGGGCGGGCCCGACGCGGACAAAGCCTCCGCCGCGGTAGACTCACTGTTGGCATACACGACCCGTTAAAATTATGCATATGTCCATTATTAAATATCTAACTAGTGGCGTGCAATGGGAGAGGCCTTTGTCCAGCAGTGTACTGTCACGGGCTGATGATGATGAAATATCAACGTATAATTTCTGGTTCCAAATCTATGGTGAACTCCCAAACACCGTAAATGAACTGTATTAAATAATTCGAGTAATTCAAATTCGAATATAGTCAGTATACGTAGAGCTCCAATTCTATTATTTATTTATTCCAAAAACAGTGCGGTACATTTTTTATTTAATAATTTTCCAAACGTAAGTTTATTGGCAATTATTGCACTCACTTTTACATTGCACCTACCAACTAATTAATTCACACTTATACCTAGTTGGTTTTACGGGTACACTACATAATCTCGAAAAAAAAAAAACCGAATTTGATAAACACGAATTCCAGAATTCCGATTTTGAAATCTCCGAATGATCACAATCACGATTTTATTTAATTCCGAATAATCACATCACACCGACACACCGACTCATTAAAATCCCGAAAAATATATTTCCGAATATCACAATCCCGACAGAACGGAAAACCGAATTTTGTAATCTCGAATATTCATTATTCCGAAATTTTTGCAGCCCGAATTCTCTAAGATTTTTTATGGATGGTTTTTAACATGCATAATGCTCAAAAACTGTAAGAAATGTCCGACAAAGTCAACGGAGCTCCTCTTCTCGGAACAGGAATTATTAATAATTAATATTAATATTATTATTATTAATTTTTAGTTATTAGCGCTTCGCGCCTTGATGCAACTCTGACCTAACGTACCCTATCAAGGTGAGATTGACCTAATTTAGTAATGTGCTCGTCATCTCACCTAAATTTTGTTTCAAGTTGAATACTTCAGTTCAATTCAAGTGGCTTTCATAATTCCGAATTTTTCATTACCGATCTGGTTTAAGAATTTTCGGAATTTAAATAGCTATTCAAAATTATAATTTTCGTAAAAAAGTGAATTCGGAATTGTCAACATTCGTAAATACATATAATACTGGGAAAAAAAATTTCGTGGTTTTAATACTAGGTAATATGAAATTCGGCCTTATATTTTTTCGGTATTGTAAAAAATCGGAATTATGAAATTAGGTTTTTAAAAATTCGGATATACATAATTCGAGATTTTAGGGTGTTCCCTGGTTTTACTTAGTTAGACAAACTCCTTTTTTTAACCATTTTGTTTGTAACATGTAATCATCTTCAGATATCCTTATTGCCGCTGCTTTTTCAAAGTGAATATTGAAACATTAGGATTCTATCCTTAAATTAAAAAGGAATCACTAACGTCAGACACCACTTTGTGACCCTAATAAATCTAGAACTTAAGAGAACTATGTTCCACAATTTATTGGTACCCGAAATAAGATTTTTCAGGAGAGTCCCATCGCAACCCAATTGAAAAAGGTCAACCTGGTACCACTAGGCCACCAAGCTCACCCGGCTTAGGACCCGGCAAATATTCTGTGTACGGTATGGGAAAGAGAAATTTGCAACGGTGAGACAGACCGAGCCAATGTTGACCTCACGATTTCAATTGTCCATGCAAAATGTTACGGGGAAACTAAACGATGTCACGAGCAAGGCAATTCTAGTTTTATATTCAAGGTCAAAAATGTATTCGCTGTAAGATTATTGCAGCAGGGGTCATGTCGGGGACGACTACTATGAACGGGGACGGTCGCCGCGCGTGAGCAAATGAAACATTGCCCGCCGCTCATTTGTCGGGCTTTTTATTTGTAGACAATAATGAGGCATGTTATTTACGCACTATATTTAAGAGGTTTACCTTTCTTGAAGTACTGTGACGCTTAAGTATTTTCAATATTGACTGCGGTATGCAAAACGAGAAAGTCCAAACTACTACATGTTATCCATATAAACACATCTACAAAAGGATAACATAAAAACATATGGTGGGCTAAAAAAAAGAGAAAATCAAAAGTAAGTGACAGTAATCTGTGCTACCACCTGGTTACTTGTTTCCATAATTTCTTGTAGCAAGTCTATACTTGCTGACTTAATACGTAAATTTACACGTCTTTTCGTATTTATTTTAAAAAAGCGACTATCATAGTACTTAAAAAACATGAATTTATGGTCTCATAACGGTAAATCAAAGTATTACCGTGTGTATGTTTGAGATACGTCACTTTATCTCTTATAGACATAATACGCGCCGCGGTGGCCCGGCGCTGCCTGACGTCGCGTGCGGCTCTGAGCCCCAACAACACCAACCCAATATTACTTGATCCCTCATTCTATCACAGTGTTATACAACCAACAGCTTAAACTACACTAGTCTTCTAACAAACACTAGATCATGTCGGCGTCCTACGGAACTGCACTTCAATGTTGGATTTTAATAAATTGCCGTTAACTTAGAACAATTTTCGTATTTATTCCTTGGAAAATTTCGATGTGGTGGATATTTTACGAGTGAGTAATTTACAGTTGGTATAAAGCACGCTTATAGCCATAGGGAGTCGTTTGGCATAAGATGAGTCGCTGTAAACACTATTTTATAGCGCGTTTCTTTATTTACTTAAAGTTACAACATTTAAATAATCATAATTATCCCTATTTCAAGATTATTGTAAGCTATATGTATACGAGGGGCGGCTGAAAATTTATCTACCTGACTATGAAAGAAAAGACCTAGCTGGCTAGTTTTTTTATATTTTTCTATGTAATCCCCTTCTATCGAAATGCACTTGTTACACTTGTCAAATAATGTCATTATTGCCGTGGCGTGTGCTCGTTTTTGTTTTAGAGTCCCTCCCCGCTCCCACATCACTCCATATTTGAACGCCGCTAACCTGCTAAACATGGCTGCGCGGAGGCGCATGCACCTGGCGACCCTTATGTTCGGTGTGGTGCAACACATGACCCCGTCGTACCTCTTTAACAAGATCCAGTGGTCCAGTAATGTATGCAGGTTTAAACCTAGGGCGATTGTGCCGCTGCACCGAACCGCGGCGTTTCGGGGTAGTTTCAGGTTCGCGGCGTCCAAGTGCTGGAATGATCTCCCCCCTCCCATCTAAGGAGCGCCTAGCAAGTACACCTTTAAGCGTAAGCTTAAAGGCTATTTGTTGACGCTCCAAAAATCATAATTTCCCAACCAGCACTTTGTCCTTAAATTATAGTTTAGTTTTCTTTGTTTGTTGATTATTGAATTGTGCCAAATGGTCGATGCTGTATACTGGCTAAGTAGGTATATTTATTTTAAATATTATATTTCTGTAAGGTATTTGCATGTAGTTTTTGTATTTATTCTGTCACTATCTATAAGTATTTGTTTGGTAGTATATATTTATTCGTTTAGCGTACCGTCCGTCTGTCACAAACGGAGCTGGCTGAAAATCAGCGCTGCAGGTGTTTAACACCTCAGCATTATGCTGAGCTAGTGTCCGATTCACTGCCGCGAAGAAACACACACTACTCTTTTTATTGCTGTTTTCTGTTTTTACTTTTGTTTTCTGTGTGTCTTATGTGTGTAGTGAATAAATGTATTTTTCTTTTTCTTTTCTTTCTTTTCTTTCATTAAACCGTAAAAAAAAAAATCTTTCGGTTTCTCGTCAAAATAGTCGTTCACCATCATAATCATCATCTCATCATCGGTAGAAAATCTACACCCCCTGAGATCTTTCTTCAGAAGACTGAATAGGAAATAGTCACAGGGGGCTTAATCTGGGCTGTAAGGGGGATGTCGATGACATTCAAGCCATTTCTGGTCGTGGCTAGCTGTGTTGTGCGAGCCGTAAGCACAGGTGCATTGTCGTGTAAAATCAAAATTCCGTTTCTCCTCCGTTTTTCTTTTATAGCGTGCTTCAGCTGGCAAAGTAAATTTGCGTAATAATTGGCATTCATTGTCGTTTTTTTTTGGCAAATAATCAATGATCAATATCCCTTCTGAATCTCAAAATTTTTTTGCCATGAGTTTACTAGCCGAAGGACGAACCTTGAACTTTCAAGGAGGCTTTTCGTCTTTGAATTTCCATTGTAGGGACTCCTGTCTACTTTCTAGGTCCCATTGTCTAATCCAAGTCTCATCACACGTCACAATCCTGGAAATAATTTCTTCCTCTTTCCCGCGACTCATGTCTAAAAACTCCTGACAACATCTGACACGTCTGTCTTTGTCTAACGGAATCAGCATTTTTGTTGTGCACTAGCCTCAGACATATTAAAATGACCGTGAATTATTTCGTTTACCCGTTCCTTACTTTTGCCCTAGCCCTCTAGCTATCTCCCACTGTTTTACCCGTCGGTCTTCTAGAATAACTTTTTTCACTTTGGCCACGTTTTCTTCAGTGACAGCAAAAATTGGTCGTCTGCTACGAGGATCATCTTCTAGGCCCTCACGACCCGATTTAAATTGTTTACACCAGAACTTTTATGGTAGAATCCGAAGGGCATGAATCACCTAATACAGGTAACATACGCTGTTTGATCTGTGATGGCGTATTACCTTTCTTAGAAGACATTTTGACTGGATTCTGCTCAATTTTAATCAAATTCAATTTTTCAAGGGCATGTCCAACGAAGTGCAAAAAACAAATGAAAAGCAACGAACAAATGAGAGTTCAAAATTTTGAAAAAAAGAAATGCCAATAGAGATGAATTCATAGTGGCCAGTAGTTTTTTTAACTATACATAGGCTAGGCAGATGACTTTTCAGCCACCCCTCGTATAACAGATCTCACTGAGTTCTTTATCATGCCCCATTATGATTCACATGACAACAACATATTATAGCATTCAGAAGGTGTCCCGCGCGACTGCCGGGAATGTCAGAAACGGGTGCAACCGCAGCAGTACCGATAGGAATTCAAGCAATCCTTACTACTGTTATACCAGGAAGATTTATATTCAAATTAAGAGATCCAATGGTTTATTAATAAGGTTTTAATAGAACAAGTGCCTGTTGTTCGGCATTACAATAAATTTCAATGACAAATATGTTGCCATGTAAAAGCACTCGGAAGAATAATTTTACTGGCTTCAATACAGGAAGTTGGTTTGTACGCTTGCATTAAAATGTAATAAAAAATCAATCAAAACGCGTGAATGTAAAAGATGTAAAACTGCAACGGTAGAGGCTGATTGATTATTGATGAGCTCTCACGTTAGACGTGTGACATTCACGCCGAGTGAGCTAAAATCTACTTGGAAACGATCCAGAACTCTCAAGATATATACGGCTTGCGCATTCAATGCAATGCATTGCATTGCAACTATTATTTGATCAGCGAACCAGATTTCAACACTTCTCGTGAGAATTTTAAACAAAACGTCGAACTTGAAATTGACCAAGTGAACTTTCAAGTAATTTGTTTTTATTGGTGCACTAAATCTAGGTCCTGAAATAGTAATAATTGTGAAAGTCTATTCTATTACCATTCTGCCAAACTAACTACCTAGTTTAAGTGTTTTTTTCTATTACCTACTTCCTCCCCTTAAACTGTTTTACTTTTACAACCTTTTATTAATTAAAATAAAACACGTTGGACACGGGACGTAAAGATAAATGTTTTCCTGCAGTTAATCACTACGAATAACCTGAAAATAAGTGCTGAGTGCTATTAGCCAAATTTTTTTTATTTAAAGTTCTCCATTGCTTGAACCCTTTTTAACTCAATTAAAAGTGGCGTTGAGACAGAGGACGAAGTTCCAAAAATAGTATCTTGTTAAATAACGTCCTTTTTTTAAATTAACCCACTATTTTTAAACTGTACTGTTTTAGGTTTTTAAAAACTAATAGCGTCCGGAAAATGATTTTTGACGGGTTAGTTGAGACTCAATTTTTTCCGTTGCACCACATAGAATCGTTTGCATACTATTTGATTTTAAAAAGTTATATGTCAAGGTTATTTGTTAAAATTAGTTCCTTGACCAGGATTTCCAAATGTGCACGCGTGGCAACACCTAGGACATGACGTATGGCTCACCTGTAAAACTACAGTGACTAGCGAAAGCAAATTACAAGGGTAGCCAAAGGCTCTTATACCGCCTAAAAAGCACTCTAGCAGTAAAGAGGTTTGTTCTACATAAACTGGCTCGTGCCCTAACAGTCTGGTACTAAGCGAAGATTTCCCATTGGCTGTTGATATTTGTGTAAGTTGTTAACTTACGAGTGATCCCTCAACGTGGCTTCTAATTTTCCCGAGAATGTGTTCCAGACGAAGACTGCTCCGTCCGCCCCGCCTACCGCCAGCAGTCGTCCGGCCGGTCCAAACGCCGCCCGCGACCAGTCGCAACCCACTTTAAACGCCTCGTGGCTGAAAACGCAGAGCAAAATCAAATTATTCAACATTTAACAACAAAAGAAGAACAAAGTCTAGTGGAAAAAACCGGTAAGCAAATTTGTAAACGTGTGGCCGAACCCTATATTCAAACCGCGGATAGATCGGCTTACTTATGATTAAAATTTCACACATTTTGTATGGGAAAATGTCAAAGTTTAACCCGAAGTAAGCCTTATCTGTTCGCGGTTTGTATATGGGGTTCGGCCATTAAAGGCATGAAACAATTACACATCAAAAATGTCTAAGGATAATAACCCTACTGTACAAAATATCAAAATTATGAAAGGATATTTTTGAGCATTAGAAATGTTTGATGTGTAATTGTTTCATGACTTTTAGCCAGTGCAGTGCCTTGAACGCGATAGCGAGCTTCATATATAACATAGATGCGCAACCTGGAGAGAGGCAAAGGAACGGCATCGAACATTGTAACTATTTATTTTGAAAAAACATTCAAATTGTTAGTTACGATGTTAAAAACGGCGTATAGATAAAGAAACATGCGCGGACATACCTGAAGGATCGCACAATGGTGTTCATTCGCAAGTCGATCAGCTGTATTGTGTCGTCGCGCACGCACGCCAGTAAGTAATTGCTGTCTGTAACAAAAGAATATTAACCATTACTCTCGCAATACTATAAAATTGTATTTAATCTTCCTTATTTTATACGCTGGAAGTCAAGGGATAAGTTAGAGTAAATTGATTTTCTGCACGATGACGACCTACTAATGTTACTTTTGTTCAATTACATACCTATATTTCTATATTTCCTATCCAAAAATAAAACAAGGCTACCTCAGGAATCACAACGAAACACTTCGGAAACCTCACTATGATCAAGTGTCGTAACAAATTTATCTCGAACGCCTGACCCGAGTTCCCGACGCCGCTGACGAACCACCACCGACTTAGTGTCAGGCGGTGTCTCAGTTCTTAGAGGTATTATCCCATTCTGAACGCGCAGATAATGCAGCTTTTATTACACGTATATTACGTGGTCGCTTTCTAGATAACAACGTGGGGAAAGGTTCGCTAAGTGTTCTATTAATCTCGACCACAATCATGCCCCTAGCTAGTGAAATTAAGGACACCGACGTACGCAATTTTTCAAACGTAAACATGACGGAGTTTAATTTGAACACATGATTTATTCTACAACTTACTCCCGCTCCTATTGGTCTTTATTCTTGATAACATCATAAAGGCCATGTTTGTTGAGCAAACGAATAAATCGTATACAATTTACGTAAGCCTGATTCAACGTACAACCGTTATACTTTGATTAATAGTTCAAAGATTACGGTACTGACGGAAAGTGGCTTAATTAAGAAATGTACAAACCTACAAACACATGTCTGTATGGTAAATTTATGGGAATCGTAACTGGCATTTATCTCCAACAATGAGCTGGCCACGGCCAGGTCGATGTGAACGGATTGAACATTATGAAAGTGTTAATTAACTTCATGATCGAAAACCGTATATTTCCTAGGAAGGCCCTTTATACTAGCGTTGTTGGGACTCTGACTCCTATATTTCACCGGTGATTGTGTTCATTAGCAGAGATGAGGTTACAGCTTCATCTCCGATATTAGCTGTCATCCTATTTGTTTACTGCTGTAAATCTGACCTTTACAGAGATCAAAACAGAACATGAATTAAGACTTTAAGAGACATCAATAACCAGCTTAGAATTTGGGGAGTTGTAGTCAATCATTGCCCTTATTACAAAGAAAATTTATAAAAATAGGTATCAGATGACCATAGCAAAGAGCAGTTACAAATATATTCGAAATTTGAAAATTATTAAAAAAATAGATATTTACATTTTAATGTTAACTTTAAGATTACCCCAGATAAGAATAAGTATGTATCTATGTAAACTCTTTATTGCACATAATTACAAAACATTTTTGCATCACTATAGATAATGTACATACGCGAACATATACCATATGGGATCTCTTCCAGTTAACTTTGGAGTAGAATAAGCAACGACAATGCAAGAGGATAGGCAAATTTACAAAATAACAGAAAAAAGGTACATACATCCGAAAAAGAGACATAATTATATATTTAAATAATTCAATATGATTGTTTAACAATATGTTTGTAGATAATAGTTATCAATAACCAAATACATATTAACTCCAATAAAAAGCACGCATGCCTTGTCTCAATATCAAATACTATTATTGTTTTTTTAGTGAACAAGCTTATCCAATACATTATTCCCACATTCAATTACCGGTTTCCAAAATGCCAAAAGAAATGCAAATCGTTTTTATATACACTTAGAAAACGCTTGCAATTACCAATTACTTAATATCTAATCCTATATAAAAATTAGGTCACGTGCGATAAACGAATCAACGCTTGTCCAAGGTTGAAACTAATTAAGGACCATCGAAGTGAAATTTTCTTCACAATCCTACAAAATCATTACACAAAAAACCAACTTCTCGAGTCCATAGTAACATAATTTCAAAAAGAAAGCCTCGTTAGGTAAATATATTTATCATTAACCGTTCACAATGTTATTAGCTTATGAGAACGCTTAACCTAAAATCCTGTAATAACACTAATAACGCAATTCTAAAAGGAGATCTATTAAATTAAACGAAGACGCAGAACCTTTCATTAGTCGTCTATCATTATAAGGGGTAATTGGATGTCGTAGGGTCAAGCTGCGCCGTTTGTGTGCAGATGTTATCAGTGTCCTGTTAGTTTTCGCGTGTTTTGTGTGGACGTTTGTGCACAGAGACTGCGCGGGAGTGCGCGGCCTTGATGGTCCGTTGATACCGACGAATCTGGTCCGGCCGTGACGCGTAACTGTGAACCGTCTCCCTATTCATTTGTCCGTCGGCCGGCTGAGCTCGCCGGCGACGAAATCGACGTGATTTAATCAGCTTTCAGTGAATCCCGCCACTCCGTTTGATTGAAGGTATCAATCTCAACATTTCGTGCGCCGTTACTGACAAAAAGGGATTGATCCAACGCATAACGCTAACGGAAACAGCCATCGCAACGCGTACACATCACGTTGTACTGACACCAATACCGAAACTCGTACTTAGCCAGTCCATTCAATTAACTGCGAATGTTAGTCTTAACTCTATTGAAATTAACAAGCCGTTTATGGCACGTAACTGTTTTCGCTGATATATTACACCTGTCATTAGTACAAAAACAAGTATAGCTAAAGCTATTCATTTGCTGAGGTCCCTGAGGCGGTTACAAAATATATGCTCTATCGCATCGGTTTATAATTAGTAATTTACGAGACGCCTATTATATCTCGGGGGTAGGAATAATTGAAATTGGTTTTACCTCTGCTTAGGTCTAGTGAGGTGACTTTCCCCTGTAGCATGATGTGGTTGGCGGACATTTCGGTGCGAATGTCCCAGAAGCGTATCCTCTTGTCGAAGTGCCCGGATATGATGGTGGACCCGGCACCGTCTGACGTCACCAGGTCGTTGCACGACGACCCAGCGAACTTCGTCTCCGTGCCTGCAAACGTACAAAAAAAGTAAATATCTCCTATTAAAAAATAATAGACTTCGACCATTAGGTACATCTCTTTTAAATCAATCAAGCCAATTCGTTACTAGGTAAAAAGTCCTAATCCAATTTCAATAACTAAATACTTTATTGATTCCACGGAACCGGTTCAATTAGAACCCGAACGTCAAAAAATCTAAACATGAATTTGATGAGCGGCAAAAAAAACATTTCAAGATACCGGCAATAGACGGCAACGCTAAAATATAATAAATCATTCTTCGATGTCACAATTCGGAGAAAGAACTAACTCCGTCAGTGTCAGTTGCGGCTCTAAAAAACAATTTACTTATTTATAGATTAGTTTTTAGCGTCGACGCGACGGCGTCAGTAACCGTGGGCTAAGAGAAAAAAAAAAGATAAACCCAAACAAGGTTTTCCTGTATCTCGCTCGGACTTGAGTTCAATTTGCAATCGGCCAAACCCTTTGCAATGAGACGAGAAAATTTGTGTATTTTTTTGCATGTTCGAAAACGGGTCCATTGATTTCGACAAAAAGTACAATATTGGGGTTTCAGGGCAAAAAAGGGAAAAAAACATGTAAATAAAGTCCCTAGTCAGTTATTATGACATTAGTATCTAAGGAAATAAGCTTACGAAATCTGAGGTTGTCATCAGTGGGTGATCAAACAATCAAGACGTCTAGCCAATTAGAAAATGACGATTATGTCATGAACATCTTGATTAACCAGTAAAAATAATAATCACCGTTTACCAATCAGTGTAAATTTGTTGAACATTAGTGCCCCAAATTGCCTGCTATAAAACTAATGGTTGCGAAAGGAAGTAGATCAGCGACTATGTTTTTCAATGTTTATTGGATAATAAACATACAGGTATACTATCATCCTGTGTGGATAGACTGTATAACTTAGTAGTTAAGTATGTAGATGAAGTTTAGTAGAGTCGAGGTTTTGAAATTCGGGGGAACCATTTTTTGGGTAGGAATATAAAAAAAAGATTATTGCGAAATTCTTCTGACGGGGAGAGAAGTAGAGGGCGTTCTCTAGTTATGTATACAAGACTTTACACAAAATTTAGTACACGGACATTGTTTTGCTCAATTTGGATGCCTTAGGCGTTATTCCTCTACTAAACGAATCGACGCGGACGTTACATTTACTGAAGAAGCAAAGAAGCCTTATTGCATATGTACTTACCTGTGTGTAAGCTTATATAATTAAATGAAAATAGTAACTAACATTAAGCATAAAAACATTAACACAAAATAACATTAACAAAATTAACACAAAAAACCGATGAGAGCAATGCGTTATGGCTAAGAACGGAAAATGATCTTCTTGAGCTTTTGAAAGTTAAGTGAGCAAGCTTAGTTAAGTAATTCAGGCTGTGTAGAGATAACTATGTTAGGACACTAGACGTGTGTATGAGATGGCAACCAGTAAAGTCTAGAAACATCACGGAAATTATTAATAACATGAACTCTAAGAAATCACCAGGTAGCGATCTAATACGCATGTCCGACTTAAAAGCTATTTCAGATAAGGTTAGTCCAGTGTTGGCTAAGCTCATTAATTTATCAGTAAGTAAGAATATATTTCCAAAGGGGCTGAAACAAGCTATAATCCGTCCTATTCACAAAAAAAGGAGTCGTAAAATGTTCTCAAACTATAGACCTATAGCCATACTATCTAGTGTAGACAAAATTATTGAAAAATGTATTGGTAAGCATCTTGGAGAATACATGCACAAAAATGATGTAATAAATAAAAATCAGCATTGCTTTCAAAGGGGTAGAAGCACAAACACCTTATTGGGTCAGTTCACTGATGAGATAAACGCGCACTTAGCTAATAAGAAAGTAGTTGTAGCAGTATTCTTTGATTTCACTAAGGCGTTCGACACGTTAGACACTAATACCCTTTTGAATGCTATGAGCGAGTGCGGGGTGGATGAGCCGCTGAACCAATGGTTCCGCGACTACCTCGCCGCGCGCTCGTACCGCGTGAAGGTGGGCGCGGCGCTGAGTGACTGACGAGCGGCGGGTGGCGTGCGGAGTGCCGCAGGGCTCCTGCAGCGGCCCGTTGTGCTACCTCATTAATGTAAACAGCCTGTGTGGCACGCTGCGCCACTGCTCGGCGCACAAGTTTGCGGACGACCTGTGCGTGTTGCGCGCGAGCACCTGCGCCGAGCTGCCTGAAACTTGTCGCTTTGTACAGCAGGATGTAGATGCTGTACGAGGGGTGCCTTTTAAGTTCTGTCGTTTGAAAAAACTAAAGACAATTTAAGTGTTAAATGGTATTTATTGTTTTTCAAAGTAATCACCGTGATATGTAATACACTTTTTCATTCGATCGAACCAGTTTTCGAAACACTTATTCCATTCCGAAGTCGGGGTCTCCAAAATGGCCGTTTTGTATGCCTCAACCGCTTCTTCAGGCGTCTGGTACCGTTGACCACGAAGTCGTTGCTTGATTTATGGAAAAGTGAAGAAGTCATTAGGGCTTAAGTCTGGACTGTACGGCGGGTGATACAAATTTTCGACGTTTTGTTCTTTTAAAAACGCAATTGTCTGCCGGGCGGTGTGCGAGCTAGCATTATCGTGGTGCAGTACTATACGACGTCTTGGGTTATTTTTTCGGAACTCGCCGATAACTTCTGGTAAACAAACAGTGGTATACCAGTCAGCATTAACTGTTTTACGATCTTCGAGCACGATGGTCGCAACGTGGCCACTTTTCGCTACAAACGTGGCGACCATTTTTTTCGAAGTGCTCCGTGAGCGTATTACTTTGGTCGGTTTTGGCTCATCTTGAAACACCCAAACAGCCGACTGCTGTTTAGAATCCGGATCGTAGGCATATATCCAAGATTCGTCACCACTGATAATGTCATAAACGTGTTTAGAGTCTCCTCGGTTGAATTGCCGCAGAGTTTTGCAGCACCATCTAACGCGAGCCGTTTTTTGGTCTTCACTAAGTAAATGTGGTATCCAGCGTGAGATCAATTTTTTTACACCTAAGTGATCATGCAATATATTTTGAACACTGGTCCCTGAAATGCTTAATGAAGCTTCTATCTCGCGGTATATCGCATGGCGATCTTCGACGATCAGTTGCCGTACAGCATCAATGTTTTCCTGGGTTACAGCTGTTTTTGGTCGGCCTTCACGATGCCTATCACTAAGACTAGAGCAACCACGTTGAAATTCCAAATACCAACGTTCCACAGTCCGGATGCATGGTGCTTCATTTTTAAAAACCGTAGTCAGCTCTTCAAAGCACTGAAGACGCGTTAAACCCCTTTTAAAGTTGTAAAATATTATCGCACGTAAATTTTCCTTCGAAATTTCCATTTTCACAACCGACTTGTCAACTTTGAACCGACGCTGTACTAAAACGAATCGGCCGATCTAGAGACATCCTTTTGTTTTTGAATTCTAAATTCAAATATTTTAAGATGATACTAGTTTTTTCTTTAATAATCACGGGAGTTTTGCAAACGACAGAACTTAAAAGGCAGCCCTCGTAGTCCGGTGGTCCCATGACAATGGCCTTGTTTTGAATACCGATAAAACCAAGCTTTTAATAATACGATCGCCTTATTTAGATATTGGTAGTATGCCATCGCCCATAATAACCCATTAATTTTCTTGTTTTCATAGTATCAGTCATTTTGTCAATGCAAACCTATTTCACGCGTTAATTATGTAACTTATCTTGGTCTTAAGGTAGATGAAAGTTTTTCATGGTCCCATCATGTCGATTTTATATGTAGTAAACTCAGAGTATTATTAGGCAAATTTTACCACTTAAGTTTCAAAGTTCCTTTAGATACATTAAAGTGTTTGTACAAAACTTTAGTGGAATCTATTATAGATTATCTTGACTGTTGACTGACTCTTGACTGTTATGGCTTAACCTTTAAAACAAATTTAACTAAAATTGAAAATATGCAAATTAGATTCCTAAAACTTCTTGTAAATAGAAAAACTAAAGCTAAATGTAAAAAAAATTATCATCAATTGTTCAAAATCTGTAAAATTCTCCCGTTTAGCCTTAAGCATAATTTCCTGTTAGCACTTCATCATCACGGCGCTCAAGAGCATAATCTATCCCTTGTCAACAGTGCATGCGGCACTAGGTCGGTGGCTGCAGGGAAGTACGCTATGCCGAGGGTCACTAACTACTACGGTGACAGATGCATGCGGAAACGTCTACCCTACATTCTCAATAGCTTGCCCACAGATATTAGATTAGAGGCCAATAAGGCAAAGTTTAAAAAAATAATGTTCAATTATTTTGTTAGTATTATATAAATTTTAAAATATTTGTTTAAGTAAGTTATATCAAACTGTGTAAACAGTTTTGTGGGACAATGTTCTATTGATGTTTTGTAATTGATTAATCTACGGTAACTCGCGTCGTCAGAGATTACTCTGCAATTAATCGTGCGCACTTTGTTCACGCTATAGAAAGTATAGACTGGACCAGCGTTGTGACATGTAAAAGCTACTCTGCTGAAACTCTAGCTACTTCTTTAACCAACATATTGTTAAGCAAAATTGACATCTGTTTCCCTTTGAAAAAGAAAACTTTATCTGATAGGGGCAAGTCTTGGGTTACCCAAGACATACTAAATTTAAAATCGTTGCTTTTCGAAATCAGTGAATTAGCACGCTCTTTCCCGTTTAATAATACTCTTCAAAATTGGGTACAAACTTTACAAATAAAATACACGCGTGCAATTTTAACAAATAAAACTCAATTTTACTCGAACCGCATGAACATGTCCCAAAACTCGTCCAGGGCTATGTGGGATGTTGTCAATAGGGAGAGAGGCAAAACAAATAAACTGCCTTCCGATTTTACAGAGTCTATTGTAGACTCAAAAGGTTTAAAATTCACCTCAAAAAAAGATTTAGTTAATGCTATGAATGCTAGATTTGTGGGTGCTGCCGCCGCATGTGGCGCTCCCTGCGCCGACATGTCTCGTATGCGAGAGGCGCTGTGTGCGGCGCGCGCGCCTGCCGACCGCTCCATGAGACTCACTGTTTACTTGCGATGAGGTATATCGCATAATCGCAACGCGTATACCGCACAAACCAACGAAAGATGTATACGAGGTCTCTATGGAGTTGCTGCATACGGTCGTTGGCACTATCACTCCTGTCCTAGTAAAATTGTATAATACTTGCCTTACGGAGGGATCTTTCCCAAAAGCATTAAAAGTCAGCAAGATATCTCCTCTTTTCAAAGGAAAAGGGAAAAGAGACAATATCTACGGGTACAGATCCCTGTCTATTATACCAGCTGTTGCAAAGGTGCTGGAGAATGGCCTCAGTTCTCGACTTACGCAATACCTTACATCAATTGACGCTCTGTCCTCTCATCAGTATGGCTACCGATCCGGACGCTCAACGACAGATCTGGCGCGTGATGTGGTGCGCAAAGTCACGGAGGCCCTAGAAAGTAGACAGCAGGTCGCTGTGCTTTGCTGCGACCTTTCAAAGGCATTTGACGTAGCAGATTACAACGTTCTTGCGGCAAAGTTACTGCACTAGGGCATACGTGGCAATGCTCACAGACTCCTCACAGACATTTTGCACGAGCGGTCGCAGGTCGTCATTGGTGACGGGGGAAGAACCAGGTCCGATCCGTTGACATCATCCATGGGTGTAGCACAGGGATCATCCGTGTCAAATATACTCTTTTCATTATTACTCAATGACCTTCCAGATGCGATTACAGCTGCCGAAATTCTAATGTACGCCGATGACGTTGCTCGGATTGTGTCTGCCTCAGATGTCGACACGCTGGAAGAAAAACTGAGTGTTGCAGCTACCCAGCTGTCGCGCTGGTTTGGTTTTAATGGTCTGGCATTAAACCTAACAAAAACCCACTTCATTAATTTTCGCATAGGAGGCAGAGCACAGAGGGAATTGCTGGTTAGAGCCGAGGGAATCGCTATCAAGCAAGTAGAAGTAATTTCATTTTTAGGGTTCGAAATAGACAGGAAACTGACGTGGGAATCCCACATCGATAAGCTGTGTCGTCGCGCAGACTGGCCCGGGTCGTGCCGCGTGACGTAGCGAGGACCTGCTACTTCGCAACCGTGCACTCGCTCCTGCAATATGGCGCTGAACTGTGGGGCTGTGCTGCTGAGTGGCAGCGCGCATTTCGAGCTCAAAAGAGATGCTGGGCGATCTATTGAACAGGTGAACCAATACACGTCAGCGAAACCCTTGTTTAAAGAACTTGGCATATTGACGTTACCGTCCGTAGTAATCCTGCAAGTGGCAATGTACGTGTATGTTCACCTCGACAGTTATAAAAAGCGCGGGGATATCACGGCTCGCTTATTGCGCGATCCGTATAGACTCCTACCGGTGCAGCAGCGACTCGCGAAATCCGACAAAGTAACCCACGTGATGGGCCCGTCGGTCTTTAACCAGCTCCCTGATACAATCACCTCGGCGCCCTCCCTGAACTCTTTTAAGAGAAAACTCAAAGATTGGCTTCTCGAGCACACTTTTTACAGTTTCCATGAGTTCCTTGCATTTAAACATGGATAAAGGCGGTTATAGCTCAAGACCCACATATTATAATGATATATTGAATAATTGCATTATTATTAGGTATAAATAATTATGAAATGGTCTTATTATATTATTATTATTGTTTTCTTTTAAGTAAGAAATTGTTTTACGATTATACAAATAAGCTGACATGTAATATAAAATTTATGAATAAAATATGATTATGATTATGATTGTTTTTCGTTAATAAATTTTTATAAATAAATAAATTAACTGTTTTGTTTTAAATGGTAAACACAAAAATAATGTTGTGTTTACTATTGCCATAACATCCAAAGTTCCACTCCACTATTAAAAATTAAACCCAAACATCTAATTTGCTAAGGAGCAAGGGCTGAATATTCGTTGGTAAGTTCGCCTTTAAACTCTTAGCTTCCCATTTAGAAACAGAAACGCTGGATGTACATAACATGCGGTTTTACAGCTCGACATTAGATTAAACACGCATAGGTACATTTTGTACACAGGTTTCCAAAATACCGGTCTTTGTTCGAATAGAATTAGTTTTAATTGATGCTCATTTATTTTTCATGTCTTAGTATCAGTTACTTGTTATTTGAATAATTTTTACTTGCTCCAAAATCTGTAGGCTGGTTTTTATGTGCGTGAATAATTCGTTTCTAAATAATTGTTCAATTAGCAACTTAAAATAGCAATAAAGTGGTCTAAAATATCTACACACGCTCTTAACTCTTGCGAATAGTCTTTATACATATATAATGTGCTTTTTACTACATCACAGGTCAGTTTTTCATGCCGCTGTTTGTACGGCACACGAAAGTACGCAAAGCACGTCCTGTATGGAAGCGAGCGGGCATTTTTGCCCAAAAACGCGCGCCATGCAGCGCACACGACCGCTGCATAGTTCGCTAATGATGATTGGCGTCCAAGTTTGAATTTGTCATTTTGGTGTCAGTGTAAAAAACAACATGATTATGGGCGGCCATAATGAAATTTAAAACAGTTGCAAGTCAGAGCATTTTCGAGGGATATGAGACTGAAAATGAGTGAGACTTAAGTATTAAGCTTGAACAAACAATCATACGTACCTACGTAAAAATACGTACCTACACTTTCAAATGATACCTAAAAAAGTATATAAGAGTTTTACGTACCTGTTGTCCTTTAGTGCCTTTGTGTCTGTACCCTTCCGTGGCTTCACGTGATGACTACATTTTTCTTGTGCGTATTTCTTCGTTTTTGTTGTCGTTTGTCACGTGTAAATTTTTTCTTTCTTTCTTAGTTTAAATATATTATGAAGAATACTAACACATTTTGCTCCTCAGGTCCCATATTTTGAGCGTCCTGTCATGGCTGCCGGTGATGACCTTCGTGGGCTCTCCCAGGAACTTGGCCGCCATCACCTTACCGCTGTGCCCCGTGAGCGTGTGCTGCGAACAACAATTATCCTTTAAACCGGTGAAACAACGTCGTGAAGGAGCTTTAACTTTAAACCTCATTTTACCAACTGCATTACCTTTGATACTATGTCATACAAAGACTATGAATTGTATAACAAATAACATATGGTTGATTGGCTTAAGGTAACGCGTCGCTTGCTACGACACCACCCTGACATAACACTTGATGGATTGGTAGAGGACGTTCCCCTCTCGCGACCCACAAAGCGGAGTCGTCGACGAGATCTACCGAATAATCAGCCTGACTGTTGTGCTAAATAGTCAGTAATTCATAAGGCCACTCGCACCAAGTATCATCTCGCTCATCGACTACTTAGAGCAAAAAAGCGAAGTAAAATATTTTTGCAAGGGGTCCTAAGGTCTGTTCATCCTTAGTTGTCTTATCATGTAAACAAACACTTCACGAAGACACTGACACACTTTTCTCTCGTATTACACAATAACTATCACTTATAATGTTGTTGTATACTTAAAGAAACTCACGAAGTATTGAAATCAACCAAGTAACCACTGAAAAATATTATTTCTAATAAGATTATCTTCAATAATCGTAGGAACGAATGAATAACCTAAAAATATCTGACATTGCAATGTCTAGATTGTCCACGCATCGTATTGATGGGAAACGACAACTTATCGATATGGATAAATGTGGCCTGTATGGTGTTCAACCTTTTTCTTTTCCCCTAGAGGAAAGAATAATAAATAAATAAGAACTAAGTTGAATCTAGAAATGTCATTCGTTTCGCTACTTCGCTTGATGTCGTACGTAACGGGTGCTCTTATTGTGATATTTCTGACGACTTGGCTTGCTTACGGATTTGTGATACCTTTTGTGATTTGTGATACCTTTTGTGGACGGTGATATTCTCTGAACTGACAACTATTGGCTACTCTTCAAGGACTTCGATTTGCATACGATCGGATGTTTGTTCATTTGTGTTGTTACTAGGTACGTTTCCCAATACATCTTTTTAGGTTTTATAATAAAACAGAAATAGTTAAGTTTTAGCGAATCCTTGACCTTCTATACACAAGGACTTCGCATCAGCGCGCAAAACGCGGGAGACGGTACAACTGTACTCAATGACGGTTTAAGGTATCCTTCCGAGATGGGCTGCAGACCGCAAACTGCAACAGCAAACTACATGCGACACCACTTGTTTCTATGAATCTCTATGAACAGGCCAGCCGCAGTGTCGCCTGCGGTTGTGGTCTGCGGCCCGTCTCGGAAGGCTACCTTTAAGCAAACTTCTTACCTTAGTCGTCTGTTGATCTATGATGGCGTAATATGCCGACGTGTGTCATCAGAAAGCGTCGACATAATATAGTAACGACTCAAAAAAAATATGGTGTGACTTACCACCGGTAATATTATGTATGACCACGCATAACCTTTTACAGAACTGTCAGATTTAAAAAAATCTTTTTTGGTTTGATACAGTATACTTCCGAGATGGTTCCATTGTCACCAAATCTGAATCTGATGAGGGGATCCGTGAGGAATTGAGGGAACTCCTCAAATATTATTGGCAATTATACAGCGATTTTAGTATTTTTAGTTTTAAATCCAATTTTAGTTTTAGAAATTATCATTTGGTGAAGTAGAACTGATGATGAAGACCACAGATGGCTACCGGAACTCCTCAACGGTACCTATTTCAAGGTTGGCGATAAGATATCTCGATTAATATAGTTGAGCAATTGTAACGATGAACATTTAATTGTTTGAATATGATTATGACTTTCCCGCAGCGTTGTTTGCAGCGAGTTTGAAATGTCTCCAAGTTTCATATCAACTAAGAAGTGGAACTACATCACAGTTTATTATGATATCATGATTACAAGAGCGACAGCGATCATCTGAGTATTCGAAGTTTATAGTGCGATAATTCTTTGTAACCGTTTAAGTGAGTGCGTTACTAAAGTCTACTTTTTATTATCGGTGTATTCGTGCATACAGATTTATATATATGTATGTCGCAGTACGACTTTTAAATTAGTGGCTGTTTGCGGAATGCCCAAGCCTTATAAAATAAATCGAGATTGTTTATGCTTGGAGTGTGTTTGGTAGTAATGGCGGGTAGTTTGGATTATGAATTCCTTGAGGAGTGAGGGAAGGTTAGACGAGAACCGCCATTGCAATCAACCTCGCTGCATTTCGTAAAAGTTAGATTTAATAATTAATCATACGATATCTGAATCATCCATTTTGTATTTTGTAGTAATAAATCAGTAATTAATGTGTTGTGCGTGTGTTTAATAATTAAAGTGTTGTATGTTAAATCAATTCTGTGTATGATTGTGATACCACCTGAATATGGAGAACATGGCGGATAATGCCTGACAGAACCAAGTGCAGATGGCGATGAAAAATTTCGCTTGATTTTAGAACAACAAAACAGAAATTTTCTTGCTTTGTTACAAGCGATGAAACCGCCCAATACAAAGGAGAATATTCAACTTCCCGAATTCGATCCTGAAAAACAAAATATGGACGCACGAGCCTGGATAACCACAGCTGATATGTGTATGGCCGATTCACAGCTACAAGGTGCATCACTTATGATAGCTCTTAGCCGAGTGTTAAAAGGACAAGCGTCCGCATGGCTGTCCCAAGTTTCGTTCCCTGGAATGACATGGATGGAGTTTAAAGAGATTTTTATCGCGAGGTACGATTGTCCCGAGACACCAGCTGCATCCCTTATAAATTTAAACAACAGTACACCAAAGGAGGGTGAGTGTCTCGCTGCTTATGCAGCGCGTGTGCTTACGTCACTTATGTCACGCTGGAAAAATCTAACCCAAGAACAAATAGGTATTTCAACTGTTTTGGCTCATTTGTCACATATTGATACACGTGGCCAGCGTTTGGCGTTTACCACCGAAATTGGTACTAGAAATAAACTACAGCAAGAGTTACGTGCGATGTCATTTCTAAAAAGGAAACATACACCGCACGAACCTGATTTAGACATAAAACGGTTTAAAGTCACCCCTACGCATGTTACACCCAAATGCTATAGGTGTGGGGAATTAGGACACAAGGCACCTATGTGTCGCCTCAAAAGAGACTCCAGGACGGATGGAAGACCTCAACCTGCAAGTTTTTCATCAGGCAACGCGTCGCACACTTCGACAAAGAATAGAGACCCCAGTTCCGTCACCTGTTTTAAGTGCAAGCTTCGGGGCCACTATGCAAATAAGTGTCCGACTTCGAGCAGCCAAGGGCGTCTCTTCAGCGGCAACGTTGCTGGTAGCAGTGGCAGCGTCAGCGGCGCGGGAGCGACACCAGAGCAACGACGCGTCAACATGTGCGTGGTCAACGCACCTACTGGAATATTGCGCCACTCTGGTGAGTCATTTGTATTCTGTTATGACTCCGGAGCAGAGTGTTCACTTATCCGAGAATCTGTTTTGCCTAAATTTACTGGTGAGCATATTTATACTGTTGTAACAATGACTGGTATTGGTCAAACTTCTGTGAACAGTAATTTAAAAATTTCAACTTGTGTACAAA
The DNA here is from genome assembly GCA_946894065.1 of Acleris literana. Taxonomy (NCBI): domain Eukaryota; kingdom Metazoa; phylum Arthropoda; class Insecta; order Lepidoptera; family Tortricidae; genus Acleris; species Acleris literana. The sequence goes on from OX335669.1 coordinate 16,090,140, forward strand.
TTGATGACCTTTCTCTAGACATCATTTTTCATGTGCTGCCCGACGATTATATACAGCACGACGTTGTCATTGGTTGTGAGATTTTAGCTAGTGGTATAGTGGTTAACATGACTTCAGACCATTTAACTTTCAAAAATGTAGAGTCGATCGTTGAGTCAAATATAGAGTCAAATATAGAGTCAAATATAGAGTCAAATATAGAGTCAAATATAGAGTCACATGTAGAGTCAAATGTAGAGTCGAATATAGAGTCGAATATAGAGTCGAACATAGAGTCGAACATAAAGTCGAACATAGAGTGGAACATAAAGTCAATTTCAGAGCCAATTGTAGCGCAAAATATCGAGTCCAGTACAGATTCCAATGTCGCATCGCATATTATTTTACAAGTAGAGTCGGATACAGAAAAATTTATGAACATCAATACGGATATTCCTTCTGACTGCAAGCCGAAACTAATTTCAATTTTAAGCGAATTTAATGAGCGATTTATCGTTGGAACACCGAGTACACCTGCCAATGCAGAGCCAATGCAAATCACACTCAAGGATCCTAATAAAACGGTTTGTCGTCGTCCCTATCGCTTGAGTCCTGACGAACGACAAGTAGTACGTAACAAAGTCGACGAACTGCTTACCTCTAATGTCATCCGCCCCAGCTCGTCTCCATTTGCCAGTCCTATTCTTCTCGTTGAGAAAAAGGATGGGTCTCAGCGCATGTGTGTTGATTACCGCGAACTGAATGATAACACCGTGCCTGATAGATTTCCTTTGCCAATAATTTCCGATCAAATCAATAGGCTCCATGGTGCTCATTATTTCACGACCCTTGATATGGCTAGCGGTTTCCACCAAATTCTCGTACACCCTGACTCTATTGAACGCACTGCGTTCGTTACACCAGATGGGCAGTACGAATACTTAACAATGCCATTTGGATTGCGCAATGCTCCATCGGTTTTTCAGCGTGCAGTGATCAAAGCATTAGGAGACCTTGCCAATTCATATGTCGTGGTGTATATGGACGACATCATGGTTGTCGCGTCCGATGCAGAGCAAGCTCTTCAAAGATTACATATCGTTTTAGATGTGTTAACAAAATCCGGGTTCTCGTTTAACCTTAAAAAATGCACATTTCTTAAACGTAAAGTTGAATACTTGGGTTTTGAGGTGAGTTCTGGTGAAATTAGGCCAAACCCGAAAAAAATTGAGGCTCTAGTAGATTTGCCCCCTCCGAGCACGGTGACACAGCTACGACAATTTATTGGGCTTGCGCCGTATTTCCGCCAATTTATCCCCAAATTTTCGCAAATAATGGCACCCTTGTATGCTATGACTAATATCTCGAAAGGTAATATTAAATGAGAAGCTTCACATGAAGCTGTTAGGCAAAGTGTAATCTCTATCTTGACCAACGCCGGGTCGTTGGTCAAGATAGATATTGACCATTTTCGATCCTAATTGCCCAATCGAACTACATACCGATGCGAGTTCAGTGGGCTACGGTGCAATTCTAATGCAAAAAAAGGACGGTAAACGATGCGTTATTGCTTACTTTAGTAAACGCACCACAACTGCGGAGTCAAAGTACCACTCCTATGAGTTGGAAACTCTCGCAGTTGTGAATGCAGTTAGGCATTTCCGCCATTATTTACATGGACAAAAGTTTGTCGTTATGACGGATTGTCATGCTTTACAGTCTACGCGAAAGAAGCTGGATCTCACACCTAGAGTTCATTTGTGGTGGGCATTTTTGCAGTCGTTCGACTTCGACATCATTCATGTCGATGGAAAGCGAATGCAACACGCCGATTTCTTTTCGCGAAACCCAGTGCCAGTGCATGATGAAAAGCCTCCGGTTAGGAAGGTAGAGCAGAAATCTGTTAATGTTGCCGATCTTACAAATAATTGGCTGCTAGCCGAAAAGCAACGCGACGAGGAAATTTCAGATTTAGTCGCGAAACTAAACGATGGGAACCTTGACGACGCTATTTCCAAAACTTATGAGTTTAGGTCCGGTATATTACATCGGAAAGTGCAGCGCAAAAACAGAACTCGTTGCCTCCCCATTTTACCAAGAGCTTTAAGGTGGTCTGTAGTTAATACCACCCACGAGTCCTTAATGCACCTTGGATGGGAGAAAACGCTTGAGAAAATCTGCAATCATTACTGGTTTGAAAACATATCGAAATTTGTTAGGAAGTTTGTAGACAACTGTGTCACTTGCAAAATTTCCAAGTCACATTCAGGCAAAGTTTCCGCCGAGTTACACCCAATTCCGAAGGTTGCAATACCGTGGCACACCATTCATATTGACGCAACCGGTAAACTAAGTGGTATAAATGCCAAAAAGGAATACCTCTTCGTCATCATTGACGCGTTCACAAAATTTGTTTTGCTACATCATACCAAAAACATTGACACAGCCAGTAGTATCAGAGCTTTAAAAAGTTGCGTAGCTTTATTTGGCGCACCTACCCGTGTGATTGCAGATCAGGGACGTTGCTTCGCAAGCACTGATTTCAGAGAGTTCTGTGCTTCTCACAATATTTGTTTGCATTTGATAGCAACCGGAAGTTCTCGCGCTAACGGCCAGGTAGAGCGAGTTATGAGTACGCTCAAAGGTATGCTTACGGCCGTTGAAACGAGTAAGGAGCGATCGTGGCAAGACTCTCTTTTAGACGTTCAGTTAGCACTAAATTGCACAGTCAATAGGGTAACCAAATACAGCCCCCTGGAATTACTGATAGGTAGAGTTGCGCGTCCACTTGAGTTGATGTTTGCTGACGAAACTGAAATAGACATTGATGATGTACGAGCTGATGCCGTCGTTAATATGGACAAAAGCGCTACGTACGAAAAAGCAAGATTTGATTCCAGTAAAGCCAAGTTTCGTCGATTTTCTGAAGGCGATTTTTGTACTTCTTAAAAACGAAGAAAGAAATCAAACGAAACTTGACGCTAAGTATAAGGGACCTTTCAAAATTGTAGAAGTTTTAGAAGGAGATAGGTACACTTTAAAAGCACTAACTGGTAATCGACAGTATAAGTATGCTCATGACCGCTTAAGGAAAATGCCAGATGTAAATGTTCCTTCAGAATTCGATGATAATACAGAGTCTGATAACTTAGATGCCGGCCAAAGTTCAGGGCTGTAGTTGCTTATTTCATTTGCTCTTTTTTAAGCGCTATTTTTAGTTCTTTTTTTTATCGTTGTTTATGCGATGAAGTGCAGAGTGCTGGTTAGGCACTATTGTTTTTTGCTATTGCTGGTTAAGCAATAGTAGCAGAGTGCTAGTTAGGCACTATTGATGATTTTTGCTATTGCTGGTTAGGTAATAGTAGCAGAGTGCTGGTTAAGCACTATTAATTGTTTTTTTTTGCTATTGCTGGGTTAAGCAATATAGTATCAGGGTACTGGTAAGGTACTAATTTGATTTTCACTGCTCGATAAGCTGTGATGCAGAACGCTAGTTTGTTTTTAATTTGTGAAAGAGCGATTGAAATATGTAATGAGTTTGTTGTATCATGTCACATACTTGCATTAAAGTGATTTATTTTCTGGCAGACCTTTGTATTAACTGTTTTAATTGTTTTAAATTAAATCTATTGTGTTCATTTTTATGAAAAGTTAAAATTTCCACTGTTTTAAACATCATAGTATTATTGCTGACTAATTCTTACCCGTTGGGCAGGATAGCCGAGTGAACGTATTACTCCCGTGGAACTATGTCTTGTTTCAGAAATGTCATCACACGAGGACGTGTGAGAAGTCAGAATGGCCGTGTCGCAGTACGACTTTTAAATTAGTGGCTGTTTGCGGAATGCCCAAGCCTTATAAAATAAATCGAGATTGTCTATGCTTGGAGTGTGTTTAGTAGTAATGGCGGGTAGTTTGAATTATGAATTCCTTGAGGAGTGAGGGAAGGTTAGACGAGAACCGCCATTGCAATCAACCTCGCTGCATTTCGTAAAAGTTAGATTTAATAATTAATCATACGATATCTGAATCATCCATTTTGTATTTTGTAGTAATAAATCAGTAATTAATGTGTTGTGCGTGTGTTTAATAATTAAAGTGTTGTATGTTAAATCAATTCTGTGTATGATTGTGATACCACCTGAATATGGAGAACATGGCGGATAAGAACTCTGACGGTGATGATCAAGGTGGATTGTATCAGCCTTCGACATGTATTTGTATTATTTCTTATATTTCTCTATAAAAATATTATATAGGTAGTACTAAAGTACTACTATAGGATTGGATAATGAAATAGCATTTACCACAGCATTTGAGTTTGAAATGTGAAGACAACATTCAACTTTGTTAAAATTGTTGGTAAACTTAAGTGTTTATAACAAAATCAATCGTTATATTTTATCGACATTTCCAATCACTAGTCATTGTCTAGTTTATCCCATGACGTCACGTTTGTTTACACGATAAGACAAGTAAGGATGAACAGACCTTACGGTCAAGTAAGGCCGCTCCCCGATCCGACAGTACGTCTGCGGTGCGACATCAGTACGTTTGGCTCGCCCGGTACAGATTCTTTACGTGTTGCTTATATATCAATGAAAACATTCTACTGGGCTTCTATTCTAGGCGGTACACACCATATTGTCTTTCACATGTTATGGTATTGTTTTTAACTCGACCGCCATAACTGTCAAGTAAATAAGAGCTATCAAACAAAACGTTGACAATACGATAACAGGTCAAAAACAATATGGTTTTTACCGCTTAGAAGCTCGCTGCTGATGACATCCCTATCTCTGCTTAACTTTCACGACACACCGTAACTAAACTTCATTGACAACACTTTTGTAGCATGGTTCCACTGATTTCTTTAAAAAAAAAATTCCGAAAGCGATTTAAAAAGAACTGTTACTTCATAAACTAGTTAGAAACACTTACAGTTTGCTTAAATTAGGTCTGCTTGTTTTACCGCCACCGGAATTAGCGTAATAATTATATTACCGTGTGTCCCTCAGAATGTCGATTGCGACGTCGGCTACTGACCAGTAGCCCATTACCTATGGCCACATGCGGAGAGGCACAGCAGGCCAACTTACAATAGAATATTCTTGCTTGGTCATGACAACAGTAGCTAGGCTACTTTGAATGCCAAGCTACTTGAAAATAAACATCCGTCACGAGACTTTTTATTTGGAACAGTGGTTGACGAGTTAAAATATGTCAAGTAGGTATATTTTACCCACTATAAACAATAACTATAAACCTACTACTTTGAATAGGTATTCCAATGTAAAAGCGCGCTGAGAAAGGAAATTTCTAAATTAAACCCACTACGGAAAGAAATCGAGGCAAAGTAGGAAAATAACTTTATGCGTACAAAGGCACTGGCATCTTTTAGTACAACTGTAAATGCTTTGTTTGTTGAATCCCATGCATGTAATTTCCCTACTGTTGCCTATAGCCGTTAGTGGCCGGTGCAAGAGCTCCCGAGGCTACGACGTACGATTATTGTCCTCTCTTTACTGCCTAGTTATCTTCACGCTGGCACTCATTCGCTGCCGCCAACTGGGTAATTGTGTGCAACTTTGATACGCTAGGCGTGTCAACGGCATCGAATTCGTTAATTCATTGAGAGCCGGCGACTCCGTGGGGAGCCACTACATGTATTTAATTCACACGGCAAGCCGTAGCTAATAGCTTTGCCAAATCGAAAGGAACGCTGCGTGGCGCCTATTTGCATCTTAATCTTTGTTAATTAGTGCTACTTTAGGACTGTTAGTGGCCAGTCTGAATTGATAACCCACCCAGTTCGCTAATGGAGGCGTCAATGTTGTTCTAATGGAAAACTTAACGTTTTATGAAGTCTTTAGGCGTTACGGAATTAAGAGCTGGCAATGTTAAATGAAATATCAAATATCAAACATTGTTTAGAATAGTGAATATTTTGTATTAATTTACAGTAACAGTTCTATATAGCAGTTATAGACGTTGATGCAACCCGTGATCTTGTCGTTTTGAAAATTGATCTAGAAAAATAAGTTAAGAGTATTTTTATGTGGGTGCATGTGTGTTTAACCAGAAAATAATGCATCTTGCGTGTATTGTGCATTTTTAAGCAGAAATACAATTTTTTTAAAAAAAGGTGGTGTTATACCATCATTAAGCTCTATGTCTTCCTAGTACAGGTATATGGTAGAAGAGGTCAGTAATGCTGGTATAATAGCGCAGCGTCGTGAATGTTGTGATCGCCTTTCCGAGCGACGCACGAGTTATTATATTATAATTAACAAACCACACAACAATCATGACACGGGCGTAGATTTACAGCGCGACTGTTTATACTGCATGACAGCTCTGTAGTTAAACATTCCCGACACGCTTAAAATGCCTCCATAACTCCACGGTAATGCGCGAGCGGGCGGTTGACCCGCTCTCGCCGCTCTTAATTGCAGACAAAACGCTCCGTTATCGGGCGGAGGACAAGTTTCATTCCGTTTATGTGGAGTAAATGCTTACATAAACAATGCGCAGGCGCACAGCGTAAACAGCGCGCTGCACTCCACCGCGTGCGCATATTGATATCGCAGGGGCGGCGGTCAACCCACCGTTTTTCCGCCCGCCTAACCATTACATTGCTATGTAGTGTATTGCGCTCACGTGATTAGTTCAGAACAAGCGGTCAAAACCATATTGTCTTTGACCTGTTATGGTATTGTTCTAACTCAGCGGCCATTTCTATCAAGTAAATAAGAGCTATCAAAACGTTGACAATACGATAACAGGTCAAAGACGATATGGTTTTTACCGCCTAGAATCTCAACCCAGGAGTAGGGATTTTCAATTTTCATAAATAAAATAAAACAGTCAGTGTAACATGCCAATGACTGTCAAAGATAATAATCACTGTTTGGGTAACAGTGTGAAGCATTGTTAAGTAGCTATATTTAACATCTCGGCCTTACACGCTAGTATGGTAGCGGATGGGACACGCCATTTAGCGCAGCAGTTGTAAACTGTGTGTAAATAAGTCCAGGAAATTAGACGCTGATAGAACCACGACACCTAGATTTGACCCTTACGCACTGCCTGAGGAACGCCAAACCGGAGTTGCGTCTCAGAAGTTAATTTGTCAGCAGTAAACGAAGAGGCATGAACTGAATGTACGGAACTGGTTCGATAATAGGCAATCTATTTAACAAATACCTCTTTTTATCTCACACGGATCTTTTGGTCAGCGGAGCGAGAGCGAAGATGAATATAGGGTTACCATCCAAAGGTATTTATGACGTCAGTAGATCAAGAGAATGTACTATCGTCTCGTCCCTATTTACACTGGCTATTACCGCGGTTTATGTTTTGGATTGGACGCCTACGTGGCGTCACCTATCTGTGACCTGCGAGTGAGCCCTGAGTTTTGCAGCGACGGCGATAATCTCGAGTGCTGTTAGACACCTATATTTAAATCAAAACACTCAACACGATTCCACACAAATGCGACAAATGGTGCATTTAACTGATTAATGGTAGCCCTGAGTGCAATTGGTTGCTTCCTCGCTAAGTAACGGCATTCCACAGCTCCCATTGGCTACCGTTCGAGCCGAATTCGTTCTCTCGTGTGTTCGGCGAGGAGGAATTAATTAAATTTAATTCGCCAGGCGCCATTACCGTCGAGCAGCGTTCCCAGAGAGCGCAACGGGACCTTATCATCGCTTTTAAAATTTATAGTTACGGATAATTAAGTGTACGTACAGTGGTTCGGTTCGTACGTCGCGTCACGAATGCAGGTCGGTTATACGTACGCTGTTTCGGGTTATTGCCGCGATAGGCAGGCCACGCTAATTGAGGGGGTTAGGCGATACCATCCGGACAAGGCCCGCCGACTCTAACGAGCTAATATAACTATCGATATCGCTTCCCTCCCGGTTAACGTCGCGATTGTACTTACACAAACTCTTATATCTACAGGACAATAAACACGATTTCAAGAAGGAAAACTATTGTCATGGCAAAATGCTTCCTTGTTTGTTGAGGCTATTAGATTTAATATTGTTTTCTTGTTTTAGCTGTAAATATAAGAAGAGTTAAGCTAAAGTAATCCAAAGACTTAGGTACCGCCGTATTCATAAACGCACAGTAAACCTATTTTTGTTAAATATTCTTTGTATCTTTCTGTCGAATTCAAATATCACAATGAATGATAAGTACGTAAGTGTATACGTTCATAAGAGGGTTCAACTATGAATTAATAAAGACAAAACATATTTTCAGCTCTATTATTAACAGTGATCGGAAATAGGTGAGCTAATTTGCCTAAACTTGATGCATGTTCATTCAATAATTTATTCCCATCTCTCTCACGCATGAATGAATATGCGTCAAGTTTAGGCAAATTAGCTCACCTATTTCCGATCACTGATTATTAACAATAACTAGAAAGGGACATGATGCTAATAATTAATATTCCACATCATGCAAGTTCACGTTACACAGAACCCGGTTGATTGTGAATTATCAGATAATTGCGAATGTTAGTTAGAATGTATAAATATCGCACGCGCAGAATAGCTCACTCCTTATAAATCAGTTGATTTGAATTGCGCTCTCATTAGCGATTCGCAGCGTGCGCGCGGACCTGAATAACACCACTTATTACTTTGACTACAACTAAGCGCATTTATAAACCCTCCAGTTTTAGATATCACACGCGCGACTTATCTCACACAGATTACGATTAATGGTTCCGCAAAACAGTAGCCGAGAATACCGGTAGTACTCAAACAACTATGTTGTAAGAAAGATTTTAATTGATTTACTACTTTATGCACGATGTTCCTGGGCCTCAGTCCTCTTATAAAGCCTCAGTTAGCCTCCTTCATGCCATAAAAATCAGATATAAAATTGTAATTAAAATGAGGGAACATTTTTGTGAAATTCCTCACAGCTATGCTCTGTTATAAAATTCCCTAATTGAGCTTGGTTTAATGGAGATCAATATAAAACTTTCTCTTCGTTAATTAATGTTTAAATGTATCAGGCACAATTAGTTGGAGTCTTTGGACTCAATTAAATTGACCACGTTTCGGACTCAAACGTGTCCTGCGCAAATTTCGTTTCAAGGTAACTTTTACACTGTGCAAACGTAGCACATCAGAAACTGCTTTGTCATAGTTGTTTACAGGGTGACTGCGGGGTCGTGTAGCAACAAAGAACTAAAACTTACTACCTACACCACCATTAGGAACATAACGTACTACATTTAAAAGCGTTAAGACAATTACTTTGTTTTTTATTAAATAAACATTCAATCAAATGTTTCCCTAATTATTACTGAAATTATGGTCACCTAACGTTTTCATGTTAAAAACTAAAAACCTATTTCAAAATCGAACGATCAGACGATAAAGAAATTGAGTATGTAGGGTGGCCATGATCCCGAATAAAATGAATTCATTCAATGTATATTTCAATAAAAAAACAAAGCAATTGCCTTAACGCTTTTAAATGTAGTACGTTGGTTCTCTGCCTTTTGGCAGAAATCTATTTGACCGAATGTATCATTTCCCAACCATTTCATTTGCCAACCCGCTAATATTTCTGTAACTGTAAATATTTCAAGATTTTTATAAAACCAATCAAACCTAACCTCTAGGGTTCTACACGATGGTACTGAAATAAATATATGGAAATGAAATATTTACAGTTACAGAAAAAAAGCGGGTTGGCAAATGAAACAGTTGGGAAACGATATATTCGACCAAATATATTTCTACCAAAAGGCAGGATACCGTAGTAGGTTATGTTCTTAATGGTGTAGTGAGTTTTAGTTTACTTTGTTGCTAGACGACCCCGCAGTCACCCTGTATGACTACGTCATATGTGGATGACCACGTTATAACCCTGTTGTTTTCACTTGTTTCACCTATTCGGACCGTAGTTCAACCATATCGATAAAGTGACAGGGTTGAAAAGGGAATGTAGTGGTATAACAAAGGCAGGACAAAGCGAAACGTATTATACTTCAAGCACGTCCTGTTAAAAGTTGTTGGTTATCGCTAGACGTAAAGATGAACAAGTGGCAGATAAGTCGCAGTGGGTATACTCATTCATAGAACCTACCCTATGCCCTGCCTTTAGATTAATTAATTTTGCAAATTGCGTAGACTCGACACTATTCGCTCAAATATGACGTGAAATTTGATGCCCCTACAATCAATCAAAAATATACATAAACATAATACAGCAACATAAAAACGTTTAATCGGAAATGCCTACTATCGTATTACACATTTCATAACTGTTCAACTTTTATAACCCTTGGATTATTGATTAATATATCAGCAATTGTAAGACATTAGCTGTGATACAACGCTGTGAAGCGCATTAGTTTTGGTTGTTGAAAAGATGCGTGTTTATTATTTTATATCACTTCTTTTGTACAAACAATGAAATACGCGGCGCTTTATCGCTTTTCGAAAATCCGTTATCATAGACTTATGTTTTATGGTAATTTGGATAACAACTATACTGTACGAGTATACAATATACAAAATACACACACATCTTTGATTTCATTTCAAGCTTTAATTTATACGCTCTCTCATGAAGCGAAAGATTCAGTTAACTTATTTTCACCATCATCATCATTTCAGCCCACGTCCACCCACTGCAGGGTAAAGGCCTCTTCACTTTCACGCCATTGTACATTTCTTTAATTGTGTTGACTAATTGTTTCAAGGTTATGGTGAAGCAAACCCTGACTTTGTCTTATCCGCAATAAGAGGCTGATGCCTTAGATAGGAAATTGTACACACCATTGGATTACACATTATTATAGTAAGGACAAGGTTATAGTTGAGTTGGAAGTTATAGTTAGTGCTCTAAATGTCTTAAATTTAGTGAGAAACAGCGCAGCGTTAACAATGAGTTTTTAAGAAAAACGTTCGCTTTTCTCTAAATAAAACGAACATACAATGCGGGTACTGACAATACTGACGCAAGTACTAATTCGGTCGAAATTTCAAGCATCTTCTTCAGCTAGCATAAACACTAATGTCGTATATACGCTCTCAGAGCCAAGAGCGTGTTGATGAGTGAAAACAACGTGATAGTAATCATGAAGTGTTCCCCATGCGCGCGCGCAGACATAACATAACTCAGACCGGCGCGACATGATGCGCGCCGAGCTTCCCTGTACAAGTGTACGTACAACCGTCACATATTAATCAACGTGCCTGTTCACGGTGTACTAATTACTATAAAACAAGGAAAAACTTACTTCGAGTTTTATCTATAGCTATATCGATGACGCGACTAGTGTAGCTGTCTGCGAAACCGACGCTTCACGTTTGGACTGCTTAAGGGTTTTGTGATAAGCGCAAATATTAGTTTTTGAGTATTACATATGTTTTTGGAAAACAAACGAAGCGGTTTTGATGATGGTAAAGAGAAGACATATTTTGGAAACTACACAATGTAGAAGAGGAAAGATGATGGGACAACTGATACGACACGATAGATTCTTTTGAACAATGTTGTATCGTAGATACGATATTGGACGTGAAAAAGCTGACAGAGAACAGAGAAAAGTGATAAATACTCCACCGACAAGAGCCTACCTCTTAAGTTAATAAATGATGATGATATGATTTTTATGTATTAAATTTCATATTATTATGTACTCTAGCTGTTGCCTGCGATTCCGTCCGCGCAGAAAATTAAAACATAGCCTATGTTACTCAGGGATAATGTAGCATTCTAACGGTGTTTTATTTTTAAATCGGTTCGATTGTTTTTGATTTTATTCGTTACAAACAAAAATACGAAAATACAAATATTTTTAGCGTTTTCCCGTACTAGCAAATAACGAAATATGAGCAACGTACTTCAGCTATCTTGAACATTATCATTTTCCGCAATTACATACAATAGCGAAGTGCAGGCAGGAAACGTCTCCTTGAACAAATTGAAGGTATAAAAAATGAGACAGTTTTACAGAAAGGCTGTAAAATTAGCAGAGCAGCATCGATACATAATTACTGCCACATTTACTGCATTCGGATGCGGTTTGTCAATATTGAATGGGGTATAAATTAATCGTGGATTTGTAAGACTTTTCTGGGAACATGACATAAAATTACAATAAACTTTTATTTCATCCTCTTTCGCCACAACAGTTAATACATAAATGTTATTCAGTCCTGTTATTCTTTTAAATAGCGGGTCGGCGAAGAAACACTGTTGAGCGTATTATCTAGGCGTAGGCCATTGCGTTAAAAGTGCATGTTCGTGTGCAGGTACGGCGAAGAAGCTCAACCAAGGTTGTAGGTACCTACCAGTTATATTGGCAGTGAGTTCGTGGTGAAGTTATGATTATTAGGTGAAATCAAGATCAAAGTGAGCGACGATGTTTTCTAATTGCTCGTTCGATTAAACTTTTAAATTTTTAGGGTTCCGTACCTCAAAAGGAAGACGGAGCCCTTATAAGATCACTTTGTTGTCCGTCTGTCTGTCTGTCTGTCTGTATGTCTGTCTATCTGTCTGTCAAGAACCTTTATCTCGGGAACGCGTGGAGGTATCGAGTTTAAAGAATTTAAACCATGTCTACAGTCCCTTGAAGCTGTGAAAAAAAAACAACTTCTAAGTTTGCGTAAAAAAAAGATACGGCCGTTTATGCTGCAAAAAACGTATAACTATTTCGACACTCTCAAGGGAATCAAAATGTATAGGGTATTTTCCGTGGACCTAGAACTATGAAATCTGGCAAGTAATTCCGTCTTATACTACAGTATAGGGAAAAATCTGAAACCCAACATTTTTAACTTAATCACAAAAACACAGGGTCTTTATTCAAGAAACGGCGGCGGCGCAAATTTTGAATTGAGTTAACCGTGTCATGTGGGGAACCCTTTGTGGGCAAGGGCACTTGACCGGTTTTTACTTACAAAATGTGTAAAATTTTTACTTGAATTGATAAAATCTATCCGCAGTTTGAGACAAAAGCGGAATGAAGGCATGTCGAATGGGATTATTCAATTATGCTTCAAAATCGGAATTTCATCGATAAGTAAAAGTAATGAAATCATCAAACAATCATATTTATTCCTGGATTATTTCCTAAACGGACCAAGATAACAAAGTTAACGTCAATTGCCTTACAGCTTACAGCTTTACCGCGATAACTTATAAAATATATTAAAATGTTGCCAATTAGATAATATAATGCTAATTTCATTGGACTGGCAAATGGTTAGAGCAAGACAGTTAATAGGTTTTTTTAAAGTAATTAAATTAATATTAATTTGCATATAGGTTGGAGAGATAATGGGTTTAATCTTAATTTGTAACAGAAGAGCGAAGGTCGTCGTCCCCGTGAGAGTTCTTATATTTTTTTATTATTCTTCGATATTGTGTTTTCGTTTTACGTTGGTTAGGTCATCGATCAAAATAAAGATGCTATAACGAGCCTATTGATGAAAAATGTCTACTTTGTAAATTGTTAGAGGTGTGAATTCCTCGTTATCATCTTGTTATATGCAATTAAGTCGATACGTTTCGAGATGCAACAGTGGGGTGCTAATAGATAAACAACACATAATAATAGTAAAGTTACACTGATCATTTACTATTATTACGTGATAATTAATGCTTTCAATCAATGAATTAATCAAACAAAGAGGTCTGAAAGTAATTTCCTTGTTATTTTTAGCACTCTTTAATTTATCTTGATCTGTGTAAATACATTTTTTTTTTCTTTTTAATTTCACCCACATCTACTCGTTAAATAGGCCTGAAATTGACGATAGTTATTTTAAAGACAATACTATAGTAGGCGGTATGATAAGATACGATGATCGGGCTAGTAAGATGATAAAGACGACAAGTAGCTAAAAAAACTCCTCGGCTAATGGTAAGCCCGTCTACACAGGCTTATGTTGATTTGAGAGTGGTTTAAGTTATAGATGAAGGATGTTTGTTAAAATACAAATTTTTTACACACTATAGTGGGGGAAATAGCTTAGTTATCTTAAAAACATCACGAGCGCTCGTAAACACAACTTGCGGTTATATTACAATAAATACCACATTACTGTATGCTTGTGCCACTTTACCTTTGTTGTGTTCACTGTATCATTTATCTTCCGACACTGTGTGAAATGGGAGGGACGCCCGAAATTAGTTAAAATTAACAACGATTTGAACATCGAGATTCAAGACGGTGGCATAAATTATATTCTGCGCTCCAGGCATTGATGCCTCATTGCAATTATTTTACACTTAACATTAACAATATTTATGATTGCCTTTTTACGTTGTTTAGGTAAGTACATATATCTGCTTTTTGTGAACGCTAACCCAAATATACACACGTATGTACATTTAAGTGTTAATATAAAAGCAACGGTGTGTAATGAAAGAAAGAAACATATTAAATTTAATGGGTCGATTATTCTACTAGTAACAATATTATTCTACTATCATACTCAATACGCTCCAAAACTAAAATAGCTATTGTAGCCCAAACAGCTGCCAAGCACAAATGGGAATAGGTTGGGCATGTCCTTCACATACCTACCGGAGGAATTGTGGGCTGAAGTGTGTACCAAATGGGTCAAACGCTGACGAATTCACAGTATATATATATAATATTATTCTATATGAGTATATATATCGTTGTCTAGTACTCAAAATAGCCTAGGGCTTAGTTAGGGACCGGCGTCGCTATTGTCTAACGCACTCGCAATCGCAATCGGCTTCAAAGTGGAACAATTGGTTTCATTTTGTATGCAGACAAGCCTTCGATTTTCAAAATGAAAACGATTGCGATTGCGAGTGCGTTAGGCAATAGCCCCTCGGGTCAAAGTTTGTGTAGCATTGTACGGTTTATTTTATTTACTTACTCGCATAAAAAAAACAAGTCTCTATGATTAATTAAAAAACGCATTTTTTTTCGTTATTAATAAAATTCAAGGAACGCGAGTATTTTATCACTCCAAGCTCAAACTGACAACACGACAAAACACGACTATTAAAATTATTATTATGAGAGTAATATTAAATGAGTTGATTATCTTGTACAAGTCCCGTTACGCTTGACAGTTTTAGTTACCATCTGTGAACTCGATTATTAATACGTGCGAAGCAAAAAACCTCTAATGCTTAATTAAAAGTCAATATTCATTAGCAACATAATCTGCAAAGTATAATTTAAATGTGGAACCCACTTCATCTATAAATATAAAGATACTTGAGAACGGATACTTAAAATAAAAAGGAAAATGATTAATATTAATCAATAAGTAGGCTTGAAACGGTGTTTTATTATAAATGTTCGTTTACCATCCATTATTAATTTAGCTAAACTGTCAACAATTTTATAGTTTGCGATTAAGGTCAACATGTTGAGTATGTTTATAAATCATTCAAGGATCGATGCGCCATCAGCAACTTGAAGTTAATAAAAAACAGATCAGTGGGAGTGGATTCGCGTACCGAGGGTTCCGTAATGCCCCAACAGTATATTAGTGTATTAATTAGGTAGATTGCCTACTGTTGAATTCGATTTCGAGTCGACTCAGCGCGAGCCCAACTCAAAATTGAATATTTTTAAGAATTTCTCGTTTTTTTTCAGGGTTTGTACTATAATCATACCAAATTTGACGCTTGTATGTTTAACCGTTTTCACGATACAACAAAAATAAAAATACGTTAAAAAACCTTTCATGTAACCCCCTTTATTATTTCAATTTCTTTATTTTTTCTAATTTTTTAGTAAATCCGCCGTAATAACACATGTTCTGAAAAGAAATTAACCGGCTATCTATGACGGTTCAAAAGATACAGCTCTTTAATGCTAGGACGGACGGACGGACAGCGTAGGCATATTAATAGGGTCCCGTTGGACTACCCTAAAGCACCAAGCATGCGGTGGCAGCTTGAGACGTTCATTTAAAACCTGCAGTAAGCTCGTTGAAAGCTTCATTTCGAGATTCAAAAGTGTAAATTTTCCTTTTTACGACATAATGATAACACGAGCGGTGGCCTACGGTTTCGAAACTAAGTTGTCATTCAGGTTTTTTTTTAACTTTAGCACTTGTTTCCATGTCGAAACCCATACAGCCATATTTTTTAAGAAACAGGCAACACCATGAGGTATATACAGTGTGTTACCAGCACCCTAAAAAAAAAGCCTTTTTTAAAGGAGGTTAAAATAACGTATATCTGTAACGTAACCATGACATTAATTTAATTAGTAAATAAATTTTCAGGCTTTGTTAACATTCTATCAAAAATTTTATTGCCAGCAATGAGAAGCACAGCAATTTGACAAGTGTAAATGACAGTCGACGGATACTTTGATTATTATGATTTGTCCCCGCACCACGATATGCCTTGTACTAAGCAACAGCGATACTGATAACGATGAACACACAGCACATGCACTACATTAAAAATGGAAAGTATCTAAAAAAGTTTATTGTGAAGTTACATTAATTATTTTTTAATTGATAATACTTGCAAACAATTGCTAAAGTAATATATTATCGGCAGTTATAATAAATGCCCGCATGCCGGTAACACACTGTATATATTTAATTTGACATAAAATCCAACACGGCTTAGTCACTATGATGTCACTGTTGCAATTTTTTTTATTAGTGAAATAAATCAGTTATATTACAATGAACCGTTATCAAATAAATACGAAGTTAAAGTTATTAATTATGGTAATCTATTGGAATCTGTCAAAATCATCACGATTCAGTGATTAATCACCTTCTGGGTGTTCCTCGGGTTAAGCGAACTTATGTATGACGATTATTAAACGTGTTGTTTAAAACAACGAGCCAATTAACGTCAGAAAGACTTATGAATCTAATCATGCCTAAAGAGAATACGTCTTTCTTATCCTGGGATTTAAGCACTGATTACCCGTTTTTTTTAACGCTGAGGAAATGCATTTAAGCGTACCACTAGGTCCGAAGGGGCCCTAGGTGGTTATGTGGGACTCAGCAATCGATAGTGGAAGGAATACCCACTTAAAACCCAGCGATTCTCCCTCCACGCCGTTGTTGGCGAGGGCCGCAGGCTCTGCTTGAGCATTTGACTACGATCCTCACCGGTAACTGATACCTTTTGCGTCAAATTTTGAAATTGGTCAAGTCATCCCTAAGTATAAAAGGCACTTTTTACAAACATATAAAATTAAATTGAATTTAATTTTAAATTGAATACCATTCGTAAGAAATGTAAGTAATTTTATGAGCGTTTATAACTTGCAGTTAGCATTGAGCAGTATTTAACGTTAAGAGAGAGAAAAGTTAACGTAGCGAGTTGTGTTGAGGGTTAGCGACGCTGGTCCGACATTGTACCCCAGGTTCCCATTATTAATTACAGTGGTAACACGAAGGCACGGCGGGCCGGTAGCGGCGCGCGCGCAGGCGGAAGCGCACGACGCGACATCATCCGATTTATGTGTGGGAGCGGGGGGTCGTGACCCCCGGACACGAAAATTATTAATTTATCTCATAAATTAGCGAACAAATAGCAAATGGGGCGGGAGCCATGGTCGTGTATTGTCTCTCTAATCATATTAGAAAACTCCATTATTAAGAATCTTTCAGGTCACTTTCCCTATTGATTAGATTGTCCATTCACAAGCAGGACAAATAACTAATATTCATTCAGAGTTTTGACACACTTATATGAAAGACCGTAGAACAATTGTTTTACGCACATCAGAACATTAATTGGCCTGTACAGATATAATTCAACCGCACATGCGTCCACACGACCGCCAGGGCGTTCGAATCAGAAAACGGTAAATTAACGACACACATGAACATGCATAACTTAAAGAATCGTAAAACTGAAATAAAACAGAGATCATTCATAACAGTTTTCGCACGCTCATGTAAAATCGTTCGGGTATTCGGTAAAAAGTTTAAATTGGACGGTCGAGAAACGATGTGACCGTGTTACGAGGCGGTGGTTAATGCCGCCATGGCGTGCCGAAACCATGTCTAATGTGCTTCTAATAGCAGCATCGGGACCGTGCGAGTGCTAAGTAATTGATAGACCAACTCGCTCGACTCCGACGCGTGTTATTATTACACTTTTCTAATATAATTAAGTAATCTTTCATTACGGTTCAAATGCCCGTTTCCTTGTTGCTTTTACGGCGAACAAAACTGTTTTGTCTTGTAGTTTATTGAAGATGTTCGCATTGTTAAGATAAACTTCTTTAAAATTATTACTTGGGCTTTTTGAAATGCTACATCTAAACAAATTACTTTATTAATTATGATCCTGATAAGTATCAAATTCTAGGTGGATTGTTAAGTTAAAGATAGATAAACAAGAACATTCGTAGTCCACGCCGGCTCAGCTACCGCCAGACGCGTTAGAATTAATGACATAGGGAAGACATTCATCATGTTTTTTTTTCATTTTCTAACATGTTTTTAAAACTTCATTATTTCTGCTCGCATGACTTTTAGCACTTTAGAGGATCGTAATTCGTTTTGTTGCTTGTTTTTTTTTGTGAGCGTTGATTAATAAAGACATTACGAGTAGGTACATTTACTGCGACCACCAACAAGTTAGGATGAAATGTGGACATGTCGCAAGCTTTATAGTGATGCTTAGAAGCGAGAAGAAATGTCCTAAGGGCAGCGAATAAAATGACTTCAGGCGATCAGTCGTAATACATACATACAACTTGTGATTTATTTCCTTAGTCACCAGTTTTATTACGCTTTCCGATTAAGAATAGTGGTGTCAAAATTGTTTTTTCGCGGCAATACTTCTTAGAAATGTGCAGAGTTATTGCAGGAAGTCTTTAAGAATGGCGGTCATTACGTTAGCAATAATAACTTTAACATAGGAGGCCCCCCACGTAAAAACAACGTTATACTAATATTTCGATTGATTTTGTACGTTTGTATACCATATTCAAACTTTGACAATATTAGCTATAAAAGGATGAATTATAATCCGCACATTTCTTACATAGCAGATGAAAAGTACAACAACTCTTATTAGACAGATAACTTCAAAGACCAAAGTCGTTAAACTTATTTTAAGGTACTGACTTTAATTGAAATGTATTTAGCACTATTAATTGAGCATTAATTATAATATCTACCGCGTGGAGCCTTAATAACTTGTAAAGAGCCGCTTGCTATAATTTATTAGTTTTTATTGATTTCATGAGCCCAATAAAATATATCCAAAGTCAAGTTTCACTGAACTTGTATTACAAAACCATTTGGACTTTCAATGCCTCTATCTAGGAACGTGAAGACATTGCTAAGCCAACAACATTCCAACACGGCATGGAGGCTTAAAACAATTTGATGTGCCCATTGTAAAGGGCCAACAACAATAAACAATAAGTGGAGATGCTTTCTATTTTCCAAGCGCTTCTAACAGAGTAACTTATATGCATTATCACCATTAGAGTAATCGGCGATGATCAATGCGGTAACAGACAAACGTAAGCCACGATTGTTTGCATTAAGTTTGCAGACATCTAGTTTGTAATGGACCATTCGCTAAATTACACGTTTCTACGACGAGAAAGTAACGATCGGGATTCAAATCCGTGCCTTAAATTGTTTCCTCTGCAAGTGAAAGTATACTTTTATCTATCAAAATACGAGTACTATTCAAATGTTGAAAGGATTTTTTTTAGTTGTCGTTTTATGCATATTCCGAAATTGTACACGCAAGAGAATAAAGCGCTAGATCTCTGTAAGTGTATTCTCGTTTTCTTTAGAGGCGATGTAGTTGAGTCGCGAGTGGCCATTAGGAAAGGCTCGATGGCCGCGAGGTGGGCGCGAAGTGTTACGCTGTCGGTTTGGGTTACAGCGTATGCAGTCAAAGTATAACGAAACAAAGGATCGTTCGCATTCTGCGCGGCGTAGACAATGCGCGGTCCAGGCGCCCAGTGAGCGTAACGCGGGGTGAATGAATCCTAAATCAGTTGACGGCAACCGCTCCTCTGATAATTTTGTAAGCCCACACTTTTTCCACATGTAATTAGGGTGCCATTAAGGCGTAGTTATACTTACTTATAACAAAACTAGCCTTTTTTTAGGGGACATGACTATCGCGCTACAATCGTTTGAACATAACAACATGGCGAATGTTCCTTTTTTAGTAGATAAAGTAAATAGAAATGATTTTAATACTAGAAGATAAAAGGAATATGAAATGACAAAAGGCACCACTTTAATTTGGGCAAAACCTGCGGCAAAAAAAAACATAGTATATGCTACGTTTTTTGTTATTTTCGTGTCCGAAATCGAAGACGTGTTGTAATTAAAGTTGACACGGAAGTCAAAGGCGAAGCACCTTAGGGTAAACAGCCGTAGCGAATTTCGGTACAACTATCGCGAACAGGTTAGCGTATCTAATGCGCGTATGTAAGCGAAAGGTCCTTGACTCGTGCGCATAATAGAACGCCGATGGACCGGCCTGTCAATAATTCTATTTCAGATCGTGCATTTGATAAACTGGCCCGTATTAGATTAACACATGAACGATGTCGGGCAAAAACATTTTTTGTTTTTATAGTAACAGCTCTTACGGTTGCTATTAGTTGCCTGTAACTAACAGATTCAGCGCTTGTCGTAAATTTAGTTTCGATCGAAGCTGTAAATTAAACATACCGTCATTAGAACCGTAAAGGGGTTTGGGTAAAAGTGTTGTCATTTGTAAAATTCATACATTTTCAAGGTGAGCGGCCATTCGTAAAAGTGGTAAATTATGATAGAATTATTAAAAATAAACGTATTTTGTTATGTATTGTAATACTCTTAAGTGCATCGAAGCCGAGATATTTAAATATTTATACTTGGGCGTACTTTTGTACTAAAAACTGAATACTTAAATCTTTAAAATCTCCGCTCCGATATTATTTAACGCCATAAATTATATATATCTATGTGTAATTAGAGGTCCTCTAAATAACTATGTAAAAATCATCAGTGGCCGCTGAAAAAAATAATGACAATATTCTTCAAACAAATTTACCCAATGCCCTTTCATTGTTTGTTGCGCTATTTTTTTAGAAATAGTATTTACAGATAAGAATCAGACATTAGGTAAACGAGAACTTAAAGAGGCATAAATAACGCCTTTTATTTTGGCTTTAAGGTGAACACGGTTAGAGCCCGCTGATGAATGATAGCGCGATAGCGTAACGTTATATCGCCAATCTCGGGGGAGATCTGCGCGTGAGCGTTATCGCGATCCGTTACTGGAACACATGCAAATCAACACCCCGCCTTCAAATAATAAACGCAAGCTGCAAGTGTCTAACGCGCACAGATTTTCTTTTAATTACCTAACGTAATTGTAATTTAATAAGCACACAAGATAATTTGCATATTTTATCATGGTTAGAGTATCAAGAAAAAGTTGTTCCATTTCATTCTGGGTTAGACAAAGATAATTCCTTACATGGTGAAACTTTCGACCCGCTTCAAGCTTCGCACTTGCGCGGTTCCGTTCGTGATTCGTGGTAAAGCGCGGTTATCTGTGCAGGGGCATCTGCCTCCGTACGTCAAACCAACGAAGCGAAACTGGGAACCGCCACCAAAATGCCAAATTTTCGACTCACCACATAAACAGTAGGTAGGTATATAACATAAGTCTAACTATACCTCATACTTTGTTTGCACCTACCCAACTGAGACGAATACCTCTATTTACGAGCTTTGTATCCGCTCACCCCAACTGTCAACGAAATATTTAAGTAAAACCCACCTGCTGTGAAATAAGTAGCATCTCATAAATACGCAGGTTACTAAAAAGCACGTAAACAGCTAAGCAGATTAACGGAGTCATTCAAGTCGAGCACATCTCGCGTGTCGCTTTGTCATCTGTGATGCATGCGCACAATAAACCTGTGGGACGATACCTCGGCATGGCGGAGACAAACAAAATCTGTGCAAACTTAGGGCTCTTTGACGATACAATCGTGGGAAGAGAGACGTTAACCGTCGCACATAATTGTTAGCCGGCGCGAGCACACAGCGACTGAGCTGCGACTTATGTCAAGTTGCAAACTTGAGAACGACGGAAATGAGAAACCATAAATCAGTTAGCGTTTGTACGCTATAAATATACTTAACAAAATTGGGTTAGACTTGCCGTAAAAGTATCAATAGAAACCTATTCAGTGCCTGGTTGAAGGCATAAAGCGCAATCTCCGACTTGCGATTAAACCACTGACACAGTTTCCATAAGAAACGCCATATTAATACATTTGTTGTTAGCAACGTGTTCCAAAAGTAAACAAGATAAGCTCTGCGCGAGGAGATAGAAATCATTGCTGTTTTTTCAATATTGCCAATTATTGAATGGTTGATATTTTTTCGTTGAATATAAAAACGGTTTGCAGGGAAGAATGAACTTGTTTGAATATAAAAGCTGCGGAGCAGAAAACTGATTTGTCACGTCGCTCGAATACGCATACCAGCACGAGTCTTTGACTCCTCGATCAAGATCAAGCAGGCCTCATTATTTAATGCCCGGTATAAACACCGTCTGAGACATTAATTGCGCGCATGAAATGACATTGAGGAGCGGAGAGCCGGGCATAATCGATGATTGTTTGCATACGTTCGCTTGTCCGATCTATCATATGGTGTTCAGCAAAAAGATAAACAAAAAATTTACAATAAGTATGAGTGATACGATAAGCAGGCCCACGAGCCAAAGGAAAGCTGAACGGAATCGCCCACCACAGTTCAGATGTCAAGGAACTTCTCAGGACGATGCGAGCGATTTATCATCGGATTTTGTCACGCGAAACGAATGGCCAGCATCCACGAGCGGCCCGTAACTGTACTTTAATGAGATTTGTTTTTTGAGTCGCGGAGAAGCAGAATCGGGTAAATCTAGGGTCTGATATGGGAGCGAGCTATTTCAAGATGTGCCGCGGTTAATTTATTTATTTAAATAGTTTCTGGGAATCGCGGGGCAGTCCGCGACACGAGAGGGGTCAGGCGGGCTCGCGGGCGCCGCATGGGTGGCCGGCCTGTGGCGCGACTACGAATCCTACTAGGCTGTGTACATAATACTATAAATGACACTTAACTTTATTTGATATACCACGAGTAAAGATCAATCCTATCGGTATTAGTGTTGACATAATAATTAAATGCACACCACATTTTCAGACGTGAAACAAAAATCGTTGATGACCCAATATAACTGTGTATTAACCTTGATCAATGTTAGGGATCGTCAAAACTTCTCCAGATTTTTAGGTTTTAGTCGAAATGTAATTCGGCGAAATGATACATTATATAAAACATTTTTGGCAATTCAAGCATTCAACAAATAACATTAACTAAATTCTGCATATATTTTACAAATACCATACATTTAATTAAATTAAAACCAAGCGCGTACTCCGACCAGATTATTTAAAGCCGGCTTCGCCAATACGCAGCAGGGCGAAAGCACAGTACACGCACGCACCTAATTATTTCTCCACGGATCTACGAGATAAGTCTCGAACTTGCTAATTCTGTCACTAAGCGAGATAAGACAGGCTAGGCTTTTTCACGAAGGGCATTTAGAAAAAAAAGGAACCGTGAAATTACTATTTTTGGCATTATAAAAGTGATTTACGAATTCTCTTTTTGATTTTCCTGAACACTACCAAATACATAAAACGTACTGGGCTGTCGCTTATAACTATTCCCTCAGGAAACATCCCATTATCCAAAACAAACAAACGAGAGATACTTTTGCATTAATATTAGCGTGGATGGGTTCAAACAGGTGGTTAAGGTGTCAACAGATAGACTCTTCCGCATATACAGTGGTGGCTACATAATTAGGGACACTTGGTTTTTCCCCATACAATTGCCTACAAATATGACTTTTCAATTTTGACCACTGTTCAAAAAGTTCTCGACCAATTTTATTGCTAAATACATTTTACTTTACATAATTAACTAAGGTTTAAACTGATGTACAGTGAACTACTATTAAAAACGGACCTTATATTTTACAAGGATTTAAAAACTAAGTGATGACGCGTCCATACAAAATTCTACAACTTTGTATGAGCGTCGAATATTTATTTTTTCAAATCCTTATAAAATGAAAGATCCGATCTCAACAGAGATAAATTGTACATACATTTAAATTTTACTTTATTAGTTAACGATAAGTGTAACTAAAAATATAATTGGTTAAGAACTTTTTGATTAGTTGTCAAAATTGAAAAGCCATATTTGTAGGCAATTGTATGGGAAAAAAACAAGTGTCCCTAATTATGTGACCACCACTGTATATACAAGAAGAAGAAGAAATACATTTATTCACCAACCATAAGACACGCATATACAAATGATAAAAAAAATACAGTTAAGGTAACAGGGATAGCACGCATTGTATGTCCTCACGGGGGTGAAACGGACACTGGCTCAGCAAAATATTGAGGTGTCAGACACCTACAGCGCTGATTTTCAGCCAGTACCTGCAGTGACTCACGGAACGCTGTACAAACATACAATATTATACGTGTAAAATACTTACATAATACTTATAGCGGAAAAATAAATGGGAAAATAATAATAAGAAACAAAACGCATATATAAATACCGATATACAGCCTTGATAAGCCTAAAAAATTGTTAAAGGGTCATTTTAAAAGCAACAGGTCTATATACCTACTATATATAGACGACCGCCTCTATACCCACGAATAGGATCAAACAAGAAGGTATGATTAAACAGCTCGCGTATCAGCCGTCAGACATCCACTTTTAGTCCCTACAATGACCACCATGACGTGATGACCAGGAAGGTGAATCTCTTAAGCAAAAAGTTTTTCAACTAAACGGACGAATTATTAACTCAATTAGCTTAAAACTGGGTCGTATAAGCTTCGCTCGCTTGATCAACCGTTCGACAGGGAACTGATTTTAAGAAAGTAATCTCAGTCATACGCCCCTGCACCCATAGGAATCCCGTTACCTTCATCAGATCAACCGCCTCCGTCCAAAGCAAAAAAAAATTATGTATGTGTAAATTGACTTCATAGCCGTATAGAGGTACTACTTTATTTTGAGCGACAGAACAGTCCACTTGTACGTCTACGCCGTTCAAAAACCCCTCAGCACTGGGCGCCCATCAGTGAGGCTAGAAAAGTTGCTTAACGCAATCGTAAACGATTTTCGAAAACTGACAAAATGTATGGAATTAACGTAAGCGCTCGACACGACCGTCAGCTTATGTCAATCCTATAATTTTTGGATAAGGATAATGAACGCCGAATGCATCTTGTGTCAGGCCTCAGTTCTACGTGCAATCTGGCAACCGCACTGCAATTGGTGTTCAGCAATTCTCCGTTTCTAACGAACTTGATTATTGATAACTGGATGGGATGCTGATATTTATCTAGAGTTAGTCAGGAAGCGATGCGCGAGAGCAAACAATGTGTAGGAACATGCGTTGCGTGCCATCCGAGCGCACATCTCATCCCGGCACGATGTGGTTGCGCATTATAGACGACGCTTCACTAATAACTATAACCTTGGGTAAGGGGGTAAAATAAGATGCAGAGCGTTAAGGAAGGCGATTTTCATTACTGACAAAAGGATGCCGCACGTGAATGAAAATTTGGGTGTTTGTGGTTTTTGTTTGAAATTAATCGGTGAAAAATTGAGAATTTTGAATATTTTATAACTTGTCATATTGTTGACATAAATTCACAGCCTGCCAAGCCCGCTAAGTACATATTCATCAAAACACGTAACATTTTTTTTATCAAAATTCACCGATGTTATTTTTTCTTTATAGGATTTACATAAGCTGACGATCTACCAAGACATTTATTTTGTCAGTTTCGAAAATCGCTAACGTTAGCGTTATGCATCTTGTCTGGCCGCCATGTCTTCAGAAGCATCACTAAGTGCATTGTGGGAGGTGCTGAGCCTTAGTGTTTACAATAATTTTAGCAAGTGGCGAGGTAACCAGAGAATTGAGTCGAGCCCTATGTCGTATAAAGCTGCCTTATTGAGAATGCACGCGCTAAAAGGTGTTTTGTACGTTCTGACGGGACTAACTAAACTCGCCGGTTAATACTAGCGTCGAGTTGAAAAGTGATATGCTTAAAAATAATCACATCCCAGCACCCGTAATCTTGGTTGTTAATGCCTTTTGCGGCCCAGACAGTAAGTAACAAGGGATCCATTATTTTATAACAGTACTAAACTAGAGATCAATGTGTAAGCTGCTGGGTTTTCGGCTGGACTATCATATTTGACTGCTCTCCATGCGCTATGTCTGTCTTGTATGCTACCCAAGACCTTTCATGATTTCAACTTTTATTGATTATTAAACAAGAAGAAACGCCATGTTAATATGTTAATAAATAAAACCTAGTACATAACAAATAAATCCAATACCAGTACAATACGTCTAACGTCTCTACAAATTACACACTAATACATTTCTAATAACTCTAAGTTTATTACAGGCACAGAATTGTTCGGAGGGCGTGGCCGCGGGCGCAGTTTCACATAGGACTCGTAATTAGAGGAGCGGCGCAGGCGACGCTATCGGCGTATCCGGCGCCTCCGTATCATGTGAGAGATCAGGCGCTGCGGAGTTTACTGTATGTACAACAAATAAGCTCTTTACGCAGTTAGAAAGGCGATTTCCGACTTTCCAGAGCTTGAACTTTCCGGGTTTGGCTTTAAATTACGGAATTATTTAAATAAGTAAAAGGGATGACCGGATTTATAGATCAAATAGCCGTATTATTAAACACAAAAAACGTGTTTCAAGATCAACTAACAAAAAATAACAAATCAAGAGGGAACCTTCGCAAAACACCTGGTTTTATTAAGGTCTCTTCTAAAGTTGGGTGCATTCAGGTCTTTTGTCTCATTGCAGCGTTAGGACTTGGGACCATAAGTTCGTTATCAAAGCTTCTCTACGAAAGCTAGTTATATGTTAAGATAAGGTGAGATTATGTTGCCAACGCTTAAAAATAAACGAGAAAGTAAGGTATTCGCTGCTTATCTCTGGCGTGCGTGGTAAATACCTTGTAAACTAAGGTGCCAACGGTAATATTTTTTTGGCCTTTATAAAGATTATAATTAAATTGATTGAAATAGCAAGTTTTTAGGCATTCATATTCCTTTATTTAATAATAACTTCTGCCCGTCACTTCGTCCTGGTAGGATTGGTATTTGCCATGCCACGGGAACAGTGATTTATTTAGGGATTCGTCTTCTTAGCATGTCGGCGGCTTATTTATTTAGGGATTAAAGGTAACCAGTATATATATTTAAGCGACGCCATTCCGAATTTCATCCAAATCCGTCCAGCCATTTCAGGGTTAAGGAGACACAAACATACTAACTCACAAACACCAAACATTCGCATATATAACATTAGTGTGATGGCGGATAACGTCGTTTTAGCATTGAGCTAAATTTCTAGTATATGATAATTGTTTGTCCAGCGTACTGCAGACGATTCGTGGACATAGGTACTCTTACTATTTTACTCGTCTCGCCGTAATTTACTTACTTAAGTAAATATCTAGATATTTTTTGAACGAGTTTGCAGCAGTTCAGCTATGACTTTCTACAACTTCAGTGCAAGCAATGGACACCGTCGCCGCGGCACTTGCATCACCGCAATTCGTTAAGTTGTGCGGCAAGCAAACTGCGCGACCAGCAGTGACTTCATCACGTTTGGGTCATGTAAAGAGTCATTTGTCTACGCAATGAAGACCTTGTATGGAGATTGAAGCGTAAAGTTACTTAAAAGGTATGTTTACGCAGAAACTTTGAATATGAAAGTGGTTGAATTTATAATATATTGTTATACTAGCGGCCAGCTGCAAATTTCCGACTTTCCCGGAGGACTTTTATTTTTTTTCTGTCATACAAGCTTTGTCCTGACTATAACGAACACAACAAAAAATATGTATCTAATTTGGTGCAGTAGTTCGGAATTTATGAACGTACATACATTTCTACGATTAATTTGTCTTTATATAGATAATTAATATGGGTATCCATTATTTAACCGAAACACCATTCAACGAACGTATTATTACGCAGAATTTTCATTTCATTGAAAGACATTTCTCGCCGCATGAGTATTTTTTCATTTTATTCTAAACTAACCTAACCTATGTTATTAATGTTTATCCTAAAACTTCATGGTTTCAGTAGAAAATAGCGTTCGATGAAATGAAATTATGCGAAATGTCTTGAGAAAGTAAATGTCTATGAGACTCAGATGCCACTTTTAAGCGGCCTGTGTGCTTATTTAAACTGCGTCGCCCAAAACAAAATAATGTCACTTTATTCTAATTCGATCGATTGATATAACTTGAATATTCGAAGTTAGATAAATCAGCCATATCAAGCCAAATAGGACAAGAGTGTACCAGTACAGGACCGGCTTCGGTGCATGGGCATGTTAAGGTTGTCATCGGGAAAATGGAGCAGGACAGACCTCCTGGTAAGCCTTCCGACATTTGGCCTACACTCTCCTGCCCACACTGTTAGCAGTGAACATGTACACAAACAATATCCTTTAAACTAGAAACGTTTTGCTAAGAAGCATGTTTTTCTAAAGAAACAAACCATGATATAAAGAACAAACCTTTTTTATGGCTCTTGGTTCATGCTTCGTCCTTGCAGCAGATGATACTGTTTCAAGTGAACTAATTAGTAACGCCAGCACAATTTCAATTTTAAACTAATTTGATTTAAAAGTTCAAATTTAATCGAGACCGATTCACCCTTCGTGTAACATTCTTGCGTGTACGTGAAAACTTTAAAGGGTAGGTTGTCGGTTACGGGGAAGTGTTACACTCAGGACGGGTGTTATCGAAGCCGCTGCGGTCTGCGGTAACTGTTGATAATTAAGAGTGGTCGCGTAATGGCCGCGGCGGTAACGGCGCGTGCGTCGGCGCGCCGCTTCCGCGCTACGCCCACCACCAGGAGGCGTCACGAAACAGCCACCCCGCTGTCAACTCATATCAACCCGCAAAAAAAACAATCATCGAAGAAAGACTCGACGTCAACGTGATTCATCAAAATACATTTTGTAAACTACATCCTGAAACCACCCAGTCACTGTGATAAGTTACGGACAGGTCTAGTAAAAGAATTTGACATTCGCGGACCTGATTGAACAATGACAGACGTTGAAAAATGTTGACGAGCCCTGTCGACGGGCGGACGACATACTAGAGACTAAATATTTATACGCCATCGATTTTCTCTTTGAGACACGGCATCGGAGTCTCATACCAAACGGTTATAATGTTTCGTTAAGTAAGTACAAGTAATACAAAAGAATGAGTGTGCTTTAGGTGGTCCATTCCATATTTGATCTCAATGTATGTATACCACATTTTTTCAGTAGTACTGCATTGTACGCATATTAAAGTTGCGTGTGCCTAGGAGAAGAATTGCAGGACTTAAATAAACGCAAGTAAGTAAAAGCGTATAAGGAGAGTGGCGCCGGCACTACGGCATGATATCCAAACGATTGTATTTGAGGTATGCTGAGTTGAGTTATCGCCGCTCGTCCGTCGGGGCCTTTGGCTGCGCGGGCGCTTCCGCGGCCGTCGCGTGTCCCCACCGATACGAGCATGACGCCCGCGGCCCTTTTAATAATGCTAATGTCCCCGCGATAGCCGACGGAACGCCGCCCGATACCACCGTCACACACAATGACCGCCCCGACTAAATGGGCATCAGGTGGAGTCCACGGATTCCGAAGCGCAATATTTGCCGTCCAAAGGAAGATTACACAAATATTCTATCGCAGAGATATTGATAACATTTCCAAGCAGTTTGCAAAGCTGTTGTGATACCGGTATTTGCTTGAATAGGTTTAGATGAAAATTGTTTTCTATATTGAAAAACCAATAGAATTAATTTCTAAATCAATGAAGCTATAAAGCTATGAAGCTACATTGAAACAATGAGTTTCGTGAGTGACTGGCGCAATTCGAATATGTTGTATTGAATGGTGGGGTCGTCATAATTATATTTATCGGCTTGGGCGGCGCGGCGAGACAATCGCTCGTAAAGTGACAACACAAGGCAACGCGGCGCATCGCGTCTACCTCGATAAATCTCACGCATAGAAAGCTCAGGCACACGTTCCAGGCTATTGTGCTGTAAGGAAGCATTTATACGATGCAGCATTAGTGAAATGGACCGAAAGTCAATAATTACGGGTTGTTGTCTGCCCGCTCTCCGCCCGCTCGCTCCATGCCAACTTTAATTAACATCAATACAAACGCTCGCGTTTAAAAGGAGTCGACGTGATATACGCGGCAGATTTATCTTGGACTTGGGACTGAAAACGATTTGTTATCTTAAGTGGAAAGCATTCTTGCGACAGCCGCCTTACCAGTAGGGAAATTAGATATTGCTAAAGTTCAGTGGATACACGGCGCAAACTAATTTTAAAGCAGTTAAAAATACGACGTGGCAAGTGTTATAACGGGTAGCTAGTTGCATTGTAAAAGTGATTCGTTGATCGAAATAAGAAGAGAAACCCATTCGGAAAGGTACAATGTCCGGGAGCCCAGTGGCACGTGATCGACTACGCAACTATTCGATTTAATCGCATTAATGGTTAAAACCGTTAGCACGTAATGAAGAGGTATTGTGAAAATAATTTGTCCATATTTAAAGTGTATCGAGCACTGTGTGCAGAAAAAGAAGTCCAATAGATACCGCAATAGGAGGAATGAGTGAGACGAGTCACAGTAAATTGTGAGGTATTTGGCTGGCTTCTTTTCTACGAATAACTGGCATAATTAGGACCGGTCTGTAATTGGGAAACATAGAACATACGAATTTTTTTTTTTTAGTCAAATTAGATAGTCCAGCGTCTCTATTCAAGACGGTAAAAACAATGTCGTATTTGATCTGTTATCGAATTGTCAACGTTTTGATAGCTCTTATTTCCTTGACAGTAATGGCGGCTGACGTCATAACAATACCATTACAGGAAAACTACGATGTCGTTTTTACCGCCTAGAATAGAGGCGCAGTTAATATGGGCGCTCGAAACTATGCTAAATGGTATGAGTGTAAACTGTGGGTCTCATTCAATCCATTAAACAGTAAACTTACATCCATATATTTTTATCTTGTCTCAGAAAACGGTACAAATTATCAATTTTGTCTTGCGTTCTAAAACGAAAGTGACAACCCTCAATGGATACATTCACTATGATTGCCACATCAAGAACTAATGCTTGGATCGACGTCGTGTATTAGTCACTGCTTCTTTTTAATTGTCCCTTTTTACTTAAGAGGATTTTGAAAAGACGCTTAAATCACGTAGCTGTCAAAAGTTTTCAATACAAATTTAGCTCCGGGCGATAACCTTTCTAACCCTAAATCACGTACGATTTCCACGATTTTTGAATATGTCGTATAGTATGAAAAGTCTGCACCTAGTTTTTCATAATATCTACAAAATATTCAAAAATCGTAAAAATTGGACTAGGTTTAAGGGAAGGGAAACGTTATCGCATTTTATATGGAAATTTTTCACAATCCTCTTGAACAGTCTCGTCTTTGTCGTTTTTAGTCAAGGCTTTATTTTTAAGCTAGACAAAAGTTAAATTGAAAAATTATAAAACTATTCGTAATGACAGGTTCGGCGCAGAGCAGAGACGGTGAAAAATAACGGTGAAATACTACCAAATTCCTGCATGCATCAATGTAGTAGGTACCGCCGTCACGATTACACGTAGAACTTAAAACATTATACGTGTGAACCCATAATTTACTCCATATTTTTAGTGCATTGAACTGCGGGTAATTTGGTAAGATGAACTTGGCACTGGTAGCTAATTCTGTTGTATTATCGGTGAGAAATGTTATGGCGGCTTGTGGTTTACTGATGACCGCGTCTACGTTTCTCAATTTGCCTTAGTTCTAAAAGCAGGTGGCAAACATTTTGTTCAAGATGCCTAGACAAGGTCTGCAAAACATTGATAGATCATTGAACCTTGTCGTGATGTTATATTGTCACGTTTCATAATCTACGTAAAGGCTTCGCGACAAAAACTAACTTGTCTCATCTTTTGTCCAACGATTGATTCGAGCACGTCTTTGAAAGGGTTACGGGTCAGTAATACTTTAGCTGTTGTGGTAGAAGACAAATGGGTGCATAAGTTTGGTTTCAATGTAATAAGTTTGTTACAAGGCGGGTGGAGGGCACGAGAATATTGAAACTTAATGTAATCATAGCAGTGAAACGTGACGTCGGCCGACAGTTAGCCGGCTGAGTTGTGGGGGCTTCGGGGGACGCGGCGCCGACGTCCAGCGGGAACAGCGCCTCCACGAAAATTTATTTATCGGGTATCGCGGCACACATCAGCGCCTAAGGACAAGGTTGGAAATTGCGGGCGGGCGAGGCGCGGTCGATGCGCCCGTCGATACGGGACACTTTGCTCACTTCCTAACATAAATTCGGTGCACGGTGGAATCGGGTATTATTATTCAATCGTACGATCGTAGTTCGCGCGGGGCCATAAGTCACGGCGACGCGAGCGCCGGCGGCCGCCGTGAGCGGTGGCGCACGACCGCGATGCCATCGCGGACCGCTAGCCAGGCGCGGCGCCCGCGCCCGCGCCCGCGCAGGCTCAGCACGGCTCGGCTGCAACCACAGAACACAGAGGTGGTCTTCTGAGAGAACCGTTTACTGTATTCTGTGGCTTCAAATGAATTACAGTGCACGGTCTCTTCTTTTGAATGTCAGTTTGAATCGGCATAAGATCTGTAAAAGGCAAGCAATTAATAATATTGAGATAAAAAATATTTTCGTTTGTTATTCATTACTTCACATGAAATTGGTAGTAAGCGGTGTAAAGAGTCGAGCGCGTAGTGGGAAGCGAAGTGTTGGTAGGCCTCCCACAAGGTGGACCGTGGATGCCGAGCCGGTAGCGCAAAACCGACTATCGATCGTGGAAATCCTTGAGGATGCTTTATGGCCAGCAGTGGATGTCTTTCGGCCGATACGAAGATAATTACTTTTACTTTCCGTGCAATTAAATTTAAAAAAAATGGTGTTGTAAGCTTGGTAAAAGAAAGATTGTCATTAATAATTCCAGCGCTGCGTAGATATCTCAAACTGCAATAGGTTTGCTTACTGTTAAACGAATATAGCTTATTTGCAATAAAAATCAACTTGGTTTCCTATGGGTGGACTGTTGCTTTAACAAATGATTGTTAATCACCCATAATAGGAATTTCACTTTACTGCGGTAATTTTTTCTTAAACATCATTAATGACGGGAAGTGAAGATGCATTTCTGGTTAAACCTTAAAAGTTTATGGATACAAAAATACCAAGTTAGCAAAGTGCAAGGTACTAAACTGCGTAATAACGTTTAAAAACACAATTTTAATTACCTCTTTAATCTTTGCATTGGTCGCAAAAAAGTACTTTACGCAAATGTGAACTTGAGTTCACTGACATTATGATGTCGATTTCCGCCGAACAATAATTACTTATGCAGAGTTGCAGTTTTAAGCCTCCGATGATAAAGGTGATTTCATATCGCGTCCTTTATTAGAATCTATGAAACTGGAGTCCTAGAATTTTGTAAGGGGCTGATCACGTGCGTAACGGCTTATACAAATACTTACTGAAGATGTTGAGTAAAAATTTCCTTATGTAGCACGAACTATGCATATTAATATTGATATTTCCAAACTAGATAACAATATGTGAAACGTGAAAATGCAGACGCGGTAAGATTGTTTTCATCACACTCGCACGTAAACAGTATCTTAACATACAGGGTAACTTGGCCGTAATGCCCCTTATAAAACCCTCGAGCTTTCTTTTTGTCATGAAACCCAAGTTCGGTAGGTATTTCTTTTTAAATATAATACGTGGACTCAAACTATCACAAGACCCCAATTCTTGTGCCATTCGATATGAAGTTTCATTCGAGCATTTCTAAACACGTTTGACATTATCTCTGGTAAGTCATAGACAATGATGTAGTCTGCCGCTAATTTTTTAATACTGATTATAAACTGTGTGATTACAAAATAACAATTAAAAGGGTGTCCTTGTGCACATACTAAAATGTATATATCAATAAAAAACGTGTCGTTGTCAGAAGAAATGGATAATGCGACTCCGCCGGACATCGCCAACGTGGCTAAAATTATTAGTTAGAATCGTAAGTTAAAAATATGATCTTTTGTCTGATTTAATTTCATCGCAATTGTGATGAAAAACATTGTATGTTTCACGGGCGGTACGGGAATTACGAACCTCGACTCAGAAAGCTACTCCACTAGAGTCTCGATCGTAATTCCTTACTTACCGTCCTTAATACACAATGTACTAATACTGAAGACCATTCTCGACAACACCAGTCGCACGTTAAATGCAACAGTGACACTATGCAAATAAGGAGTTCATACAAACGTTAGTTCTTTTTAAATGCAATTACGTCAATATTAAATTAATTATTTCGTAATTTAGTGACACTTTACAAAATATGCAACCGAGTTATAATCCCATTTATCCCATCAAGCTCACGATATTGTCTATTTCTACTGGTGCTGTGATATTGGTTCAAAAGTTTTGTATAAGCTTCGTCAAATCATGGGAAGATTGAAACAAGTAAAAATCGCGGTGTTATAAATAATTTACTCGTAGTTTCGTTTTAATCTCTGTTACATAGTATTTTTGACATCTTCGTACACTCGTCAAAAAATCCAAGACCTGAACGTACGTCTTACAAAACGTTCGCAAAGATTAACTGGTCAGTGCTAGGGCTACCTAGTGGTCCCGTCACCCGCATAGGGCACAATAGTGAATCGTGTCCGGCGTACGGTATTGGGTCCTAAATGTCCGCGGCTAACAAGTGTACGACGCAGGCGCGCACGGCTGACGACTTCATGGAATACGTTACGTCTCATGAGAACCTGCGTGCTGCCTGGCTTGCCTAGCCACAATGAAGCCGCGGGCAAGGGGCAAGTTTTAAGAGCTAGCGGGGATTTTACGAGCTACAGTCATGTTTTAAAGGCGTGAGGTGCAAATAAATATACACAATAAATAAATATCTACGGTCTCACACAAATTGACCTAATTCCAAACTAAGCTCTAGTACTATGGGAACTAGGCGACGATAAACATACTTATATAGCAATATTATAGAGCAATAAATACTTATACAGGGCGTCCCAAGACTATGGGACATGAAGGGAAAGTACCTTAAATATCGTAGATAGGATATTTTTACGGAAAGAAGACTTTTTTTTTAAAGTTAGTAATACTGCATTCAAAGATATTCTAAAAAATATTTGCATCGTCTGGGAATCGAACCGACTTAAATGAGAAAAAAAATCACCCGTATTTTTATGATGCCAATCGAAAGAATGAACCAAAAATAATAATTCTTCTTAAGTAACATAGTATTACTAACTTTTAAAAATAACATATCTTCTTTCAGTAAAGTATCCTATCTACGATATTAAGGTACTTTCCCTTCATGACCCATAGTCTTGGGACGCCCTTTATATAGGTACATAGAAAACGCTCAAGACACAGAAATAAGTAGAGCAGTGAGTGCGAACTCATCACACAAATATTTGCACTGACCGGGAATCGAACCCGGAACCGCTAGTTTCGTAGACAGCTCACTATCAACTAGGCTAACTGCAATACAATGAATAAAAAAACAATTTGTCCAAGTGTTTAACTAAACTTTGGCGCTCTAATGTACTCTGTAAAACCAAGTTGATTTTGACACGTTATCGTATTTTCAATGTTATATAATAGCTCTTAATTACTTGACAGTAATGGCAGCTGAGATATAAACAATACGATAACACGTCAAAGGCGATTATGGTTTTGCCGAGTATAATAATAGCCGAGTAGTTATCACACAGAAAACATTCATGACTTATATAGCAATTATATATTTGTCAGGATCGTAGCAGGTGGAAAGAAGTCGTCTCTGCCTACCCCTCTGGGAAACAGGCGTGATTTTATGTATGTATGTATATATTTGTTCTTCACATAAATATTTGCCCTTATCAGGATTGAATCCGGGACCGCTAGCTTCGTCACTATCAACTAAGCTAACCGCGTCGTCAAATGACAACGTCTTTGCCACTCTCCCTATTTTACTCACGATCGGTTAACCCGTGGAACGTCATGTTATATACATGTGTATTACAATAACAATCTTAGTTCTAACCACACTGAGTTCCAAATGCAAATATGTTTACAGACCACCGTCGGTCCTCAGGACGCGCCACGGGTTAAATATATTTATTGGCAAAATCAAAACCCACGCTAAATGGTGACGCCTACTTTCAGAGCACGATAACTCTTAAACCAATAAGAGGCAATTACTCCACCGACAAGAGGGTAGCTCTTAAATAAAATAAATTATAAACATATAGGTAATTAAAAATCTAAAAAAAAACGCTGAATTGACAACCGGTTTTTTTGAAAAGGTGTTCTGATCAAAATCATGTTTATCGAGGTTTGTCTCAAAAGCATACAATTTTTTTAAATTACTATTTAATTTGATATAATCAGACTAGTAATGGGAATGACGACATTTTGAATGTAACGGCATTTTATTTTTCAACTGTGACTTACAAAACACAATGCGGTGTTTAAGCTCTTTAGCCATTACCAGATATTTCTATATTTATTTTATTAGTACACTTAAACAATGAACAAAAAAAATTGTATACTATTGAGACAAACAGGACACTTTTTAAAAAACCCTGTTGTAATTTTTTTTCAATATTTATAACGGTATCAATATTTTTTTTGTCATTTTTATCAATAAGTATAAAATGGTTATGACATGTTTGACAAGCCAAGCTTTGATGAACCGCTGAAACTTCCCACTTAATTTAATAAAGCACGTAAAAGTCAAGCTTAGGGCACAGCCGCACTAGCGTCTAGTCTAGATAAAGAAGTTAGTACAATCGCTATTAAGACGGCCGGCAACTCCCCATGACAGGGATCGTGTGTAAATTATACTGTGTCTGTGGAACAGAGATAATAAAATGGCATTTGCCTCACCAAAGAAAGTAACGTTCGACTGGGTCAAACATTATCGTGGTGTCGATAAAATAAAATCACGACTTTAACCCTTGCAGGTGTAAGCCGAGAGTATCGTCCTTGGGTGAACAGCTAAGCTTTCTATTTACCCAGTTTACCCGGGGCGAGGTAAAACATGTCAATAGTAGCTTTAATCCTATCGCTGAGTATTTTATTGAAGCTTAGCTATTTCATGGCTGTGTCATTATAGGGGGTTTGAACAGAATTATGATCGAGAGAGCCATAATAGTAAGGAGTTTAGGACTCAATTCAATATTGCTAAAGTAATACGGAAGAGCGTAAGATATCTACCATAGCAATACGCTTTTGTTGTGAGTTCTCGCTTTATTGGGTCTTCTTTATTACAATTTTCAATGTCGATTTGTCGTACTATTAAAATACCGCATAAGTATATTAGGATTGACATAGTAACTCGTTTTTCGGGTTCCTACATCTTGGCCTAGCGGTACTAGTCTAAAAGCAAACTTTGTGTGAAGCTATTATTATTATTTTCCCAGGCCGCCATTAGTTTTACAAAATGAGCAATGACGTCAGGTAAAACTAACAGAGACTTTCGTACAGTTAGAGGTAAAATAGATTAATGTTGACCGCTATTTTGATTAATGTAAACCATTGTTTAAAATAATACAGCACTGTTACCGGAAATTGAGTACCTACGTTTTCCAACTTCCAAAAGTAAATCATTAATTCCTTTTATTTATTCTTATTTATTATGCACTTAGGTAATAAAAGCAAGACAAGAACCTTTTATGATGCTCATATCCAGGGAACAGTTCTCGTAATTACTAATGTTTAGATTACCTTTTCGTTATCCTTATCGAAGCCCACTTGTGTTTGGTGCAGGCTGTTCGCGCGATAAAAATAGCGCATGATCATAGTCAACATTTTTAAATATTACAGTTTTTTTTTGCGTAATTTGCATGATAGTTTTTTATTCAAATAGCAC
The DNA here is from genome assembly GCA_946894065.1 of Acleris literana. Lineage (NCBI taxonomy): Eukaryota > Metazoa > Arthropoda > Insecta > Lepidoptera > Tortricidae > Acleris > Acleris literana. Next base: position 16,128,211 of record OX335669.1, read on the forward strand.
CTGTGCGTCAATGACAGGTAGAACGGTAAAGGACAATGCCAGGTCTCTATAGGAAGAAGCTTTGGCCTAAGAAAAAATTGTGACGGACAATTATACAAGTTTATTTGATGTAGAAAAATATTTAAAACAAAGCTGTGGTTTTAGTTTTTTTGAAGAACTTGTATAATTTTACTTTACATTACATACATTACTCGCAAGTTGTATTATTTATAAAGTATCCTAATAGATGGCTCTATTTTTCGTATAAGTCCCCTAAATGTGTAAGTAATAAAATACTGAATTTAAATCTCATACAAAACAGGTCAGATCAACATCCTTCGTAGCCGCGAGTTTTTTTTTTAAAGTGTTTTAAACCAAGATCTGGCAATGTCCTTTATAATTTTTGTACGAAGTTAAGGACTTAGGGAGCGACCTCACCGGAGCTTAACGGTGCGTAAATTACGGTCCGTCAAAATTGGCTATGTAACTATGACCCATTCTTTTATTTACGCAATGTCACCCTATTTTACGCGTTGGTGTTGGCGCTATTTTTAGACTAGGTTTTTCCTAACGTAAATGTCTTTAACTACTTACAATAATTTCAAATTCACCCAGAAGAGAAAAAAACATCTATAAAACCTACTACTGTGACCTTGAAAAATAAAACTAGTGGACTCGCGTGGGACGGATTCCGTACGTTAATTATAGACATCTGTAGGCAGGATATTATTGAGTGAGTTATTATACATGAGCCATTTAAAGTAAGTAATAATAAGTCACATGATTAAGTCATATTAATCCATAAAATCCGTAAAACCTATGCTGTAGGTACGTCTGTGATTGTTTATCGTTTGGTTTTTTTTTTGGATGCACGGACCTCCTATTAAATGAAACATCATATAAAAATTCTTTTTAGGATAAAATCATCTCAAAGCGGATGGTAAAAATCATACAAATCACGTATTAAACCCATTATCTAATACTAGAAGTCTAGAACATATAGTCTATGGCTCAAAGTTATCTCGCTACATTACGACACCTGCAGCGCGAAGACGCGTCCTGCCGTTATTGTACTAAACATCCCGTTATCAATGCACCATACAATAATTATACAATTACACACAATCGAACGAATCCAGCCGAACGTGTATTTTAATAGTGAAAAATGATTACCGACTCGTGAACCGTTTACGATCTCAAGATTCCAATTTGTATAATTATTAACGTGCAAGCCTTGTTTATTTCGGTACGTGTTATTACTGTGCAACATAGTAGATTTATGGCATATTAAAAAACGGTTTTCAGAAAGCGTTTAACACTATAGCCGTCATTCAACAGCCGATGCGAAAAAAACATGTCCACCAAGTTCTGTTTCCATAAGAGACAATGTCCTAATTAGTTCACGAACAGGTTTTATTGGAGAAATACTTTCAGCTAACTACGCGGCCCCATTAAAGGCTGGGAAAAATGGGGACAAAAAGGTCTTTGAGCAGATGAAGCGTGCTGAGAGAGTCATTTGGAGGAGGGGAGGCGGCGCGAGGGCGGCGCGCGGGCGGCGTGAGAAGCGCCCGAGACGGCGAGCGTGCGCGCCCAATTCCTTATGCTAATGCAGGCGCATCAGCCTGCTCCAGCTTCCAGCCACGGCAAATGCACTTTTTAGTGCTTTATTGGCAACATTAGAAAGGGACCTCGTATACCTTTTTATGGTGCTTCGCTAGTTCACAATGGGGTTTAATAACGACAACAGACAGCTCGTTACCTACCAACGAGCTTGTGTCGCAAGAAATCGCCTCCCTTTTACTATCTATCAGCAGCGTAAGTGCAAAATAAGAATAAGAGTAGCATAGGAACAAAACAAGTTGAACTTTTTAATTTCAATACAAGTGGTTATCATTGGATTGTATCAAGTGGTCAGAAGTCGGTTACAACACAATTCGGCACGGGGTCTGCGGGTTAACGCGGCCGAACGCCGGCGTCCGTGCGCCGCGCCGGCCCGTCTTCGGACTCCGGAGTGCAGATTGAATCTGACAGCTGTGATGACACTGGCGGAATTACAACCGTTTAATCGCGGAGAATGTGCGCGAGCGGTATCGGCGCGCGCGCCGCGGCCGGCCTACAATGGCGGCGCTGTCACGGCAAACGTTGAATCCCAGCGCCCGATCACGACCGCGACATCGGAAATCAATAATCGAATGATTTAGCCACCGCTCCGCGTGCGAACCTGATTAGACACGATAATGCTCGCCATGTCTCTCTCCACCGAACGCTCTGAAGCCGTGGGGCGATAGGTTATCACTGTTATCAAGGTTCGAACCACATACAACTGTATTATTTCTACAAACGTTTCTAACGGAATGGCACATATTTTTCAATGATACCCATCTTATGAAACCGCGCACGACAATTCGATTTACAGTAACATATTCGATATCAATGGCAATAAGTTTTCCTTTTACGGCTAAGTGCACCGTAGCAATTGACGTACGTAACTCTTAGGATATGTATTAATACTAATAATAGACTAGTGGTGATCAAAGACGGACATTTCAAGGATAACATCTAGTAGAAGTTTCATAATTAACAGAAATAAACAAAAACCGTTTGTGATTACAGAACAGTGCAACAATAACCGTTTCGTTGTTGGTGTAAATAGCCAGAAGGTATACAAACAGAGGTAACGTAAATAAGCTAGATACAAAACATCCGACTCTATGCAGATTGCTGATTGCAACATTTGCAACTGATTGGCTTAATAGCGCTATGATAAATAAGATAGCACAAAGCGGGAACTGGCCACACTCAGCTGGAACAAAGCCTAATTACAATTCGTGAGGTATCAATGAGCGGTACAATTACGTCAGTGGCGGTACGTAATCGATGCCTCGGGTGCATTTCCCGGGTGTTTCTCCGACGTATCTAGAATAATGTACCATTACCTTGATTTATATCGGGCCGATGATGGGGCTAATGACGGAGGCAGGGCGCTCGCATGGTGCGGTAATGAGGGCGCCGCCCGCGCCACCCTGGAGCGACGGCGCATCGGGGTGCAAAGTGCACCCGCGGGCCCCGCGCAAACTACGCATTAGTTCAACGCAATAGGATCCACTAGAGAGCAATATGGCGCCCTTCTACGAGATAACTGAAAGATCATATCAGAAAACTACAATATAATTTTGCTGACTTGAAAACGCTGATTTTATTCTATTTCAAAGATTGATGCCTTTGGGGTTGCAAGGGTTTTACTATATAAAGCTGAATTGATGATTTGTGATTATAGTATTACCTGAATGCGGACGAGGGACATTTGGATAGTAACCTGTAAATTAAAATTTGTTTATTTTATTGTAAGGTTTTATTTGTTTGGGGTCCATAGGATATTATACGTATTTTGTAAATCGTTAGATTGTTTACCTAATAAATTTATTCTTATTCTTAATCTTAATTGAATTCTTATTTATAACTAAAAAGATAATAATAATAATAAGTGTATTATTTTTAAAATAAAGAAAACTTTTAAAATTACGTATTAAAAAAAACAGCTCATCGCACATGTTCAAAAACTTTTTAAGAAATCGACGCAAACATAACACGGATCGTAAAATAAAAAAAACGACGTCGACAAATTGAATTATAAATCATTCAATCCACAGTAATTTGAAACAGTTACCTCGATTACAAAGTAATTCATTACTATTAAAATGCGTGGACAATCTAAAACAAGCATAAAAACTACGATGTTTAAAATTGCTGGATGTCTAGTGGCATCTCATTAAAGGCTGGGTGATTATCCAATTCGATCGCCGTTAAATGTCTGTAATTTTCGTAGGAGCTGCTCAACAACCCTATTATAAACGAAAATAATAAAATCAACTGTGGAGCCACACTTTAGCGAGCGACTGCCGCCTGGCGGAGTTGCGAACTAACAGGTGGATTTGCAAAAAGGAAACAAGGAGGCGAAGTGCACAGAGACGGGTTGCGAAAAGAGTAAAAAGATTTATATGATGCATGACTGCTTGACGCCGAACCAAAGTAGGGGCGTCGCACCCCGCCGTTGTCCGTCCCTCAATCACTATAGTCAGTGCACAATTAGTGGGCTCTGTCACTTAGCCCAGGAGTTATGCCTGAAGCGTCTATCACTTTGACTGCCGGCCATTAAATGGCCATCCATAACTCGAGGTAATTCCGAAGCTTACAGACAGTCGGTGCTATGGAGGCTGTATTTTGATAGATACGATTTTGGTGAGTAGACGAAGAATTTACAACTTCATTAATTTATTCAGAACCAGCAGTATAATGAAAGGCATCATAAAACTTTCATGTCAGACGTGTGGATTTTTGTGTAAATTATTCGCAAACGTCCGACATGAACTAGAGCTTTAAACCTATTTTTTATTGTTACCAAAAATATAGGTCAGTTTTATGTTGACTTTCATTTTAACTAACTCGTAGAAAACACGACAACATCAACGATAGTTTTATTGATGGACAAAATATTGACGTGCTCGGGTACTATCGATATTTATTATTTTATCGGCATTTAACTGTCAAAGTTTATCTATTGACGTTTGGCTCGTGCAGTAGGCCTGTCATGACGTCAAATTGGAGGTAGTTTGGCGTATGATTGGTGTATAACACGGTTATTATACCGTAACAGTTCGATTCGGTAAATCAAGAACAACTTAGGGCGAGTTATCTTGTTAATTTAGGAAAGATAATCAATGCAAAACTATGCGTACCCAGAAAGGCGTTAATTAATAAACAAGATATTTTTTTCTCCGAAATTAAAAATAAAATATGAACTATAAAATCCATAGTCGAGGTCATCAACTACGCGATATGTAAATTTTATATAACTTTTAGCAAGCATTCGCCATCATTAAATCGTAATGGCCTGTCAAGTGGAGAGGTTATTATTTGTTAAACGTCATAAACAGTCCCAAGAAACCCCGTTATATCATGACGTTATAAAGACGGAGCCAAAAGTAGCCGTATTCCTGATAAAAAAACATACGTTTGACATTTTTATCACTACGCGAAAAATAAAACTATGTCCACGTCTACCCTTAAAAAACTGCAAACCATTCAAAGCAACTAGTTTAAAGCATAGCGACAAATCTAATAAAACTCTATATTGCTTCCAAACAATAAAGGTAACGAAATTCGCTATCAACATTAACTGAAATAATACGAGACTGTAATATACAGCACTGACGCGCAAATACGAATACGTAAATGCATTGCGCAGCAGATAGTTAGATGCATTAGCGCGCGTCTTTTGTTTCATTTTCAGTATCGCTACCTCCATCACCTGGAACGGCGGGTATATTTCAAAGAGACATGCGTAGTAGCGACCTTAAAAGGTTCCGTTCAAGCTCGATCCTAAAAGGGCCGTGCCATCGCATTAAGGATTCCTCGACGCATGCTGATGAGCGCGCTTAACTCGACTGACAATCGGATGTAAAAAATACCATCCAGTTCCGATATAAGCAAGCACTAATGGACGCAATTTCTACACCATGTTTGGTCCGCATTTACCTTTGAGAATTTACAGCCTAGATTAATGACTCGAGATTTCGACGGCATTTTGAAATTGGATTAAGAGCGCGTCGTTTCTTGGAATAAATTTAATAGAAAAAATACCCGTTTATTTTTGCATATTTACGTTATCGAGAAATATTAGCATGGATAAGGCTTTCTTGGCTCTCGTGGCTGGGCAGAAAGAGAAAAAATGAACGACCATTATTCTCTTGAACATATTAAGTATCAGTGTTGTATGCGACATGGAATACAATGTTGTAGCTGAGTCATATAATGTTCTCTGCCATTATCGTGTCGATCTCACAAAAGGGTTAAAAAGGTACAAAGTCACGAGTCACATTGATTAGCCTAGATCAGCGTTTCATTATTCAGCGAGGCGCCGATGATCGCCCGTCGGGCTCGCGGCGCGGACGCAGCGGCAAATAGCCGCATTAACGATCGCCGCTACTGTCCAGGCTCCCGACTCAGCGACCCACAAAACCCTTCGGCGATTCCTCATAAAAATCATGAATATTTCACCATTAGTTATTAACTCAGACGATTCATCGAACTAGTACGATTAATAAATGCGCTACATCGTCATTATAAGTTTAATAACCGTGCAATATAATTCTGATGGGCAAAGATCAATACTTGCTCATTTATAAAGTCGCGTGGACTGCGTAAAATAATTAAGAGGCGCCAAAGGACATGTCTGCGCGTCAAACTGTTAACGCACTAATTGTATGTAATATCACAAGACGCTCACCAGCCGAGCCGAGCCTTAAAAAAACATACCCCATTTATTTTACATTTTACCATACTAGATTATTATTATTCGACATTCTTTGGCGTATAACTTAACATGACTTTAAGAGATAATTGTATGCTAATGCACCAGAATAGATGTTCATTCTAAGAGAATGAAGAATAAAAAGAGGATTTATAAATTGTTAAGGAATTCATATTTAAAATGTTGCATAAAATGAAGCAGTTCTAGTGAGAAACAGCATTAGTCGTTGGACAATACGAGCGGCGGTGGTAAGTATATTCGTACTGCTGCTACGGTGTGTTTAATTGGACAGAAGTAAGCGTTTCGCATATCAACGACATAGTTAGGTACAATTAGGGATTTAGCGACACGGCGCGGTCTCTATAAGGGTGTTCCTCGTTAGGCGGTACACGCACCGGCGGGACGCGCCGCGAGCGCACCGATCCCTCCCGTTTAATATTCATCCCATACTACATTTTAAACCACTATCAAAATGCGACATTTAATATCTGAACACCTTTACATATTTATAGAGCACGCCCTGTATGTAACAATGTTAATAAATTAATACGCGCTCCTGTATCTACATCTACATCTAACTGCGCAATGAAAATGAATAAAATCGAAATAAGTATCGATTTGCTACATATAAAAAACACTGCGCTAAAAAGGGTTAGTTATTATTAAACACGATACGGCATCTTATAAAGGTTCCATTCAGTTGTAAATAAAAAATGAAACAAGCGTGAGTAAACCCGTCCCGTAAAACTGCAATGTGAGAGCTGTCAATGAGAGCGATTTATCACTTGGCGGATCGGCCGTGGGGCTGTTGGTGGAGCGAGAGGGCGGAGCGGGCGGGGCGCGGGTGCGAGCGGGACGGCGGCCGCGAGGTTTCCTCGATCGGGCGACAAGGACGCTGCGCAAGGCCGTTCGCGAGAATAGGCCCGCGCAGTCGCCGCCCCCTGGACAGTAATCGCGAACCCTGCCGTAGGAGGTATATAGGATTCCGTCGGACATTTAATGGGATTCTTAACTACGCGACAAAACATTGAAAAACAAACCATAACGGGCAAAATAACATAAATATCTCGAATTATATGCGTAATAATGCTGGTAGTCGTATTAAAAGGGTACTGAAAGCATTCCCACCATATATTAAAGCGGCTTCTGTAGCATCAGCCTGAGGTTCGCAGTTAAAGCCTTTAAAGGGCCATATGATTCAGCACGGCACTGAACAATGGCGAGATTACCAGGTGCACCTGGCTCCAGATTAATTGGACTCTCATTGGTAATAAGCATGAAACCTATATCAGTAAGAATTAAACTCTGATCACTGGTAAGCGAATCACTTGAGAAAAACTGGAGCGATAGGACCTATTAATCCTAATTTGGAAAAGTAGCCTGGAGATATTGATAATTTGGGAGAAACGGCAATTCTAACGGGTCAACTAATTACTAAATAAGTTAAAAAATACCAACTTAAGCTAAATTCGAATTCATTTCTACAAAGACGAATAACAAGATTAATTACAAGACATTTAAAATATTTACAAAATTAAAAAACATTCATTAGGATTAAATAAGTAAAGAAGTAATTGCGTAATCCAGGTTTTTTTTATCCCGAAATATATTATTGTCAAGTTAATGTCGTTTCCTAAGTCATTTAGATAAAAAACGGGGCATGTAAAGTGAGTCAGTAAGTCAAATGAAACACGCAAAGGGAGACAAACACTTAATCAAACGAACAATTGCGCTGTCACGAACAGCACAGGTATGCGATTAATAAAATGCATAAATAATAATAAACAAAAGCAGTAACATTCTCCAATGGACATAAAACAGAGTAGAATGTGCAAATAACTATGTGTGCAACTATAATGTGTCGGCGCGAAGTCGCGTCGCGACGCGTGCTGCTGTCGCCGTGCGTTAAAATGTCATCTAAATAAAGAGTTGGGTGCCACCCGCTCCATAACTCCGAAGCCCTTGGCGCCAGATATAAATTGAACCGATATTGAAATGGCAGCTTTAGTTACTTGTTTACCACAAGCCGTTTAATAACGACATTTTTCATAAACATTTAATAGTTGCGCTGACTTTATATGACTGAATCTCAAAGCAAAGTTGCATATTGACACTAAAATTATAATAAAAGGAAACTATGAATATTTAATGATTCTGCTCGTGAAGTGACTGCAGTAACACGTGTAAAAACGGCTGAAATTATTTCATGTGGCAACTCATAATCAAAAGATATAAAAACTAACTGAATATTTAATAACCGTCAGTACCTCACGCTCACAGTGAGCGCCGACATCTGCGGAATTTCAGGCGATTACCTTTTACGGGCAAAAGTATAATTTTGAATTCAACTCGAGCGAATGTGCAGCCTCTACTATTACTTACTTCACATTTATATGCTCGGCATACTTTTTTTGCTTACAATCTTCGCCCTCATCATAAATAACTATCTTTCGCAGTGCAAATTATATTACTGTTTGAAAAATAGCGTTGCAATCGGAGCACATTCTCCCAGCAGATAAAGAAAAATCGACCCGGGATGACTCACATATAATCCCGACTAACAGGTCCGCGGTGTTATTTATAAATCCCATATCGTTTAGCAGCGATCGGAAGCTTGCTCGAGACCTACATAATAACTCTGCAGGACTATCATCGACGCAGGCATTGTTGTAATATACGCACGACACTCAACTGTTAATAACAAGGCATCTGCTAAGTTTTCTCTGGTTTGAAATGAAAACTTCAAGCCAAGTTTTAGTTTAGGGTCATAACTAACGAAAATTAATTGATAGATCGAATCGATAAGTTAAGGAATTACACGAGCAGATAAGTGTAACAATATATGCGCGGCACTAATTTCTGGCTTAATCTAGGACGCATTAGAGTTCATCGCGTGCGAAATGTCAGAATTCCAGGTTAAGTGGTTCAAAAGTTATAAGGCTATTACGATGAGTAAAGACAATGCGGTGGTCCCGTTTTTCCTAGACGCTTACAGAAAAAGCTTTCGAATAATGATTTAATAAAGTCTGAGCGCAACAAAATCTACGAAACCAGTTTCAATTTGAATTTATCGCGTATGTATAAACAAGCTGTATCGAATTTACGAAAAGATATTGACCCGCGATCGAGGTGGATGGCTGATGATGGATGATGGGATTAAAGAGAGTTAATTGATATGTTCGGTGGCGCTCGAACAAGTAGGTATCCGGATGTGAAGCTCACGACCGGGATCTGGACCGACCTCTTTGACTTGATTTTTAAAACACGTGCTTTTTTAAATCTTTAATTAAACTGTCAAGGGGAAGCTGGCGTTTAGTATTATTACTCATAAATGGGATAGTACTAAACGCCACCATATTCTATACTATACACTGACGATTGGTTATTGGTTTAGTCCTCAAGTAAAATAATAAAATGTAAAATTTATACGTAAAAATCAAGTATAAGTTCATACTTTACAGTCCCAGCGTGTAGATTAAGTTAAATCCTGACGGATAACTAACTGTAAATTGGTACGAGACATCTTTTATTCGGAAAAATAAAACCCGATAAACAGTTTAACTTCGCCTTTTCCTGCTTTCTTTGGCACGCTATTCAAAAGGTCGTGCTAAGTGTATTGAGGGCTTAACATTTCGTTTGAACCCGAGATGAATCATTGAGGACACTTTAGCAGAAGTAACATATTCATTCGGGTCCATCAATTTGTTTCCCGAGACGTGGCCTGACCTACCACACCTCGCAGCCATTTGCACTCGTTAGCTCAAATAGCTAATCAACAACAAACGGCGTAATTAAAAGGAGTGGTGCAACAAAAGAATAAATTGCGCTAGATACAAATCAGAACGAAGAATCTCTAAGGCGACGCGAGTAAAAGTGTGGCGCCGATGGACAGCCACCAAGCGCTTTATTCACCGACTCAAAGGTAACTACCGATTGAAAATACTAAGGTGTTATTTCCACAGCATTGCATCGAGCTATGCAAATGTTATTTAATACCCGTAGCAGCATGAGGCCATTGAAGGCCGCGGATAAACGCTACCAACGATAATTAACTTTTTTTAGCGTCAAAATTGTCCATAAATCATGCAAATAACTAAACTCACTTTTTAATCTATGATACATTCTGGTATCGGTGTACCATGTCTGAGGCATTAAAAATGGCAATAAAAAGATTTAATCACTCAGCAAAAATAGGTGATAAAATACATGACAACACTGCAATTTTCGCCCCAGTTCAACTCAACTTGGCGCCAAGTATTTTTTTATCGATTATTGCAAGCATTTGCATTCAATGAAGACTTATTTTTCATGTGGGTTTTGTAAAGTTGTTGAAGTTCATAAATTATCAGTTCATATTGTTTCCACACGGCCAGTTTAATGTTGTGTATTGTGTGCATACTTACTATCTACGGTGACATTTCGAGTATTTGACATATCTTTAAAGTATTTGACTTCCTACGCAAACAGAGGGGGTATAAGTTTAACGTGTATAATCTTTGTATCTTTCTGAGATATCGTAGCTCCCAAACGGTGAAACCGATTTTGATTTAGTTTATTTTAATGACTAGCGTGGTTCATATTCATATTCTAAACCAGGTTTGAAGAAAATCGGTTTATTTATCGGGATTTATCTAGTTAATAGTTATTTTTAGTTTCTTCTTATAACAATGTACACGTTTCTTAAATATCATGCGAAATCATCCCCATCACAACCTGACTCAAAACACGTCCTTATCTACTTAAAAAATCATGAATCCTCAACGCGCTGTCTGAAATTAGTATCAGTGTTCAATTATTTTAATGTGCAAGTAATGGAGTGCGGAGTCCATCGCAATAACCAGCTCGCGCTTTTTTTGCATGATGAATGACAAGCTTATTTGCATGATGTTGGTGATAGCATTGGTATGAGGGCGTGGGGCGATAGCCGGCGCCAGGCGGGTCCGACGAGGTTCTCATTAAGCCGATCGGTTCGGAATCAATCGTTCGGATTTCGTTGGCGATTAATTCGGCAGGCGAGATGGAGTAACGGTGCGGCGCGGCGGCGTGCCATTGACATTCGGCGAGGCCGCAACCACCAGGCACCAACCCCGTTGTACACACACACCTACGTAAGCAGGGTACGCGGCAGTGCGCCGGCCAAGTCTGAAAACACTGGTTACATTTCGTGATCATTTTTTATTCCGTACATTAAAAGTGCAGTAGTCATTACCCAAAATGGCTTATATGAATTTAGGCTGCACCTAATTTCTTGCATTTCGGTCTTGTTATATTAACTAGTCCGGCCATAAGTTCTGTTACTAAGGTTGAGTCAAGTAAAACTAACTAATGTTATTTTTTTAATTTTAATACATATAAAAATTAATAGCTCAATTAATGTACATTTTGATGAACAAATAATCATTTTAAATAGTCACCGCAATTTCAGAGACGATTTTTTAACATTCACAGCCGGCAACGATGAAATTACGCATGACTTTTCTGTAAATTTCACTTTTTTGAAAACGCTTAAATGTTAATTTTTGTTTACCAAAGAACTTTTTTGTTTAATATTATAAAACTTCCTATCTTTGTGTATGTTTAGAGACTAAAAATTATATTTTTCAACAAGACTCAATTCCAACTTATGAAGCAAGAGATTTGGTGTGTTTTCGTATTGCTGCGAATTCATGTGAAATCGTAAAGTCGATTTAATGAGACATCAAGACTGACCGGTGTACAAGCGGCTCTTAAAAGTTGCTTGAAATACACTTGTATCAGAATTTAAAGTTAAAAGTCTGATCAATATTTCACGAAAATTTGAACTCTCTACAAGAAATCTTACAAAAATTGTGGCCGTTATCAATATAATCGTCGTGCGTAAATTGAACTATGATTTTCTAGTCCGAAATGGAAATACTTCAAGATCGTACGTCAAATAATTGCAATAGTTTAGAATACATTATTTTTATTTTTATTCTACATAAATCAATGTTTTGATTAATATACAGATTTATAAAAAACTCCTTTAATTTATTTTTTAAATTGTAATAAATCTCAGTAACAGAACTTATGACCCGACTAGGTACTTTTTTTTCGCAATCCTCAAGGTTTAACTGAATTTAGCGAACTTAATGAGGCATGTTAAAGGGATATGTTCGCCTTTGAACAATCTCTTTTATATTCATGTTAATTTTTGTTTTTATATTTAATTTTAGAATATAAGTTGGGGTGGTAAGCCTACCGATAGAGGTAAGTAGTACACACGAATGTAATTTACATCTTGACTATCAGCTACGAGTATACTCGTAGTATTTTCAAACAAAACTACGAGTACGAGCTGACCGTCAAGGTGTTAAGCGTAAAATTTAAATTTCGACTACCAAAGTATTGCCACTTTTACTGATTACAAATCAAAGAGCGTTGTAATCAGTAAAAGATTATCTTAATCAAAAAGCGCATTTGCACGGTTCGCTTTCCAGTCCATAGTCTTAAGACATTTATGAATAATATAACATCTCACGAGGCTTGGCCAATTTTTACCAGGGATTTTTTATGGGACTTGATTATCATGCAGCCGCCGCTGATAATAATAAATTCGTTTTAAATTTGAACGTATCCGTTAATACTTTTACCCGTTGGGTCAGTGATTTTTGTTTAAAAAATGAGAGCTTAGCGTATTTGATTAATATAGAACATCAACGCCCACACAAAATACCATAGTACATAATACTTTAGCATAAGCGGTTTAAAAATTAAAAACAGTATTTTAACTTTCTCGTTCTGGTGTTGGTTGGTCCTGTTTGTGTGACGTTCACAAGCTCAGTTAGAGTTCAAGGCCGATCGTTGATCAGAATTACCAATCTGTTCCGAATAGTGTCTCTAAAGACAATGCGGTGCCGGGTCCGTATTGCGGTCCCGAGTAACGTTTTTATTAAATAACTCAACCACACGGCTCCAGTAATGAATGAGTCGACGTTCCATCGGACCACAAAGTTCGGTTAGCGGTTTTTTTGCCCACTGCTCTCCTTACTTCGATTGATTTCTATTATTATCTGTTACTGAACTGAAAATTGTAACGCTATATGATTTAACGCGTGACATCCTTTTTAGGATAGACAATTTTAACAGCACCACCGACATTACAACTGCCGTTAATTTTGCACATGCGATTTAAAAATTTAGCCTTGGAATGGCAACTAGAGACATGGCTTGTTTTTTTTAAGTTACTTCCGTTAAGATCCATTATAGAATTAGGGTGATAATGACAGGTTGCATGCGATTGCTATTTCAATGTCCCGTTCCCTTTTTACTTATCTGTTGACTCAGTTTCTGAATAAATGAAAATACAAGGCTATAAAATACACACTACACTGGAGTTATATGAAACCAGACAAAAAAGTTTATACGAAGGCGACGAAGTTAGATGCCATTCTTTTCCAAACCAGTTAAAAACGAGTCAAACAATATTACGGAGTATTAAATATGCGATCGATTAAAATGTATTAAAATGTGAGCGATCGTAAATCGAGCGCGGCTAGATGCGCGTGCGTTTTAGTTTAGAACGCATACTCTGTACACTTAAGAGCAGTAAAAACGGGTCACGGCATACATCAATTTGTACGTACAGTGATCTGTTTTTATTGCTTTTGAGTGTATATTCATGATACGTGACCATCCGGTGGGAATTACTACAACTTCTTGTCCAAGTTTAATTTAAAAGTAAATAATGACCGAGAACTTGTCCGTTATTGGTACGGCTTAATGAAGAAATAACCCAATGCATAGCAATTTTAATTAACTTTTCTTGAGAGGATATTTGTTTATAAAATTTGCTTTCCAGTGTATGAACAATTCATAGAAACAAACTGACCTATACCAGGACCGGAAAAACAAGTGCTTTACCGGATGAAGGATAAAATTATATTTGAATTAACATTTTTAAATTATAAACCTGAGGGTTAAAACTTGAAAGTAAAATATCTCGGTTCAAATTGTACTAATCTGGTCATAAATTGTGATTTTATAGGTAGTTTGTTTCGAAGCATACATTAAACGGAATGGGTTTAAATTTATTTCATCCTTTGGGTTAGCATTGGTCACGGTGGTCAGGAGATATCTCACGCTTTCTTTTATTTTCTATGTCGTGCGGTGCGCACACACAACTGCGACACCGCACGTTAGACGTAAAACAATGCATTCATACTTTAGTCTCTAGCATTTAAGAGGATTGTGAAGCTAAAAATTTCCGTATGTAACGCGATAACGTTTTTCGTCCCTTAAACTTAGTCCGAATTTTTTCGATTTTCGACTATGTTGTAGATATAATAAAAAACTAGGTCTGTACGTTTTCATTTCCAAGTTTTTTTTTAAAATTATTTATTTAGAACACATACAGTCATATTCGAATGCGATATAGAAGTACACTGCACTAAACAATATAAGTATCAAAAAGACCTGGAGGTTCATTAATGAATACACATAAAAAAATGCGCAAGTTTAAACTAACAATGGAAATGAAGTGAAGAAGCACTAGAGATGTCAATATAAGATACTTCTTCTTCCCAGACCTTACCCCATTTACTTGTGGTCGGCCTTCCCTGTCCTCTTCTTCCATTCTGCACGGTTTAGTGCCAGGTGTGCGTCACTTATCCCTTGCTCTCTCAGGCTGTTCTCCACCGTCGTCAACCAAGTAGCAGGTGGTCTCCCGCGTCCTCGCGTCGCCGTAGGCATCGCTAAGGCTACATTGACCATATGTTCTGGAGGTCGTCTCCGAATGTGCCCGTACCACCGTAGACCTTTCTAGACAAGTTTATCTGTTATCGGTGCGACTTTGAAACTGCCCCTAATGTACGGTGTGAGTTTTCTAATTTTATCCAGCGGAGTGACGCCTGCAGATCAACGCAGCATGCGCATCTGTGTGGTGTGAAGTTTGTTTAGATGGCCCTTGTTCGTGGCCAAGCACTCAGAGCCGTAAAGTACTGCAGGCCTTATGGCAGTTTTGTAGATGTTTCCCTTTACTTTTATGGGCATTCGTTTGTCACACATTGTGTGCATTCTCGCCATTTTAGCCATCCGGTATTAGTCCTATGTGTGAGATCAGCATCGATTTTCCCGTCGTTGCATATAACAGATCCAAGATATTTAAATTGTTCCACAGTGGGCAAGGGAGTATTGTCGATGGTTATCTTGACATCTTTTGGGTTTGCGGAATCATCAAATATGCAGGACATGTGGCCATTTGTTTCTAGATCATCGGCCCAGACATTGAAAATGTTTTGCAGGTCTTCGGCTGATTCAGATATAAGAGCAACATCAACTGCATATAGGATGCTCCACGGTACCGGCTGCTGATGTTTCCTCGTGAGGTAATCTATGGTTACGTTAATACAATAGTGGACTAAGTGTAGAACCTTGATGCATCCCAACTTTGAATGGGAAGCTTTTGGTAGTTCCTGCGGGGCAGACTATGTGAGTTGAGACGTCTTCATACATGTCCCTGATTAGGTCATTGTAGGATTCCGAAACAAGTTGTGATCCAAGCGCTTCCCATATTAGATCTCGGTGTATGTGATCAAAGGCTTTTTCCAAATCGATGAAAACCATATGTAAATTCGTCTTGTTTATCTTTGCTTTTTCGATTAGAATTCTAATGGCCTGTATAGCGTCTGATGCGCTGTTACCCGGTACGAAACCACACTCATTGGGTGTCAGCTCTACTATGTTGTTTAATCTGTTGTTTATAATCCTCTCCCAGATCTTCAGTGTGTGTGACATGAGTTTGATTGCTCTGTAGTTTCCGCACTCTCTTAGGTCACCCTCCCCTTTGTAAAAGGGTATGAGATGACTTTTGCGCCATGAATCTGGTATAGGCTAGCCTAGGACCAGCTTATTGTATAGGCCTTGCAGCCACGAGATCCCTTGTTTACCCATGTTTTTCCAGACCTCGACTGGTATTTCGTCTGGGCCGGGGCTTTATTGTTTTTCATTAGCTTTATAGCTTTTATGATTTCGTTGGGATCGGACCAGATACATATGGTTGTTTCGTGTGGTTGCTAGTTCTGGGGTTGGATTTATTCAATAGATTTTCGTAGTATTCGACCCATCTGTCATTTATATCGCTGTATTTAGTTAAAAGTTTGTTATTTTTATCTTTTATATATTTAACGTTGCTGATGTCCTTGCTTGTTTCGGGATTTTGCAACCCTAAATATGTCAATGTCAGACTTGGCCAATTCCAGGTTTTCGTAGAATTTTGCGTTTGATTTCGCCCGGGATTTAGCTAATTGGCGCTTGGCTTCATGTTTCGCCTTTTTGTATTTGTTGTGGTCTGAGTCGTCCCCTGTAGATTGCCATCTTATGAACGCATCGTTTTTGGCGTTAATGGCTTCTTTTACTTCTGTTTGCCACCACTCGGTTTCTTTAAAGGGGCCTTTCCTATTTCTGGTCCTGCCTAGATGATTTTCTTTGGGTCACTACCTACTACTACTAGTCTACTAGGTACTATCAATAGTCTTTGGGTCAGTTTCTCCGATAAGACTATCCCTACACCGTTTTTTTCGCTGGTGGTTTCGTAATAGATCAATTTGTAGCCATAACCGATGAGTCTAGATTTGGACCCCTTCCACTTGGTCTCTTGCACACAGCATGCGTCGATGCGTCGTCTTTTTAGGACTTCGCTGAGTTCAGTAGATCTTCCAGTCATAGAACCGAGGTTCCAAGTTGCCAATCGCAGTGTATCGCATGTGTTGCTTCGGCCGTCGCTTAAGGGAAGTCGCTTCATATTTGGACAAAAGATGATTGGCTTTGACTGACATGACAATATAAGATACTGTTAAATAAAATATATATAGGATACTAGAACAAATTACATTTTAATTACCTTTTAAGGCTAGTAAGAGAAACATGGAAAGGATCAATATTACTATAATATCTAGGAAATCGCTTGAGAAAGGTATGTCGGGAGTAATCTGTGCGGGAAAAGCGTACATGAAATAGAGGTTTAGGACGTAAAGGGTGGCGCGGTTTTTCTAAAAGATTTGGGCACTGAATAACACTTTTAAAAAGCTTAAACATAAACATAACGTCTAAATAAATACGGCAATTACTAAAGGAAGGAATATTAAAATGTTTTGCAGCTGTCGCAGAGTTTTCGAAATAAATACCTGTTCTGTAACTAAGGGATTTTAAGAAAATATTTTGGATTGTCTCTAAACGGTCAACGTGGACTTATAAAATAGAATAGAATAATACTTGATACTGCGGTGTCCATATTAGAGAACCAAATTCAAGGACACTTCTAACAAAAGATGTAAATAGCAACTTATAGGTTTCAGGTCGCTTGAAAGGCTGACCTACCCGAAGCAGCATCCCTATTTTTTTATAAGCACGCTTACAAATATTATGTATATGAGTATTAAAGTTTAATTGTGAGTCCAAGGTGACGCCTAAATCCCTAATGGAAGAAACACGTTCTAAATTATTAGTTGATATAGTATGATTAAAAAGAATTGGATCATGTTTACGAGTGAAGCTAATAACAAGACATTTATCCGTATTTAGGAAAAGATGGTTATAAGAACCATAATAATGGTGGTGGTGGTGATGGTTTTCTTGGAAAGAAACAAATATAGAAAATAAAAATCGGAAACGTACAAATCTAGTTTTACATAACAACTATAACATATTAAACATTTTTAAAAATCGGACTTGATTCAGGGGGTGAAAATCGTTATCGTCCGGAGCTAAATTTGTATCGGAAATTTTTGACAGATACGCGATTTGAACGTCGGTTCACAATCCTTTTAGTAAAACAACAATGTTAAGTTTAAGGTTTAATCTTTTAGATATAATATCGTCGTGTTTATCCTTTAAAATAATTTAAATGTGAACTGTGTACAAATACAAAGAAGAATATATTCTTGGTAATATTGGCTAATAAATATTATAACTAAAGTTTTATTGATCAAAAAACCGTTAGTTAAAGTAAGGAGATAAGATAACTGACACCGGTCTTGATGTTCATTGAAGTTACCGAAACAATGCTCTCTGTAGATATATTTTAGAGAAGTTAAAGTTAAGGTGACATTCATAGGACACTTTTTAATGTATACCCTGTATAAAACGGAGCGTTACCGTCCGAATGTTAACGGTGTGACTTGGTCGAATAAAGCTGCGTCTACGCAGGAAATGAAAAGCCGCACGAATACCGCGCGTAATGTATAATACGCCGTGAGAACCGCCGGGAAGATAGTTATCTCGCTTGTTACAATAGTGACAAACTATTTATCGCGTTGTTGAGCGCAGATGTTATTATCGTGCTAACACTTATACACGCTATAATTAACACACGCAATCCGTTAGTGTAAAATAAAATACACACCCTGTGCTTAAAATTATATTAGGGTAGAATTTTACGCAAAGTGACCTAGTGCCAAAAGCTCGAGGCTTGTAGTTACTACGGGTACTAGGCAACAGCACACATATTTGAATAAATAAATATATAGCGACCCGCCCTCGCTTCACAAAACCTTCCTGTTGAATTACAAACTACTTTCTATCTATCAATAAGATCTAAGCGTACATACAGAGGACAAACGGCGGGAAGACTTTGTTTGTATTATGTAAAATTGCAGACTTATAGAAAATATCTACGACTCGCGCTCACTAAAATATTTGAACATACCGGTAATCGAAACCGGGACCGCTAGCTTCGTAGGCAGGGTCACTACCCACTAGGCTAACCGCGTCGTCTTCGTTCTATCCGAATAAATATTCAGGAATTCATTATTTTGTATTATTGCAGTTCGTGATGTTACTGAGGTTATCAGGACAGCATCAGTCCATTTGCAGGGAAACTAACGCATTAGCGGAACTGCGCTGCGTCCCGAGGGTACACGACTGGGGAATCAATGGGTTTTAGGCCTTTATTTCATGATAATAAGATGCTTTATTCTGTATTAAGGTAAAATGGAAGAGTTGTTGAAATAAGGAACGAGACTAAGGGGTATGAAAGATGTCATTAGTTTATATTGGTTTGTTTTAAGTGTTTGTGTCGCAACATGTGGAATTATGTCCGTTCCTAATATTCAACCTAGGATACATAAGCTTACTTCAAATAAATATTTAGAACATTTTGCAATTGGCAAATGCCAAATATTAACACGAAATAACTTAATCTATCCCTTAGCTGGAAGAGTTCCCTTAAAGGGATAAGTTCGCCTTTGTACATAATTTATTTTTATATGTGTTTTTATAAAACGACTTCTTTTTGAGCAATAAAGTGTTTATTTTTACTTACTTTACTTATTTTACAACCCGCAGTTTTTATTTCAACATTACCTTTTCATATTGTTTCAAGAGTACCTACACAACCTGTAGCTCAGGTTAGGTTTGTTTTATAACAATCCAGGAAAGTTCAACGGTTCCGCCGCAGCAAACGCCTGTAAAATCGCTTTTCCTTAAACGCTTTGAATTTATTGAAGACCGCGCCGCTCAACGCTACGCGCGACGCCCCGCAAACAAACCCTTAAGATAGGTAACCATATAGAGCACTTACTTTTTTATTTCCTTGTTCTATGACGAGCTGGTGTTGAAAAAACTTACTGGTTACTTACCTGTAAACAGCGAAAGAGTGTAAATTAACATTGAGGTACAAAAAAGGTCCAGCGATAAGTATTAAATGCGGAGTTTATGACAGCCTAATAGGATTAAATTGAATATTTGTGAAACGGAAGCCATATCGAATAAAATACGTAACGGGATAACGTTTTCTTGGTTACGTTTATAACTCCTTGGTTTAAAATGACGAAGATTAAGGTCATGTTTTAAAAGAACCCGTTAGATGAAGACTTGTGTGAGAAAAGCAACCTGAAAATGTAATTTGAAACATATAAATACACTTAGTTAATTGTTTAATTTCAAGTCCCAACGTTCCTTTACAGACACCACGGTTTCTGGATCTATTCATATTATAATTAAATATTTCGTGTAGGTAAACACCGTGGATTTTATAAAATTTACTATTCATAAAAGGTATCCGATTTTCATTTTATATTTTTCAGTGTATTTATAAAAAACCATCCTTAGTATCTCAAATAATTATTTACATACATACATACATAAAATCACGTCTGTTTCCCAGAGGGGTAGGCAGAGACGACTTCTTTCCACCTGCTACGATCCTGACAAATGTCTTTCGCTTCTTCCACATTAATTCCACACTCAAAATATGAGAGCCAACATAGAGAGACTTTCACTTAGTTGACAAAAAATTACTACAATATTTAAGATATTACTTATAAAAATAAATGTTTAAAAAAACAAAAACCCGCCTTCAAAAATGCAAAAAATAACTTCTTTTAAAATGCTACCATTTTAAAAGAAGTTATTTTTTGCATTTTTGAAGGCGGGTTTTTGTTTTTTTAAACATTTATTTTATTTTATACTTTTTAGTGATCCTATTTATGCTGTTACGTAGCTCCACTTCTAAATATTAATGAGAAACTATAGAAAATTTCAAGCTCGCCACAGACAACGCCGCGGGAAGGTCATAGTCATATTTAAACCTAAATGTGCTTCGGCATAGTCGCTCAACTACCTTAATCGAAATATCTTATCGCCACCCTTGAAATAGGTACCGTTAAGGAGTTCCGGTGGCCATCTGTGGTCTTCATCATCAGTTCCACGTCACCATATAGCACTTTTCAAAAGCAAATGCACGAGTTACAGTGAAAAATACCAAAATCGCTATAGGTGTGCCTATAATATTTGAGGAGTTCTCTTGATTTCTCCAAGATGCAATCATCAGATCGTGACGTGTTGACAATGGGACCAACTAGAAAGTATACCCATTCAAACAACGAAAAAAATTTTCAAATCGGTCCAGTGGTCTTCGAGTAATCGGGTAACATACATAAAAAAAAATATAGATATCCCGACGAATTGAGAACCTCCTCCTTTTTTTGAAGTCGGTTATACAACCAAAGCTGATAGTAACAACAGCAATTTTTTAGTGAATCAACTAACATCATAGTTGATGTGTCTAACGTCTTAGTTGATGTATCTATCGTCTTGTTAGGCTCGTATGGGATCAAGACGCTTATGCACAACAATCACAATCTTGTTACAAGCGACCAATTATTTTTTTCAGTGTAAGATAAATAATTATTTATTCTCTAATAAAAAGCAATAACCTCACCATAGCAATATTTTAATATTCTTTAGCTATCCGTCGGCATGTTGTACTAAAAGTTGACGGCTCATGAATAGTCACCCCTGGGGATCAGTAAGTATGTAGATTAATTTACTCCTAGCCCGCGCGATCACTCCAGTGTCCATTCAAGAGTTAAGTAGAATTATTTAGCCTGATGGGTATTAAATTTCATCAGCTTCTCAACATCGTGGAACTTTTTATAGCGCCCTAAGCGGCATCACTATGCGGGTAATATTTTTTATAGGTTTTATTGTGAACGCACTATAGTCCGTAATTTTGTTCGCTGAGTTAAAATACCATAATGGAATTGCAGCGGAATCAGCGGAGACCCTCAAAAGGCGCAAATACAGTCAACTTGACAGAAGTTATATATTTGAGCCTTTTGGGGTCGAAACTTTAGGACCGTGGGGACCAGGAGCTCACCGTATTTTTAAAGACCTTTCAAAGCGTCTGGTCGACGCAACTCGTGACCAAAATGCTGGCCTTTACTTGGCACAAACATTAAGAATTGCCATTCAACGTGGCAATGCTGCCAGCATTTTGGGAACATTGCCCACTGGTAGCGGTTTGTTAGTTTAGTGTAGTTTAAGTAATTTTGTAAGTTCGTTCATTGTACTTATTTTAAATATGTATCTATTTCATGAATTTGTAATTTGACAGTCTTTAATTAAATACCATAATTATGTTATTTTCTATCTTAGCACATAAACTATCCAAAATCAAGTAACTACTTCACTTATTAGGGAGCAAACGAAGTATAAAGCCTACAAAATGTATAAAAGTTTTTATCCATCAAATATTATCTATTTCTTTCTATGTCATAATTTCATAATACACGTACTTGCCATGGGTGTTCGATCCAGACCGCGTCTGGATTACAAACCGCTTTAGCTTGAGCAAAACATCCTTTACGTCTTATATGCAACTAAGTTTATTGGAGTTTCGTCTTCTAATTAGCTCTAGTAGAGCCTTTATACTAACTCCCAAATTGGTCAAACGCCGAAGGCAGCGTTAGTTTCCGCGGAAGCGGCGGCGCGGTGTCACCGGAGCCGCCGCCGCGCGCGCATGTAGCCGCGCTCTAAGCAGCCGGAACACAGCAAGCCCAGCGGCCGGTGATATACGCTTTGCATATGCTAATCCAGTACCGAGCGCCGCGAAAGTATGGAAATGTCGCGGAGATTCCAACCCGCTCGTGTTGAAATTAATGAGAAATTATACTACAACACATCTAATTAATTCTAGTAACCAGCGGTTGTTAACATCCGCTGCTTTAATTTTCAACTCTAAAGCAATATGCCGTTAAAATGCTTTTACTGCCAATTGGACATATATCTTCGCTCGTAAAGCTCGGCGCTTCTTCCTGCCGTTTATTATGCCGTTCCTTCTGTCTAAATAACGCTCAATAGAACAACCTAAGGGTGATAACGTTAATTATCTTTATAACGATACCAGTCCGTACAATATTTAAACCGTTTACAGAACAGAAATCCCTCTGAGCTACAGTTAACAACGTGCTTGCGAGTGCGCAGAATTCACGGTTACAGATACATAGCCCATAAAGACGTCTAACACGAGACGTAATAAGGTAGGGTACATAAGCAAAATTATTTAACTTTTGAAATATGGCTTATGATTTTGTGATTTTATGTGGATGCAATATAAAGCGGGTGCATAAATTGTCAAGCGGGGTGGCGAGCGGCAGCGGTGCGGTGGCGCGTGCGCCGGCGGCCTCGATCGTGCCTCGAATGCCACACTAGATGAGGGAAAAGTGAAATTGATATTCCTTCACTTGATTCCATTAAACTGACTTTCAACAGGAGCGTGTAAACAAACATAATGAGTCATACGAGACATTTATTGACACGCGAGTCACCGTACGTCCGGAGTAAATCGACCGTAAAAATAATGGTCTCTAGCTTTACAAATTTTAGTCTAACTGTTCTAGACGTCAGAAGTAGCTGAATTAAAATGATTATGAGAACCCGAGCAAACAATTGGTAAGGATGACTAATGCGCCCATTGAAACGGTAGCATTTGGGACAGAGTTCGTAATCATACCCGTAATCTATGGGAAATTCTGTCGAGCTAAATTAAATTAAGCCGCCCAAGATTTCTTCACGTAATGACCTGTCAAATGCTGTTTTTTATAACGACTTAAACTAAACATGACACTTGACACACGACATCTCACCGTTTTGGATGAAAGATCAGAACATTTGAATCGATGTGACGTTATCAAGTTGATCAAGCTTTTGCTGTCATGAAAAATTTGCAACTTTATAGAAATACTAAAAGCTTTATAATAATTGTATTTTTATTATAAATATAAATAAAGAATTTATTAATACGGTACCAATGTGTTTTTTAATATTATTGAACTATGGTACACACGAGACCAGGTTGTACAGTCGACTACAAAGAGATGTAACCACTTTTTCACCTTAATGAATTGTAATAAGGTCCAAAAGTGGATACATCTCCTTGTAGTCGACTGTACCTAAAAGGTTTTTTTTTAAATTCGTGGTTTGTCTCCTGGTTCAATTTTTTAAGTTACTTATCTTTTTATAAAATACCTAGCTTCGGGTGAACGAAGTCGCAAAAACAAGCCGTTCTTGCAGACACAATAAAAAGTTGAAACGTTCGTGTTCAATTAAAACTAGTCCGGAAATATAATACATGTAAAAATGAAACTCACAACACATAAAAGGTGTTCACAAACGGAATCTAAAAAATAAGGCAGTCTAAGGTGCATACAGTAAATCACACTTATAATGCTATCGGTAGATGCGACTTTCGACATTCAAGTATTTGTATTCAATGCGGTTGTCAGGAAAAGACAATGATACCGTGGAAATTGGCTTTAAAACGCGTTTTGTACGTACCAAAACATATTTACATTTAAACTAGATACATATTCCTTTGAAATTAAAGCCAGAATGTATTAAACTTCATTCGTGTAGTTCACAGAGCCCTATAGTATAAGGGACTTCGAAGGTGCTTATAAGATAAATATGCCAAACTGGTGGTCTAAATGAAAACATGAGTTTAGAGTTTTAACGCAGTCGGTTGTAAGCAGCTATTAGTTTACAATATATTTTACAATACCCAAGTTTACAATATACATTTTCCCTGATTTAATATAAAATGATGGTTATAATTTTCACACTTTGGAGCTTTTGCATGGATTGCAGTAAAAATGAGATGAGTTGTTTTCAAATTATGTTTTAAATACAGAGCATTTGGCATTTAACACAATAAGACGTAATAATAAAAATAATTTCTAAGATTTTCGCCATAGCTGATACAAAACTTATTTTAGAATTTCATTGTGATGTAAATGTGATATTATGTATGATGCTATTGTCACAGGTAGAACCGGTATGTAATTTAAACAAATTCATTTTATTTTAACAATTGAAATTTTCAAACCTGTCGAATAGTATTTATGTGCGAAACACCCCTTAACTGAGCCGTCGTGCAAATAAGATCCATTTCAACGGGCATCCATTCAAACTGAAAGCTCCCGGCACAGCAGCTTGGCTGAATTGTGTTCTTTTTCCTCGATCGTGGCTTATTTTCCAGACAACATTCATGAAATCATGACTGTTACGTATGCGATCGTCATTTCTCCACATGGTAAAACTATATACTAGTGGGAAAAATAGAAAAGCAGTCAAGTGTAAGACTGCTGTTAAACAGATCATAAATTAACAAATGCAACGTACTTCAGAGTCAGGTGACGGTTTTAAAAGACAATAAACACACGGAGACATCATAAAATGTCTTATTATTTGATGTTGATACGACAACATAAATAACGAACAGTTAAACGATACGATTGTTGAACTAACGGGTGTGCTTCGTTAGATAAAAGGTATTAAAATCCGTTATAACGTTAAATTTTCGTAATTTTGTACTAAAATTCAATACCGCGGCGTGAAACAGCTTTCATGAATAACTAGGTGTACCTATAGAAATTTAACTGTAATTAGTTTTCATTGAATTCTTTAGACTCACGTTCTCCAATGTACGGTCGAACTCATAAGTAGCTGTACATTTTAGTACCTTGTCGCTGCTATTGATATTCTAAATTCCAACCAATCTCATTAAAAAACGTCATTGCAACAAGGTACCAAAATGTACAGCTACTTAAGAGTTCGACTGTATCTACCTATAATGTTATACTCGTAGTAGGTAAGTTATACAACAAATTTCTAGAAAAATACTAAAATAAACAAACCCACTTATAATAATTGAGGTGCATGGACTTTATAGCGGAATAACATAGTTTCAAAATAGTGATCCAATTTAGATTTTATAGCGTAAGCTGCTAAACGACTCCGCGTAATATAAACCCCGAGCCCAACAAGTACGTGCGTAACTTTCAAGGGAGAAATTACTCTATCATTTTATGATTTAAGTAGACACTTACTATATTGAAGGGTCCGACAAAAAGCTGGATAGGTTAATAAAAACATACGTTATGAGATGGCAACAGACACCGTCCAGGTTAGAAACTAGTTTTGATTTATCGAGAACCACCTAAAAAACTGAGTACAGCAGAATTACTTTATCCGGACTGAATACATATTTTCCTGGAAAGAGTGCGTAATAACGCGTCTTACTTACAAGTGTTTTATGTGTGCAGAATATAGTTAGGATGATTACTAATATAATGGGAAAACAAAATTACAGCATTTCTGTAGTAATAACTGTCGTTAAAATTGTAATTGACGCCTGAGATCTGTTTAAAGAAGAATAAATAAAATTTCTAATTTCCTGACAGTTTACCCGTAACTAAGCTACACACGGTATTAATATTGGCGTTAGAGACCTTGTGGGGTTGTTTAAAGCAATAATTAAAAATGAATACTATAATTTAAACCACGGTTCAGGTCGTTTCACTAGAGGTGCTACGAATGGATCGAATAGGTAAATATGTGTTACGTAAACAAAGGTTTTCGGTTTGAAATTCGAACTACGTTTCAAAGGACGGCACCCAAGACAATCATTAACTGGCATTTGTGTTTCATTCGTTACAATTATTTGAGTTTTATCGAAACAATGAGGCTCTAGTGAAAACGGATACGAGTCGATTTAGCTCTTAATTAGGAAATGTAAGTCATGTACAGAGTATACCTACTAGAATTATACGGTTTTTCACTTAAACCTCGGGAGACTCGTTTTTTTCACTACGTCTACAGCGACAAGAACCCGTTTGTTAGTTTCATGAATAAAAGTTGAGTTTTAGGTCTATTTAATGATTTTTTTGTTTTTATAATAAAGCGTCATTTAAAAAAAAATTGTAATGTTTGTTACCGACTTGGATTTTTCTTCCCATTTTTCATCATCAGCTTATCGATACCAAACTAAGGAGTCCAAACTCGGAGGGTCTAAAAAGTATAATCTAATTAAGTCTACGTTCCCATGATGTCAAAAATATTACACTCCCCTATATATGCCACTGATAATAAGGTTTTAGTACTTTTGACAGTATAGTGGAGATCATGTCGTCACCTTCGGACTTCGGACTGATCAGCAAATCAGCTCTTCGACACCATTATATTGCATCCTTACCTAACTGAATATGCTTGAAATATTATTGGTTTTATGAATGACAAGTCGGTACATTCGAGCCGTTATACAATACAAAATAAATTAATAAATCGACTAATTTTACTACGTACTCATTTGTTGCATACATGTACAAAATAGTCGTCTGAATTTCTAGCTCTTAGACAATGTTGAGGCATCTCTAGAAGTACAATACAAGTAGCTCATTTGTAAATTTGTATGTAAGAGATGAATTTCTCTTAGTTTCAAGAGTCTTTACAAAAGCATTAGGTACCTATTGGGCACGTTATTCTAGGTACGGCGGCTGCCACCGCGTCCAGCCTCAGCCGATAATTACAAACCAATTAGACGTAATAATCGCTGGCACCGACTCTTTGCCTATTATATGACTGCGGGATTATTTCATACTTAACTACTCCTAACCACAACCTTAAAGAAATTAGCCGGTTGGTTTTAAGTGCAGGCCTGCAATGTAAAGTGCCGAACAATGTAGTCGCAGTTTAACAAATTGTAATGTGCTAAGAGTGTAAGGCGAATGGGGAACGAATGGTTTGTATTACATTTAGATTTCGAGATAATTGTCGTTTTAGCAACATTATCTTTAATGACTTTAATAGTCTATGTATTTATGTATGGGATCATGTATGGAAAGTTTCACTGTGGCAGTCAGATGTCAAACTTACGATTCGTTAAGAATGTGTGAGAGACAATCCTTTGGGGATAGTACATACCGCGCAACTACCAAACCAGGTAGGTGGAATACTATGTAATTTTATTTAGAAACGTCCTTATTTATCACCTAATTGAATTTGCTAGTTATGATAGGCTTTAGAAAAAAAGGGTGCATCATAAGTACTAATCGACAGTCAGGATTTTATTTAAACTCGGTCCTAAGTCATGGACATTTTCTATGTACTTATTCATGTATTTCCCACCCATAGATCAAACCTTAAGCTTAGTTTGGGTTTAAGTAAATTTGTTTAGATTGTCCCCTGAAATTTATTTATGTATTTATAAGTAAGTAACTACAATTAAATACCATTGACGAGTAGCCGAAACATTTAAGAAGATTTTTTTCCGCTATCAAATACAAAAAATTATCGTGCTTAAAATAAATAAATAAACAAAAATTTTTTTTCAACCTTTTTTGTGCATTATAACCCTGAAAGCATATAAAAGACCACCAAGGGTTTCACGAACCAAACGCAACATTAGCATGTTACTTAGAAAAGTACATTTGTAACCCATTATCCACGATCCAGGAAGAAATTTCTCGGGTTCATTGAAAAGTGGGAAAAAACATTCCCTTGGTGATTAATATTCCAAGGCAGACCATCTATAATTGGCACCGAGCGTGTGAAGATCGACGTCATCAGAGCTGGCTCTCCGCGAAAAAAGACGGGCCAAGTGCGAAGCGTATTCACGCGCTTGAGGTGTAAAAGCTTTATTTTACATTTGCTTGACTATAAAACACGTCAGCGCAGAAGAGTGGAAAAGTGTTAACGTTAATTTGGCAAAAATAGTTTTTGATTTTGAATCAGCATAATAAATTTAGAACAAAAAGACAAGAAAAGTGAACATTATGGTATGTTCACTGTCATGAACATTGGCAAGTTAAGCGTCAAAGGAAACTTTTTGAGGAAATCTATGATCAGCAATAAGCTTTCTTTGAGTTACATGTCGATAACAAAAGTTTAGGCTATATAAAAACACTGTACGATCTTGGTTTACGTTTGGAAAAATTGTGTTAATTAGGCTACACAAACCCATATAATAAACTCCAGATTGCGAGAGCATTAAAACACTCATTGTGTCATGAAATACTTACAACGCAGATGTCATTCCCCTTACGCGGCAGCTTTTAGGGGAAATCTACGACCAACAATGAGCTTCCATCAGATGACATGATGATAGCGAAAATTTAGGGTACAAAAAAACTGGTTTACCATTTCGATGAATATCAGGCGTCATACGAGCAAGAAAGTACAGTTAAGTTGTTCATTTCCCTTTTTGAGGGATGCACTTAAAATCTAAACACTGCTTGTTTTTATTACAGTTTGTCGTCTTATAACATATTTTTACGATAATACAGGATGCGCTATTAAAGTTTCCGTGACATAGCTTAATATGAATCGTTTCAATCGTGGGATTGTAGGCACGGATCCCTAGAAAGAAAATGAACGTTGGATATTAAGTGTAGTGAGGCTTGAAGTAGTGCAGTGAGCTCCCTATAAATAATACTAGCTTCTGGGCGACTACTAACGTTCGCGATCCATACTATGTTCATCCAAGTGATTCATTTTATCAGTTACGTACAAAATATACTGGTGTGATATTTTACATCTTGTTCGGCCTAGTTTAAACGTTTTAAACGTCAAAACGTTATTTATATGTATAAGAAACATTTATTTCAGGCAACGGGGCTTATACTTACAAACACCTGTTGGACCATAATTCAAAAGTTATAACTAAAACGGGACTGGCTACTGGTGTGACGAACCCTATAGTTATCAAATAGTTTCTGTCAGTAACACAATTCTTATAAAATCACATAACCCTCGTTTAAAATCGAGCTAAACTGGGACATCCTATTTTTGATTACAGACATGCCTACACGTAAAGTGTCACATGTAATTTTTGCCTATCCTCGAGATTTTTGTAAAAGCATGGCCTATATTCGAATTTAGTCTTGCCTATTTTGCTTTTATATCGTAAAAATATTGGTGACGTTATGGTAGCTCTTATTTAATTAACAGCAATAGCTATATAGCTATCCTCAACGATATGATTACAAAATACAAGCAAAATGGGCTAAAGGGCACCAATAACCAACAGTCCGTCGGCCGATATTTCAGTTCATCGTATGAGAACAAACTAACAGTTTCTCTTAAGGTTTCATACATTTCTTCACAGATTTTGGAATGTGCAGCGGCGGCCTTATAGACTCATTTAAGACAAATTAGACTAGCGCCCAAGCGTGGTATTGTTTCGTCGTAAATGACGTCACGCTCGCAGCTGGCAGACTGCCTAGGAACCGCCGGAAATCGGCATCCGACATTCGGCCAGAAATCAAATGCCCGGTACGACTATAACTTTTTAAGTGCTTTAACACTTATAGTATTATAATTATAAGGGTCGCCAGTCGGGTTTTAGTTTTCAACAGTTTGTATGGATTTTTCCTGATTTCAAGAAATGAGATGATTTGGAGCTAAATAATTAGACAGTAAATGAAACAACATAGAAGCTATAGTTTCTATACCGAGCCATAAATAACCTGTTTTCACGACAGTTCATGTCTCATAAACAACCGTGTCCAAAGGGTACAACGGAACACTGAAATCCAAAGAAAATAGGTAGGTTAATATAACTCCATAATGCCTTTTTGCTTTGGTCAGAAAAACGGTTGTAAGGAGTCAGTGTGTTTATTGCTATGCGATGTGATTGTACACACATAGCTAAATATATAACCATTGTACAATTGTTGTGTTGTTGTTTGCTATTAAAAACGGGTATTCGTAAGTAATTTAGACATCTGGTTGTAAATACGAGTAAGTCAAGAGTATCTAAACATGTGAATAATTTGTCCTGATTTAAAAGCTAATAATGTGGGTATGACCAATGATATTTTATATAAAGATATGTCATCTGCGCGCAAAAACGTTCCGCAAAAAGGAAGGCAAATTGCCTTACTTTTTATCTATTTATCTCTTTCTAACAATAGCGTTCGCTATGGATTGCCGTGTTTGTCTCTGTCAGTAATTGGGTTTTGAATGCGTTTACTTAGTATGAGCATAACGTATCTTAATATAAAATATCATTGGGTATGACCGCGAAAAATTGTACAGTGATGGTTTTTTGCATGTTCCCATTTAATTTTTTTTACACCATCAACGTTATTTGATATTTGGGATTTCTTCTACATTGCAATGAATATTATTCTTGTGTAGTTTTAGACAACTTCACAATATTTAAGCTATCTCTTGCAGATATATATTTTTTTGTATTTTTGTCGATGGTACTACTTTCACTCCCATTTAATAAAAAAATGACCAATTATCACCCTTGCAACAAAAACTGGCACGGAATGCCTATCCCGTAGTTTCAAGTTGAGTTAAAGTTCGGTGATGCTTGTCCAACATATTCATAGAGAGCTTTCATTAAAGTATTGTTTTTATTTTTTAAATGTGTCCAATATTTTGTCATGAAAGTAACGTTTAATAGGCATACTATTAGTAAGAATAATCCAAACACTTCTGTTGTTTTCGTTACTGGCAGAACCGTTGACCATGATGGAAACATTTAAAAAAACAGCCGTTTATTTTCGAGTGAAATGGTGTTTCGCGTCGACGATAGATTTGTCGCCATATTACGGCTCATTATCATTCGTCTTTATGCAGGTTTACTATTAAACAAAATAATAAAACTATGTCGTAGGCTATGGCAATTCGCATCAAGGAATAACTTAAGTTTTAGGTAATGTCCGACGCGTTTTTTGTCATGAATATAACGATGTGTTACAAAATGTGTTAAGTTACTTTCATGACCGATTGTTAGGCATAGAACACACTAGTGAAATTCCATGACCGGACTTAATTGATCAGCTGACCGTGAATAAGTATAATATTAGTATAAATGAACGGGTGAAACATATTTGCCCGACTGCCTCAAAAGAAGGGTAAAGCTCAAAATATATGTATGTGCTCATGTACATTTTTTTCGCCTCCTGTCGCCCTAACGGCTTAGATTTTATGTGCGATATTCGGTAGATTAGTCTTCGACTTTCAAGTGTTATGCTTAGGCTCCAATTTTAGGTGATAAATCAACTTGGCGTCCGCAAAAACAAAAATGGCGTTGTCTTAAAATTTATTTGATTTACTAACTATTTCTTGTCTCCTGCTATTCCGTCATTTAAATTATAAAATTATGATTATTACTTAGTGGCCATCGTGAAATAATTTTAAGAAACTTATTTCTTTTTCTTTAATTACCTACCCATATAATAAGTTAGCATACTGAGGCTACTTTACCCTGTCTTTTATTACCGATTCGATACTATGATACTATGAACTGGCATATATGTCCACTAGTGGACTGTTAAAGACTGTTATGTACACTAAGCTTTATGATGGTCATGTACGTAACGTGTTATAATGTCATGAATGTTACTGTACAATTTTTCGCGGTCATACCAAGGCATTCTCAAGTTAAGGCCCTGAGGTTACACCCCAAGGACAGATTTAAATAAACAAGCCATTTCTTATCGCACGTTCGGTAGAACAAGGGCACAATGTACAATATAGCAAAAAGTGCATTGTGTCCTTGTCCTTGGGTTATGTACAGTTTATAGTACATTACTGCAACGACCGCAAAAAAAACCGTTGCGGGACGAGTATGAGTTAGAGCGAACAAGAAGCAACTAGCTGCGCTATATACGAGTCCAGCAACCGCCCTTCCCGGTCGAGGCTTTGCAAGGTTCAAGTTAACATTTCCGAACATGTTAGAGAAAATATATATTCTCGTGATGCATCGTTGGGCCCAATATAGATATGACGTTACTTCTTAAGTTGGTCTAAATAAGAGATATATTGAATATTGGAACCCGCAAGGAATGAGCGATCACAGTGTCAAGTGCGAACGGAAGCCCTACGCACCGGCGCAGTGATTACGGAGTGAGATAAACTATAAATAAAACGCAGACGAAGCGCTATGCGAAGGTGAAAGGTGGAGGCTGTGTCAAATGGTCATAAACTCAGAAATAGTAACTTTACTGGGATGGTAAACACGGAGAATCCATTAATTAGAAATTATAAAAACATGGTAAAGTGCGAGTATATCTCAAGCACTGATGGTTACGCACCAGTCTTATTTGTGTGAAATACTAGAAACTCATTAAAGTCCTGCTGCTGGTGTTTGGTGTCATTCATTATCTACACACCGCACCACGCAGTATATATATTTACAGCTCTACTTTTGTAATACAAGATTGTTATGTAATTATGGTAAAAATAATATAAGAAAATCATCTATAAGTTTTTGGAATAAATGGGAAAAGGGGACATGGTGTTTCTTTTTGCGTTTTACCGCAATTACACAAAGACCACAATTTCCAGCATTTGGTACGGAATCCTTAAAACGGCGTAAGACCCACGTTGAGAGTATGCGTGGCAGCCATTCAATAGCTGCAATTAGTTATCAAGCCACAGATAGTTGTAAAAGCCCAACGAGATGTTATTTACTGCGTTTTTGAAAAACTTTCAATTAAAACCGGCAAGGTGCTAGAGGTAATGCAGTCAACATAATTGGAATAGGTTGTGCAATTGATAGTTACGACTTTAACATGCCGGATAATCCAGAGTAATAACGCGATTTTAGATCTTTTTTTAATGTAATAAAGGTAATGAAAAAACTCTATATGGCTGAACTACATAGTAAAATGTATCTAATGCATACAAAATAATTTATTACAGCCTACTTGCTACGCGCTCATTCCCAAAATACCAGTATTTCAAAATAGCAAATTACTCTTTTTAACAGGATCTCCAAAAACTGAAATATTGGGTGAAGATAATAAACAATACCCTAATTCGAATGTTTAGTTTTGGGATTTAGAAATATTGAGAAACTGGTATTTTAAAATTCTGGTATTTCGGGAATGAGTGTTGCTACGCACACACCTTAAGTGGTTTTCTGTTTTTATTTTGTTTAGCTTTGTTATATTCCTGCGTCTTTTGTGTACTGAATACATGTCTAACTTTCTTTCTTACACTGTATCATACGAACTTCCTTGACTTATATTATAATCAAACCGCGATTAGAATTGGATTGAGCACATGTCGTTTTTGAATTAATACAAGAAATAACATTGTCAATGGTGGAGTGTGCAGATAAATGAAAATACTTATTTTAGTACGATGAAGTTCTAAAGCTGGAAAAAAAATCCAATTATAATATTTAAATTGAATACAAATGCTGTAATTACTATTAGAAATACCTAAAATCGAAAATTATTCAATCAGGTGAAAAAATCATGACAGATTTGTCAAATCTTCTTGAGATAGGTAGGTAGTATAAAATGAAGTCGCTTCCGCTGTCTGTTCGCTTAGATCTTTTTCTCCCACATGCTCGGAAATGTTAACCTTACTGTTGTCAAATCAGCCCGCGAAGTTTTAAGTTCCAGGCCCAGGCAAAATTAAAAAAAAAAACAAAGTTATTATTTGCCAACGGCAGCGGCCGCGAAAACTGTATGAAATTTCATTACGTACCTGGTGATTTACTTTTTAAAACCATGTTTGGACTAGGATAACTATCTCCAAACAGCCAAACACTCGTGAAATCAAAATTCTTCCTTGTATATTTTACTTTTTAAATGTCATAGACTAAAAAGTTAAGCCTTTTCAAACAGCATTTACAACGTTTTTAAAAGTGTGTCAAATAGTTTTTAATAGAAATTGCGTTCATAAACAAAATAAATTGAGGAAATAACATAAACGCGTAATAAATGTTATAGTTCAAACTATATTTTATTCAAATTGAATTTATTACGTTTAAATAATTTGTGATTTTATTTAATGCTTTCTTTCAGTGTCATACTAAATCGTACGTTTCTGTTCTTTTTTTCAAGGAAATGTTGGGACCGTGTTTAATATTATTAACAATAGTGTTAAATTTCCTCACATCTTGGAGAAAAGCACTATACAAGCCTCGACCGGGAAGGGCGGTTGCTGGACTCGTATATATAGCGGCCTCGACTGCATCTCGGCCACGCTAACTCTACTCGTCCCGCAACGGCCTATTTCCCGGTCTGTGCAGTAATGTACTATTAAACTACTCTACGGATTTTAATGCAGTTTTCAGCATTAGATAGAGTGATTTAAGAGGATGTTTTTTATGTATAATAAATGGATTATGTACGGGTGTTACAGAAAACTCACATAAACCGAAGCGAAGTGAGGGCGGGTCGCTAGTATGATATAAATACGAGTGCTTTTTATAAAACAAATGACACAACATAAATGTTATAAAAAGTTCAACGAGAATAGAGTTGAAATATGTAGTGACTATTTATTGATTATTTAATAATTATTAATTTATTTAAGAGAGACAGTGTACGCTAGATATTTACATAAGATTTATTTTCTCTGCTCGGTTTTTTTACGACATGTTTATAACATCTGCGGGGTAATACATTTTCTAAACAAAATTTATTTCATAGCTCGAGTTCTGTCTGCTATAACGCCTATAACATTACTTTTATGACGTATCCATATTAAAGTATCGTTAAAACATCCGCACAATAAATATTTCTATTTAAATCATGGCTAATAAAATGGGGGTGGGAAGTTTGTACTAAAACAAAAAATACTTAGTGCATTCAAGAATGAAACAAATATTACATGATTATAGAGTAAAAGAAACAAGCATGGCGACTACCGCGTATTTGATTTTTTTTTTATGTAAAACTATTTTCATTCTGCTTTTCGACAAACATCAGAATCTACCTAGGCGGTACATAACGAGGGTCACAATCACAATCTTCAACCGAGTAGGCGTTTGTATGGCCGGCCATTTTATCAAGATATAGCAATCCCACTCATGCCCGCCGTGACATCCATTATTCCCTGCAGACGTCTTTATACGCGTCTGCTGTTAATTCTTCAGCAAACACGTATTAAATCAAACGAAACTTCCGCGAGCCGTGTAATTGAGGGCTCAAAACAATAGTTTTAATTGCACGCCGGCCGCATAAAGAGGTTCTAATGCTGACATAATAGGCACAAGGCTTGATGGGAAACACAAACAAACCCGTATTCGATGATCTTGGGAACATTCCAGGGGGTTATTAATTAAGGCTATGCAGTTCATTTTACAGCGAGCGTAAACGACAGAGCTATAGTTGTTACATAGCTCTGTCGTTTTCTCTCAGCCTAAATTGAACTGCATAGCTATGCCATAATAACCCCCTTGTACGATACGAGCGATTGGTGGCGAAGATCATTCATAATAACACTAATGAAGCTGCTTGCCTGTGACAATGAATGCGCCCGCGTCACGCACCGCGCAGACAGATCTATCCATCAACAGACCTATTAGGTACA
This sequence comes from Acleris literana, assembly GCA_946894065.1. Lineage (NCBI taxonomy): Eukaryota > Metazoa > Arthropoda > Insecta > Lepidoptera > Tortricidae > Acleris > Acleris literana. The sequence continues at coordinate 16,164,359 of OX335669.1, forward strand.
CTCAATGGTAGTTAGTAAACGATCTCGTTATTTGTAATTTTGCATTTTTCGGAGGTAATTTCTCTGGTAATAACGGCGTGGGAAACTTAAATAGTTACATTTAGCTGATGACTTAATGGTTCAACTTCAGAGCACAAAGGAATCTTGTAGTAATCCGTACTAGGAGTAACAAGCGAAAGTTAAACAAAAACACGGTCTGTAATCGATTAAGGTACTTTTATAACCGCCATGTCCTTGTGACCCGTAGAAAGTAAAGTTCATAGGCATAATCGTTTCTTTATAACAAAAAGGCTGACGGAGAAAAACGTCGCGGGCTCAATTGAATCGCTCGAAAGTGAAATGCCCTCACATTTTTTTAAATGGCTATGGAGATTAAATGTTGTGTCGAATGGGAACTGTATATATAACTGCGAAATGTTTTTAATGTGTTATTCAACGAACGCAGTGGTTTTATTGGCTGCGGACTCTCGTTTTTACCAAGTGAGAACTGGCGTTACGTGCATTCTATGCGTTAGGTATTGTGTTCGGCAAAGGTCGGCTTGTTAATACCCTATTTAATGTTTAATGGAGGCAATATGGTAAATAAATGTGTGAAATTAGGTGTAAACAATGGAACTTCTGAATTAGAAAATGGAAAAGTATCGGTAGTAAAGAAGCGGATGTTATTAGGATACCTTATAGGCCTTTCGTTCACTATATAACTTAAATTCCCCCTGACTCATTAAAAGAATTTTTCAAAGAAATTAATATCTTAACTGTAGCGTCTATATAAATTATTTGCTTGTCAATGCATTAATTTTTATAATAAATTACAGCACTTAAAAATTACTTAAAAAAGTCGTTCAAGTCTAATGGCCTGTTGTTTGATCAGTAGTTAAACTAACTAATTGTTAAAATTCGAAAAAGGAATGGAAAATTTGACACATTTCCTTGAGATTTTAACCATTAGTAACGTTTTTTTGACCATTAGTTAGTTTAACTACCGATCAAACAACAGGCCATAAAGCGTACTATAGGTTCGACGAGTATGTAACAGACATAAATGCTTGGCCTAAACCCGAAACTTAGTCATTAATAATTTGTTCAAATACAAAAGTTGTATCTTGTCTAGGGGACAACTTAGATGTAGGAAAACATATCGAAACTTTTATGTGGTCGTCTTGTGCTTTTCTTTTTCCTTCCCTCTTTTTCTCTAGTAATATTTTTGAGATGTTTTCTTGCTGAACTACGCACGATATTTGATATTATATTTAATTTAATCTTTATACGTTTATATAATGCTAGACTAAGGGGTAGTATGTAATATGGTTAAGAAATGACTGACTGCTGAGTTTCTTGCGGCGTTACTTCTCAGCAGTGGTCTCCTCTTGGGAAGCGCTGGTGGATTCTTGACGTGTAAAAGTGCCCGTGCGACCTACGAGTACTTACTGAATAAATGTCTTTTATCTTTTATCTTTTTTTAACAATCCAGTGTTTACGCGTTGACATGTGACTAACGTTTAAAATGAATAACTAGCTGTTTCTCGCAACTCCATCCGGGTAGAAGTCGTTTATCGCAGTTCCTTTGGAAACTGTCCTATTTTCCGGGATAAAAAGTATCCTTTGTGTATGCTGTAATTATTATAAAAAACTAGGTTTGTACGTTTCCGTTTTTGTTTTTTAAATATGTTTCTTTCCAAGAAATATTATCTTGAAAAGGAAAACGTACAGACCCAATTTTTAATATCTACAACACATTCAAAAATAGTGGAAATGGGACATAGGGGTTGAATTTGTTTGGAAACAATTTGACACGATTAAAGCCTTTTACAGACTACGCAGATACGATAAGATATCTGTATCTGGGCGCATATCTTTCAATATCGCTCTCTATATTAAATTAATTGAGCAATGCACACTGCGCAGATAATTTATATTTTATCGTAAAGCATCTGTAAGCACCGACATAATATCGAAAGATGGTGAGAATAGTATCTGCGTATACAAATTTATCAGCAGATAATAGATAAGAGTAAATGTATTATTAGGTATATTATCGTGTCTGCGTCGTGTGTGATACTTTCAGATAATTAAGTTTTTATACGCAGATAAAATATTATCGTATCTGCGTAGTCTGTGAGAGGCTTTAAGCCCCGCCTCACAATCCTCTGAAGCTTATATACCAAATTTATATTTATAATATGAACAAACAAACAATTGATTACAGTACTATAAATGTTCTGCTGGCTATCGCTATCACACTTGCACTCGAAGCTGACAGTATATTTGTCAGAGCGTGCCCACTTATGTAGCTATTACCACTAGAACACCCTATATTTTGTCAGAACCGACACCCGACAAGGGGGAACTGGCCCTTACTTGTGTTTGACAAATAACTGTTATGGAACTGGTGCTGTAATTAAGATTAATTCATAAAACGCAAGGTAAATTAATAAAAGCGTTAAATTATTTTCACATAAACAAACAATAAGGGTCAAGTGTTAGGGCCGGCGCATAATAGGTAGATACTACAAAGCGCAGCAATTTTTCGTTTTTTGCTCGGGATTTAATGTTCCTTCAGTATGACAGGGTTTAGTGGTTAAGTAAATAATTAAAGTTATTGATGGGACAGCAGGTGAAATGCATTTGCTCTATATATTTCGAAGGGCAACTATTAATCTAGCATCAGCTTATTTAGCAAAGAAAATTATGTTCAAGGGATTTTTGATATAACAGAAGCTCTTTAAAAAAAAAGCTAATAGTTGATTATTCAGTAAGTAGGCCTCACGGGCACTTTAACGAGGTAACGTAAGAAACTCAAAAGTCAGTTATCATTAAGTATTTCATCATTAAAGTTTATTATTTTATTTTTTATGGAACCACTCGTCGTCAATCCGGGTTCTATCACCATCACCTTGATGGCGTTCTTCCTCGATACGTTTCGTGAGGCACTTCTGCCTCGTCCAGTGGAACTGTGGAACGAACTCCCTACGGCGGTATTTCCAACCAGTTATGACATGGGTACCTGAAAAGAGCTTTCCTTTCCCTAATTGGCCGGCAACGCACCGACAACTCTTCTTGAGTTGCTGGTGTTTATGGGCGGTGGTGATTAATACTTCCCATCAGGTAACCCGCATGCTAGTTTGCCACCCTCTTATAAAAAAAATATCTTTATTAATACCGTCCCTTTACTTTCTCAACCTCGTATCTGATCAAATAGTTAGATAGGAAAAGCACTCATGTTCCCTAAAGAATAAGGACTACTTTCCTATCTAACTATTCGATCAGATACGAGTTTGAGAAAGTAAATGGATGATATTACTTATTTTATTTCGCTTTAAGTAGTTTACTACCCTGATAAATATATACTCGGTTAGCCAAAAGGGATGCAAGAATTTTTAACACAAAAACCTTTACTTTTAAAGGTTTTACATACATTGTGTTTTTTTTACTGGAACATTAAGAAGAAATCCGAAACTATAGGAGATACAGGTAAATTGTCTTAGCAATTATTAGGTAATTTTTTGTTAAAACATTTTTGGCATAGTCATTTTTGGCCAAGAGTGAGTTGTCCGTAAAATTTATAAATTTGACAATAACTTCTGCTGTTCCAATTTTCTTTCTTTCCATACAATGAAATGATCCTAACATGAAACAGGCGATTTGCATCGAGTCGAGTTGAGTAAAAAAAAACATCCTGTATAATAATAGCGTCCCGCCCTCACTTCGCTCCGATTTAAACAAATAAAAAGTAGCCAATGTGCATCTAGAATTAATGTACCTATCTTTCAAATGGTGAAAGATTGTTTTGAATAGGTCCGTGGTCCGTGAGATTAGGTAATTGTCGGATAGATACATACTTACACAGTTCACACTCTCTCTACATAATACAGGGTGATAGACGCATGGTTGGAAAAAAACATTCTTTTGCTTTTTAAAAAAAATGCCAGCGTTCATTGTTTAAAATCAAATAATTAAAAATAAATATGAATAAAACCGCCATTTTTTTATTTGTATCTTGACTATTGCTATGTTCTGTGAGAGTTGATATCTGGTACAAATAATTACTCGAAGAAAATCTACGCATATGATACGTCGTTGGAAAGAGCAATAATAAGAGAAGTTTTTAAAGAACTTGATGTGCTTGACCTCTTTTAGTTTTTTTTAAAGCGATGGTTTGTTGGGTTGTTAGTTTTTATTTAAGTTTTTTTGAAACTTTAAGAGGCCGTATACGAAATTTTGCCGATTTCCATGATTTACGTGATTTTACAGTTGAAATACTGTATTTCTACAAGTTTTAATGCACAACACGAAAGATAATATTAACGAATGTATGAGCTAATTTTTTGTTTTTATTATTGTATTTGGATTAATCGACCTGACACCGGCGACTTTTATGTGAATTTTGCTGTAAGAGGTTTAGAATGTCACATATTCATGAATCGTTTTGACATCTTAACGGTATGAAAAATTGACAATGTATTGCTGTGAAAGTCGTCTAAAAAATGAATTAATTACTTTTTACCACTTCAATATAAATTTTTCGAGTAAAAAAAAAACTTGGTAATTTTTTATAGAAAACAGACAAAAAATATTTTTGATTTCAGCTACTCGGAACTCTCGTTCATAAAATTAAAACAACAGAAATAAACTTAAGTTCAAAATCAATCCCTTACCTAAAAAAAATATCCAAAAAGTTCAAAAGAATTGGCAGTGAATAATGTTTTAAAACAACCTAAATATAATACAAATATAATCTCGCATTATAATACTCGACAAAAATAAAAGTGTCTCATTTATTCTTAGCTCATTTATTCGATCATAACTAAAATGACATTTAATGTTGAGCTGTAAAACTTAGAGAAAAGCAGTATTTTAACTGTAAAATCATAAAAATAAGCAAAACCCGCAAAATTTCCTATACGGCCTCTTAAGAATAATACTTTGAACCTAGTAATTGGCATTGGCACGTTACATTATTGAAATATCATGAAAAGGCACTAAAATGCTTCACATTTTTGTCGTCCGGTCGTACTCACGTTTGTAAGTATTTTTATTTTTTTCTTATTTTTCTGTATAATAACTTTTGTAAGACTAATCATGGCCTACATTTGATGTTGTTTTCTAGATCCCTATCTTGCCTCTTGTTCGAAGAAAGCAATATATATTGAAGACAAAACATACCGTATTTGACATCAAATATCAAACATAGACGCTATTGGACCCTTGCCTAACAGCCCAACCCCTTTTTCACAAAAAATACAGGGGGCAGTTTTACAAACAAAAACCCCAACCCGCTTGCGCCGGCGCATCCCCTAGAAAGCCATCGCGGCGTCCCTTTCCCTCGACCGTATGGCTTTCTCCCTCCGTCCTCCGGCGGTTCGTTCCTCTTCTTCTCGCAAGGTTAAGGTTACGTCAGACGTGTTATGTTATAACCGTTGAGCCGCCGCGCGCAAGTTCAGTGTCTCGTCGAGACTTGCCGCGGCACGATATCGCGCGCGGACTGTGACCAGTGCTGTGACTGAGTTCATGAACCGGGTGTTTTTTTAATATTCTGAACCCTAATATAGGTATGTACCTTGATATACTAAAATTTCCTTACTTTTTTAAATTCTAAAAATATACCAAGGACATGTAGTTAGTAATTAAGAGCTTATCTAGTATCAAGCGAAAGCTGGGCGCGCGATTTCAAGCTTTAAAAGCTTTACGCACGAAGGCGAGAGTTATTTAGAAAATTATAAGGACGACGCTGTTTAATGTGAGGCAGTTTTATTGTGCCCTTAAATAGTTTTATACCCTGGGACAAAGTACAAGAAAATTTAATGTTTGAACGGCAGGAAACCAGGCATATTCCAACAATATGTATAAAACTACAATGTAGACAAACATTCAAAGATAAATGTTTATTTTGTACATATTTTTTTTTTTTAATCATTGAAAATTAAATATACCTATATAAAAAAATATTTTATATAGGTACATAATTGAAGTGCGATTCAATGTGACATAATTGAAGTGCGAATCAATTAATTGTGTGAAAAATGAAGACGAACGGAGTACCGTTAGGGTTGGCAAGCTTTGGTTTTTGCGTCGTCTTCCATCATGTAGCGATAGGCTCGGATGCGTCTACTGGAATAATGCCACTGCGCTCTATTTCCAGTTTTTTACTATGGGAAAATACTGTTTCTTGTGCCACAAGAAAACTTAACAAAAACATGTTTATTAGCAGTAGCAGAAAATATAGTCCAGTGAAAGATTAGCGCAGAGCGCTTACAAAAGACATCAACGGGATCGCGAGCGTGCTCGCGTCAACTATCGATCCAATATTACCCCCTTGGTATGCGTCGCGAAAAATACAAAACAGAATTTAAATAACCGGGGAAAAAATATTATTTAAGGATATTATAAAGTTAAAATTATGAAATATTTTTTTTGTTTAGTAATGGGACACTCGAAAAATTATGCTTATTGATAACATAAAAATAAGAATCTCCAGGAAAAATCGTCGTGAGATAACAACAATAAATAACTTTAACTGGCAACGAAAATAAACGCGGATTATTTATTCGTTTGTGATTTTCTCATGACAATACACAATTAAGGTACGTACTGAGAAGCCTTAGAGTAAGGTTTGTAGGCTACAATTTTGCTTGGAACAATTGGTAGCGCAAAAGTATAACGAACGATCTTCGGCGCACGACCGGGGCCGGGGGTCAGCACTAGTACTATAATGGTATCGCACAGCGGCCGCCTTAATGGTCAATTAACTGAAATATTGGAGAAAACTGTATATACGCTTATTGAGATGTTGCGCCTGCGTCGGTTGTGTGGGAACTGCGCGACGTGGTCCTTGGACAGTTTACGAGTAACTCATATGGAAGAACCATCTCACGTAATATATTTTACAAGTTTTTTTTTGTTTTAAAGTAAATCTGAAAATGTCCAAAATTCAAAACAAGGACTAAAATGATACTAATAAATTGCAATGAAATTCAAAGTTTAAAATTATGATTAATAAATTAAACAACTCAAAAATAAAAAAAAGATGACTTTCTGTAGCGAAAATTCACCAAAAAAACTTGCTTTAATGTAACTAATAATGCATTAACTATTTCATACATTATGTGTTTTCCCGGGTACATTTGATACAAAAAAATCTTCATTTCTCTTGATCTTTCCGTCATCTTTATTGTCATCGAACATACTCGTATATGTACATCGATAAACTTTATTCCTAGACCACCATGGAACTATGTCAAAGTACTAAATCAAAACGTAAAATACTTCCTAATAAGACTTTATTTACTACGCTACTTCGACAAAGTAGCAGTAGTAGTTAGTGATGCAGAAAGAAATATATCGATTATACAGCAACGAGCATTTTACTTATTTTGCAAAAATATATATTCTAATATTATAAAGAAAGAGTGCGAAAGGGGTTTGGGTAAAAGTGTTGTCATTTTTAAAATTCATACATTTTCAAGGTGAGCGGCCATTCGTAAAAGTGGTGAATTATGATAGAATTATTAAAAATAAATATATTTTGTTATCTAATGTGCATCGGAGCCGAGATATTTAAATATTCATACTTGGGCGTACTTTTGAACTAAAAACTAAATACTTAAATCTGTAAAATCTCCGCTCCGATATTATTTAACGCCATAAATTATATATATCTATGTGTATTTAGAGGTCCTCTAAAAATCATCCATGGCCGCTGAAAAAAAAAATGACAATATTCTTCAAACAAATTTAGCCAATGCCGTTTGCGAGTATCTGACAGGTAATATCCGGAACCACGGAACCTACGAGAAGAAATCTTTCACCTTTCCAAAGGGATATTTTCCAAATGGACAAAGAATATATTTTATTCCGTCAAACCGGAGCGAACCGGACCGGTCACTAGTAGTTTAATAATACAAACCAAATAATATCAATACAAAATATAAGAGAGAAACAACTTAAACTCACGATTAAAAGCCGAACTCACGGTCCGGGTAAATCGTCATTTTATCGAATTTCACTTCATCGATTGTATCCTTTCACCGAATGCTTTTTTTTGCTGAAACCATGATATATTTATACATACATACATACATAAACTCATACCTTCGTTCCCAGAGTGGGGTAGGCAGAGCTAGAGAATTACCTACATCTCTAAAAACTTGTTAATAATTCTGTAACCACATTTTGCATAGTGAATGAAGTTTTCAGATATCTTTAATATTAATTACATAAGTTAGGTACGTTAAGTTAGGCATGTGACTACTAAAAAAAATAACTCATGCGGCGAGAAATGCCTTTTGATGAAATGAAAATTCTGCGACCGTTGAAAGGTGTTTTGATGAAATAATAGGTACCTACCCGTTTTTCCGTTACATTCCATCATATCTCACCTTAGTTTAAATACTATAAATATTGCATCTAGATTTTTTTTCCTGGAACACTAAATTTAATCTGCATATTTACGAGCGTGTGAATGCAAGGCAAGTGCAGTGAGGAAGCATCCGCGGCGCGGGGTCCGCTAGACCTCTTTGCGGTTATGCACTTTATAAATTGTTCTCTTTAAACACGAGCAAATGTTGAAAACAAGAACAACGCATATTTTAGTTAATACTGCTATTAACTCTATTAACTAAAATATGCGTCACAATATGTATAGACGATTATTATAAATATTTTGCTAATTATTTTGTATGTGTAAAATTATGATAATTTTATGGATTGTAATTAAAAAAATGATTTATATTGAACATTGATCTATGTTAGATGGCAAAAAAGACTAAGCAAAGAAACATCCCAAACACACGTAAATAAGATATTAATATGCTAAAACTTGGTCTTACCGGAAGACTAAATTTGACAATAGTAATAAATGAAATGTATGCAAGCTCGTATTTTTGATAGTATTATTTTACCGTAACTCAACCATCTGAGCAGGGCTCGGATACCGGTTAAATTTTCAAACCGTTATTATGTACCTACTTGACGCAAATCCTTTTCGGTTCCGCTCGCATAAACCGGTTTTTGGAGAAACATTTATATAAAGTTTTTTTCGAGTAAACCGGTTTGGAACTTAAAAAAAACCGGTTAATTCAGACGCATACGTTTCACTTCACTTTCACTTGGTTTCTCGACTCACCGCTCGTGGAATTAACCGGTTAATTAAGGTTAACATAAAGTTCTCAAAACGTTCGCGTTCCCTAGAAAAGTTCGGAGCATAACCGAAATAAACCGGTATTAACCGGTATTTTTTAAACCGGTTCTGAGCACTGCATCTGAGCATCATCTCACGTAAAAAAAAACGTCGCTAGGCACATTATAAGGTGGGTCTCGTCTGTTGTTATTATATCACCTGTCTATCAATATATGTATGAAGCCGTGAATTTTTCCAAGTAATCTCCTCTCCTCATGAACTTGGAAGTTTATTAAAGACTAACACCACTCAGTTACCGTCTGACCCCGTTTTCGGATTATAATTAAGAAGATCACGTGAGAACGGCGTGTCGTGACGGCGCGCGGCGCGGTGACACGCCACCTATCGGGCACAAGGCGGTGTTCCGAATTCACCATTACGAGTAGCTTTACAGGTTATTGATTACTGACAAAAAAATCTCTTATAATTATATAAAAATCCCCGATATCATTGCGACCCCTTCTTTGAGAGCAGATATCTCTTAAACGGCACGACCGATTTGTATAAAACCTAGTTAAAAATCAGGCTGATTAAAATAGGTTGTTTTTAAGAGAAAAACCAATACAGCCTCTAATCGGTCTATCCATTGGGTGCGATACCGCAGACAGATACACAACACACGTTCAACTTGTTAAACTCTTGAGGCTAAGATGCTCGTCTCAAGCCACGTAGAACGATATCAATTCTGCGTATCTTCAGACAGACATCTCAGCTAAGATCAGTTTATTAATGAACTTTTGCGACTGGACACGTTAAAACAAACATGGGTGACTTACGCGGTTCTGACAATGTAATCTCGGTTATCGGTTTTTTGGTTTCGTTCGGTCTTCTGTATCTGTTAGCCAGGTTAAAATGAACGCCCGAACTTTAAATATAACTCGGATGCAAAAGTAAAACAACTGTAACTTTAGGGATCCTATATTTTAAAATATTTAGACTTTCATCTTACCGGGTTTCATATATACATATGGTGTTTAAGATCGCTTAAAGCGCGTAGAATTTAGTAAAAAACGTAAGAGAAAAAAACATAATTAACAAACTTTGAAGATAAGTCACGCTCAAGGCATAGGTATTTCTTTCCCTTTCCAATCTACACGAAGGATGGGAGAAAAGTAATTTGTAATGTGAATAGGAACACGCCGCGTTCCAACTCCCGATCAGCTGATAATTAATTAACGATGAGCCTGCGTGTCAACTTAACAATCCAACAAACAGCAAACCGAACAAACAAACGTCCAATTTAAATATAACCTGAATGAGAAGAAATAAAGAATTAATATTACTTTATTTCTGCAAAATTATACATGTTCTAATAAAAAAAGATAATATAGTGTGTTAAAGATAATATATTATGTAAAGCTAATTATGGTAACTTTACCTACGTGGTATCACTCATAATTAGCTGTTAGTATAAGTAGATATACTTTTGAGTTATTGTTTTATTTTATAGCTGTTGGTTTTCGAAAAATAAATAAATAATGTAACAGATTGCAAAAGTGAACCTCTCAGCATAGCAGCATAACCTCTTCCGTGGATCCAACATTGTGATATGTACTCGTAGGACAAATTCAACATTGTGAGTTCTTTCACAACCTTGATTTTGTCCTACGAGGGCTGCACTGAAAGTTCTAATGTTAATATCGTCATGCGTCCCAGGGAGCGCAGGCGCCGCGTTCCGGTTCCGGCTCCCGATTAAACGATAATTCATTAGCGGTAGGTAAGCCTTTGCGCCAACTAGAACATCTGACTAACAGTAACGAAATTTGCGAAAACCTGCACTTTTTAGTTAGCAAAAACCTGACACGTTTTTATTAGGTTCGGAATCTATTTTTTGTTAAAGCAGCTAGAATAGTCTTTTTTATTAGATTCTATTCGATATTGTTTGTTCACTGAGCTAAAGCAAATTTTTGATACCCAATACAATTCTTGATGCAAACTAACCTAGTCACGAATAGATTAAACCCAACATTGTTTATTTGCTTTATTAAATTGATTATTTCACAAAATGCGCTACCTATTAATTTTATTAATATCATCGCCGCTGGACATTTTTAGGTATAAGTACCTGTTAAGTTTTCAAACAATTTGAGGTAAGCAGCCACCACAAATTATTGTCAGCATATTTCGGTCTTCACAAAGAATTCTCGCAATAAATAACAAATTATCGCAATTATAAAACGGCACCGAGGCATGCGCAGAGCCCGTTCATAATTCACGTCGATTGGCTGAGTGATTGTGGGGGCTATTTCTTAAACAGGGACCCGGGAAGATGTCAATGTAGGGGGATTTATGGTCGCGAGAGAAATGTGCGTGATGCGCGCAAGCGGCGATTGAAAACGTGTGGTGACTTATCGACCAGGTCCTCCGGGGCATGCTTAAGGACTTTAATTTATAACAGGGGAAATGGAACACAGGCATTTATATATAGGGATAGTTACACAGAAGAGTAATTACTGCTTCAAGGTTAATAAGTGTGTATAATTTCTAGTCATCGTAAGACCCTGTACAAGGCCTTTAAACTAAGGCCAAGTTGCAGTGTTCGCATTGTTATGATCCGGTGTGGGGATAAGACAACTGGTGAAATTATTAGCATAGAGGCATTCGATCTCAGACCTCAGGGCAACGCATTTGCGGTCTCAGGATTACAGTTTTAAGATGGTAGTGTTGAGAACTACTAACCGTTTCATTTGCCAACCCGCTTCGTTTTCTGTAATCGTAAATATTTCAGGATTTTATAAAAACTAACCTAACCTATAGGGTTCTACACGATGGTACTGAAAGATCCTGATATTTTTCTATAAAATTGGGTTGGCTAATGAAAAGTTGGGAAACGATACATTTGGCAAACATATTTTTGCCAAACGGCAAGCTCCGCTTGAGAATGCTAATTAGTCTACGGGTTATGGATCTCACTTAAGATCAGGTGGCATGCCATTTAAAAAATAATAATTAATGTCAAAGTCGACGGTTAGTAATAAGAGGTGCGTGTCGGTCTAAGAAAAAAACAAACAACAAAGTAAACATAAATAATAATGACAGAAGTATCCACGAAGGGAAATAAACCCACGGCCTCAGGCTTCGTGGTAAACCTTTAAATCCCGGAGATAACCTCCACATACCCGTGTCTATCGCCGGGATAACGTTTATCTACATTTAATAGAAATGCTCGCAGTTCTTTTCGAGATCGCATCGCAGGCCGCGGTGCTCCTATTTATAAAGTAACGTTTAAAGGGCGGTACTGCGCGGAGCGGGGTCAGGACGGATTCCATCAGGCTTTCCATGAAGGATTTTAATTACGCTGAGACGGGTGAACGACCCGAGGCAACGGGGCGAGAGAGATACTTTTCAACTTGTTCGACTGTCCTTAAATGTTCTAATGTTTCTTTTACTAACGTGTTATGAACGTGTGTTTAAAGTTTAAATTACACGTTAAGATTTATTTATAAGCTATAAATTCGCTATTGGCATTATTATGTTAAACGAGGTTAGTGGACCGTTATTAGTTAGCAGTTTTTACCCCATAAATGGCACATCAAAAAACCGAAAACCCAGATACATATTGAAGTAATTTGATTTGAATACCCGCTTGAAAATCAACTTCCGAATTTACATCGATAAATTGAACTCGTTATAACTGTATTTTGTTTGCGAATTTCGATAACCGCAAGATACCGGTATCGGTTTCATGAACGTAAATTGTTGCGTGGCGTGCCTGTGTATATATATGGAGACAGCTCGTAGCTGACTCATCTGACTAATTCGACGTGTTACCATATAAATAACATGTGCTCTTAAATAAAAACGTATTTAGAAACTTGTTTGAGATCCTAATTTAGAGGTCACATTTCAATATTAAGTATACCTATAGTTTTCAGAGTAAAGCTAATAAATAAGCAATAAGAATTAATGAAAAATAACTTTCGCAACTTAAACCCATGTAACGGTAAGTTAGATAGTTATTAAAGCGCATACAATATTTCCTTTGTGGAAGTTTCACGTTAACGATCTCTTGGAAACTGCCTATAAAACTTGTGATATACGGCCATGTTCCAGATTAAAAGTGGAAAATAAAATGGTTAATAGTGCAGAGCTTTACACGGGGTTGAGCCGTGTGAGTTTTGAAGGAGCGTGGCTGTAAAGCGTTTTATGCGGGGTAATGCGTTGCAAGTGGAGCGAGTTACAACGCTTGCAACGTGCTCAAATTGATTACGGGCGATACATGCGAATTGTAATAAAATCGCTAATGGAACGGTACCGGTGGCGTGCGTCGGCTAACGGCACCGCGGAGCTCCCACGCCGGCATTATGCAACCTGCGTCGCACAATGCGAGCATCCAACGCGATCGCGCGAAAAACAAGTGAGACCAGATTCAATCGCATCCTTGCAAATAACATATCAATCGTAGTTATCAAACTATTAAATAGATAATAGCTTGCAAAGGCGACTCATACTTTAAGAGCTGATAGAGCCAATAACTCCTAAATGACCCGACCGGCTTTCATTAAACCTACACTGAAAAAAGAAGCCACACTCAAAAAATTAGAACCAACAAAGAGATCTACACTTAGTTGACAAAAAATGAATACAATAAATAGTTAAGATATTAGTTATATTAACCAAAGCTGAAAGTAACAAAAGCAATTTCTTTAGTGATTCAGCTAAAATCTTAGTTGATGTATCTAACGTCTTAGTTGATGTATCTATCCTCTTGTTAGGCTCGTATGGGATCAAGACACTTATGCACAATAATCAAAATCTTGTTACAAGCGACCAAGTTCTGTTTCAGTGCCGTCGATTCTAACAATATTGTGATTGTTGTGCATAAGCGTCTTGATTCTATAAGAGCCTAAGGAGATGAAACCAATAATGGACAAGGACCAATGATGGACACTCTACAGAAGAAAAGGGCAATAATCAATTTGTAACCGTATTTCACCGTATGATTTTTTAATTAAGAGTTAAGTCCATTATTGGTGCCTGTCAGCTTAAAGAGTCCAACACTGGTGCCATTACCTTAACAAGGAGTTAGATACATCAAGTGATATGTTAGTTCAATGACTTAAGTACTTGCTGTTGATATAACTAATATCGTAACTATTTTATTATTTTTTGTCACCTAAAGGAAAATCTCATTTGGTTGGCTTAATATTTTTTTTGTAGTTAACTATGAACCATTCAAATTAAACTAGCATTTTAGACTAAAAAAAATCTGCGTCCAAATTGGCGCTACGACGTTACAGATAAATACACAGATACACAGTTACAGACGTTCAACTTACATCACCCCTCTTTGTGCTTCAGGGGTTAAAAAGCCCAATGGAAAGTTAATTCACAACATGCCGTTTATGTGGAACGCGTCCGATCGATGATCTATGGCTCTAAACGTTTCTACCATTTACAATTTAGCACACTAGAATCTCACGTATCGAGTTGTTTGCTCATGCATATTACGAATTGCGGACGTCCCATATGTTTAATTGCAGGCACAAGGCAATATCGCACTCTGTGAAAGCTAAAAGTAAGTCAAGGCGAAGACAATTTTAATACTGCAAAACCGAAAGCAACACTTTGAAACTATTTTGTTGTAAAAGATAATTATAATATATACAGTAACAAGTCTAACAAAAGATATTTTTTTTAAACTGTACTAACTGTTTTAAATTGTCGTCTATGTAAGTCAATACCCACATACTTCTAAATCCGCCATTTAAGCATTTTATTTCCAATTAAAATGCCCAGTGACACTGTACGCTAGGACGAATCTAACGAGACCTCGCTTTTCATAGTCATACTATTCTTTCAGGCTCTTCGAGGGAACCAAGAACCATACATTCAAACATAAGTACATACGGTTCATGAGCATTACCTCTTTCTTCGGCAGTCGGCCAAAAGTTAGTTGATACAACCGCACCGCTTATGGAATGTGAGCTAGCTTTCTAATGAATACCTATAAGAGAACAAAACCACACTCAATCAATATTAACACTAAACAAACAAGGCTATGCTAAGACTAAGCTCTAACTGTTTTGGTCCTAACCTAACTTGGACAAAAACCAATCCGTAGAGTACACAGACGTAGAGGGCACAAGAAATCAATAGCTAGTTTTTACAAAATACGGGTTCTTAAAGCTTACTGAACAGATACGATGACAGAACGAGCTATGATGCGAGTCCGCAACCAGTCGGAATACAAATATAAAGAAGAAGGAATGTAAAGTCGATTTCATTTACATTAAATTAACCATACAATACTAACATAACCCTATTAGTGCGATTTCTCACATACGTAATGGGAAGTTCACCTCAGTGCGATGGATGTGAAACGAGCAAGTGCATCGTATCAACTTTAAACGTGAGTTTAACTACAGCACTTAATTTTAAACGCATTTAAAATATTATTATTATAGTTATGGCGGTACAACTTTAAAACTAACGGTCAAATATTCCAACTGTAAATTGTACCCACGAATTAAATCGCTTGAGAACGTATAGACGGTGGTAACATAAATCATATAGTTGTCAGATTCGTTTACGGTAGTAATTTGAGACGTTAGATGTAAACATTTCGGAGTATTGCGAGACATAACGGAAACGTGATCAGCAAGGTCTTAAGTGGCAAACGCAGAGAGTGCAGGCGGCGCTTAGTACTAAAACGAGGCGTTATTAGCAAGGGAACGCTCCGCGCTGCCGCTCTCAGTGTCTTCGCGGCCTTAGTTAGGTGGTAAGCGATTAGAGGCGACAGCGGAGCCGGCGGCCGCGGAATTCGGCTGCGGCGGGCACGCGTGACCGCAGCCCGAAACGCACGATCCGCAAATTAGCAGGAAACTCTTACGTACTCGTGAGATTACTTGCGGTGAAACAGTCCACAGTTCCATTACGTAGAATTAGTGTATGACCCACATACGGCTTACTCCGCACCTATTTGGTGTGGTGCGGACGTGCCATGTCATTTGCCGCTCCGCTATTCCCCACCGCAATGAGTATGTGTTCATACGAGTTTACTATTCTCATTAGGTTTATTTGCTTTCGCGGCTGAATGATCTGTGTATACGGAAACAATGCGGACGATCGTATCTGCCAGTCGTATATTCCTACATTGGTACTGGGGAACGTGTTAACCGCCACCGACAGTCGCTCCTATCACCGCATTAAATTATGAGCTGTCGACTTGCATTTATATCTCGGCCACTGTGTTCTTGACAAATGTTGCATACGTTTTACGTTTATCTTGTTTATTTATTGTTCTTGTTTATATCGGGGTAGCATCATCCGATCCGGAGTAATGCGAACGCGAAGCCTTTTTACTGTGATCAATAATGACATCGCGGGGCGAATGACAGCTATGAAACAGATGTTACAAGTTGTCTTATTAAGATTGATTTATACTAAATAACAATTTCAAGATATGCCATTAGCTAACAACTTGTTTTGAGAGCAATTTATCTTTTCAAAAGAAGTATTCTTTAATAATAAAGTCCTCAGCAAGTAACCTTTAAGCATGTCGGCACTTCAATGTAAATGTGTCGCGCGACCGGCAATTATTTCGTTCAATGGGTGTTTAGCTCATTACCAGCATTAAACAAGGAAAACAAAAAACAAGCTGTAAAACTCAACTGCCTGTGTCACATTTTTTTAATGATTTAATTATTTTCTTTATTTTGTTCTGATACTATGGTCTCGCCTAGGGTAAAGAGTAAACCCATCTAATTAACGGGGTAGTTGTAGAATAACTCGGTCGAAAAATTACCGAGTTGCAAATTGACCATATCGCTTGTAGCCTACATCTAAAAATGTGTCTGACTCGCAAAATTACCACTTCACTTTCGTTACTGGGTGGGTCGTTCGTTAAATTGCCCGAAGGGCAGCATGCCCAAGGATAGGAGCCCCGCCGTTCTGGGCTCCGTGGACGTTACTAAAACAGTTGGGCGTGTCACTAAGGTGTATGATTCTTAAATTATATATATTTGAGAGTTCCTGTAATTGGCTCTGTACCTCTACTTAAGTTACTATCTGAATTGTTAAAGCTGTTGGTTCTCCTTAAATAAATAAATAAGTATATAATAATATAATAATGTAATATAATATAAATAACAGACATATGAAAATAGCAATTTAGTCATTTTGCGACTCGGTCATTCTACTACTAACCCAAATAAAACAAACATATACACCCGAAAATCTTATCCTCCTTGGGCGGTGAGGTAAAGAGAAGCAAACCGAACGTGACACCAGTAGACTCCTGGGCAGATCGCAGTAACGAGCTTACACAGATTCCATGCAAATCGAGTAGGTAGCGACTCGCGCGCATAAATAACGCTCCAACACCGCTGCTCTGCATTTCGTCAATTAACGTCAGCCATATTGTGCGATAAAGCCTGCGCTTGATTTATATTCGACCGCGACAACCGCCGGAGATAGCGCAGCTTTTCACGACACCCACAGCTCACAGCTACTGTACTACATAAAAGGGATCGTAAGCACATCGTTTTAACTCTTTATAAGGTGGACGGAATATATTTCTCACCACATATTTTTAAATATTTTTTGTAGTTTCCACAACCAAAAAAAGCGATTATTTTTGTTGACTCCTGAATACTTATTTATGTTAATACTGACTGGGTACGAGATATGAAATATCCGAATCTAAAACGATCAACGCTTTCATCCGCATTATACACGAAAGTTAATGAGTATGTAAGTTATAGGTAGATCATTAGCGCTAGCTTTACAAAAAAATTAAGTGTCCATTGGATACCTATGTTTATGGTCGATGAGCCCACTAATAGCCAGCGGATAAGCGCTTCACGATTGGTATAAATGTTTAGACTCGTAAAAGCCCCTTGGCGGTATTAGCACTAACTAGAAAGTGAATTATACGGCAGAAATAATCTGTCCTAGCTGGAAAGCGAAGCTAAAAGTTAAATTGCAAGGTTCTTTGAAAAAATTATATTCTGCTGCTTAATATCAGTAATACACTCAGTTTAAATAAAATTAAAATGAGTCCTGTAGGTAAATGCAACCACTCAATATTATTTTAACATTTTTTAACAAAATAACGGCTACTTATTTAAAAAAATCTTACTTTATTACTAGGCAGATAAGAAGTCAATCGTGAGACACTGCGCTACCATGACGTTTCTGAATATTGACGTTGACAGCAGTGAACAATGCTGTTATTACTATTCCTTCACACGCAACCAAAGAGTTTAAGCATTGTTTTAATGCCGCGAACATTATCAATATGCAGAAACTGCATGGTTGTGCAATGTTACAGGATTGACTTCTTATCCGCCTAGTACTATAAGCTATTATGTAAATTCCCATCAAGACAAACAATAGTTCCCGTTAGCCATGCCTTATTAGACAGGGATGGTTACAGAACGTAATCGTTTGTTTCGACCCAGGGCGTTCCCGACGCCCTAAATCACAACTTAACGGTCCCGCGATTATCCAAGTTTATCCTGGCGGCAACGGCTATCATCGATGCTTCCGATTAATATTACATTGAGCACATATTAGCTATAGGCGGGTTCGATACGGTCAGTGCCATGTTCGTTGTTTTCAATACAAAAATAGCTCGATATGGAATTCTGGGCCTTGAATATGTCGGAGCGGATGTGCGGGGTAATATCTCGGAGATGTGATCGCCGGTTAAGGGATCTTCGACAATACTCAATTAATGAATCGTCTGTGGACCATCTCGTCTCCCGTAACGAGCTTCTGGGGGCACTTGTTATCGCTAATGAGCGAGTTGGCCGTATTGTCGCGGGCCCGCTGCCTGGCTAACTGCATCTCCCAACGCTTCTCTGCTCGATGCATACCTAGTTGCAATTTACAGGTACACGCTAACTTAGTATGAAGCTAATTGAATTTGTAGACCATAAATTAATAAGTATCTATCGTCCGATAAACTGTGTTACGTTGTTTATGCCGCAGTTAATATTTACAACTAGTCCTCTTCCGTATACATTTTTTATTTTTTAATAATCGCAACATATAATGTTATCAAAGGTTTATAAATAAGGAACCAGTCGAGCCGTCGCACGAGGCAGTAAACTTTTTTCCGCCGTGATCCTGTTTTGTGATCGCTCGACAAGATACTGATTTTCACGATCCTGTCGGAAATATACTCGGGGTTCATTAGTGTTTCAATAAATCTTGGTCGATAAAATATTAATTATACTAAGTTACGAGATAGGAGACGAAATAGCTGTAATGATAACATGAATTATGTTAAGTCAAACGGGGTTTTGACTATGTGTAAAAAAACGTTGATTAAACAAAAGACAGTGACCCGTTTGGCTGCTAACACCTCGCAGCGATGTTCGCACCTCCCGCGATCTCCGTTTGATAGTAATTTCGTGCATGCGCGGAAGACCCCGGTTAGTTAGTGCGTCGGGAGGTGTTCCCGGGTCGGCCGAGGCCGCCTATCTAATCGGGCGTCGCCTCGTCGCCGGTGGGCGGCGATCGGGATAAAGCGCCACTCCCGCACCCACACGCCAATTATGTGGGAAGAAGTTACGATTGCCCGCGCGATATCGCGACTAACGCAAACGGTGGGCTCTCGAACCGATCGCGCGCATTAATCGGGGAACTATTGACAATGTACTCCAATCAATGCTATCGGATAAATATTAAATGCAGACACGAAGACTACTGGTGCGGAATGTTCCCAGCTCCGATTGTATCGGGCCCCTTGATGATCCGCCCAGGCGAGCGTTATGCCTCGTTATAAACATGACAAACGAAGCTTCAGTCTCTTGTCTGTTTACACCTTTTGATTCCGGAGCTCTTTAAACTTTTGAATTATAATTGGCATTTGAATCTAAATGTTAATTAAATAATTATAATACCAGGGGACAATCTTACACATGTTGACCTAAAGTCGCCCTCAATAGAACTTGCAAAAGATGTAAACAAAACCAAACGAACCAATTCACCATGATTACTCGATAATCACGTACTTTTAAAGATCAAGTGAGGTCTTTGCAATGATTTATACACTAGCCCCCTTACTAATAAACGTTGAGTAACGGTGGTATAGCTAGGTATACAATTTTTGGTCCTTATCTGTCATTGTGACATTTGAATTTGACAGATAAGGACAAAATATTGTATAGCTATACCACCGTTACCCAACGTTTATAAGTAAGGGGGTAGATCATTATTTTCATATTAAGTTTAAGATGAAATAACTATTCATTACACGTTATTTTTAATAAAAACACAACCACAATTTTTTTTACATCGTTCACAAGTTCTATTGACGGCGACTTTAGTCCCAACCTAGGCTGTAACCTTGTACTATAGGGTACTAGACAACGATAAAAATACTTAAATAGAGATATACATATAAAACATTCAAGAATCAGAAACAAATACTTATCATCATTACACCAATATTTACTCCTACCAACAACCAAAACCGAGACCAGCTGGCCTATTGCCTAACGCACTCGCAATCGCAATCGGCTTCAAAGTGGAACAATTGGTTTCATTTTGTATGCAGACAAGCCTTCGATTTTCAAAATGAAAACGATTGCGATTGCGAGTGCGTTAGGCAATAGCCCCTCAGGATCACTATCAACTTGGCTAGCCATCGAACAAATCTATTTTACATTCGTTAAAATTTCTCGTAATGAAAGCTAATCGGGTTTGAGAGATTGCATTACATTTAAGGCAGACGCGATCCGGATCACGATCTCATCTCGTCCGTCCGATGCGTCGGAGTCGAAGGACGTAATTACGCACAATAAATACGGTGCGCATGCGAGCAGGAACTGCTCGTCAGCGTGCCACCGCATTCTTGCAATTACGCAACGCGTCCTGCGATCGATCACCGCTTCATATTAACTTAAAGAAACAGTTATATTAGATGATGACAAAATAAATTAAAAACTGTATTAGTGATGAGATGACAATGCATCTTTTTTCAAGGAACTAACAAGCTAACAAGCTAACAACCTAAGCATGTCTAAACGTAATAAGAAGATGCTGCTAAACGTCCCCGTTTATTGATTATATAGTGTGTAGCCGTTCAACTAAAACGTGCTTCGAGTTATTGCTCGGCGGCCGATCCTCAGGAAGCTCCACATTAAACAGCCTATTATAGATAAGACGTCGTGCAACCAGTTGCAAAAATAAAACCTCTACACTGTATCAGCAGTTCACGATCATTAGATTTTAATGTATTCGGACGAAAAAAGATCAAGTTCGACGACTGGAGCAGGGGCATAATAATGACATAATGCATAAAGATTGGCTTGCTTTATTAGATGAATTGTTTCGCAATTTCTTCTGAACTTACCGACGCCCATGTTTAGGGGTCAATTACTGTACCGAGTGAATTGCAAAAAAGCAGGCTTTGATAATGAAAAGGTGGTGGTCGTGTAAGGGTGCAATCATAGAGCAATAATGTCGGGGCTCCTCGATTAGTATCGCGCGCAATGACCACGGCGCAGGCGCAGGGGCCGTCTGCGCGCGCGCAGGGACCTGTTCCCGCACGCACCGCTGCCTCTGCGCCGCCGCGCCGCCTCGCATCAATTATAACATCATTGCCCGCGACCATTCCCCGCTCTCCTACCGTTGACGTCACGTAATCAGGTGATAACAGACTGCAGAACGCAATTTAAGCTGAACATTACGCGAACAAATATAATATAATATTACACGCCGCGGTTCTTACATTTAAACTTCGTTAGCCGAAGCGAATTCTCTGCGCGGTATGGACATTACAAAAAGCAATTGTAAAGAATATGGCATAGAGAAATAAAAAAACGATTTATCTTTAGTTACCCCAGGAAAGTGTACAGAGTAATGACAGAAGGGCGGTTCGGAGTTATTACAGTAATGCCGGGTTGCTTCGTTCCCTAGCGTTACATAGCATTTCTCCACAGCGTCAGTGAAATACTAAAAAATAACACAAATAACCGGCTTGCCGCAAACTCTATTAGATTTTCAACTTACTTTTTGTAGAGGTTGTTGTCGCCTAACTCGATCTCGATGCGGACGTGAGAGAATAGTAAATCTCATTTTGCAATAACAGTTGACATGGGCAGACGCGCCAGCGGTTTTCCAATCTAAACTTAATCAAACATGGCAGATAAAATGTTCGATAACATTCATACACGCAATAGGACGGACGCGACGCTCTTCTATCGTTCTGTCTAGCTAAAGATTGCGCGCCAAAGCGTTAAATATATGATTAGGTACACCTGATAGATCATAATCCATTAGTACTAGTTAATTAAGTTTTGCCGCGTTGTTCCGTAAACGACAGCGGTGTAGAAAGGAAGAGTTTAGATGTCAAAGCGCATAGTCGCGACAGAGAAAGCACCTGCTATATTGCGAAAGGGAACTTCAAATCCACACGAGATCAACTTCAATGGAAGTTACCTCATTCGATCTTAGATAGGGTAGCGACGGCCAGGAACTAGTTAGGGCACTTTCTTATCGGCGTCGGTCATGTTTTTTAATGTCTAGTAAAATGGGATTGAACAGGCTGTTTAGCAGCGTCCGCGAGAGTTTAGTTAGAATAGCTGCAGTTTGCAATTGGAATGTCAGTGCCGGTGTTTCCTGCGCGCCGCGCGCCCGCGGCGTGATCGGATTTCCCGTTCGCGATTATTACCTTTCTTTATTTCACGGGGCGGTTCGTTACCGGCGGTATCGT
Source organism: Acleris literana (assembly GCA_946894065.1). NCBI lineage: Eukaryota > Metazoa > Arthropoda > Insecta > Lepidoptera > Tortricidae > Acleris > Acleris literana. Next base: position 16,187,203 of record OX335669.1, read on the forward strand.
TGTGTAACGGTGCTCCGTGGGCACAGGCATTTGCATGGTGAGCCCATTATGGCGACCGGCGGGTGGAAGTTATTAAAATACGTTTAAGATCGTACCGCATTCGGCGGGGGCGATAAAGAGTAGACATTGCGGAGTCGTGAGCTCGCTCCGAGCTTTATTGCGTTAGGGATGCGATCGGGCCGCGCGGAGTGCGATCCCAACGTAAACAAAGAGCGGATTGAGGTGTTCCGCGCGCGGAGGCCGCCGCACCTGACGGACGCCGCTATCTCGTTAGCGGGCATTGTTCCGTCGCAAGCGCCATAGTCGACACCCACCTGTAATTGGCTACACGAAATGTTTCACTATTGTCTTTAAGTTAATTTATTTTTCACAAATTGCAAGGATGTCTATAGAAAGTGCAAACGGAACAGCATTTATATGCGCTGAGCGCAATTTGGTTGACAACCTGAATCATAATGCTATTCAAGGACACGCGGTGGAAGAAAGTGGGTCCGACAGTAGGTTTGATCCGCAAAATCGCGTGACAAGTATCGCAGCGAACATTATCATTCCACGTACGATGCTAAACCACTTATTCGGCTCGGAGTGACCGTTATACGACGCACGCACGCCGCTTGCATCAATGGCGCATTTTTCCTCGGCGAAACTTCTCGCGCTATTACCATTCAAGGTTAACCCGGTCACTGTATCGCTTTGTTTACGTTGCCGGCGTCCGACACGCCAGATGTCATACCCGCTCGGTAACAACCTCGGTGTGACGTACTTAAAATAATTACGGTGGAGTTCATTACGCGCATTTAAATATAAAAGGCGCGTCGGCTATTTCTCCGAACACATAAGTCTGCTAATTGCACCACAGTCCATTTGGACATCTAATCGCGTTGAGCGCTAGCTAACGTACCGTCCAACGCTTCTGTCTCGAAATCTAGATAGCGACATGCGTGTCCGAGCTCTATAATGCAGCGGCCCATGGGCAAATCTAAACTATTACATCAATAAAGAAACAACCTTAATTGAAAAGGTACCTCGATTATTCAAGCCTACGTGTTTGGCGGCAAATATTTACGATTGTCAAGTACTGCAAGTTCGAAATCGTGTGTATTTAATGTATTTGCATGTTTAGCACTGTGACAGTAACTAACGTGTGTGTTGTTCGTTACAGGTCCGACTGACAGCTGAGGCGTCAACAAGGTAATTAAAAAATAACGGGGTTCTATTAGGCGTGGACCGTTTTAATTGAACAATGAATGATGTGGCTCTATTTATCTGGTCCCGTCGAAGCAATTTGGCAACTAAACGATCAGTAGATACTATTCGGAGGTCCGACAGAATTATTTTCCGGTGTCTAGTTAATTAAAACAAAAACTGATTTGATAAATGAAAACCACTTAGCGATCTGTTCCCACGGATAAAAAATACGATTAATATAAACATCAATAAGATAGTCAAACTGTCAATTGAAATAGTGAGGCGGTTTCTTATCTGCGGAGCTTGCAAGCCAAACGCATTCGCCTTATTTATTTTTTGAGAGACTTCTTATTGGTGACATTGAAAAAGTAGATTTATTTGGAGCAATGCGAACGGGACATGAACCCATTAATAACGAAAGTATACCACATCCGCGAGTGTGGAGCGTGGCATGTGGGGGACTAGTGTGCAAACCTGTACTGCCTGCCGCACACCAGTTTCGTCGCAACTGGTCGCTGCAAACGAGCTTTTTAATAAGCCTTTCAGCTCGGGTAATCATACGTCCCCCTAATAGCTTACCATTTACAGCTAAACAACTCAATAATGTCACACAATCATGAGAGGAACGAAGTTATGATAAACAAAAATGTTTTCTGTGCTCATTATTAACAAAAAAAACCTATATTTAACTTGAAAGTAATAGTGGAAAGTTATTCCTCCACGAGAAGTAGCGTCTGAAGTGCGTAAAGCATCCGCGTAGTTTAACACCATGATTAAACTGGTAGCTTCTGCGCTGACCGCAATTATACCCTACAAACCAGATAGGTATGTAAGGAAGCCAGAGTGTTAATGGCACCTGGCTATTCCATGATTTTCTTCCATAGCCGCATGACAGCGCACTAAACATTTTACAGCAGAACTATAAATTTATGACCGTGGAATGAATGCCTGCCTATTTAAACACAAAATCTAAGTACAATGGTGTGCTGGCACGTAACGACACCGAGAATAAGATGTGTGCTGAGATGCATAAACTCGTCAGGGGAAGTTGGCAGCGCGCATAGTTTTTGAAGGGAGGTTGATAACGCTCGCGTGCGTTTGTCGCGCGCCCAATACGAGCAGCCGTCATGCCATCCGTACATTTTAACGAGAGCGCGATCGCCCGCGCCGATAGCGACAGTCTAATGAAAACCCCTCTGAATAATGCATTAATACCAGCGTTAAATCGTGAGCACCACCAATCGACGTGGCGACGAGAAAATACGAGATGCAAATTTAAGTCAACACCGACGCCGATAAGCTTCCGGAGGTAATCCGAGAAATGCACCATGTACTGGCCTTTTACTAGCTAAAATGGAATTAATACGGCACGGGCCTGAAGTGCCGGTGGGTTGTCAATGCAGAAAACGGTGGGCATATTTCACGGATTTATCTCGAAAGCGTTCGCTCGGGTATAGCCGCCTGATAGGATGTTGATTTATGTTGTAAAGCAGGTGCGGTATGTTTTATAAATACTTAATAGTGTCGATGAAAAATGAGTTCAGCGTTCAGGGATTGGAGAAGTGCCGTCGGTAGGGAGGGTGTAGTCGGCCGGAGTGCTTGAGCGCGGCGTCGTGCCGAGCCTCACGCTCGACCCCCGCTCACCTTCCCTATTGAAATGTCAGTGCGCGGGCCGGTGACGAGACAATCGTAAAATACAATGTTAAGGTCACATCATGACTTCAATAAACAATTCCTAACATGGGAAACGTGACGTTGTCGCCGCGTAAGCGGAACCCCCTGGAAGTGTGCCAACCGTGTCCAAGCCTACGGTACGACACGAATGTGAACGATGATTTTTTTTCAATTTTAACTCTGTTTATACAGGTTCTACTGTACATTTGACCGTTAATATCGGTCTAATTCGGTATAATCAAAAGCTTGACAAAAGCATTAGCAATTGACTTGAAGGCGAGTTACTATGCGCTTTGTTAAATAACAAAAAAAGTGCTTGTGCAAATCGTTTGATAATACTTAGAGAAGATTGAGTAACGATAAATGATCAATAGCCTTTTGTTTCAAACACACTTATACAAATGGCTATCGGTAATGGAATCAGAAGCATAAACGCAAAACGATGTAATGTAAAGCGAAAACATGCAGAGAGCAAGGGTCGGGGCGGCCGGGGCAGGACTGGCCACACCACACTACCGTTCCCGCGTTCCACATACGGCGCGCTCGCGATTGGGGTCGCCGGTCGCTGCGCTCGCCCGTTCGCAATCGTCGCGAACAATTGTTGCCTCCTACAAACTAACGATAAACATACACCTCCTTAAGTGTATGTTCCTCGTTAGTTTGTGCACGGAGAATGTTGTTCTCTGTTCTCGATTACATTTAACGATTCCACTCGTACATAAATTGGTTTAATGATCATTGAAACTTTTCATTCTCTAGATTGAGAACTCTAGGTTCAAGAACAAAGGTTGTTCGAGTACTAAAGCAGGTAATTACGATGTCGTAAAGGGAAGGGCTGGTCGGGATAATGTAGCGTGAGACCAAAAATAAGAGAGCAAAATTTAATAACGCCTTTGGATGAACACCAGTAGATTTTCTACCCCAGAATAATTTATCATCGCAATTTGTATGTCAACAGGACACGGGGCAGAGCGCAAACATAGCGGGGTTTTACTTTCTTGTAGTGGCCTCAAGAAACTAGTTAAGAGAAAGTAGGATTAGTGTCTTCTGCGTCTTTATCGTTATATAACTCGACTGGGGTAAGTCAAACTGTGTTATCAGCACACCGGCCCGCACTTAGAGCGCGATAAATCACAACAAAAACAATTGCTCCAGCTCGGGGAAATGCCAAGGACGCTGAGATGAATAGCTATAAAATAGTTGTGTGACACACAAATGCCGGTAAAGAATTCCTGTCAGAGTGAAACAAATTCGCGCCTGAAGACGTCCAATTAGGCCCGGCAGTATCGTGCGTATCCACCGTCCCACGTGTGTAGAAAATAGGCACTTACTCATAAATATTTATGGGGAGCACAAAGCCTTCTTTGTACACTTCCACATTCGCTCGGAATTATAATGGCTGTCACAGTAGGATTCCGAACAAGAGCCGAGACGGCTCGCATTAGGGAGAATAAAAGATTCTCGCAACGGTTTCACTTAGCAACCGACGTTCAAGTACTTGAATAGAGATGACATAGAAAGAACTTCACCAGCTAAATTCTTTGGGGGAAAAGGTCGAAAAGCCGAAGACAATTCAAGATTTACTTTCATGTGTGAATCGTTGTGCGTTTATGGAAGCGTTTTTTATATTTAGTTTGTTAGTTTTCGCTTGCGGTTTCGTTACGGGGTGTAGTTTTCTCTGAGGAAATTGAATGGTTCGGTAATGAAGAGGATTTGGCGGAAGATGGTGAGGCGGGCTATTTCCCGTTGCGGTGCCGCGGGCAGGCGGTGCGTGTCGTACGGTAGCGGTACAGTTAGCCCGCAGGAAGGCGGTCACGGTGTCCGCCGGCCAGCCTGTGATCTGTCAATTAGAACCCCGTAACCTTGTTCACATCAGCTACCGAGCCCTAACGACAACAATTACTGTCTTTTCCCAACAATGAATGAAAACGTTCCAGCTAGCTTAGTTTATTTCATTGCTCGGGGCGTGTGCTTCGTTACAATTCTAAATTACAAGGTTGAGAATAAGTAATAAAAGAAAGTGATGCCTAAAAAAGCATTTCGGTCAATGGTTGGCCACGGTGTAATTCAATAGCTGCGTATCCTGAATCGGATTTCACGGTCTGCTGTGGCTGGCTAGCAGTACTGCCAATTTTATACTTTTTGTATCATCAGCATTTTATTGTTTATCTAAAGTTAAGGTGCAGTTATTTGATTTATTTGATATTTGCTTTCGATTGCTGACAAATTAATATGTTTGTTACAGACCGAGCTTAGTTAGATACCGTGGTTATTACGCTTTTATACTTGGTTCTGTAATATTTTTAAAATGCCAAAGATGAGAAACTTTATTTCGTGAAAGTTAACACAAACCAGGTTCCCTTATTTTCATAAATAGTGGACGTGATGTGAAGTTTTGAGCCTTTAATGCATAACATAATATCCAAAACGATTGGAGGCTACAGGTCTAACGCTTAACTGAGTCTGCTCAGACTAATCTTTGGTAGCAAATCCCGTGTATGTTTTACTTGAAGCGACCTGTTCAATTAACACGTATTGACGACAGCAAGGCTGACGCGCGACTGAAGTTATTACGTCGTTTGACGTACCGTAAACACACACGGGCTTTGCTACCAAAGATTAGTCTGAACAGACTCAGTTATGCGTTAGACCTAGGTATAATATTAAAAATACTGTAAAGATAAACTTTTTACTACTACCTTGTTCATAGTAAACCAGCGTTGGCCGAAGATCTTTGGAATTAGGCTGGCTCGAGACAAAATCACGTTTTCTGTCAGTGTGAAATTTTTCAATAGTGCAGTTGTCTGGTGAAACGGTCGCGGCCAGAGGCGCGTGGCGTCACGTAGCAAAGATTAGTAAAAGAGCGTGGTACCGGGGCGCGCGGGTTCGTTGCTCGATTTATCAAGTTTAATTGAATTTCACTGGGTCTGCCCAAACGTAACGTGGCTTTGATAACCTACTTACGATTCAGGATATTTAGCGATGACTACTTTAATTGATCAACATGACACATACAAAGTTTTATTAAATACTAGAGGACGTCTGCAACTTCGTACGCGTAGAATTAGGTTCCCGCTACTCCCCCTTTTTTTTCCCGTGGTGGGTCGATTTTCGGAAAATCCTTTCTTATTGCACCCCTAGAACACCTAAGGAATATTCCCTCCAAATTTCAAGTCCCTAGGTCCAGCGGTTTAGGCTGTGCGTTGATATATAAGTCAGTGAGTCAGGTTCGCCTTTTATATATATAGATAGATAGATGACTGCCATGAACGCCATCTATCAGATCTTGTCACTTAAAAATGTCACTTCAATCGCACGAAATGCGAGGGGTCGTTAAAACACTGTTTTTATGAATCATATACAAATAGATAAATAGATTAGAAAACTTAGTGCTTGTGTTTGTTGTATTTATTTATGAAGAAGAATCATCTAACCGCATCGCCACCAACGCTTCCTAGATTTATATACTAAATCCCATACGCACGCGATTCATACAATCAAAATGGTCGTTTTTGAGGCAAAATATATTTCGAATCGGGTTTAGCGGAGGTGGGAAATGGAGGTGGAATGGTTTATTTCCCTATTGTTCTGGAAGTGCTTTGTTCGAACATTTCCAATGTGTGATGGTGATGTAGTGTTTTGTTAGATGAGGGCCGTCGATGTTTAGTATCTGTCAAGTTATACGATGCAGCAATTGTCACCGAGAGCGAGAGGGACGGGTGATGATGTACGATGGGGGGCCGATTCTGTTTTATAGATTACGTGGGCGACCAGTGACTATCTCGGGCCCGCAAGGTGCCTATACATTTACAGACGCGAGCCTATTATGGATATTGATGAGTCAAATAACCAAAAGCATAAATTTAAATAAGCTTTTGTTTATATAAAAATCACGATAGCTATCAACGATGAATCACAATTCAAAATTAAATAATGTATGAAGCATATTGATGAAAAATGATCATAACGAAGGATTACAATTACAAAAAACCCCCGTGGGCGTTACACCTTGCCCTCATTCCAAACCAATTTATTTCAAAGATACATGTTCAGTTACAATAATGTATCGAATGCGTTCTGGCACAAAAAGATCCATTGATGGCACAAAAGCGCACAGTGTGTGTTTAGTCACATACCCCGCCGAGATGAGTCAATATTTACAGGTTGACGACCCCACTTTCCTGTAGAAAGGTTGTTAAGGATATCAATGGAGTTTCTCGTTATGCGGACATTATTCAAGCATCAACGATGAAAATTAATACCGACAGTATTTGATTACCATCAGAATTAAAGGCATGAAATTGCATGCACGTTCGGTGATAATCTCAAGATAATTTAATACTGAAGGTACCGAGAACTTAAAGTGTGCTAAGTAAGGTTTCGTTGGGTTAACGTGTAGTGTACGCAATAAAAACGCTTCCTCGTGTTGGTCACGCGAGGATATTGCTCAGGGAGCGTGACAGTGACGGATGCGGCGCGGCGGCGTGACGGCGGCGTGACCGCGGCGTGTCAGCCGCGCCGCTGATATGGACTCCCAGCACCTCGGATGCGCGAACACCGCAATTTAAGTGTCAAACTAACAGAGACGAAACGAACGTCGACCGACTTCCACGAACCGAACAGTTAACAGCTCCGAAGGGCTGTTGTAATGATAGTGCACTATTTGGCTACATTTATGATCATTACGAGAAATTGTGAGCATAACGACAGGAACATTCGGGACGGCTACAAATCGATAGGAGGTGAAAAGTATTAGTTAAGATAATGGGAGCTGCGGGAAGCGCAACGACGTCTCGGGTACTCGCGGACTGTAGTCAAGTGCAATGAAAACGGGTCACTTTCTACAGAATTCCTAAAGAAAGTGACCCGTTTTCATTGCTCTTGACTGTAGTATAAATCCAAAACAAAATACAGTCTGTGCGCACGTAGAAAGGCTCTCACATGCTCTTGACAAGAGCCTCTGAGAGAGAGTGAGAAAAAAGTACAATACTGCACTGTATTTAGTATACTTACATTGAATAAACTTAGAAGAAATCAGTTAGTTACCTAACCTAACCTAACCTGTGTTTTTTTTAATTGGTAGAACAAAGAACTCCTCTTTAAAGTGCTAAGAAAAAATCCTAAAAAAAATACCATCTCCCAAGGTGTTATTAATTTGATTGATATCGCTATCAGATAAATAAGCATTAAAACAGCACCTATCTAATTTTGACGCCAGCATGCGTCAAAAAAAATTGCAAGCGATTCTTATCGTCTCACCCGTCTAAACAAATAAACTGGTCATAAAAAATGCAACGCGATGGAACTTGGCAGAATTTATTGAAGATGACGACGTGTATTATAAACGGGTTTTGTATTATTATTTTGTGAATGATCTGAAGCAACAAAAGAGGAACGTATGAAGAATGGTGGAATAGGAATAGGAGTAAAAGAAATATATGTAAAAAGAAGCGTCAACGCCAAATAAATACAGCGAAAGATAGTGGTGATTTAGAGTCGACATAAGTTAATTATTGTATACAACAAAACCTTTACAGATTTTATGATTATTAAGAAGTAATCGTTCACTTTACGACAACAGAACGCAATAAGCAGAGGGAGAGAGAATGAATGAAACTTCAAGATTTATTCCCCCGTTGGTTTGATAGGAAATCAAACTGAGCAGCATTAAATCTTGGCGATGCAAAGACGGTTCTAAAATTAACTCAAGTTTAAAGCAATAAAGCTACCTACTAAAATTAACATCGTTACAGTACGGTTTGAAACGTGCACTTTGCACTTACAACGTGTATGAGAGTTATTACGTTTGACGTAACTATCTACGTTTAATTACTGAGTCTACTGTTATAGAAAGTAACGTTAAATGTAAACTACGGCAAAATGATATTATATGCAAACTTTATTACGGCAATGCTCGGAAACATCTACTCTATGTAATGTACTACATAGACAAAGAGAGAGGAGGTCAATTAACATCAATGATGAGCTTCAATCGAGTCTAGGTGAAATAAGACTAGTTGTTAAGCTGTCTGGTAAAAGTAACTCAATGCTCTGACACGACAAAAATCGAATATTTTCAAGGTTTTTACATTCAAGCCACTCTGAAACTCAGCAGGGGTCTTCGATGCTCCTTAATGCTAGCATCTAATAAGCCATCTGCTACAGATCTGAACGCCTATTGCCTAACGCACTCGCAATATCATCATATCAATATATCGTTATCATTTTGACAGTCCGAAGGCGAGTCTGCATACAAAATGAAAACGATTGTTCCAATTTGAAGCCGATTGCGATTGCGAGTGCGTTAGGCAAGAGCGACACTGCAGGCCTTTTGCGTAACAACACTCGCAATCACAATCGTTTTCATTTTGAAAATCGAAGGCTTGTCTGCATACAAAATGAAACCAATTGTTTTCTTTTGAAGCCGATCGCGATTGCGAGTGAGTTACGCGAAAGGCCTGCTGGTCTTGTTAACTGCTAGCTAATCTTATATTTTTGTGGTTTTTGCTCCGTGCGTCTGTTTCGGGATTGTAGAGGTTAGAAATGGAAAAATCACCCTCTATTCTATTGGGTTAAACCATATTGCCTTTGGCATGTTATCGTATTTAAACTGCCATTACTGTCAACTAAATAAGAGCTATCGTAACGTTGACAATACGATAACAGGTCAAAAGCAATGGTTTCACCGAGAAGATTAGACGCCCTGAGCTACTAATAAATCGCAAATAACATGTAATAAAAACGGATCAATTAAATATAAAGGGACAATCTCACAAAAGGGACAATCTGACATGTCAAGGTAACCTACATGATCGTTTGCCTCCCACTCTTATATATAAAAAAAACTAATCGCTAGCCTTGTACTTTCTTGTGCACATCTTGTAGTGCTGCCTATCATACAGTTTCCTCAATCATGGTCAGGGAAGCTGGAAGAACATTGTACATGTTAATCTTAAATTTGTGTACGGACTTACTCGTGATTGGTTTATGTGTAACATGGGTCCATATTGGCTCATAGGTATAAAAAATTGTAGTCCGAATGTATTCAGTTCAGTGAAAGGAGTCAGTTCGTTATTCTCCACGTTTGTCTTCGCGTTTAGCCTAGTTTCCTACGTAGTTAGCGGTCCGGGGTTCGATTTCTGGTATGGGTTATTTGTGTGATGAGCGCGAGTATTTGTTTCTGAGTGTTGGATATATGTATGTAAACTGGGTGCGCTAATTATTTTTAGTTTAGGTTAGGTTTGTAAAACAAACCTAACCTAACCTAACCTCATTTACCAACTAGATAATTCAAAAATCCTGAACTAAAAACCGTTTCAGTAAAAACAACTTTATGACTTGCGATGATTATGAGTAACAATAGTATATTCGGACTAAGAATAATTATATGAAACAAAGCGCACCCAGTTTACATACGTATATCCAAGACTCAGAAACAAATACTCGCGCTCATCACACAAATAACCCATACCAGAAATCGAACCCCGGACCGCTAACTACGTAGGAAACTAGGCTAAACGCGAAGACAAACGTGGAGAGTAACGAAACGACTCTTATACTCGTTTATGCGTAAAAACGTTTAACACTTTAATCCGTCCAATCCTTCAGTATCTTGTAACTAGATGTAATGCGGCTTCCCTGGTTCAACGGTCAAGAGATCAGTTCTAGCACAACTTGTTACCATCCTGTTGAATGTTCATTACATCTCTGTCTAACTAGATTAAGGCGAAAGAGAGGCGATGGGCAATTGAAGTTTTGTTTGCCAATCTGCGCTATCTCAGTCGGGTCGGTAGCTTTTTTCAAGTGATAGCAATCGCATTGTGCGATAATTGCATCTGACGTACGTCGGTCTGTACTAGTTAGCACGTAGCTATGTTTAATTTCGTAGATGATCTTGTAAATGTAAGTGACGTGACTGTGAAGGTTGAGCACATGTTCAAAAGTCATTTTTTATTTTTTGTGGACGAGTTACAATTATAAAATTTACATAATCAAACTCAACGTAAGTTTACAGTTTGTTTATTAGAAGGCTAAATGATTTGTGATAGCTTGAAAAAAATATGTTTTCAGTAATTAACCGCTTTTAACTTGTGAAATTGTGAGAAATAAAGGTACTTGATATTTAGTTCACGGTAATATTAACAAACCATTTTATGTAATATTGCATTATCACTGACAATCAATCGGTCATCAACGTAGTACGTACACAAACAATCGTGGATTTACTTGGCCAGCGTGGTGATCTGTGAAAGCTTTCTAAAGACTTTTAAATTCATATGTCGTACGAGACAAGTAACGCGCAGTTAATATGTAAAGTGGACGATCTACTTCTTGTTAAGAATACAAAAGAGTGTATTCTTATTTAAATATGCTGATGAAATTGTGCTTTTTTGGAGAAAATATGCGTTTTAAATTTGAAAGACCATTGTTCTCTAAATAGAGTTAAGCAATGATACAGGTAATAAACACTATTAAAAAAAAGGAGTAGTAAAAAAAGGCGCACAAAGAAATGGTTATTTTTAATTTGATGGCATCTCTTATTTATATAATTGATATGGGATTTCCGTCAACTTAACACATTTCCTAGTAAATTTTATCTCAAAAGGAAATAATTATAGATTTAAAGCCGACCGTAACTCAAGTATTTCCAAATAAAACCTAAGAAAATGATTATTTATGCGTGCGATAACAACTCGGTGTGAAAGACTTCAACGCGCACCTCAAATAAATTGGAACTTGTTTCAACCGCGTTTAATACATTTAACTTTTTACGAGTAAATTAAGTAGTAAAATATTAACAGAAGAAGTCACTCACGATCGCGGCATAAAAACCAAAGCGGGAATTACTGTTCACACATTTAGTACATTAAAATATAAGTCTTAACAAGGAGGTGTTAAAACAAGAAAGTTAGTTTATTTTGTCACCGTTTGTAGTTCCAGTACTATACGACGCACGACTATACAAAGCTAGTGGTCCCGGGTTCAAATCCCGGTTAGGGCAGATATTTGTGTGGTGAGTGCGAGTATTTGCTCCTGAATCTTCGATATTTTCTATGTATCTATTTAAGTATGAATTGCTTTATATAAGTAAGTTTATCGTTGTCTAGTATGAGCTTAGAGCTTAGTTTGGGACTGGGTAATTTTTTGTGAGATTTCCCAATTCGCCGGATTCTCGTTTCGTCGGATTCTCGTTTCGCCGGAATTTCATATAAATGTGACAGTCAGAACTCTTAATCGTTAACAAGAATTCGGCGAAACAAGAATCCGACGAAACAAGAATCCGGCGAATCGGGAACTAACCTGTCCCTTGATATTTATTTATTTATGAAGTTCCTGAATATTCATAATGTTGACAGCAGTAAAACAATGCTGTTATTACTATTCCTTCACACGCAACAAGCAAGTTTAGCATTGTTTCACTGTAGTCAATAACAACAGTCAGAAACTTCATAGCTGCGCAATGTGTCAGGATTAACTTCTTATTTGCCTCGTTCTATACTGCCCTCATAAGCCAAAAGGCAATATCTCAAACTCAATAGCCAAAGCAGATACAACCCTCTCCCGTTAGTAATAAGGTTGCATTTGGTACAGGAGTTATGTCAGAGATATCACCATTTCTCTTAGCACAGTAGTATAGACCATTTTATTTCACAATGTGTTGAATAATACGCTTAGGCGGTTATCGGGCGCATCGCTGTTACGCAGTGTAAACACGCGCAGGTTCAAGAACAGGCTGAACACGCATGTAAATAAGTTCATTGGTGGTAGGACCTTGTGCAGGGTCCGTCCGGATCTCTACCACCATCTACTTAGCCTACCGCTAAGCAGCAGTGTTCGCATTATTGTGTTGTGGGGATAGGAGAAGCGGTCAAATTACTAGAGGCATTCCATCTTGGTATTTAGGGCTTGTAATTGTGGTCTTAGGATTGCGGTCTTAAGATGGTAGTATTCAGAATGCAAATGTCTATCCACAGATTCCACTTACCATCGGGTGGCCTGTGTGCTCGTGTGTGCCTAATTCACATTAACTCTAAAATCTGAAGGATTTTTTGGATAATGTCGTCTATATATGAATGTGGCAGAATCGAAAGAGATTTGTCAGGATCGTAGCAGGAGAAAGAAGCGGTCTCTGCCTACCCCTCAGGGAAACAGGCGTGGTTTAATGTACCTATGTATGTATGTCGTCTATATATGTCATATGTAAAAAAAAACTCTAACCCCTCTAATTACTTTGATTAAAATATCATAGCCAATATCGCTCCCACGGCCAAAACGAGTCTAACGACACCTCATATATTAAAATCCATTAAGCCGTTTAAGCGGCAGAGCGTGCCACAGAAATAGACATACACTCGAAAAACAACCCTAATTCTGACGCAGTCGGGTAAAAAACGTAGCTCAGCGACCAACCTCCGTATTATGTTCACCTTTACGGGGATTCGCGGTGGATATTGCATTGGTGCCTATCGCACCTACCCACTGGTCAGAATATGACAGATGTTGTATCTACATCGATAAACACCAAAAAAGGCCTACAGGGAAGTGCAGAAAGGGATACGGGGAAAGAGAGCCCTTCCTTGGCCTCCATTCTAGGTGGTAAAAATGATACTGTCTTTGACCTAGGTTGTGATTTTCTTACGGCCGAACCCTATATTCAAACCGCGGACAGATAGGCTTACTTCGGGTTAAAATTTGGCATTTGCCCATACAAAATGTGTCAAATTTTAACCCGAAGTAAGGCTTATCTGTCCGCGGGTTCGGCCGTTAAGCGCATCATTCATTCACTCGGCGCAGCTCGTATTAACCGGCGAGTTTAGGCAGTCCCGTCAGAGCGTACAAAGAACATTTTAACGCGTGTATTCTCAATTAGGCAGCTGTTGTGGTATTGTTTTTAACTCGGCCGCCATTACTCTCAAGTAAATTAGAGCTATCAAAACGTTGACGATACGATAACAGGTCAAAAACGATATGGTTTTTACGCCTAGAATCTCAGCCCAGAATGGGATACGGGGAGAGAGCGATTCCCGGTGACTGAGCAGTTTAGCACGGACGCGTTCATTGAGGGCGGCGGTTGAACTCGTGGCCTCCTTGGTTCTCTATTTATGGCGGCAAGGAGCAAGTCTAGTTGCTTATGGTCTTGCGAGTGCGACTGCGAATCCCCATGGTGACTGTGTTAATTTTACCCTGATAAGGCCTGCGGTACAAAAAATGTACATAATACGGCTATTGGAATAAAGATCCGTTGCAAAGAAGATAAAATTGATTCTTCTTTGTTTTTATGACTGACAATTGTAGGTATTATAAAATTGACTCTATGATATTTACAATAGGTTCACATTGCATTGGCGAATTCCGTTCTATGTTAGGCCTTAGGAGGTTAAGTTCAGTATTTTAATTAATTAATTAGTTCATAATATGGTAAATGAAAAATATTAAATGTAATATATGTGTGACCGTGTGTCTGACTTGCTCCTATTTAAAGAAGATAAGAAAGACTTAACAGCCGAGCCAACATCTTTACATAGTAAACCACAAAGTCGCTTCCCGTCGTCTGTCGCTCTGGTACGCTTAGATATTTCAAACTAAGCGACAGATTTTAATGCGGTTTTCATCAACAGATAGAAGTATATTTATCGTTGTCAAGCACCTATAATACAAGCCTAGAGCTCAGTTCAGTCAAAGAAACGTTTGCTCACTTTAGCAAGTATTTAATAATTGACTCATACTCATGGAGAGCGCAGCCCCGACTTATCACTATAAATTAAATGTTGTACAGTTTGGGCCTAGGTTCATTTGTGTGAAATTGTCGCATATAATTGTTTACCTTTGTTTTTCTGTGAGTACCCCTTTGATACGCATAAATTTGTTTATACTAACGTATCGTTTGGTCTGAAATATTTTCACCTAACATCATTTTAGGCTGAAAGTACAGAATTTAAATAAGATCCGTTGTGTAGATTAGTAAAATTAGGTTGGGTTGGTTTTTAAAATAATAAAGAACCCGAATCAATTGTAAAAACCGTTTTCAACCGACCAATACATACTTAAGGACAAACAATGATTATATTGATTATGGCAGTCGATATAGACCGTTGTAACAATAAAGGTTAACTCCATGCTTGTCGTCAATAAAGCAGACCTTCCGTGCAAGCTGGTAAGCACACGGAGTCGAGCGTGATTACAAGGCAGACTTATAATTCAGCGTCCCACAATTAAGACACAGTCATGTGTAGCGTAATTAACAATAGTTTTTCCTTTCACAGGACGGGCGGTAGCGGCGGAGCTCACAGGTCAGTAACCCCACTCGTACCCGCGATCGGAATTCGTGAATCTTCACAAATAACACGTCATTATGTCTTATTAAGTTGAGGAAGCACTTACGGCAAATGTAAGGAAAATGCGCTCGCATATCGCGGGGATTGCTCAAGGGAGTATTGCACGCATTACAAAATTAGTGTAACTTACAACGGAACATTAAATGATGAATGCAATTGCAACTAAAGACGAAACGCATGCGCAGAAGATACACGTAGTTTAAGAGGAAAGCAGTTTCACTCGAGCGGAAGCCGATGTGGTTCTTTTTTGTACACAACGGTTCATTGCGTCCGTTGTTTTTTATAAATAACCAAGTTACTCCAGTACGAATTTAGTTCCGGAATTTAGCCACGTTATCAGCGGACTCAATCGGTTATTTTAAAAACGTTCCGGATATTTGAACGGCGTATTATCCGAGAATATGACTCGTAAAAATAACAAGCTCAAAACCAACGAAGTGCAAATATTAAGATGAGTATATACAGTTAGATATTTTGGTAGCGCATGTGGCTCGCAAAGTCGGGTAAGTAAGCGTGTATCATTATAATGCGGCACATTACCAAAATTGTGCGGATATTACGCCATACGTCGTCAAGAAAGTACCGTTACTCGGGTAAAAAGAATAATGAAGATTGCTACGTAAAAACACGGTAAATCATAGCGCCCGAATGGCAATCATCACCCAGCTCAGATAGACGATCTTCGCGTGCGAACTGTTTTAAATTATCACAGATGCATCTTAGTACCGAATTTGCTATACTTTAGACTTATGGGTGGCAAAATAATAATTTATCAATGAAATAATAGCACTTTGTGCATCGATTTGAATTTGCTCTGGTTTATTGATTCAACATTTTGTGTAATTTACAATCGATTGTGCTGATAATGTGTGTTTGAAAGTTTGGTGGTTAGACATAGTGGTGAGAGTCCATGTATGTATGTTCCTTAATTCGGTAAATCAGATTCAAGTATATATAAAAAAGTTCTTAGGCTCCCAAAGTTCCATTGACAAGCAAATAACTACTTGTGAATTAAAAAAACGAAATCAATCCTTGCACAAAAATCAACTAAAGCGATCATAATCAATCCTCGAAGCGACAATCTGTACAACTTGATAACGTTATCGGCGCTCAATCAGTCAGTGTCCAGTTCTGTTATTCGAATGTTTCAGAGCCCATGTCTCCGATTTCCAAAAAAACATTGACGCGCTTTAGAGTTCTTGGCAGTTACGTATTTTAAAAACAAAAAGGAACCAAGCGAGTCCTGCGCCGCGTCGATTTCCAAATCCAGTGGACCGGTTTTGGTATTATCTTGTTACTTTTTACCGTTCAACCTGCGTATCGGAGCACGTGGCCCACATTACGGGATGCCACGCATACCCGTACATACTTATCAGTCAATTTTTATTAATTGTTTCATTTAGCGCCCGCTCGAGTGGAAGAAATGTGGATATGTTGATGCGTTGCTCAACTAACGTGCTTGTCAGTGTGCGTTATAATCAGTTGTGTCACATTCTCAGTAAAAAAATGGACAAGTATTCTAATTAAAGAACTTAGATGTTACTCTTAAGTTGTAAAATGCCTATTGCAAATTGCTCATTAAATCGTGTAGCGAACCGAGACAACCTTCGATCTTAAAGTTTAATTGTTCGTTTCAGCTATTCGATTACGCGGTTCCAATGATAATCGTAAAGCTTCCGTTTACGACTTAATTAGCACTTTCCGGAATATCTCGGCAGTCTTACCGTTTACTTAATTTCGCATTCTGATCTTTCATGTCGACGACCCCAAACATTGACCTGAAATTTAAGCGCAAGGTGCCAAAGAAACGAATTGTATTTTTGCGCATATGTAAAATGTACAAAGATTCTGTCCGCATTTCAATATTCACCGGTTAATTTATTTAAGTCGTGTACAAATTAAAATAATCGATTTATCGATGTCGATGATTATGAACGAGCAGATAGTGACAGCTGGCCAGATAGGATCAACATTACAATGTCACTTTCGCGCCTACGCTCAAGCAACACTTGATTACTGAGCAAAGTTAATTGCTAGGACAAGTGCATATTGGCATGGAAAAAAGAAATGAAATCTCAGGTACGAAATTGTTTTTCTTGAAAGGAAGTTTTTCAACTCCGAAACTATTTTAAAACACTATGTAAAAGATCACATTATAAAGGACATCAGTTGTCAACGTACACTAATTCATAACAGGAAAAATGTAACATTATCATTAAGTCATCAAACTGATAACGATCTATTGATGATAATCCAATATTAGTGAATGTGTGATTAAACAATTTATAACCCCTTATCGCTGTTAGTATCTGTCGAGTAATACGAGCAGAATTATAGAGTATCGGTTTTCGCCTCGAGCGTCACAGGTAAATATCGCATAGAACCAGTCATTACGTCATGCATTCAATTATGTTTTTTTCATTTGTAAATTTATGATTCAATACAACGGGACACATTATTTTCGAGAAAAGCTTTAAGTGAAAGTGGATTTGCATAAAAGTAGCATAGATCATCTTAAGCTTATGTTTCAAGAAATTTGTCTTTGATATAGTATGACAATTAGTTTTTCCTGCTTACTGCAACAGCTCTTTACCAAGATAAATTTTACTTTAGCAAGCAGCTTTGCTAGACACAAAGATACAATGTGACGCTAAATTACTGAACTAAGTAGGTAAAGCATGAACTGCTCCAAAAAAGAAAAACGGTCGCAAAGACTAGTTACCTATAACCGCACAATGAAACGTAAATTGTTTCAGGAAACAATGCGGTTATGAAAGTGGGTGTCAGATCTAGATTCATTTTATGTAAATTAAGGGATCCGAATAAAGACTAGAGAGCGGGCATATAGTAATACAGGAAACGTCCGAGCCACATCCACCCCGAGGCGTAAGGTATGCATCGGGAAGTAATCGTGGCACAGGCTTTAGAACAAGCAAAAGGCGGTCGCTATGTTGGCCGGGGGCTCTTAATTGACAATGGATAGCAGCCGACCTGTATAGATCCGATAGCTGATAAAGGTTTACCTTTAACCCTCTCATTACAATATGTGATGCGAAACTATAGCATACCTAACCCAGAAATTACTATAAGCGAATACCGGCAAGCAACGTTACAGTGGCTTTATTCTACGTATATTTATCTCCTATTGCATTTGTTTTTAAATATTAAACTTCCGCGAGACTCAGACATATTAGGCCGCATTACACCAAACTTGGAATAAGACTTACCTACTCCGAAATTAGTCAAAGCGAATTCGGCGTTTAGTCTAGGTATAGGTAAAGACCTTATTCCGGATTCGTCGAATGCAACCTTAGGGAAATAACAGCGAGTTAATCACATAAATAATGTCGACTATTGCTTAACATGTTTCGTCTGGAGTAGGTACGGTCAAGAAAATGTATTCGCGTACCGTTTTCACTCTTGTCACAATGCTAATAGGAGTCAAAAAGGTACGCGAATACAATACCTTGACTGTACGTAAGTAACCCTCTATGTCTTTAATATAAATTTGTATTGTCTTAAACTCGATATCGATCGATATGGTCCCAAAAGTTCTGTTTATCTAGCTTTCTCAGTCGACTTTATTACCCATTAAGCTAATTGAGAAAGCAAGATGAATACGGACTTTTCGGTCAAAATACGATGTCATATGATTATTGACTGCAACTGTACTTACTCCATTTCATCGATCATTCTCCTATCAGCTAGTTCGTTTTTAAAGTAAGTGTTGAAATTTCAAAATAAAAAAGTAAGTGGTGAAATTTCAAAATAAATATTACTACTGAAATAAAAATGGTTTAAGATTGGAGTCATAAAAAGCTATGAATTTTATACTCACTGTTAAGCTGTCAATTTAAATTTAAACGCCAGCAGAGGTGAGTGGTTTTTTGCATTTAGGATTTCCTTTGAAGCCGGCTTCAAACCAAAATAAGAAGAAAACCGATACAAATCATTCCTGACAGGGACGAACAAATGTTAGTTGTAAATAGTGAATGTTTTTCTGACAGCTATTTATTAATACAGAGCAGTGTCAGGCAAATGCTGAGCCGCGTTAGTGCCGCTAATTGCGACGGTTACGTATCGGACGCACAGACCACCCGCCACGGCAAGTGTTTGATCATTAACTTAACGATCAATTTCAATCTCTTTCTTGGTGATTGAAACTCTCTAATGGTTTCTCTGAAAACAATATATTGCTTTTCTTGTACGACATAGGGGATGTGGGCGTTTACATCTGATGCATGGCTGAGTAGGTTTAAGGTTTAAGAATCCTAGGTATCCTCGCATGTCGCAGTTCATATACTAGTTACTAGAGCAAGAATTGGCAGGTTCTATAGATAGTAACATAATCAGCTTGTTTGGCGGCGCACCATAGGAACATCGATCCGGAATGCCGATGCTGTTACCGACGGACCGGTCTCATTCCCGTGAACATGCTCCTTGGACTATGTACCTATGTCATAGCGATAGAATATTTGCGGCCTTATCAAAGTTGATCCCGTCGATACTCTATAAGGAACAGGGAAGGGAACCATTAATTTAAAGCGTTTTGTAACGAACTGTGCTGGAACATGATAAGATAGCGAGGGAATCTGAAGCAGCGCACGCGTTCAATTAAGCTGATCGATTTACGCTTGGACACGTGACGCGTGTAAAATGCTAGCACAGAAATCGGACCAGACATTTTTTAGACGACAATCGCCGAATCTAGATGTATGTCACGGCTTTAGCATTCCGATTTTATCCGCATCAAGCCTACGAACTAACGGTTATTTTATTAGGATTTTGTGAAAATTTTAATTTTAAATATCTTTATGAATTCCGGATGGTAAAGAAGCCGCGTCTTGAGTATTCTACAGGCAGTTTTGAAGCTATAGTGTTTTGTCTTTGAATGCTTAGAGTGCGTCGTGAATATGATAATAGAATGTGAGACTATAATTGGATTCGAGGTAAGCGTTTGACTGAAGGGAGATAAGCTTGTTGAGGAGGATAGGTCAGCCGCTGCAGTTGACAGTGTTGTCAAGTGTCCGTCTGGTGTTTATCTGTGGGCGACATCTTTATGCCGCGGTCGGTTTTTCTGCGCGTGCGCGGTGCGGTGGGCGGTAATGGCGTCCGCCCCAACGGGATTCGCGCGCCGACATGGTTTCGCGTCTCATCGCGCGGCCGCGATACATCGCTCCACATATTACCTACGTGCAAGTTTGTTCCGGTAAACTATCTGGATACACCATAAAAAACGTTGCTCTAGCACCTCACGGGAACGAGATTGCTTAACTAGAATACGCACGTAACTTCTTAGAATAATCGAAGTAGTGCTCAGTTTTTCAACGGTGTTGTTATGTTGTTAAACTAAGTTCGTTTTTTAGAAAAATTGGACATTCATAATTTGGAAACTTATTCTAATTTGAATATCCCTATGTTTAGCTGATTTTATACAGGTAAAGTTAGGGTGGAATTTCTGAGCAAAACTGGAAAGTCTCATGAGCTACGGATACTTACCTAATACCTTTCGGACTGACGGTATAGTGTAAGAACACTCAAGAATTGATTTCAGATTAATTTATTTTATTTAAATTAAGTTAGGTTACATTTCGATTTGCATTACGACTGATAACTGTTGATTTAGTCTCGTTTACGTATAATTTAAGAATTTGTTTAAGCCAAACCAATCTTAAATCATTGATTACAGTTCTTTTATTGATCTGTTATTTATTCAATCCTCTAATGTCAATTTCATTCCGATGCATAAAAATGGACATATTATTTATTCACCTAAGAAACTTGCGATAGTAAAATCCACCGCATCACACAAATCACCTTTATCTTTATTGCTATAATTACTAAACAAATTTATGTGTATTTAACGCCGCTATGTTAAAACGTTTAGTTTCAAATTAATTAAGTGAGAACACAACTCGACGATATTGAATAGGGCGAGTAATAAAATCAAGCACATTGTTGCGCCGGCAACAGTGCGTCACTGTGAATAGCGCAATGATGTGCTCAAACGAGCCTCGTAAACGTCCGATCAATCGCCGATAACGGTCGGCGCTGGACCACTGACGTGACGCCGATACAGGTGCAATGACCTCATTCCATATAAACTAAGCAACATTTCAATCTATTAAAAGCTACCGTAAATAAATATGCAAAAAACTACGAAATGGAGCAGCACATTGTTATCCAGATAGTATCAATCGATATGAATGAGCCAAAAAACGGTCGTTTGCGTAAAAAAGAGTTTTCAGAGATCAAGCGATGAAGAAACCAGAAAACCAAACCAGAAACATTGAACCATTGACCGAAAACAGTCAACAATGGAAGTCCTCAATGGGAAAAATCCCACGCAACGGGACGTCTTCAGCCATTTAAATAATTGTGGAGCAACAAAATTAATGGAAGCAAACAAAACTAAGTAAAACACTTTAAACACAAAGTATACCGTTAAGCGTTGTCTGATCGTGAACGATGCGTGCGAGTCTCCCGACCGGCTTGCGCCTGCTCCATTTATAAACGAACATAAATCAAACCGCTTACGAAACGAATATAAAAAGTCCCTTGATATTTGGCATGTAATTGTTTTTGGGCGGCGCAGGTTCTACGTTTAACGGAAGAGGCGTGATGGCTATTACTTGACAGTTAATTAAAAAGCCCGGACGGCATGACTGACGGTTTATAACTTATAGATACGCGGATGTGATTGATGGGCTTTTAATTTAATTGGTCATGTTTTGTTTGCATCAATGCTCAGGCGAACGGTGCAGCGGAGCCTTATCTGCTCATCGCAACCTAGTTTACATGTTAATTCTTAATTTGATGTTCACATTCCTAAATTACCTCCACGAGGTATGGACCGGACGGAGGTTGATTAATCTCGGCTGCGATAATTGTGGTACTAAGGCTGCATACAGCTGGCGGTCGAATCTGGGGCACCGGACCGCTGTTGCCTCAATAGAAAGAGACTATTCAATTTATCAAAAGTCAAAAGCAAAGGCGAGCGCCCACCGGCATATCTGCGGCGTGCCGGAAGAACCCAGCCGTTATAACATTAGTGTTTTTGCATGCGCCATCAGTGGGACAGGAGTGTCGCTCGGGCACACGGGGAAGCCAATCAATTACATATTAGTGTAATGTGACGTGACGTAGATGGCAGCGGTTCGCGGCACATTTTGCATGGTGCAGCTCTGAGGGCGCCCGACGATAACGGCGTTCCGAGACAATCGCCTCCTGATTGTTGTTTATAGCCTCTCGTCGATCGAAGCGTGGTTTGCCATTTGTATAACTATTCAATAGTAAAGCTAGGTAAATAACCAATTATTTTTTGCCGAATAAGGCTTACATAGCGAGTGCAATTCGAGTAAGAACAATGTCAGCGATAAACGCTGGGAGCGCACGACGCAGCGTCGTATTGGAATCAGATTTATGTGTAGGGATTATTTCATTAGAACAGGGTTAGAGATCGTAAAGCTTGTTTTAATTGGTGGTGTGGTGGGTGCGGGTGCTTGGGGCCGCCGCGAGGAGCGCAACAATGGCGGCGTGCGCAGAAGGCGGGGGCGGCGTCGTGTGCGCCGGCGGCAGGCGCCCGCGCCACCAGCCTCGGCCCGCCCCGAAACAGGCCAAAACCTTACACAAACGCTAAATCTAAACCCACTCCTACATTACAGAATACCAGGATTTCAATTGATAATTTCCTCCCAAGATACCTGCTTATTAAAATATGGACGTCCGCTCATAAACTCCCGATGCAAAGTAGTAACGAGTACGACGGCGAATAAACAGAATTTAATAAAAGTAAAGAATAGGAGATAGGATCGACGTAGAGCAAAGCGAAAGCATAAAGTGCGCAGGGCGTGTAATAAACATGCCACCGCGGACGCGAGCTCAATATTCAAACATATTTTCATATGTTGCAAAAACAGCATTTATTGTGCTGCGGTTGCTATTCAGATAGGTTTACGTGCATTCGAATAAAAATAGACATTCGTAGCGTCATAAAAAAGGGTGTACGTGTGTTATGTGACAACTAAGAATGATTAGAGAGATGTGAATTGACCAGTGAAGCTCATCGGGTCGTTCAGTGATTACATGGCGGTGAGTATTATTATCGGTTGGATGAATTCGTTCAATAACAAGTTAACCAGTGGCCCGTTAGCCGGGACCGGTCGCAGACGCACGCGGTCTGCACAGGTGGCTGCTCGATTGCCTACCAATTAGTACCATCATGTCTTACGTAATTTCGTCATTGCAATGCGGAGGCGCTAGTGAAACAGATTGCCCCTACATGCGGTAATACGTACGTTGGACGTCTTAATTCCAATTACTCGTAAAACTAGCTTAACGGTGGTCCGCATAGCGATAAAACTGAATTAATGGCGTTTAATAACATGTGTGCATACGAAATAGAATTCCATGTTAGGTATGTGTAATTCCATAATTTTTGAATACATTCGAAAATGGAAGCCCGATGTGTATATTGTAATGTTGTACCTAGTTACTCAGTTAGTAAGTTACAACACCGCGTCAGTACAATTAGCATCCTTGCTATTGGGTTTTTTAATTGTGAGTAATTGCTAAAAAGTCAAAATGGCGCTAACATTTTTCCCAAAGCATGCCATGTTTTTTACCAATGTTTTAAATAACCTACTCCATATTTCTCTTGAACAACGCTCAATTGTACGCTTCGCGCCTAACCCGATTCGATCCATCTTCTATACGAGGCGTTAACCAACTGCCTACTATTACGCTCTACAATAGGGCCTATTCGAAAACGAGATTTGTAGTTCGGAACGCAATATCACTCGTCTCCTGCGGACATTCGTGAAGCCACAATACAATTTGCCTTGAGTACAGTCAGCAGCAGTAGCTAAGCGGAGTTGATGAACAAAAACAAAAGTAAGACAGATCAGGTAAGCGCCGAGGAGGACGATAGCTCGTTATCCTCAAAAATACCTAAATACAAACGCTGGAGGAGCGTACCATGCCTTAGAGAGACGGAACAAATATTTCGGCGCCTTATAGTTCGGTGGATAAAAGGAAACGAGGAATGGATCAACGTATTCCTAAAGAAGCATGAAGCGACTGATTCTCGTTTGCTGGTGACTGTACCCAATGCCGCGGCTACGAAGATTGAAACGAACCTGTAAATCAAATCTATCACGTACGGGCGGCTGTCATTATGGTGAGCTTAGATTCCTTGCGGTCGACAACTCAATACAAGGCGAGAAGACAACGTCGCGATTTGTTAGTCTTTCCCACAATTATTGGTACATACTTCGTAATACATGGTTACCCATAACATATGAACGCTATACAAATATTGAGCTTCGATGGCTGGAAGAACCAAGTTTAGTTTTAATACAGAGTTTGTTTATTCTGGAATCTGATCTGAGGTGCGAAAACTATACGAGTGCTATAAAACCCCAGTTAGGATTAGCATTTTATGTTAAACGATGACATGCTTCGTTATGTTCATTGCACTTCTCTGCTATTTACATATTTTATTTGCGATTAAGGAACGAAGTCTTACTCGGAACGACAGATGTCTGAGATGCTTTAAGGAAATGGTAAACTTTTTATTGATCCTCGAGAAATGTTTTGATAGCGGGTCTATTAAAAACTGGACAAGGGTGCAATAATTGCAAGTAAACGTATTTCTCGTATGTGTCATATCATATATGTTCCGGATAGGCCTAATTACCTTCGTGAAACGACTAGCGAGGGGTCATACATTTTTGACGAGATATTTCATCATGTAATCTTTTTTTTTAGAGTAAAGTAATATTGAAATCCACACAAAGATAAAAATTGACGATCGGCTAGGACACGTCACGGCTACGGTCATCGCTAAGGGCGACGCGAACTCGCAGAACGCGTCATTTCCTTATAAAATCACCTAGAGAGTTGATGAATCGTTAACGGCTGCTGTTTATGGGAACCCGGCCTCTTTATAACCGAATAGATATGTATCTATTGACTTTTATTATAATGTTATACGTAGATACTATACAAGAGGACAAATTATTCCTATTTCCTTACAGTACGCGGAATATTCGAATAAACCTCAGCTCATCGTATAAGGAGGATACATAGAAACGGATTTATAGAATAAATTGCACTTCTTGATTTGTAATAGTCCGTTTGAGATTTACCGGTAGCAGCGTCATATTGTATCACAGTCTATCTTATCAGCACTGTTCATAACTCCACGCGGGGCCTGATTCATGTAGGTATTAATATTTCTCCCAGTATCGAAGGATGTATCACCGGTCCGATACGAGATGGTATTTACGAGCGTTGGCTTTGGTCCGCCGGTAGATAGCACAGATTCGATAGTGGAGCCGTTAGTGCAATACTTATAGCACTTCGCGAAAGCAGACTTGGTTCGCTTGACCTACGACAAGTGGCTATACAGTACTGTTAGCTGTCGCGGCAACGCGACAAAATGCAATAGTCTTTTAAGACATATCCGCTAATGTACTCCGCAAATAACCGCGACCACGCTGCAGTCGCGTCGTCACTTCTAACTAACAGAAAACATATTTGAAATACTGATGTGTTAAAATAACTTCCAAGTTTAAACCGTCCATTGAGTCTCATCACTTTGGAGGATAAATGTTGTAATGAATATTATAGCAAGAAAAATTGTTACTACATTCAAACATTAATAGTTTTTAACGTGGCATAATTATCGCCCGTCGGTTCAATTTGGGTCGTACGTATAATAATAAGTCGCACTCATTGTGGCTCACGTCTACGAAAAAGACGAAAGCTGGTGACGAATTATGATTTGTGACCCATTGACGTTCTGGGCATTGTGGGGAGGGGTTGGCGGTTGTTCGTGCGCAGCACGGCGCGGCGCCTACCGTTACTGCACCACTTTGACAACCGGCGCGTGAATCGGACCCAATAATCGTTCATGTTAATTTTATCCCGCATACAGAACGGTTTAACTGTTTTAATTATTAACAACTTCTTTCTTTTTCTGTTTACTGTAAGCGGATAAATAGTGTTATTTCATGCTTAGGCTTGTTTAATAACGCAGTAACGATTGGGTACATACAATTGAACAGACTTTTTAAGGGTGCCTAGGTGGGATAGAGTAAACAGCGTAAATTTCCAGCGTGGTCTGTTATGGTAGTGTAACTCAAGGCCGCACTAAGCCGCCGCCGCCCTCAATGACCACCACGTGGTCTCGTTGCAGCCGGTGCAGCTGTCAACGTCTGTCACGCCGCACTGTGGTTCAGCTTGTATGGAGAAAGTGTCAAAATTCGATTTCTCCAAAAGTACAAGTATATTATATATTATTTACCTTTATATAGAACTAATTACTAAATGGTGTATTAAAAAACAGAAAATTATTCGAATTGAATTTATTTAATCACCAAAAAAAAAAAAACAAGTAAAAGCAAAATTCACTCTATTTCAATCCTTTATAAAAAATACAAATAAATATGATTAATGAAAAAACCTATCAAAAAAACAAAATTGAATATATATTCTTTATTTACAATTTAAAAACAGCAAACCTTTTCTACAAAAATATCTTTAATAAGTTGCCTCGAAACTTGCTATTTTTGGGATACAAAAAATTGCACGTTATGAGTTGTCATCTTAAAAATACTTAAATTAAAATATATAACACTTAATAATTGCTGTTAAATTTACTCTAGACATCTAAAAGACTAAGAACAGAGTTGAACAAAACAGATTTTTTCTTTCTAGATAGCTATCTTTTTGACTCGTAATTAGTGGGGCTGAGTTTAACAAAAGGCGATTTATGAGATCCGTATTCGTCAAGACGCGTGACATCTTCCTCGTGTTATTTAGTCTGATGATGTTATATTTTTATTTGTGGCCTCGGTAGCTTCTTCTGAAAGCTGTCTTTTAGATAAAAATACGTGGTCGATAACTTCACACCCATGAATAAGGACTTTATGTACAGAAGCCGGTAAATTGTACCACTAATATGATGAACAAGCTGCCGAGCCGTATCTTAAGCATAAATCTTAAACCTATCTTAATTTATTTTATAACCAGAGTTAAAAACAGTTCAAAATTGTGCCACACCTATCAATGAGATCCTTTTTAATGCCAGTAATTTCAGTTGAAAGAGCGGAATTATCAAAAACCTACCTGCCATGTTACCATAGTTTGATGTAGCACTTCCGCCACTACGTGGTTTGTCGACGATAAATCCTAACTTGGTTTTAAATTAACCTATAAGTGTCTTCTTTATGTCCACAGTGGCTTGCAAATATATTTAATGCAATTTTGTAGATCCCCAATATCAACGTGTTCAACATCCTCCGGCACAATCTTTTGTAGAAGTAACTGAAGTACGTGGCTTTGATTTCTCAGTTTGCGAACCAGGAGCAAGGTGCCACAACTCAAATATATGCATTCTTGAAAATTTTCATAGAATAAAAGTACCTATAAGGAAATGGGCATGTATTAGGAATGGATGTTAATAGTTCTTTACGTGGGAAGCAATCTCGTAGTACTGCTACGAGTTCCGTAGAAGGCTTCTGGAAAAGGGTCCGGCAAAAACCGGCCAGTAGACAATATGAAATAATAAACTAGCTTGTATGAGCATTCTACTACATATATAGTCATCTTTAGATTATTTTAGCAACATAGTTAAAACCTTATGTGAACGTACATAGTAGACAAATACTTTGTTTGTCATTAAGCATCACGTAGACCTCAAACAATTAATATTTTTATAATAACATGGTAAAAAATAGTACTGATAATAATAATACATACCTCTGTCTACAACTTTCATAATGATGTAAAAGATAGAGACACACGATCCTGAGATATATGTCTTAAATAAACTTTCATTATAATGATTTACTGATAACGCTAATTACGAGTGGCAGATGCGTTCACTTTGAAGGTCCGAAATGTAATGATTATTTCAAATAATTTGCAAACTATTCATAGTTTACGGATGTATGCCTACTAGTAAATAATTAGGCATAGATAAATTATGGCTGAGCTATTCCAACAATCTGGACTTATGGCCTTCTACGGGACCACAGTGCGCCGGCATGATTGATGGGAGCGTAGAAAGTGTGTTTCTTATGCCCGATTAGTACCACGCTTATTGCAACCATCGACAGTTCAGTTTCTTTGACACACATCCGACTGAGATGTACGACTCGAATTTGTTTTTGTTGCAGGCAAATAGCGGCATTTGTCATTCGCGTTGAAAGTCGCCATTAAAGCGCACGAACAGATTAAAATGACAAGTGTATGCACTGCGTTATAACGTAGCTTCACACAGTCTTTTATAAATATAAACTCGTTGTCATAAAGAATTGGTTAAGTAAAGTTTTCTCGTTTTTAAAGTTATAAAATACCCGTGAGAGAGAAATCTACCTGGAAATTACAAGTAGACGCTATGCATATCCAGACATAATAAATATTTAACGACCTAATCCAGACGTGTTGCATACGAGTGGCAACTATAAAGAAAATCATAATGCGGGCCGAAAGACATGACTATTTCGGACTGTCTTTATGGCTGCGGTCGTTCAAAGCAACGGGAAAACGAGTGCTATTACCTAGTTTGACGGGAATAAAGATCGTTGTCTAAAAAGTTGCCACCATTTGAGCGCGTAGACTTCGGCGGCGTCACCCGGGGCGGCGGCGCGGTCGTGACCGCTGCGCGTGCGGCGGTTGTCATGCGCCACTTGTGATTATCATGTCGAATGTACGCCGGGCTACCCGGCAGCTACTATTGTGCTCTAGCATGTATGACATAACGACCACATTGGTCTCGCTGGGTGGCATCGGCTAAACATGTCTACCGTCTGCGCTGCGTAAGCTGACGCATCGCAAGGCAGCCCGACGATTTGCATAAAGCGAAGACATATCAATGCAATAAAGGAGTTCGCTTTTGTACAAGCAACAAAAATGATTATTTTTGATACGACCATTACTTATTTTATTTACATGACAAGTAGATACTGTGTCCAATGATTCCTAAATTTATGTTGCAATATCAGCTTATTATAACTTTTCTTTAATACTGCTTTTGACGTCCCGAAAAACTGAACTTATAGCTGCAAAACACTAACTTTTGTCAACCTATAAAAACATGTAATAAGCCTTTGAAAATGTGTTTTATGTATCACGGAGTTTAATCTGAATTTAATCTTAGTTTCCTTTCAAGTTGTATGGCGCACGACGGCGGAACGGTCGTGCGGCACTGACTCAATAGAGCATCGTGATGATAGACACGTGACATAGCGGCGGGAATTAGCCACGCATCCGATACTTACACCACATTAAAACCTTCTGTAATTGGTGTAATCTATTATATACCAATAGAAATTGTTTGTAGTGAGTAATATCTGGAGTTACCTAATGACCTGATTCTGAATTTTTACATTTATACATAGAAAGCTACACTATTCCTGAGCGGCATTGTCGGCATTTCCCACTTTTAAAATGAAGTCGCTCACAAAATCTATGGAACTGTCAGTTCTAAATTTATATTTAAGTCGAAAACTAGAATTATATTTTATTTACATTGATTAAATTCTAAATTGAAAATCCCTTGTAGGTACCCTACTGTAATAATAAAAACTAAATATAAACTAAGATGAGAATTTGTAAAAGCATTAGCCGTCTGACAAAATGTTTCCCCCAAACGGGTTTCGAATCAACGACTCCGGCACAGTGCGTGTATTTTCGTTTCGTTAAAGTAGTAGGAACCTAACTATATCAAGTGCCTATGAGCGCGCGCATGGCAACTTACGCTCGATTGATAATTCGTCTACAAATTGAAAGGACAGTCGTTAAGGTTAACCCACCGACCCGATCGTATTGAAACGATCAAAGCTTTCATCCTTCTTCTTCTTCTTCGTCGTACGGTCATTCCTGCATTTTTCTATAAATTAAGGTTAGTGTTTTGAAGCCAGGTTACAGCCTCCGGTGTCATCTTGTTCAGTCCGGCAGGGATTTTTTCATTTGGGCACTCGTTTGTGAGGTGGTAGATGGTTTGTTCCGGGGCACCACAATCGCAGGCTGACCTGATCCTGACCTGATCCCGTCGCCTACGCTACTACTAAGCCGCTCCCTCTGTGGGTGTGAGTGAGAAACCTCGGTTTTGATGCGCGTACACCTGCTAATACTCAACGCGAAACTAAGCCACGCCGTCTAATCCCATTTAGTATGAACTTTCGTGTTTCCGTACTTTCCGTCAAAGTAGACACCGAGCCCAGGCACGGGGAAGTGGTGTGCGCCCGCGCCGACCTCCGCGAACGCAATAATTGAGCATAGAAATCAAATTACAGATGATTGATGATGCCGTTACAGCACGAACGAAGCCACAACGCTGCCACTAGAGCGAACCGTGTCATTTGCGTAATACGATTTCAACAAATATCCGGTGATAACTCGGAAAAAAACGTCAAATTGAATGTATTCTTACGTGTATAAAACCCATTCGTTAATCTCATCGGTTTTATACAACCGTAACGTAAAGGTGGTATCTCTAAACCGTTGTGTTCAACATGAAATAACGGTTAATTTACATATTTGCTTAGATGCGTGCACTAATAAATCACATAATTTACAATAGATTGAACGAATTTCTAGCGCTCCACGGAGCCGAGGTACTTTTACAGGCAAACGCGTCAATTTGGTTTGCTCTCTCTAAGCTAATAAATTCGATTATATCTGTGTCTAAACTGGAACAGGCCGGTGCAAATCAATCTTTTCAGCAATGGGTAGACAGCGAACGACATCTGTAATTTTACGAGATAGGCCATATAAAACCATTAGGGGCAATAAATGCCCGATCGACTCACGCGTGTGATGCTTTACAGCGCCCGCGCCGCTTGAGATATCGGCGTGCTTGCGCTGACGGGGACAGCACGGCCCGCTAGCGGGAGACGGCATTCCGAAATGTTCTAATGCCGCCTATATCAAATAAATTTCTTCAATTACACATGCGAAATGCGCATCATTCCAATTTCCTTCTATTACTTGATATTTTGTTAACAAACGCATAATATTTCTAAATGCAATGCATTAGATTTATACCTACATCCTGATTCCCGAATTAAAACGTCACTGATATATGGCCTGCGCCATTTTCGCAATTGAATGGGCCCATCGGCATGCCACGCGCTTCCGCCTCAGTTTAAATTACCGCGACATCCACCCTGCCGTGACACGCGTACGCGGCCGCAATAAACGCATCGAACACCCTCTTTTAGCATCGTTACCGCGAATTGAAGAATAGTTTAGCGCTTAGCGGAATTGTATTATGCGTCCGGTGTAGGGTGTTACATATACATTAAATAACCGTACTGAACATGTCTGATCAGTGGCGCGGTTCTCTAAAATAAAACAAACTGAACTATTTTCCCGCCCGCAACCCTCATTCAGATTAGGAACTCGGCACTCGTCAATAAATCACAGATATTTTCTTCCTTTAATAAGAAACCCATTGTAAATATACATGTAGGAGGTACCTAGAATAGCTATATTTTAAAGGTTTAAACCTTTGATATCAATAGGAGAAACAAACATGCAAAAGAAATTCATGTGCAACATCACGAAGCTCCCTTTTGTATTTCAAAGAGCCGAAGCGGGGCCGCGGCCGGCGGCCTCGGGCAATCTCTTCTATTCTTAACATTTATTGCTTTATTTCATTTAGCTAGAGTGAAAAGTGCCTTCAACCAGTTTATTGGCATTCAACATTGTAGAACAAGCACACCCCGAGGTGCATGCTGAGTCACTTTAAATAAATAATATTGCGTATCTATATTGACACTACTTTTGCATACAACATTTATAACATCCTATAGATTCGATAAGGTTATGCAAGCATAGTACTTATTTCCATACACCGGATTGACGGGGCAAAAATGTACCAGTGCTAGTGATTCATTAAATATCGACTAAGTTTATCGACAACTTTTTTCGTGACATATGGATCTTTAATTTCTTGCAAAAGTAAGTCGTACCTTGATCTCTTATATCTGAATGATCAGCTTTCCATGAAGATAAACGATCTTTTTTCTTTCGAGGCATTTTTTTAACCGACTTAAAAAACAAAAAGTTTCTCAATTCGTCGGAATGCTAAGGAATATTGTTGTACTGAATGAATTTGTTATTCAATTTAATTTCAATGGTTGTCAAAAGTGACTCGAGTCCAGAGTCAATGTCAGATACCGGTTATTTATAGTTGCGATAAGTATAAATAAAAGAGGTTTGCACATAATTAAAAGGTATACAAACTTGGCAATTACTTATGATAATGATGATTAAAAATTGCTTTTTATCGATGTCGACAAACTTAGTCGACATTTAATGAATCACTAGCAGTGGTACATTTTTGCCCCCGTCAATCCGGTGTTTGCTTATTTCATACGACAGCTTTAGTCAATAAAACATAGTGATGCCGCCGTTGTTTTATAATGAAGTGATAAAGCTATCAATGTTTTTACTAGGCAAGTTAGTACCCGATTGTCATAAATGAATATTTAATGATGTAGGAATAGGCTGTATTAGATTCTAATGAACTTACGTGTGTATTAGATTTTCTCCAACGGTTATAGCAATTTATACTCGCAACAGTTCAAAGGTGCTTACAACCTCATAATGTGCAAATTGAAATAATTTGATGCGCTTTCTACTGAGCTAACTTAAAGCAAATATTTACTTGAATGTATTCATTGAATCCTTGCCTTAAACCAACATATTTAATTGTGTATAAAAAACAATTAACATTAAGTTACGGTTAATCAATTAACTATGGATGTGATGTGTGATAAAATGTTCGTGAGGTCTTTTTAATGGGGTTAATGTCTGTTTAACCGCGGTGATTGTAAAGTGACCCAACTAGTTCTTAGAAGGATAGATACATTGGATCTCTTCCAGTTAACGCTTGAGCGATTGAGAAATAATTAAGGACAACGAATATTAAATAAGGATAAGTGAGCGCGTAGATTTAAAGCGGAAAAAATGCTCATCCCACTTTCCCTGCTCTATCTCGTTTATAACCATAGAAAAAGCGGTGAGTGCGAGTAAGTGGACGGAGCAGCGTGGCAATATGGCGCGGGAGCGGGAACCGGGACCGGTCGAGTGGGCCCGGCAGGTGCCGACGGAGCCTTACAAGGCTGTGACAGGACACAAACCAGTATTAGGCGAAATTTACCGCCCTCCACCAGACTGCACAAACGATAAAATAAGTTTTAATGGCACAAATCGATGCTATCATACAGATGAATCGACCGGTATTAAGCCCAGATAAATTGAATACAAGCGCAAGCTTCGCGTAGATGTATTTGTATCGAATACCTTACCTTACGACGGTTACGACACAAATGCCTATTACGCGTATTTATTTCACTGCCTGTCAGATAACGTTCTGGGTAAGTAATTTCTGGTTGTTTAGTTGTGTATGTTGATTTGTAAAGAGTAACTATTGTAGGGGGGTAATGATCTGTTATACAGTTTTAATCGAGGAATTAGTTAATTTTAGTACCGATTTATAAAGGAGATTGAAAATGACTATTAGTAAGGCGGTAACGGAGACAGCTACTTTTTATTTAATTAGAGGAACTAGCTCAAAATACGGTACATGCAACCATATACGAAATGCAAACGTCATTGAAACATATTAGCGAGCAAATATAACGAACACTCGGAGCAATAGCAACTATGTAACAATAAATGGCGTGAGTGAGCCCATTTAAGGCAAAACGTGAGGCTACCTCAATTAAATAAAGTAAAGAGAATAGACTCAACGAACGTATTGCTCAATTAAAATAATAAGTATTCGTTGTACTTCGAAAATACCATAAAATAAATTGCAAATGCATCATTAAGTTATAAAATAAATGATTATAAAAAATACAAAAGCAACCCTGGGAGTCATCAAAGGCGAAGGAAAAATTAATGTAATTGCATATACCACCACAACGGGCGATGTGGGCAGACAGAGAAACAAATTGTGATGTCGCGCGCAGTAATGCCCGCCTGACCACAGGCACCTACTGCACTCAACCGGACATTATTACGTGTGTTCTTCTTTGTAATGTAGCAGCAACAACTTAATAAGGTTGCACTTGACCGAAAGAAATCGAGTCGAACCGCTAGAAGCGAGTCGGAGAAACCCGAGGATGAGAGAGAAACGATTGCACCGAAAACCTACTTCCGAATGCCGCTTCGAGCCCATGCCGCCACGAACAATGCTACAAAATTATAGGATTTAGTCTCCAGTCCCTCATTGGGTTAGCATGATTAATCGCAGAGAAAACTAGTCTGGATTACACGTTAGTAATATGAGATCGCACGTTTTACACTGTACCGATCATTAGTACAGTCATTCCGACCACGACCGAATGTTTTTTAGATCAAAAATCACCTAGAAGCGCATGTACAGACAGAATGTGTTTAAATTACGCGTATTATACTTCTGATCCCAGCGAGTTTGATTTACGGCTATTCAAATTGCACGTCTCTGTGCGATTTGTGTTGAACTTTTACTGTTGCTACATTGTGCAAATTCATATCCAGTGAAGCGGGCTTCGCTTTTTCTGTGTCATGCTTCAATCTTCTGACAGCCGGTAAATTTATAGTTCTTGTACAAATATGTAGTAAATTGACATATTTTTTTTTCATGTAATTATTAGGAAGACAGATCCCACGTTTAAAAAATGGAAGTAATTTCCACATGCAACCGGTATGTAAAGCCCTGAGCGATATCATGGAAAGTGGTTCAATTTTTCAATTCGTTCCAGGGAGTGGAGTTAGGCGAGCGGCGCTGGCGCCGAAGGGTTTGCCATTGCACTAGTCGACTCGCAGATAAAGTGCTTGCCTAGCCACACGCCCTCAGGGGAAATGCAAACTATTCATCAAAAAATAAGACTGCGAATGCTTCTTGACTATTTCTGCTTATTTATCCAATTCTCACTTGTCGAGTAAAAATAGTCGGTAATAGAAACTACTCATGCATAAAATACATGGTAAACGCTCTCGTCTCGGTGATTGACGATTATGGGAACTAAGATTTGAGAGTTAGCGCGTAAACTGCAGTCGTTACAGCTTTCAATTTGTGACAGCCGAACAGATTAGCGAGCCGCGTCCGTGGTAATTCTTGTCTTAATTGAACAATTTCGAATTAAATGTAAGACAGCGACTCACGTAGGCGGTAGCAAGTGATGCACCGATCGAGGCCGGAGAAACCGCGATTCCCTCATTAATGTAAATCGCGCGGAGTCAGGCGCAGCCCGGGCCCGCGCCAACCCACTAACCCCGCGCACTCGCGGCTGGGGACATCCGAGAAAACCATGCATCAACTAATTTACAAGCCGCTTAAATACTAACATTACTAAGTGGCCTTTCATAGAAAGACGTTACTGGTAAACGGCTAAACGGTGGTTTAATTTACACAGCGGCTGTAAAGAAAACGTTAGTTTCTTACTAGCATTCCTTGCATTCAAGCGTTTTCAGCTTAAAATAATATCTTGGTTGAGTTGCTCAGTGTAATAAAATAGGCAAGTCATTAAACAATTCTTTTCTCTTATTTCTTTTTGCGTAAGATTTCTTAGAAGTTCTAAGCTTAGAATTACTCAGCAACCTGTATGTAATGTTAGCGTGTAATGAAGAAGGCAATTACCTATGTTACAGCGTCAGCCATGCGGAGTAGTAGGTAGAATTCTTAGGCAGTTAAATTATCATAGTACGAAGTCGGCGTGGTTATTTGTTTTTATTTTCTATTGCCCGGCCGGAGTACAATGAAGTTATAGTCCACGACAGTTCGCACATTACCATTATGCAACGCCGATTTATCTATCTTGCATTAATTTAGCTGCCAAGACTCATTATCTACATGCCAGTTCCCTAGCGGCTCTGCAGGCGAAAGTGTGTTATTAATAACCATCTGCAAATGGTTCTAGGATTAGAGATGCTGAATTCCGTATCAGTACGTAATGTATATTAAATTAAGACCAGACATCTGATATAGATAATACTCTAAATTGAATCAAGTAATGAATATTGGAGTAATTAATTTTGTAGTGGTAATCGATATCGGGTTCAAAAATAATTTCTTGCCTCGGTATTATTTTACTGTAACCTCTGCAGTGCTTCGTATTCATGTATACATATTTGCCTGCAGCTCCAAAACTATCAGAGCCATTCCATTTCGTATATAGGCATTGGACCATGAGCGACATTGATGTGCGACCGGCAACGCCTCCTTCTAAGGCCCTAGTGGCACTATCGCTCCACTCCATGTTAGCACGTAAGGCAACCTCCGCTCCCCATTAGAGAGCAACAACAAATTACAATTTCATTCAATGTAAATCCTGCGAGTTTACTCCTAATGGTTGAACTTAGACACGCCTAATACTTCACAGACAAGTAGATTAAGCTGTTCATGCCTGCTATTGTGTGGTGATGGATTAAATCAATTCATCTCTTGAGATAGAGCGTAAGATGAAGTCGAAAAGCTTCTGTTATTACTTAATGGTGGAGAGGATTAACACGTCCTGATAAATTAACTACTTTTGTGAGACAGTATTTTATATTTTTCACAAATACTTTCTATTCGTGGTTAGTGTACCTAAGAGGTAACTTTGTAAACGCTCTTCGTTAAGTCTCTAAATGTTGGAAGAAAAAGTAATGGTACCAAAAGAAGATATCTACCTAAAATCTAGTAAAATGCAACGTCGTACAATCGCAACGAAAACATCAAGGCAACCTGAATATAAAAAACCTACTTTAAAATTCACAAACGCGACGCTTTCAACGAGAGAAAACAAAAGCGGAGTATATCACTTGATAGTCGAGCAAGACAACGAAGACGCGACGATCGTAGTGTACCGACCAGTATTAGTATGGTGAAACGTAAATAGCAGGTTGAAGGCATCCGGCTCATTGAATGCGCTGACCCCATCTGATCGGTGCTCGGGGCGGCTAGCATGCATTCGGTGCCAGTGCTACCCAACATGGGAATGCATCTGAGATATATACTGGAATCTGTTACTAATTCTGAGAAATCGTTGACCATTCGGTGTCGAACAAGTGCCGACTAGGATACATGTAGCAAAGGAAATCGAACACGATTTTATTGAACGGTAGAAAGAAAACGGTATTAAATATTAAGCACGCTTCTTCGCGATGGAACCGTCATGAAATTTTAAAACAATGAAAATAGAAACACATCTATTAATTAATTCAAACTTACTAGGTTAACGACTGAAAGCGTGATGCCAGTTGGTCGATAATAACTATGAGGGTCGGCTTAGCCAAGGCAGAGTAATATCCGTGCACTTATAAAACGTATAATGGGCATGCTTAGTTACATCGATGATAGGCTATCGATGTTGTTTTACCGAGTCGCATAGTACGAGTATAGGGGCACTATGAGCGACCCACTCAGCGTGGACCGTGTTGGCGCCTGACCTTTCCGCCGGGTCAACATATTACTAGGATGGCCTCACAACACAAGCGCTCCATGTCTGCGATGGGATCAATGAGATGGCCCTAATTAACTCTAACAACGTTCTAAATGGACGAGACAATGTTGATGAGGCGAAAAAGTGGCTTCGTTGCATAGAAGCTTTATGACAGTTTTGCGTGCAGTCTATGACTCCAGAGATAAGTGTACCACTTAAACATTAACATTAAATCTCACGATTTAGAAAACGACGATAGAGTTGCGAAAATCATATTTTACGAGACTTTACTGCAATATTTTGGTCTCGTTTATTTAAAAATGGAATGAATAATAAATAGCACTTCACAAAAGCGACGATACTTTAGCAGTCTGAAATTTGTCTCGCTATAAACTGTTTAAAATAGAGTCTACAATCTATGTTGACATTTAACTTTGGAAATATTGCCGAGCTAACAGCCCGTTCATGTTATTTAAGGCAACTATATCACAAGCACGATGCAATTTATAAATGAAAGTAAAATCCTACAATGTTCTTGAACGCATAAATGATTCACCTCGGATCTGGATCACGGTACATAAATATTAGCGAGCAGTTCACAGAATTGCATTTAAATATGAAAAAACTTGAACACTCTGTGATAGCTAAGACGTTCATAGGCGTGTAATTTAATTTTCATAATGGACGTGCTGATCAAATAACTATCACGCCACGAGCGACACCTTACTATGCATGAAATGAAGATGTCCCTAGGCGCTTCATTCAACCACACGCATGCACCTGGCCGCCTTCAGACACCAATAATATAAATAATAGCGGCATGAGGTGTGAAACGTGAAATAAATTAACAATAACTAGTCCAATTGAAATACACAACCCAAAGAGCAATCTCTCCGTAACAATACCAAGCTAAGATTGCAATCTTACTTGACAAATTCGATCAAGCTAACGACAGGCAAATAAAAGAGTATATATCTACTTTACACGGACACCAATCATTATTGTCGCGTTACTATGGTAAGAAAGATGTTATTAGTATCGGGTAGTTGTCGTCTTACGCTAACAATGGCAGACAATTCATTTTTTAGGCGAAGCATAGCGACCTTTCTATAATAAAACGGACGAACACGACGAAATACAAACCGTTAGAAACCCGTGTAGTACGTGACCGTCGATATACTTCACTGCTTCGCACTTTTACATTGTTAGAAGAAAATAATGCCGATCAAAAGAAAAACTAAATCAATTCTGGACACTGTCAACAAAATTGATACATATTTAGACACTGGCGTAACCTAAATAGGAGTGCAACACTGACTGTTGCATAATGTAAGGCTATTTAATGATTTATTTACGATTGCGATGGAAACATTAAACACGATAGGAAAACAAATAGATCCAAGTTTTTCTCTGACTTTTTTTAGTAAGTGAGAATGTTGAGCAAATTAATGACTTTCCCATGACTCATGCTATTAATTAAAAAATAAATTACAAATGTTATGGATACATAATGATAAGGATATGCGATTTTGTTAGTGAATAGCACGTCTAAATTGCAGTTAGAGGCAGTTTATATGTTAAACGCACTCAGATAGTATTATAATTATAACGCCTTTTGTTCCCACAGCAATAGGTACTAATGAAAATTGTATCTGAGACTTATATTCATATATCAAAGAAACACTAACGCCGAGCTATCGCAGTCACATCAGTTCCGAAAATGGTCAAAGACACGCTTTTAGTCTTCGGTCACGATTGTAGACCAAGTGTCTTGGTGACACACATTTTGTGAGAGCTGCGAAATCAATATCGTTTTAAAGTGTTCAATTAAACTAATCCAGTAGAACATTAAAGATATTTGGAGCAAAAAAAAATTAGATATTGGTGTTTCAATATTGATAACATTGTCTGAAAGTTTTAAAAATAACCAATTTTTTGTCTTGTTACAGATAAGGAATATTGCCACGGAATCACACCGAGAACACAATGCGCCTCTTACTCAGTTTTATGTTGGTGGTATGCGCCGCTGATGCTGCAAAGAAGTTCGAAGGAACTTTAAGATCAGCGGCTGAGGCGCCGCCTCAGGACAATATAGCTGTTGAATCTTCACCTCCGGAGCAGACAATTGTAGCCGCACCACAAGATTACAAGAATCCTGGAGCGCCACCTCCTGCTGAAACGTCGTCGGAAGCACCGGCGTCGGCAGCGGCGTCAGCTGAAGTCCCAGAAACAGCGTCAGGAGGTGTTCCTCCTTCGGCACCGAGTGGCGCATCTGCCCCCTCAGCGCCAGCAAACTCATTAGAAGAATGTGATTCAGAAATGATAGGCTTCGAACTTGTCACCGGGTAAGTAAAACAATAAAAACTCAAGTATATACACCTGATTATACCATATTTACAAATAATGGTCACACAAAAACTATTTCAAAGAATGAGGATTACTCTCACATTCATTTGAAATATGATTTAAATATGATTATTTCGACCAGTTTATTTGACTTTTATGTTTTTTTTCATTAGCGAACACAAAGACGCATAATATTTAGTAGAAGGAAAAAACAACGTCAATGCAATGTTAAATGGATGAAATTAGTTTTTTAAGATGGTTTATTTGTAAATAGTTTACAATTGAAAGGGGGGTAATTTTTTGATGTGTATCTTAGTTGCGATCGTATATATTAACACAATTAACAGGTAGCACGTAAGAGGAGTACTGACCGATAATTGAAGGGCTAATTAAACTTATTAAGCCCTCGCAACGGGACAAGCTAACGTATCAAGATCCGACATCATTTCTACATTTTTCAAGTAATTCCCATTCTACTATCGCTGCGCTAAGAGAGATAAAATGAGCAAACAGATAAAGTATCCGTATAAAACGGCGATGGGGAAAAAATAAACAAAAAATCGTAGATCCATATCTACTTGATAGGATAAGTAGTAACATAATCCGCGCATTAGTTGATAATGGTAATTAATGTGCAGGTATGTTT
Organism: Acleris literana; assembly: GCA_946894065.1. Classification (NCBI taxonomy): domain Eukaryota; kingdom Metazoa; phylum Arthropoda; class Insecta; order Lepidoptera; family Tortricidae; genus Acleris; species Acleris literana. The sequence goes on from OX335669.1 coordinate 16,227,819, forward strand.
TCTCGGCGCCGTCTCACATTCTGGACGACATCCCGGGCACGCTCATGCTGACCGACTGCCTGGAGCAGTGCCAGGCCAACGACAGCTGCCGCGCCGTCAACTACGAGACCGGCCTCTGCGTGCTATTCAGCTCCGACTCCGACCAGCTGCCTGGTGAGTCATTATTCATACCAAACATGCTCCCGAGACGCAAATAGATTTTATTACAGAACGAGAAGATCCTCATGCTTGCAATTATTTGATAGTTTGCTGAACGCAAACACGATAATAACTGCAAATTATTAATAAGTTAAACAAAAATGAAGTAGGTTTAAAGCGTAACATTAAAAAAACATAACGTGCACAATGAGAAACTAACGGTGAAAGATGATTATTTTTACCATGTTTACACGTGATTGTTCTGAGAACGAACGAAATTAATAAACGCGTGTAAAAACACAATAGCCTCGTTTGGTGTATGGTATATGGGACGCGGCAGGTGTGAACCCAGATACACACAATGATGTCGCGAGCACTCTCGTTTGTCCGACATGGAGGTGTGAGTTCTCAAATGTGCGCGTTCAGATTTTTTGCTTCGACACATGATTTGAATGCCTATAGCGGCATGACGGTGCGCGCTGACCTCGCCTTATATGAAAAAATATAAATACTCTCACCGCAAAAAGGAAAACTTGACCTACTGTCGCGTCGTTTCGGGTATTGGTAATTTGAGCTAACGCCAGTAGAGTTGACCTTTAGCGAGCGATGAGTAAATATTATAATTATGCGCGAGTACCGTGCTCCACAATTTAGTTCGCTCTTCATTCAAATTATCCTTTAAGTTTTGCGTACCGTTCATGCATGACACACCGGCGTGTTTAGATGCAGTTCTACTAACAATGTTATGTATGATGATTGCACATACACTGCAGGAATAAATGATCCTATATTATAAAACTTCCGTAACGCATGAAATCAGTGTGTTTTTTAGTTTGTAACGTCTTCACGGTTTAAAGCCTCAACCGATCGACGTGAAATTTGGCATTGGGATAGTTTACCTATAGCCCATAGACGGACAGACGCTACTTCTTATGCCGGAAAATCTGACAGCTCCCGAGGGAATAGCGATAAATGACTTCTACGCGAACGGAGTTGCCGGCAAATGCTAGCTAATAAGTTCAGTTTATGATGCTGAATCGGTCAGTGACCAAATGATTAATGCCGTTTAAAAGACATTGAAAAAAAATAAGCAAAAAAATAAGTTGATGCTCTCAAAAACGTTTCTCTCAAACCACAATCTCACCTCAAATAAATCAGCAAGTTGCTTTGGCCGGAATGAAATGGTTAAATCGTGATAGCTATTGTGTGAACGACCTTACTAATTGCTTGTCTACTTAACGAACTTTATGGACCGCTTTTAGTTCGTTTTACTTGCTGAATGCAGAATTTCACATTTTCAGAATTTCACTATTCTAAATTATTACACGAAGGTAACATCTAGTGAAAACTTGCTTCGAGACGATATACATACGTAAAATTACTGGTGGGTGGCTCAACTCTCGCAAAGGTATTCTCATAGCTTTAACATACCAGTGCAAGTCTTGATGCACTCTAGTATTATCGGTCATATTGAATTAAAGCGTACAAAACGATCTCAACTCCAGTGTTCGATTCGGGGAACTGAGCTGAGGGATCCAATTACTGATCGCTCGGGTCTGTGTAAATTTCCTTAAATTAGCTAAGGTTGAACGCGCTTCTTGATCACATAGCGTCTCGTCTTAGAGCGTAAAATATTTAATGATTATACATACAAGTTACCGCAGTGCTATGATATAATGAAGCTTTCTGTCTTGTAACAAGTCTATAACAAAATTAAGTAAGTTGATATTACACGATTTTTTGTTGTTCGCAAGGTCTTTCTTCTAAAACTTTTATCGACGGCAGGAAATTGACGTTTAAAATGAAACGCATTGTCCAGAATTCATCACGCCGGCTCGTGCCAATAGAAAGAAGCTGGGATAATGTCAAATTCCTAGAAAATTTAAAAAGACTATTTGTTACGGTAACTTTGACAATTCTATTCGTGACAGACTGCCGTTGGCCGCTTACTTAAATGTTATGACGAGTCGTGACTATGTCACTTTGAAAAGGAGTTACAATTGAGGCTGTCGATAGTGTAACCGTTGTGTTTTTGCAGGTGCATTGACCAAATCCCAGTTCCCGGTGTTCACGATATACGCCCAGAAGTCCTGTTTGGGGGTGAGGCCGTGCGAGAGAGCGTGGTGCTTCGACCGCGTCCGCGGTTACCACCTGAAGGGACGCGGCAAGAGGACCCACACTGTCGGTTCGAGGCAGATGTGCCTCGACCTGTGCCTCGGCGAAAACGAGTTTGTCTGCAGGTTTGTTAAAGTTTTATTGAAAAATTACTCAATTGCATTCAGAAATAATTTAACAGCAGTGAAAACCAGTCGGATAAAAATAGTTGTGTGAACATATAGTCGAAACGTTATCGATTTTATTAAAAAGATTTCATACAAGTCTATGCTTTTTCTTCATCGTATTTTAAAATCAGTAATACGTTATATGAACAACGTCCTGTCATTAGTCTAAATGTCAGTCCTTATAAAATGCGTAAATAATTTAAAGCTACATTTCAAATTTAGGTTTATCGACAATTCTATTCTAAGCGAAGGAAAATTGAATATTTCTACCTGCTTCTGAAAACCATCACGTTTGCGGCAGACAGCATGATTGTTAGCTATATGGAAATTCGAAACCCTTAGCCTACTTCGCGAAGCTAATGGAAATTATGACCCTGGAGATGCTTTAACTTGATTTCGTGTTCAATGAGTGCACATTTACGTTATGCGCACATATTTAATGTAAATTTTCCCAAACCTTTATGACAAATAGAGCATATTTTCAACTATATTAAATAGACACAAATCACTACTAATCGTAAATAAATGTTGCAATGCTATCAATCTTTAACACAATAAAAACATGCGCACGTTAAGTAAATCCTTCTGTAACTTGTTTCGTATCAGTTTGCTTTGTTAAGCTTAGTAAAAAAAACCTATGTAGGTATAATTAAGCAGATTATATCACGAAAGATTAACAGATGTAATACATTATTAACGATTTGTAAAGAAATGAACAAAGTGGAGCGTGCGGTGGGCGGGGCGGACGACCCATGAACTCTCTCACACCGAACGACTGTGCGCAGCTCGGACTTATACTAAACTAAATGCAATTTACAAAACAAATAAAAACATACAATCGCTAGAATACAACTAGCAAATAACCGTCTTCTAAGCCAATTAGACGCGGCCACATTTAACAACGTCTAATTTTTAAGGGTTCGCTAAAATAATGAAAGAACTTCACTTTACTTTTATTACAAGAAGGCGTTTGCAATTTCGCTTTCATATGGGATAGCATAATAACGCTAGGAAAAGGCGGTCTTTAACAAATAATAGATCTGAGAAGAAACAAATAAATGGATATTTCCTTTGCGACCGTCCGTTTATGTGAGTAATAAATGGACATGGAAATGGCTCAGTATAATGATAAATGAACAATCGGAGAGCATCAACGAATAATGTTCAAGCAATTAAAATCGCTAATGATATTTTTACTGAATACGAGAACAGTTTAATGACTGACGAAGAACTGCAGCTAATTAAACTGTCGATGTATTCAGTGCGTTAGCTACAGGAAATAAATGGAAAGTAGTAATGGAACAATGGATCTTAGCAGTATTTATGGATTCCTTTTCCTGTGCGGATGATATATTAACTTTTTTGAATTTTCATAAACTTTAACATTGGAATTTTAATTGTTACTTAAATAATTAACTACCTTTGTCCTCTTTACACTTGTCAATATTTCTAAGTTACTTGTTGATTCTTAAACAAAAACAATACATAGATAATATTTTGACGAAAGCTTAGTGAAATTTTCAAACTGACCAATACAATCGCGCTAACAAGACAGGACAATAGACGTTGTAGCGGGTCATGTCTCTATCCTATTCAATCAGATCCGTTCAGTGACCCGTGTCAAATCGCATCAAGGACAGGCCCCAGTAACTAGTCAATTGTTATTCCCAGGCTTTACTGAATATTGTTCGCTATTAATCATTTCAAACAATCACTTCATCTGTATTGAGCCAGTTTTATAAACAAAACCATCTCATTACGTTGACATTCTGGCCCATATGCTTGTTTACGGTTAGGGCCGATAACGAAGTCAATCAGACTTCACCGGCGCGCCGTAGATGGCTAGTCCTGCGGCACATCTTTGCCGCGCACCTCGCTGGGTAAGTCACGGCGTCTTCCTGGTAGCCATTTCGTTTCTGAATTCTACAAACGAGCATTATATACAAAGCAGGGAGGCCAATTGCACGGCCTGCGTCTCAGGCGTCTAATGTAGCAGAACACGACTGTCCTATTGTGTTTATTTCCTTGTACGGTTTTTGATATCATTAACATAAATAGTGTCCTGCATCCGACATTCACATTCGGTGCAGCGATTGAGGACATTACGTATGGCCGGCGCGTCCACGTCTTGTAATGAGACCTTTTCGTCGTATCGCCTCGAGACTCGAGTAACGGTAACAAATTCATCCAAAAGCTTTTTGCTGAAGAAATGGAGGTCGTACACTAAGCAATTCCACGACTTCGCGCCTTCAGATTTTCCGTTAAAAATTATGCGATTACAGCGCGATTTTACTTGGTCGTGTCGTAGTGGGGTATCGTTTGACACGTGTACCGTTGGGTTGGGTACAAATCGTCGTATCTCCATTGAGGCAAGCGGGCGGTGGCGGCGCACCCCGGGCGGCGCGCATCGCGATCGTCGACAGTCACGACGTTTGGCAAATATTCCCCGGACGTGGAGGGCCCGCACTGGCCGCCGTGTGGGAGCGGCCTGCCCTATCGCTTCCTGCTTCCAAGATACGATAATCGATAAACACATTGTTCTGAGTTCTCAAACTTTATTCCACAATTTCGAATTCATTTACCTCAATAAAACTTCGATAGCCTTCGATACCTCAATAAAATTTAACGTCTCAACTGCAGCATCCGGTCAATTTATTTCAATCCGTATTTAGAGGAGCCTCAAGGCATATCGGGAAGTCTCAGAGCTTAAATTATAACTAATAGAAATGATGGTATATAAATGGCCTATTCTTTGCTCACTAAGCTAGGACCACCAGGGCGGGGTTTATAATGGATTATATTGCGTACCGATCTAATACTAATTTGGAGCCATAAGGTTAACGTGGTCTGAATTGTAGCAGATTCAATATATATCTTATTGAGAGTTTATATCTACTACGAGTATAAAGAGTAGAGAGTTTTTGGAATATCTAAACAACGTTTTGTAAATATTTTTATAAGGCTTTACAGCATAGGTCTTTTTAAAAGCATAGGTTTTTTTAAATTAGACGTCACGATGATTTAGTACATTATTATTCGATGAGAGCGTTGCATTACAAGTACTTAATTACCGGTATGAGACATCTTATAAGGACGGAGAGCCGTAAAAGCCGACACAAGTTAGTTTTTCCGCCACACGGAAGACCAGATTTAGATAGAGAAAGCGACAAATCGAATCAATCGTGTCCACAAGAAATGATAGTCATATCCAGAGTTTGATCAGCATAACACAAACTAAACGAAAGTAATTTCTCCAATAGAAAATAAACTGAAAACAAAAGTTAAAATCGTGTTTGATACGAGACTAACAAATGGCCACAAAAAGGCTATTAGAGTGTTCTGAGTCCGGACACGAGACTTTTGCGCTATCTTTTGAGAAAATGCGTTCCCGCGGGTTACTGGGGTCACGCGATCGGGATCGCTTGCGCATCAAGAGAAAATACTGAGCGAGATCAACCACGATAATACTCTTGCGGGTGGTCACTTAATAAAACAAAAGAAAACAAAGGAATCATTTAGGTTCGGTATATATTTAAAATACGCGTCCCGCGAATATTTTATTTTGAAAGGAATTTAAAATGTTCGTTCTTTTTCTAAGTAAACAATTGAAATATAGTAAGTTAGTCATGAAACGGAACAAATAGACGGACGATATCAATAAACCATGTGAACTAATCTATTTCTAATAATATAAACTTGTTAACTAGCCTTTTTAATACCTAAATCAATGTCAAAACAATACAACATGTACTCTTAATTTTAAATAAACACAGATTAAATTCATGCGGCTTACTCATGTCACTGTCATAATACCGTTTGATGCAAAATTAAATCAACAAGTAGCGAATAGCGATGTCATAACGATTGAGTAGGTTGGTCAGTAGTCGGGAAGTAAACGGCATACATAAACTTGAATCCTTGATATTATGAACCGTGTCTCAGTGAACTTCGTGGACTGATATATAAATTAATATAATGCAATACATATATGACGACTTATCAAATAAACAATCCCCGTTATTAATTAAAAATATTTTAAAACATGGGTAATCTTTTTAAGAGTGCTAAATTTACGTCAAACAATTTGCAATTGCCATACATTAAGTCGTCAGAAATTAGACGTTCATGCAAAAACGCGTCAATTGTATGTACTATGCGGTTAGGTTAACGTCTTGGGAAAGTTCACACAGCTATAAAAAATAAGACAACAACTTAGCCAATGCTAAACCGCGTGAAACATTGTTTCAGATCGGCGAACTATAATAATAAAACAGGAGAATGCGTGTTATCCGACATGGACCGCATCACATTGGCTGGGACCAATTCCTTCCAACAAAACGAAGGTAATTGTATTTTTTATTACTTACTATTTTATCTTTAATTGGCTTTTATATAAGCATTCAGATTTATTCGTATGGCGATTACGCAGTTTTTTTTGCTTATGTCATATCATATCATTTGCAAATACCTACGCAGGTTTCTAAGCCATTCGGGAACATCGGTAGCATTCATTATAAAAACAATTTATTTATTGCAGATACGGATTATTTGGAAAATAATTGCGTCGAAGAGCCTACAAAACTGTGCGAGTTCAAGAAGATGGGAGGACGCATTCTGAAAACCGTGGATTCTGTGTATCAAGACGTTCAAACCGTAGAGGAATGTAGGGAGCTATGTCTGAACTCGCCATTCCGTTGTCACTCTTACGACCATGGAGATACTGGGGACCACGTTTGCCGTCTTTCGCATCATTCCCGAGCCACTCTTGCCGACATTCAGGTAAATAATATATAACATAAAATATGAAAAACTGCATTTAAAGTAAATTAATAATCTAATCTAATTGGCAATTTTGACCAAATTACACGACTCTTTAGTCCTTACGAATTATGATACTCGTAACATAATACGACGCTGTTCTACTTTTTAGGATCCTTACTTGGAAGTACCTGAAGCTGCGACCTATGAACTATCTTCCTGCTACAACGTGTCCATTGACTGCCGCGCCGGTGACATGGTGGCACGCATCCAAACGTCCAAGTTGTTCGATGGAAAGATTTACGCCAAGGGCAGCCCTAACTCTTGCGTCGTCGATGTCAAGCAAAGCCTGGAGTTCGAGTTGCACATGGGATACAATAACATCGAGTGCAATGTGAAGCAAAACGGATTGGGCAGGTAAATTTCGCTTTTGCTTGGTCTTTTATATCTCTTAAAAAGGTATAAATGCCCTGGACCTCGTCAACTCAAAACAAGAAACTTCAAAATTACGTCGTATTGTCCTTTTATGCCGATCCTGCCTCGACTTAAGAGCGAGGTAAAGGCATAAACTATATCAGATTTTGTGTTTTTAAGTATCACTCTCAAAATTGTTTATTAAAATAAATGATTTCTCTTCAGATACCTTAACGACGTCGTTATTCAGCACCACGACACGATCGTCACATCGTCTGATCTTGGTCTTGCGGTTACTTGCCAATACGACCTTACTAACAAGACGGTAGCCAACGAAGTCGATCTCGGAATCACCGGAGATATCCAGACTGGTCTGTCGGAGGAGGTGATTGTCGACTCACCCAACGTAGCCATGAGGATTACGGACAGGAGCGGAGACGACATCATTGCTTCCGCTGAAGTCGGAGATCCCTTGGTAAGTTGTCATAATTTATGCGCTTTTCTTGGACGTATTTTTAATTTAGGAAGCATTATTATAATATATTTTTGTTTACAGGCTCTGCGTTTCGAAATTATGGACCCGAACTCGCCTTTCGAAATCTTCGTACGAGAACTTGTTGCTATGGATGGTGTCGACTCTAGTGAAATCACTCTCATCGACAGCGACGGCTGCCCCACAGATCACTTCATCATGGGACCTCTATTCAAATCATCTATGAGCGGAAAGGTAAGCGCAAAAGGCAAAATCATTTTTCATCTGCATTGGATTTCACGATATTGGAGTTTACCTCCAAAATCTTCAATTATATTTATTTATTCGGTACCCATATTTGTTGGATCATTTTTAAATGTTCTTAAATGGCCCTGCCATTTGCATTGTCAATAGGAACCATATTTGCACTAGCTTCACCGGGCCTTCAAGCAAGCCGAAAAATTTAACAATTTTTTCATCACTACATTAAAATGATGATGATAAACGTGTTGTTGGTATGAGTTTGGGTTGTTGGTGTTCGTTTGTATGTATGTCTATTATGACACCCAAACCCCTTTCTACCGTTCCACGCAATTAGAACCTATTTTTGTTTCTTGCAGATGTTGCTGTCACACTTCGACGCTTTCAAATTCCCATCTTCTGAAGTTGTACAGTTCCGTGCGTTAGTGACACCCTGCATGCCCACGTGCGAGCCAGTCCAGTGCGACGGCGGCCCGAACGAGCTCCGCTCCGTCACGTCTTACGGACGCAGGAAGAGGCGTTCTACTCCCGCCGCGCCCACTGATGATATGCTCCTCGTGCAGACCATTCAAATCACCGATAAGTTCGGGTTTGACAAGCAGCGCGCCAAGAACGTCACTGAAGACTCCGTATTTGTTAGAGAAACAGAAATGACATGCGTGAACGCTGCAGGAGCTATGCTGGCAGCCGCTGCTTTCCTAGCTGCACAATTAGTTGTCCTCGCTGCGTGGACGTGCAGTTGGCAACGACGACGCGCGGCCGCCAAGGCTGCAGAACTCCTCCCCGGACCCAACGCTCCCTCAGCTCTCTGCAAAGTCTACGATGCCAGTTTTTCTCGTGCTCACCAGAGGCACTTCTGAGTCCACGGAGACATGTCGACGTGATCAGCGTTCGCAATAGTAGTTTATGTTAGTTTTAAACCTCAGTCGAGTTTTTACTCACAAAGGCAGGTATCATTCTGTGTGAATGATGTCGATCTTTTTGGAGTGGAGGACGACGACAGTGGTTAGTTAATGGTAGTGTCCGAGCGCGGCCGCGCCGCGAGCTACGTACGGGCGCGCGGCACGGGCGCGCGCGACGCCGAGGCGGGGACGACCAGAGGAGCGTGCGCGACTGAGGATGGATGCAAGACGCGGTGCGATCTGTCAGCCTGTTGAGTGCCTGAATTGTATGCTTTGAACGCTCGCTTGTCCCCATCTCCGCCGTCGTCGGCGGGACCGCGGCCCTGAGTCGTTATCGAGATCACGTCGCCCATTCGTTCACTTTACGCTCGGCCATCCACTTGCGGAAGTCCGACAACGTATTGTACCATATTTTTTTAATAAAAGTAGCGTAAGCCTGATTTAATGATAGTGATAAGTAAAAAGTAACATTTTTGTACCTTTTAAGTAGATAACCGAACGTGCGACCTAAGTCAAGAGACGATGGATTGACGGCCGTCCCGACATCGTAATTTATTCAATTTAGCATAGATTCTTTTTTATTTAATTTATGTCCGATCATTGAATTATAGCTATTTAATAAATTTTTAATATAACTGAAATATGCGAATATGACGTGCTATCCTTTTACGTAAGCCAATTCATTACCTATGTTACTAGTGCCTTGAAAGTGAAATGATTGCAATAATTTAATTAATGTTACATACTTCCTGACTCATCCGGCCAAATCAATTTTACATACAAATAAATACTGAAATATATATTTTGTTTTATTTCTTCGCATAATCAAGATGCCGCCTGGAACAATGCATATAAACGTGAGACCGGTATAATGAGGCTCATAATAACTTTAATTGCTATAGGTACAAAAGCGCTGGTAGCTACCTACCCTATAGGCCAATACACTTGCAACGTGCTGACCAACCGCTGTTACATGGGGTGGAATTTAAATGAAGACATTGTGTTGAGTGCTTTGCCGTGTTCAGCGGCGGAAAAAGGCGAATGCCACATTTAAAAAAATGCATGCTACATGTCTTGGGTATTTCAGCCTATTCAATTGTTTTATTCACTTACATTTAATTGGAATGAGAAGTATAAACAAAAAAAATACAATTATAGCATCCAGTACAATTTAATTTGCTACAGAACAGTTTTCATTTCTACAAAGTGGACGGTATACAACTTTATATAGGGTAAAACACCTAGTTATTGGTATTTAAAATACCAGAGCTATTGACTGAATAATTATTACCTCTATGACCTTGAAATAAAGTTCAAGGTGCCATTAATCGGTAGAGTGCCTACAATATAACTTTTTCTCGTACATAAACAAAAGTAGCGCTGGTTTAATCACAGTTTATTAGCAATTTATTAAAATAATAAAGACTAGAAATTTTGGAAAACTTAACTCCTTTATAAACTCGTTTAAAAATATTATATCTATCAGAAGTATTTTGAAGGTATAGTATAAGTTTGCGTATAGTATAAGACGTATAAGTTTTTTTTGTTGTATACCATAATGTATTTTAGATACAGTAAAAACAATAATCAAATTACTATAACATGGTATTACTTTTACTGAACGAAACGAAACGAAAAGATCACAAATTATGGCTCAATACTATAATATAACCATATAGAAAGAAGCAATTATAGAGAAATATAAAAATATTCAAAGGAATCTATGCCTAATTCAAACACGACAAGACTTGAAGCTCCTAAGCATATGTTTAGTTCTATTCGTTGCAATTTTCAATGATGATAGTATAGTGACAAGTTAGAATTATGGCGCCTATTACGCTGAGTTTATCGGATAAGGTGGCATACATTTTAAGAGTAATGCAGTGGAAAGTTTTAGCTACTTTTAGTACACGGCGCGGCGGTAAATGCTGTACATAGTTAAAATCATAGTTATTTTAAATAGGTTTCCATCAAAAATCTCACCAAGATAAGGATGATAAGGTGGTATCTTAAGTAGGAAGGAAAAAATATCCTTAAGGACATAAAACTAGAGAGGTTCTTGAAATAGTCTAGAAAAATTAACTATCGATAAGTATCCGTTTTAACCGTACTTTTTACTTTTTACATGGGTTTATGTCAATATTGTGTTATTTGTCAATCGCATAACGTTATTTATATAATGTTACATGTTGGGGAGTAGGTATCGCATTTTTACATGTATGGGAAATAGGCGTGATTTAATGTATGTATGTATGTATGTAAGTGTAGGTATTGGTAAAGTAAAAATGACGGTAGTAAGAATTCGTTTATTATGGAGAAACGAGATCGCTGAATAAAATTAAATGATTATCTCATGTTTCCTTTTTAAATAGGTCGTTAAATTTAGAAACCGACTTCGAATTATTTGATCAAAAACATAATATTTAGACGCATGCAAAAAAAAAGTATGTAAAGAAATAGGATATAAAAATATATCCTTGTTTCCCTTGGTCACGCTCACGCTATAACTCGAGAATGCCATGACCGATTTGTTTTTTTTTTTGATTTGTTTATAATTACCAGGACAAGGTTTGTATGAAAAAAAAATTACACCCTGGCGGCGCCGGGCCCGGACAGCTAATCAGGAATTTTGCTCGAAAATCTTGCGGCACTTCTTCGCTATGATGGTCTTGTGAGAAGCGTTAGTAGATTCACTCACTAATTACTGAAGAAATATTTTGAATCTTGAATTTAATTTTGCAAAAGGAAAACAGCTGCATAAAATTCACTATTGTTACCAAGTATTTGAGCAGTATGAGACTGGCTGGACATCAAAGAGATGAGATCTCTGAGTAAAGTTCGCTCGGCGCTATCACGTGTGAAGGGGCACGCCTCACGTCGACATTCGTGCCCGAGATTAAATCGGCGTGCGCCTGCGACGACGGCACGCGACACTTGCACGTGTCTCTCGCAAAATAAACCATTAGCAAACACCTCAAAGACCTCATTGTTTTAACACAACACAGATCCTTAGATTAAGACCTACCTGTTGTAGACACCAACACGTGAAATTGTGTAAAAGCTGAAGTTAACCCTTAAATCTTGTGTAACGCATATCTAGGTATAAATGTTATAAATGTAGTGAATTAATTTACGATACTGTTTTTGGTCGAAAAAGTTACCTTACTATCTCAGTCAGCTTTAGTACCCAACGATAATTTAATTAAGAAAGCAAGGCGAAATAATAATGCATCTGTACATACACATTACGATTATGATAGCTGGATTGGTTAAGTAGGTAAGTATAAGTTTACGCGAGAAAGGTTATCTTTATAGAAACCACTTCTTCGACCCATTACAACTGTTTATTTTCACAGTAAATAAATATATTTTTATTATAATTGTGGTCATTCGAAAAATAAAAAACATGCCCAATGTCCCGTTGCCGCTACTTGACGCCAATAAACCGGTAGTGTTTCAAAGCACCATAACACTGAAACGTTGAATACAACATTGTGGTAAAGATAAAGTCGTTTACAATAATATGAAATATTCATAAAATAACGCAGAGCGCAGCTACCTGGAATTGCGAGTAGGCACACGCGGAGAGAAAAGCGGCGAACAAATAAACCGAACTGCATAATCGAAGATTGACAGGCATCTGTCACGAGGCATCAGATCCTTGAAATAGATGTAACATCGGAGTTATTTTGATTTCTAAGTTCTGCGGAATAATGTCCTTGAGTTAACAGGTTCTGGGGGACTGCGGAGGGTCGATCAGTCTTGCAGACAACCCCGGTTCTACTTATTCAACGAATATACTTGGAGATTCGATCTAGCCGAAGAATCGCGACGCAGATGAAACATCGAACGGCCAGCTCGGCTCTCATGAAATATGTAATCTGATTAAGTATTACAATGAGTCATGCTAGAAAATAAGGTGCAATGACCATTAAACGCACAATAAATGAAAAAAAAGTAGTAGGTACGCACCGAATACCCGTTTTCAGTGTTCCGCGTCCATATCGGCAAAATGAATCACTTATGAATCGACTCGACATTATTACTATTTCTCAACTGTGTTTTTCAACTCACTAAAATGAACTTGGCACTCAAATGCAACATTTGGTAAGTATATTATTTGCCTTTTGTACACAAAATCAGGTCCTGATGCGATGAAAATTATCCATCTGAACTGATTTCATGTATAATATGTGTTGTAGTTAAACACGTAAGTTTAAAAATATTTATGTGCCTTTTGGTGTTTAATTCTGTTATGTAAGAAAATTTAACAGTCCGCATGAGCAAAACAAAAAAAATTGATTAATCCTTGTCCCAAAATACTGTTTCGAAGAACTAGGTGTAATAAATAATTATTATATAGAGTTATTTTTTTGTTTTGTAAATAAGTAGGTATCTAACACAGGTTATTTCCAGAAAACAGCAAATTACAATATAAATAGGTGTAGAAAATGATGATGGTATTAAATTGAGTAAGTAATTTTACGTAAGTAAGTAAATTAATCTGCTATGTATCACGTACTGTAATCCCAAATAAACTCAAATGAAATAAGATCAAATTAAACCTTTTAAGCAATAATGTCATGTCATAAGCTTCTGTGAGAGTTTTTTTTTAAATTTATTTATAACACATACAGTCATATTCGAATGCGATATAAAAGTACACTGTACTAAACAATATAACTATCAAAAAGACCTGGAGGTTCATTAATGAATACACATAATAAAAAAATGCGCAAGTTTAAACTAACAATGGAAATGAAGTGAAGAATCACTAGAGATGACAATATAAGATAGGTACTATTAAACAAAATATATATGGGATACTAAAACAAATTACATTTTAATAACCTTTTAAGGCTAGTAAGAGAAACACGGAAAGGATCAATATTACACAGATGCTTATTATTATATCTAGGAACTCGTCTGAAAAAGGTATGTCGGGAGTAATTTGTGCGGGCAAAGCGCATATGTGGCATTATCTACGTAAAGGGACCTTATTGTCGATGGCGCTTATGCCGCACTGCGTCACGCGACGTCGTATTTATATCGGAGCATCTTTAATAATGGCGGAAGCGCCATCGACAATTAAGATCCCTTTTCATAGATAACGTCACATATTTTTTATCAATAGTGGTCATCGAGTTATGAACTAACAATAAGTAATAATATGTAATTGTTAAACTTAGAAAATATAGAATAAGTACAGTCGAGTGCGTAAATATGTGTACACTTTAGTACCTTATCACATTAATCCCTTTGACAGTTCATGTATGGCAGTTCAAACATGACATTAAATAGACAAGGTACTAAAGTGTACACATATTTATGAACTCGACTGTACGTGTGCCTCAACGAGGAAAAACTGTGGTACTTTGCCACGGAGGGACCCTCTTTTTATTTTACTTTTTATTTTTTATTACTTTGATCTTATTTACCAAATTTTTAGCTCAGTTCTATTGAGGTTTATTTTTGCTTTAATAATTTTAGTTGGCATAGTTTTACGTTTGATTTGTAATATTTACTTTGATGTAATGTCTTTTTTTTGTAAGCTTTAACCTTAAGCGCCTCTATTGTTGTGGCTTCAAGACATTCGCTAAGCCTTTTTAGTATAAACTAGCACACTTTCGCTGTGAAAAGGAAAGTCAAGCCATAATAGCTTCTTTCAGTTTCTTATTATGGCTTTGGACACATTTAAAGATGCACATCATAATCTACAGCGGGTGTAGGCGCAAGAAGTTAATCCACTAGGGAGGTGCAATTAAGTTGAAAATAATACCACTTTATATCACGGGATCCTAAGTATGATGTTTCAATTTTTTATTCCATTAAGATCCGTTTATTAGTTGTTAACTCATTATAACAAAGAATTAGAGCCATTTTAGCATTTAGCTAGGACTAAACTTAATTTCCATATTTTAACCCCCGACAAAAAGAAATTTAACGTGTATGTGTGTGTGTCTCCGTGGCATCGTAACTTCCAAATGGATGGACCGATTTGGACGTACGTGGTGTTTTGAAAGAAAGCTAGTTGAATCGGCATGGTTCGTAGCTAGGTTCAATAGAGAAATCAGTTGGGCAGTTGAAGAGGTATCAGGTCTTAAAGAAGGGAGGGAGGGGGATATAGGGGGTTTCTATCTATTTAATAGTTATCAGGGCTGTTTCTGACTAAGTAATTATTACCATGAGTAAGCCGTTGATTTTCATTCATTATTACCGACTGACTTCACAATAACTGTAATTTAAATTAACTCCTAAAAGTATGAAAAGTCTAAAATCACCTACTCTCCAGGAGTTAATAATTAATTTCAGTTAATTTGCAAAAGTCTATTACACTATTAATTCAGTCGTCAATATAGAGTAATTGGCAAGATTTTATTTCACCAAGTGATACTTCTCCGTTGGCCGTGAGACAAGCCTAACGGTCAAAATATTCGTTGTTAGTCAGAAGTTAGACAATTACTTGCCGTTCCTGCTTAGTCATCATCAATAAATAAACTTTCATATAGCAAATAATACACATTCTAAAGACGATAACAAAAAATATTGAATACAAAAAATGCCTGGCCTCTAATCAATTAACCTTTGAAAAATAACAGTAATTTTTTTTTCACTCTCTTATTGGATTACCAGCGGCCTCAATTAAAAGCTTAAACAATCGAAAATACGATAAACACACCTTACTTTTGGATCAGGTTTGTGACTGGTATTAAATGTTTATCTCTGGAGTCACACAAAGTTAGTATGAACGATGATCATATGAAAAAATAATGCAACCGCCTCTTTAATTACGACAAACGAACCGGTCGTCTCATGGAGTGGACGGGTTGGACTCAGTCGGACGCCTCGAGACAATAGCGCCATAAGCTAATTATTAATGGGCTGCATCGACCGCTTTATAGCTTCGTGTTACACTGTCGGTGCTCAGTAAAAAGCAGTAGTTGGAAAGCCACAGGAAGGAAGGAAAAGCTAAGAAAAAAATCCGTGCGACAGTTTGCCTGATTTTTAATAAGGTTACAAGTACAGTACGTTTGTAGTTCCACATAAACACTATTAAAGTTAGATGTTCAAGATATTTGAAGCCTCAACACAAAATTATCGTGTCTTTTCTCCGACGAGCAGAAAGGTTAGTAATTAAGCCATCATGTCAACACGCTTGAGAAGATTCTTCGCCTTATAAAAATAGCAAGCTTCTCACGACCATCGCATTTCCATGCTAAATTTAAATATACAATGTGCAGGCTTCATGCAAATTCACATCGTTTACGGTTTAATGACGGACGTCATAACATACAGAAGCATGTAATTTTATAATAATTATAGAAAATTATTTTTTAGCCGCACTAGATTGGGTATTTCTATTAAGACGTAAGGGCCATTGGGCAATTACCTATCTATCCGTGAAGATGGACGATTCTTAATTGGGGGCATCCGTTTGCATGTTTACATAGAAGTTTAAGTTGTAGGTTTTAGAGAGTGTCGGTATGTATCATTATAAAAAAGAGATCGTCTTATCAACGCATTGACGTTGACCTTTGTTGTAAATTCTGATCAATATAACAGACAATTAAATAAATAGGTAAATATAATCAAAACTGAGTTTTTATAATTATCGTCTATATAGAGAAAAAACTTACGAAGTAAATACAATAACTTACTAATAACTTAGGGAGTTCATCACACTAAAACAGAGCAACGACGTGGCGTGATTTATTGCGCAGACATATATTTTTGAAGGACTAGTCATACAGGGTATGGAGAGTTGGGCCTTATTTAAATAATTTCTTATCTAGATAATTTTCTTAAATAAAATATTTTGAAAATAATTTATTCGAAGATAACGTAAATGCCAAATAATTGTCGTTTGTTATCGAAGTAAGCTTAGATAAATAAATGTATATAGAATGTCACGTCGCGTCAAACCATAACACTGACATTTTTCGTAAAATCGTAATGTAAAAAGCCATCCCCACTTTACGTGTTAGGGAGGAACACAATTATTATTTTCTTGGTTATATTTTACCACATTGTCATCGTGACTAATAACTCTAGTAAGTATATTCATGCCAAATAACAGCTTTCTAGTACTAAGAGTCTCCGAGCTAAGCTACGGTTGGACAGACATGGCGAAACTATAAGGGTGCCTAGTTAGACTACGGAAACCTAAAAAGTTTATTTCCAAATATTTCGCCTATTTATTTCCAAAACATTGATTACTTATGTTATGTTGTAGATTATTTTCATTGTGCCAGACAACTTTTAGCTCTACATGACTGTACTACTAACATTCATCTTTTATTTGAAAGCCCAAATAATTTATCTAGTTAAGAACAAAGCTCATCTAGATAAATTCAAAATAACAAATGACTGATTATTTGGTTATTACAAATATCGAATGATTTCGTTATTTATCTTCCCGTTTATTCGTAAAAAGATAAATTTTGCACAACTTTGAGGGTATGTCCTAGAAAGTAGTATCAAACGAAGTCTAAAGATAGAGCACCTCTCGAAGTGCATCCGAATCATCCCTATTGTATGTTCCTTTTCTCCCATATGCTCGGAAATGTTAACCTTACTGTTAAAAAAACAGCCCGCGAAGTTCTGAGTTGCAGGAGAAGGAATAAAAAAAAAGTTATTAACGTATGCGGAATGAAATCTGGACAAAGTTTGAAACTCTGTTTAAAATATTAAATTCCTTAAAAAGTACAAAAGCGAGTTGTCTTTTGTTTAACAACTCATCTTTAAATAAATACGACAAATTTCATGGACGTAGGATTTTTTTAACAACTATTATGACATATCTCGAAAAAACGCGTCACAAAACTGTTTGTAATTTCTTCGATACACAACCCCTCTGGTCAAATGCGAAGGTCGTGGAGAATTTTACACAAAGGGGTTAGAGTTAAAGCACAGTTTATAGTATTTTAGCGTCCTACCCACTCAGAAAAACGAATACAAGAAAGCCCGGTTTTGGAAGACTATCCACTTTAAGCCAGTCTACTGAAAGGAAGTCGCTTAAAGAAAATGACAGTCGGCCGTATCGCAAAATCATATAGAGAGCTCGGAAAAAAAACCAAAAGCGACGGTAAATTCATGTAAAAGTATCTTAAAGACATGGGTATTCAAAAACAATCAAGAACAGTTAAAACGATTGGGTCTAAAAATCAAAAATTTACTCAAACAATCCGGCTTCACAAATTGATCAAAAATACATTCCACGCTAAAAGTGACGTCTTGTGCGTAATGAACGACGAATGGTATTTCAAATTAGGCGGAAATTAATGGCAAGGGAATTATTATTTCAAAAACACCACTGGCCCAACTAAAGAAAAAGTGAAATATGTGGAGTCTACGAAGTTTCCCAAAAAAGTTTTAAAAGTTTTACTGTGGCTTGCGATCAGCCCTCGCGGTATGTCTAAGGCCGTTTTTTTGAATCTGGGTTAGCGGTTAATGCCGACCGATATATGGAGTGATGTTTGCCAATTGTGCGGGTTTTTATAAAATCGGAACATAGAGAAGCTAATTTGGTGTTTTGGCCAGATTTGACTTCCAGACACTACTAAAAAAAAGTTAAGCAAAATGGACGAGCTAAAAATCCCTTACGGCCCCATATTAGCAAATCCAACTAAAACCCAGAACTTCGCCCAATCGAAGATTTTTTGCGCAAATCTGAAACGGCGAATCTACTCGAATAATTTTCGCCAAATAAATGTACAAAGTTACATTCGAAAGATTAAGTTAGAATTAAATTAAATCCCGACATCTGTGTTTACGTCAGCCATGGACAAATTTCCACAGAACTGTCGCAAACCAGCTCGCAAAGGAGTAAATTGTTTTTTGCATTAAACATTGTTAATAATACTATTATTTATTATAAACATTTTTAGCAAAACAGATTTTTTATTACGAGGGCTGCCTTTTAAGTTCTGTCGTTGGAAAAACTACCGTGATTATTAAAAAAAAAACTAGTATCATCTTAAAATATTTGAATTTAGAATTCAAAAACAAAAGAATATCTCGAGATCGGCCGATTCGTTTTAGTACAGCGTCGGTTCAAAGTTGACAAGTCGGTTGTGAAAATGGAAATTTCGAAGGAAAATTTACGTGCGATAATTATTTACAACTTTAAAAGGGGTTTAACGCGTCTTCAGTGCTTTGAAGAGCTGACTACGGTTTTTAAAAATGAAGCACCATGCATCCGGACTGTGGAACGTTGGTATTTGGAATTTCAACGTGGTTGCTCTAGTCTTAGTGATAGGCATCGTGAAGGCCGACCAAAAACAGCTGTAACCCAGGAAAACATTGATGCTGTACGGCAACTGAACGTCGAAGATCGCCATGCGACATACCGCGAGATAGAAGCTTCATTAAGCATTTCAGGGACCAGTGTTCAAAATATATTGCATGATCACTTAGGTGTAAAAAAATTGATCTCACGCTGGATACCACATTTACTTAGTGAAGACCAAAAAACGGCTCGCGTTAGATGGTGCCGCAAAACTCTGCGGCAATTCAACCGAGGAGACTCTAAACACGTTTATGACATTATCAGTGGTGACGAATCTTGGATATATGCCTACGATCCGGATTCTAAACAGCAGTCGACTGTTTGGGTGTTTCAAGATGAGCCAAAACCGACCAAAGTAATACGCTCACGGAGCACTTCGAAAAAAATGGTCGCCACGTTTGTAGCGAAAAGTGGCCACGTTGCGACCATCGTGCTCGAAGATCGTAAAACAGTTAATGCTGACTGGTATACCACTGTTTGTTTACCAGAAGTTATCGGCGAGTTCCGAAAAAATTAACCCAAGACGTCGTATAGTACTGCACCACGATAATGCTAGCTCGCACACCGCCCGGCAGACAATTGCGTTTTTAAAAGAACAAAACGTCGAAAATTTGGATCACCCGCCGTACAGTCCAGACTTAAGCCCTAATGATTTCTTCACTTTTCCAAAAATCAAGCAACGACTTCGTGGTCAACGGTACCGGACGCCTGAAGAAGCGGTTGAGGCATACAAAACGGCGATTTTGGAGACCCCGACTTCGGAATGGAATAAGTGTTTCGAAAACTGGTTCGATCGAATGAAAAAGTGTATTACATATCACGGTGATTACTTTGAAAAACAATAAATACCATTTAACACTTAAATTGTCTTTAGTTTTTTCAAACGACGGAACTTAAAAGGCACCCCTCGTACATTAGATATAGTTTTGAACTTTGTCCAGATTTTATTCCGCATACGTTATTCACCAACAGCAGCAACCGCGAAAATGTACGAAAATTCATTACAGGGTTGGGCAGATTAAGTGTCCTATTTTTGTATCGGCTTTTACTTCAATATAACGGTTTTTTGTTACATTATTATGTTATTTTTCATTGAGAATTTATTCGCGTTTATGATTTGTAGTCGTCAGCTTGATATCTTTTGTTTTTATATTGTTTTCAACTATGGACGGGAAACACCAGCTCGTTGTTAATTTATACAAGCAAAAATTCCGACCGTGTGAGATATTTAAGAAGCTAAAACATTTAGATATCAATTGACATTAAGCGGTTCAAAGAAACGGGATCTTCACGAATCAAGCCTAAACCCGGTCAAGAACCAACTGTTCGCGTCAAAAATACAATTAAAAACGTTCGTGAGCGCAAAGTGCCAAGTAAACTCGCTAAAGATTTGAAAATATCCCGACGGTCAATAAGTCGTATATTACGACATGATCTTGGATTGAAGGCTTACAAAAAACAAAAAATCACGGATTAAACCCCAGAAAAAACCCATGCCCAGGAAAAAAGTACAGTAAAAAAATGTAGGGACTTGCTAGCTCGACATAAGAGCAATGAAATTATTTTTTTTCCGATGAAAAGATGTTCCAATTGCAAGACAGTCACAATCAACAAAACGATCGAAAGGCTATAGCCGGGTTTCCATAGTAAGTCACATCAAATGGGCTCGGGCATTTTTTTGTGAGTACCTCTTGTAATAAAGAATATTTTAGCCGAGTATGAGCATCCTACTTGTAATAGTTTTTGACTTATGACTTTTTCAAGTTTTTTTAAATGTTTGTTTCTTCTGGATGTATTTAAGCGGTTTGCTTCAAATTTTGAAATGATGTTCTTTAGACAGATTTGCATCGCCACCCAGAAAACGAATACTAGTTATCCTATAAAAAAAAGAAAAA
Organism: Acleris literana; assembly: GCA_946894065.1. Taxonomy (NCBI): domain Eukaryota; kingdom Metazoa; phylum Arthropoda; class Insecta; order Lepidoptera; family Tortricidae; genus Acleris; species Acleris literana. The sequence continues at coordinate 16,249,229 of OX335669.1, forward strand.
CAATTTAAAAATAAACATTTTTTTTATGTGGTTATGAAGTAGTGACACCTCTAGATTTTTTTCTCAAAATAGGCCATACATTGGCCTACTACTTGCCTAAATATCAAAATTTTCCAGGCGGTACTTCCTACAAAAAATCAGCAGAATGTGTGGCCAAGTTGTGTATTCAATCGATGTTTTTCAATGTAGTATTCAAACTCTTCGATTATCTTTGAGTTTTCTTATCAGCACGGCTAGCACATGTTGTCCGCGACTTCTTTGTCGCTCGTATCACCCTTTCTATCTAGTCTGTAACAATAGAGACGCACTGAGCGACAACCGAGAAAATACGACTTGCGCTACCCGTGCAGTTTGTCGTATTTAAGAGTAAAATGCTAATGACAACTTAATATCATCGTGATGCAAGATGTTTATCGCATTATTTATCTGCCATTTATGATTTTAACTAGAGTAATTCGATAATATTTAACTGCAATGAATCCGTTTCATGGAAATAATAATAAATAAATAAATAATAATAATAATAATAGATAAATAATGCGATAATCATCGTATTTAACGACAAACTGATAAGAAAACTCAAACATAATCGAAGAGTTTAAATACTACATTGAAAAACACCGATTGAATACACAACTCGGCCACACATTCTGCTGTTTTTTTGTAGGAAGTACCGCCTGGAAAATTTTGATATTTAGGCAAGTAGTAGGCCAATGTATGGCCTATTTTAAGAAAAAAATCTAGAAGTGTCACTACTTCACAACCACCTAAAAAAATGTTTATTTTTAAATTGGTCTTTTTTTTCTTTTTTTTATACGATAGGGTGTAAGGGGGTCAAAATTACATCTTTCGGATCCCAAACCAACCTCTCCTGGACGCGGTACACCCTGCCGAACAACAAACGAGACTCTGGCGACCCACCAACCCGCACTGGACCAGCGTGGTGGGCTTATGGTCCAAACCCCCTCATGAAATGAGCAACTCCCCGTCACGGCCCCCAGTGCCCGGCCGCCCCAGGGACCCCGGCCCTGACGGAAGCCGGGCCAGCCCTGGAGCATGGGGTGCTAAGAATCCCCGGGCGTTTTCGATCCCCCGTCAAACGACCAAGGCTAAGAAAAAGGAAACTGATTCGCTGAACGTTCTCACCTACAACATCCGCACTTTGATGAAAGAAGAACGACTCGTCGAGCTGGAACACGCTCTGAATGATATCCAATGGGACGTTGTGGGGTTGTCGGAACTTCGTAGAGAAGGAGAACAGACTTTAGAGAGAGACAATAGTGTGTTTTACCACTTCGGAATAGCAGGCGGGCTGTACGGAGTAGGTTTTCTCGTAAACGAGAAGTGGAAAAACAATATTATAGAATTTCGAGGCTACTCTGAGAGAATTGCTGTATTAAAACTCCAAATTGACCAAAATCATAGCCTAACCCTAGTCCAGATTTATGCTCCTACATATCAGCACATTGCGACGAAGAGGTAGAAGTTTTTTATGATCTTCTTAATACAGCTTGCGAAGAGAACCGAGGATCATGGAACATGATTCTCGTCGACTTTAATGCAAAGGTTGGAAGGAGAACAGAATTGGATAATGGTGATGTGATCGGACCGCATGGCTTTGGCGATCAGAACGACCGTGGTACCCGCCTAATCCAATTCGCTTACGGACAAACCCTAAGGATTTGTAACACCTTCATCGAGACTATGTTGCCCTGCGTAACCGCTGTAATAAAAAGTGTAGGGAAGCTAGACGTTCGCTACATTCATGAGTCGATTGAAGGTTGTCTTCCCCATAAACTCTGGAAGTTCTTAAAGTCGCTAGGGGTGGGCAAGTCTCAAAATTCTTCTCTAAATAACCAACTCGATCTAAACGCGCTTAATAAGCATTTTAGCACTTCTCTTCTCACTCTTGAATCTTCTAATAAAGCACTGTTCACTTTCTCGTCTCGCTAATGCCCCTCGCCCCGACATTCCTCCTTTCGATATGGGTCTTATTTCCTCAGATGAAACACTGACTCTTCTAAAATCTATTAAGAAGGAGGCCGTTGGTGAAGATGGCCTGAGTTTGGATATGCGTGGATATGATTTCGTGGCGGATTCAATATCCCCTATCCTTTCCAATATTATTAATTTTTCTTTTACCTCTGGCTGTTTTCCATCTACGTGGAAACTAGCACATGTCCTCCCTCTCCAAAAATCCTCAAATCCTTCTTTCTTTTCTGACTATCGTCCAATTTCTATCCTCCCGGTCCTTTCCAAAATAATTGAACATTTTGTTACCGCAAACTGTCCCGTTTTCTCAACTACCATAGTCTTTTAAACCCTTTCCAATCCGGTTTTCGCCCCGGGCATAGCACTGTTACGGCTTTAGTCAAGGTCACTGACGACATTCGTCTTAATATGGAAAATAAGAAGGTCACTGTGTTTTTTTTTACTAGACTTTAGTATCGCCTTTAATACGGTGGACTTTGATATCCTTCTAAGCATTCTTCAATCTATCAATCTCTCTTCAACGGCCCTAGCGTGGTTTCAGTCATACCTGCGTGGGAGGCGCCAGTGTGTCAGAATGGATGACACTGTCTCTGACTGGAATGTTCTTACAGCTGGCGTACCCCAGGGAGCGGTGCTCTCTCCTCTCCTTTTTTCTATTTTCATTAATAGTATTACGGCTTCTCTTCAATCGTCTTACCACCTGTATGCAGATGATCTACAGATTTCCGCGGGGGCAAGTTTGGATGACTTCCCAACTCTCATATCTTATATTAATGCTGACCTTGCCACCATCCGAGACTGGGCTGCTAACTTTGGGCTTAAGGTAAATGCTAAAAAGTCGCAAGCAATTGTGGTTGGCAGTTCCTACTTCATCAATAAGCTGTCTAATCTCGTGGTTCCCAGTATAAGTTTTGATGGTACCACAATTCCTTTTTCTACCTCTGTAAAAAACTTGGGAGGCACGATGGATCAGACTCTTTCTTGGTCCTGTCAAGTCGCCGAGGTCAGTCGCAGGCTCTTTGCTTCCCTGCACTCTCTCAGGCGCCTGCAGAATTTTCTACCCCTTCACACCAATATTACTCTAGCTCAATCCCTTCTTCTTCCCCTCCTCGACTTCGGCGACGTCGCATATCTCGACGTATCAGAAGGACTGCTGGATAAGTTGGAACGCCTGCAAAATGTATGTATTCGCTTTATTTACGGCCTGCGGAAATATGACCAGAATGATGACGCGCCCAGTTAAAATGGCTACCGATCCGTTTACGCAGAAATGTCCATATCCTGTCGTTGCTTTTCAACACTTTGTTTTTGCCTCACTCTCCCTCTTACCTTTCCGAGAGGTTTAGCTTCATGGCGAGCGGTTCCCAGAATCGCTTGCGGTCGAGTGCTAACCTCTCTCATGCCTTCCCGGCCCATACGTCTAAAACTTACTCCAAATCCTTCTCGGTGAACTCTGTCAGACTGTGGAACCGGCTGCCATCTGATATCAGGAAATCGCAATCGGTCGCATCTCTACAAGGAAAATTGAGGACATACTGGCTTGACTCCTTATAATTATATGCTGTCCTTTGTTTTTATTATATAATATATTTATGTATATATTTTTTATGTATATTGTATGTACGTATATGATGTATATGTGTATATTTATGTAAGTTTGTGTATTTAATTATTTTGATATTTATTTTTATTACTTTTATATGTCTCTGTTAGTATTTATTCATAAGATCTAAATTTTAGTTCACGCAGTTTCTGTAAACGTTGTTTTGTACTAATGTCTACCACATTCTACTTTTCTTATTTTCCTCAATCACCGAAAGTTTAGCTGGAAGAGATCCCTTAAAGGGATAAGTTCGCCTTTGTACATTCCAATTCTGTAAATATTGTATTTGATTTGCTGTTTTTTGGACAATAAAGTGTTTACATACATACATACATACCTTCTTTCTGAAAAAACCACAGCGTCGCTGGACGTGGGTTTCGCCTTCGGGAAATGCAAAAAATGAAATAGATTCCATTCTTTCATCAAGCAAGCACATAGTAAAAGACATATCTATTCTTAACAAAATAAAATTCACTTCCGACCACAGACTCCTACGAGCAAAAATCAAATTTAACAGGAAACTTCACAGACAGCAACTATTCTTAAAACAAATCAAACATCTTAACAAGGAAACATTAATTACCAATCATGAGCAATTTAATCTATAACTTCATAATCAATTCAGCATCTTCGACACAGAAACTGACTTACAGACTAAATATGACAATATTATTAACAATATCAAAATAGCAAGCAGCAAAATCAGACAACCGAGAAGAAACAACAATAAACTAACCAAAGCAACAATTAATCTGATAGAATCCAGAGATGAAAAAAAATGTAACAAACAACAATACTCAATTTTAGACAGACAAGTTAAACGTAGCATCCGACGAGACATTCGAAATTTCAATACTAAACTAGTCGTAATAGCCTTTAAAAAATATACTTTTCTGAGAGCAGCCAAACATACAACACAAATGACTTGGATTACAAGCTTACGAGACGAGGATGGGAAAAAAAATATTGTAGCAGAGACAAAGTCAGTGAAATCTGCACAAAATTTTACACATCACTATTCGGATTTCGGACACTATTCGGACCTTTCTCTGTCATCATCACCCTCTAACGAGCAGTACTCTTGCCCCGATACCATCTCTCCTATAACTGGGTATGAAACCAATATTGCCCTCAAAAAATTAAAGTACCAAAAAAGTCCCGGAGAAGATGGTATTACAACAGAAGTCCTCAAAATAGGAAAACAAGTTCTATTGCCCCATATTACAAATCTGTTCAATTCCATTCCCCATACTGGCCAATTTCCTCGAGACTTCTGCCACTCAAATATTACCCTTCTCCACAAAAAAGGCGACAAATCCGACATTGGGAACTACAGACCAATCAGTTTAATATGGCATATTTATAAATTATTTATTAAAGTCATAGAAAACCGTATTGCCCCACTGCTGGACAGAGTCTGGAACAAGCTGGATTTCGGCCCAGTTTTTCTACTACAGACTACCTACACACGATTAATCAAATAATTGAGAAGTCCAATGAGTTCAACAGACCACTCTACTTCGCATTCGTGGATTACAGCAAAGCGTTTGATAGCGTCAAGCACTCTGCTGTATTTTCCGCAATGCGTAATCAGAGCATCGACAACACTTATGTTGAGCTTGTTGGTGCTATTTACCAGCACAGTACAGCCAGCATCAAGCTGCATGGTTCCGGCCCAAAATTCTGCATCGAAAAAGGCGTTAAACAGGGCGATCCGCTATCTCCAAAGTTGTTCACCAGTTGCCTTCAAGAAATTTTCAGACAGCTAGCGGTTTCGTGGGAAACAATGGGCATCGAAGTCGACGGGAAAAGGTTAACAAACCTCCGCTTTGCTGACGACGTCTTCCTATTCTCTCACACAGCAAGCCAACTTGAACGAATGCTCCAAGAACTGAGCACGGCAAGTCTTGAAGTCGGACTCAAAATAAATAGGATGAAGACCCAACTGATGACCAATGGCACGAAACGTAGGGTCACGGTAGATGGGCAAGATATACAATACGTTGACGAGTATATCTACTTGGGCCAGATAGTATACTTCGACAACAGACAGTTTAAGGAAATTTATCGACGGATCCAAAATGCCTGGAATAGCTTCTGGTCCATGAAGGCGCTAATGAAGTGCAACCTTCCACTTTCACTTAAGTGCTAACTCGTCGACGTTTGTATTCTTCCCATCCTAACCTACGGTGCCCAAACTTGGTCATTGACTGAAGCCCAAAAATCCCGACTCAAGATTTGCCAGCGAGCAATGGAGCGCAGCATACTCGGTGTTCGCAGAACTGACAAGATCAAAAACACCGAACTGCGCTCCCACTGAACTAGGAGCCGTCATTTGATTTGAAATATTTTCATGTACTCCCTATTTATTAGTATTAATGTGAATGCTGTTATATTTCAGCAATTTTATTTCTAGAAATTATAGTATGCAAAGAAATCATACGACTATTTATCATTACCTGTACCTAATGCTGAAAGTACGCGTGAGATTCACTGTCACTGACATTTATTAGTACATAAACTACCTTAATGACGGCTATTGGAACCTACGTATGTAGTGTACGAAAAGATATGTACGAGATGTTACAAATTAGTATTTTTTAACCTTTGGATCCGCGTGATATTTTTTGGAAAAAATATACGTGGTAGAGTATTAAATGGTTCACAAAATATCTAATATTGGAAGGTGTCGCCAACTTGCAAGTAAAAAAAAAAAAAAATTAAAATCGATTTTTTTCCACTAAAATGTAAAATTAATAAGTATTTTTTTTTTCGAAAAACATCCTTAACTATTTACATAATATATACCAATTTCAAGAAAATCGGTCCACTAGTTTAGTAAAAAGAAATTAAAAACGATTTTCCTTTTTTTTTATTAAAAAAAAAACTACGGCCATTTTGGGGCTAATATTTGGTGAAATTACAAAGTAAACAAAGGCAAATTATCCGAGTAGAAGGAAAATCATTTTCTCGCCAAAGGCGAAACTGCCTTCCTAACACGGCTATATCATATCCTTTGACGGATTTTATACCTTGGCAAGATTGGCAGAAAAAAGTTAAGCAAAATGGACAAGGTAAAAATCCCGTACGTCCCCAAATTAGCAAACCCACCTAACGCCACAGAACCTCGCCAAATGGAAGATTTTTCGGGAAAATCTGAAACGGCGAGTCTACTCGATTAATTTTCGTCGAATAAATGAACAATGTTTAATTCGAGAGATTAAATTAGAACTAAATAAAATGCCGACATCTGTGTTTACGTCAGCCATGAACAAAGTTCCACGGAACTGTCGCAAAGCACCTCGCAAATGAGTAAATTATTTTTTGCATTAAACATTGTTAATAATACTATTATTTACTAAAAACATTTTTAACAGAACAGATTTTTTGTTAAATTAAATATGGTTCTGAAGTATATCCAAATTTCATTCCGCATTAATACCTAAATGTTTTAATTGGTCCTTGTCCATTACTGGTTCCGTCACCCTAGTCAGTATATCAAAAATGTCGTAGAATACTACAAATTGTAAAAAAAACGAATGCCCCTTGAGCAGCTTTACCTCTGGAATTTCGCTTGCCACTGCTTCCTAGGACATCCTATACAGTAATATTTTTTTGCAGTTTTTTTTAACAAGAGCTTTTAAAGTGCGTTCGTGCTGGCTCGCACAGTTCTAGTGAGAACGCAGCCAAAACCGGAGTTCTCGAACTTACATGCGATTTTCGTGGGGCGTAATTTCTTATCATCGGTTTACCACAAAAAGTAATACAATATAGAACAACCAACGCTGATGTGCATAGTTTTTCTTTTAAACAATACTACTACCTATTACTAAATACTTGTAAGCATTTTAATTAATTAAGGTTTCAATATCATGGAGTTTGCTATTATCTATTAAAAACGATTTGGACGGTTTGCTCCAACAAGGACGTTCAGATAGAACAAATAAACTCAGAATCATAAATCATAACAAGATAAGGCAAAGTAAACAAAACATAGCGCAATGATTTCTTGTGATTAACACTCTTTTATTTTTGCAAACATCCTACAAGCAAAATAGGCAGTTTCGTAATAAGAACTAGTACTTACATCGTTAAAGGCGAATCAGTTAGCAGATCGTAAATCACTTAGCATACGAAATTGAAGATGCGCAGGAGTGTTCACGAAGCGAACAATCGATTTCGGATCATTATAAGTACCTACCTACGACAATTCCGCCCTGGAGAGTTGAAAAGATATAATAACTGGAATGTAAAAGTCGTTACAGACTAAACCGTTCGCAGTATATAAACAAGGTAGTACATGGTGTTGTAGTTTCGCAGCAGATGCGTCTTTTCTTTTAAAAAGGCAGTATTGTAAGCCGAGAAAGAACATTCGTGGCGCAATTTGTGTACTTATTTGCATCCCGATGGGCTGCGGGTTGAATCACGCAGATGCTCACCCGATGCGAAAATAAACAGAGAAACTAAAACAATGATAGCGATTGTAGCTGGATAGGGCGTTTAATGCGATTTATAGTAAATAAGGGTCTAAATATGTTTTCAGAATAGCCAATAATAGTCAATAAGTGCATCGGTGAATCGTCAATTGATCTGGAAACTGCCGGGAAAGCGTTGCGGCCTTGCGGCGAACTACTGAGCGTTTTAGTGGCTGACAGGGTATTTTGCAAAGATTACCAAAATTATTTATTTCTTAGATTTTCGAAAAAAAAGTCAGGAGTCTACAGTTTCATTGTGTTGTATGCCCAGTTAACTAAAATCATTTAAAAAGTAATTATCACTGGCCAATCAGAATCAGATGTCAGGTTTGGAATAGGTCACGTGATTTTTTTATAAAAATCCTTGAAATGTACCCAAAAGTCAAGTTTGGAATGATGAAGAAAATTACCAATCAAAACAACACCCTGTATATTATGGCTATATCTGTAGGAAACACCAAGATTGATATGCAGGCATCACGATAAACATGCCAAACCCGACATAACAAATAACCGAAAAAAGCAAATTATCATATATCGATGCGCCCACGCCGCTTCTAGCACTTTTTACCCCGACCAGTCAACGAATGGGCGGACGGACCCTCCAATTTGTTGACGTTGAGGTCCTGAGTATGATTGCGCAAGGATTCGTGATGATTCGTATTCAAAACGACTCAGGTGGGAGGTACGTGAACGACATCTGTGATGGTTATTGAACCCCGCATTATCATTACAATGTACATAATTATTTACCTCTGACTGACAGTACGATGTATTTACGAGATAAGAGCAGCATAATGGTATGGACCGAGCACTCGCAAATATTAAGATAAGGAATAACTTGTTTCTGCGGCCGAAAATATTTTTCGTTAATGTCTGTCAATTTAGTAACGTCGGCAATTTTTAAGTGACTTTATAATTAAAGTAACGTTATTCAGAACTATTTTAACAGCCCGTTTTAAAGGTAAAAAAACAAACGGAAATCAGCTTAAAAAATCGTCAGAATAAGCCTTTTGCTGTACAAGACAAGCCTCGAATTCACCATTAAATCACTCGCAACCCCTCGCACTAGTCTCTTGGTGATACGTATGAATATGCATGTCTGTAAGCATATTCAAATAGATGGCAACTGAAACTGACATATTTACACAAATAGTTGTCTCAGCTTCTCTACTACAACTATTACATGCCTTTGACGTATAATACATTATAGTATCAGCACCATAAAATGATAAATAATACACGAATCCAATATCAGTCTAATAGATTTTTTTTTGAAGCCGGATCTTGTATCAGAGATCGCACGTAGCTGCATAAGATCGTTTTTTTCTTGGACTTTATATGCCAAACTCATCATTCTAAAACGTTTTAACAACATTTTAGTCTCACTAAAAGTGCACGCGCACGATCACAACGCTAAAGTAATCCCATTGGATATAATTGTTATGTAAGTAAACGCGATGAGGATGAGGGATGAGTCGGCTCGTCGGAAGTGATCAGAAAGGATCACGACGGACCGACGCGCGCTAACAATCCGTTAATAGAGGATCGTGTTCGTGACCCCGCCTCCTGTAACACTACATTGTCTGATATTGCTATGCCTGTTAGGGTTCCTTTATGTTGAACTGTTGCTTTAATGGGATTTTTATGATTGATGTTTGCAGGTAGCGGAGCTATTTTATAACTTTGTCATCTGCTTTACGGAAAAAAGCTATGCGTGCGACCAGAAATCTTAGTATATTTGGAAGTGGACACTCTTGTGTTTAAAGGTGGTACGTATTAAAAACGTGGTATTATTTACGATTTAAATACGGCCGCACTTAAAGTCAGTTGATGACGATATAGTCGCTCCTTAGTGACTATTTTTAATACACAAGTTTAAAAAACACTCATTCCTGAAATACCAGAATTTTAAAATACCAGTTTCTCAATATTTCGGAATCCCAAAACTAAGCATTCAAATTAAGGTATTGCTTATTATCTTCACCTAATATTTCTGTCTGGTTTCAATCTGATTTTTTAAGAATGTGTTAAAAAGAGTAATTTGGTATTTTGAATAACTGGTATTTTGGGAAAAAATGTGAAAAAAGGAACGAGCTAGTTATCTCTGAAAATGTCTCTGGTTACGGCGGTGATTCTCATAGTAGTAAAGTATGCAAGGACTGAAACAAAGAGTATAAAATATGTGATCAAAAATAAGGAGAACCCTAGGCGGGTTAAGTGATGTTTTTTCCCGTCTATCGAAAACTACAAGTTGGAATAGAGATAGGATTCTTTCTTTGTTGCTTAGAGGCGGGCTGGTTTGTTTTTTTTGGTCAGATTTTAACGTTGGTGGAGGTCAGTGGCTTTTGGATTTTTGCATATCGTATGAGTTCGAGGTACAGTTTTTACATAACTTTCGACATTTTGTTTTACTTGACGTACCTATATTAAATAATAGTACATTATTGCCTAGGGAAGTAGGCAATTGCGCGCCAAGTAAAACGGACGAGCTTGCGAGTCCGTTTAAAATACGAAGCCCGCAATTGCCGTTCCTGCCAAGGCAAATATAGTGCTTTTCACAAAAATCTCAAGAAAAAATTGTGTTGGAGTAAAATTAGCTTCCTCTTTCAATTCTAATGGCGTACAATTAAAATCTTCATCGCTTGAACTCATTTCACTATTTACCGTGAAAAAACCATCACTCTTTACCGCCTTTTTGTTTATGACAAGTAGAAACGAAAACTTAAAAAAAAACACATGCTATTCGAAAAACAGGTAAAAAAGGTATGTTTCGAATAAAATATGCATGTATAAGACTTGTGCCCACATTTTATTATGGCCCTTTTCGCTTTTTAAAAAGTTACAAACTATACAGTAATGAAATTTGTATGCAATGTTTTTTTTTAAATTGAGAACCGTTTGTAAACTATTTACTTCGCGTCCAAATATGTAGATGCTCATGTCAACTTTTCCGGATATTTTTGACAAAATATTTTTTAAGTAAGTAAGTAACTACCTATGTTAATTAAGTTATTTGTAAATCACGAGTGAACACAGCGGCAGATAAACTTGTATTGTTTTGTCCGCTGTCAAACCATTTTTTTCAACGATCATTATCCAAAAATATGTTAAAAAAAGGCTTGTAGTACTGTTAGGCGATGGGCTTGCAACCTGTCACTTATACACTGGTAAACATCTTAGCCTGATTATGCAAAATGTGGTTACAGAATTATCAACAAGCTTTTAGAGTTGTTGGCAATTCTGTAGCTCTGCCTACCCCAAACTGGGAATAAAGGCGTGAGTTTATGTATGTATGTATGTTAAAAAAAAAACACCCATCATTAATATGAACTTAATGGTTTATCAATCAATTATAGTTACAACAGCAAGTTTATTAGTGATTGTACTTAACAAAAGACTTCATGACCGTAAGTTTGAATTCCGTTAGAACACCTTAAATAAACGGATCCGTAAGATGGATGTTACAATGAATTTTCAATTCATAGAAATAAATGTTTTTATTATCTAAAGACTTGTTGGGCTTGTATAGAATCAAGACGCTCAATTACAACAATAGCAATTAATCTTGCCAAGAGCGACTAATGTTTGTTGTGAGCGTGGCAGTAATTTTTGCAGAATCCACTATTGCTATGTTTTTTAATGTTGCTTCATGCTCTAAATCATGTAAATAAAGATTTACGATTACTAGAGCTAGAATATTGTTAATGGGTCGGTCGGTCGGAAATGGATTCGCTTTATTTGTAACGTGCCAGCATTGCCTTTTTAGGGCCCAAATGTTAAAACAGCGATGTAATGTTTCGTCGCTAAAATTTACTAGTACGCTGGACACTTTGCAAAAACTTACGTGATTCAGGCCGTTCAATCATAATTGTATGTTAGTAAATACATTTGGACAGGTGTGAAACCTCTAATCGTCTGTTTAATTTGTGGGTGGAATCCGTACTTGCAATTTCGGGCCTTATTATGAGTTTATACACTTGAGTGCAAATAAATCGAGCCACCCTATCAATTTTTACGTTGATGCCATATCATGAAAATTGGAATGCCAGATGATAGGTAATTTTGTCTTCTATTGAATGACACAATTTTTAGTGGTGGGAATGGATCACGTTGGTGCACATACGGATTGTGCCACATAATGCGGTATAAAACCGTTTTGTTTGTTGTGCTAGGCATCAACAACGGAGGTCAATAAAAAAAAAAGTTTGGTACGTCATCCTGAACAAATCTCTGCTCGATTCTACTAGTAACATGGATACTTACCCGTCTGAAGCCGCCCAAGCAATTGCTCTGTCGCAAACAGGGTTGGGTCAACGTGAAGTGACCCGACAAATGAACCTGACGCGATCATCAGTCCAACGAGTATTCCAGAGGGCCCAAGAGACTGGTTCTTTCTGAAGAATACCTGGCACCGGCCGAGTGCGCTCTACCTCGGAGCGAGATGACCGCTTCATTGCTATTACCTCGCTACGGAATCGGTGACTCAATGCTGTTCAGTTTCTGCAGAAGCTATGAGAGACCCGGAATGTGTCCATCAGCCGATGGACAGTTAGAAAAAGACTTGCAGAGAAGAATTTGATATCACACAAGGCTGCGAATGGCCCCAAACTGACCTCAAGTCACCGTCAAGCACGTCTTCACTTTGCTCGGGAACATGAAAACTGGACCCTGGAGCAATGGAGGACAGTACTCTTCTCCGACGAGTGCAGGATTTGTCTTTTTGGCAATGACGACAGGAAAAGGGTCTACCGAAGGCCTAGAGAGCGATTTTCGCAATGCTGCATCGAAGAACGAGTCGCCTATGGTGGCAGTTATGCTTGGTCTGGGCCGGCATTTCTTTGAAAGCGAAGACAGACATTGTGTTCGTTACTGGGCTTGGTATCGGGCCAAATTCAAGAGGATTGACCGCTCATCGGTACATTGAGGAGGCCCTCGCTGAACATGTGGTCCCATATGCTGGCTACATTGGCGACAACTTCATGCTGATGCAAGATAACGCCAGACCACATACAGCTCGGATCGCTCAGGACTATATGTAGCTCTTGCAATTTACGATGGCGAGTGGGCTTTACTTGGGGTAAACACATATCTGTATACGTGTCAAAGTGTGAGTGACAGCGAAAGTGGGTATGGTACGCATAAAAACATAAAGAGAAAATTATATTATTCTTGAACATAGGGAAAACTTTGGCGACCATTATTGCTCGTCCCTATAAACAATATAAAATAAGATAAAACATCGAAAACAACAAACTATTTTTTTTCTTGCCGTGATATGCGACCTCTTTGGTCGCATCTTCTACGAAATTGTTCTCTATCTTGTCACGAAGATGACATTTATAATGTCTCCGTATTTTGTCTCCTAATATTACGTACAATTTTATGTGAATTAATACCTATCTTTAGGTTTTGTCTTTATTTAAGAGTGCTTAATATGGCCGTTATTATCGTTTGACTAAACGTGGATAAATCATCCGTCACTCTCCTACTTATATACTTGACAGAAAGTGACGAATGTTTTATCCACGTTTTGACACGCGATATAGCTCTGTCACGCGATACACGGATAGGCCTACGGTTCTACCTCATAAATTGACTATTTTTATTTTAGCGTACTTTTAAATAAAAATATGTTATATCAGTATGAATTGCACCTTGCGTTTTTTTCCGGAGATCAGACATGCTGATGGTACTTTGTGGCAGTTATCGTCGTGGAAACAATATGCACAAGTGACTTGAGCGACGGCGCGCTCGCGACTGATCGCTCTGTCAGACACGCACATTAGCGCAATGTGCATGTACACGTTCAACTACTAATAAAGCCCACTCGCCATCGTGAATTGCAAGAGCTATACTAAAGAGAGGTCAATATTCCTGTCATAGATTGGCCAGCGCGGATCCCGGGCTTGAACCCAATAGAGCACGTCTGGGACGAGCTCGAAAGACGGATCCGGGCCTGGGATCAGATTCCTGAGAACCTGCACCAGCTAAAGACAGCGATCGAGGAAGAATGGACGGGCATACCTCAAGATTTTCTTCATAAACTCGTACACTCAATGAAAAATCGCATGCGTGCATGTCGATTAGGAGGCAATACACTTTATTAAAACCTGATTATTTGTTTTAATTTTCATAAAACCCTTTAATTATTCCCTCGTATTCATTGGTTCTAAAGTATGCATTTTAAGTGCCGTGCGGTTTTCGGCCCTGAACGAAATGAAAATATCCATTCCCATCACTAAAAACTATCATTCGATAGAAGACAAAATTACCTATCATCTGGCATTCGAATTTCCATGATAACACTTACGACCTTTACACAATAGGCACCAACGTAAAAATTGCAAGGGTGGCTCGATTTCTTTGCTCTCAAGCACTTTGGTTCAATCTTTTTCCAGTATCTATACCAACATTGTGCAGGTCTCCGGTAACACAAAATATAAAATCTGATCTAAAATGAAATAAAATAAAACAGTCTTAACAATAATTTAAAAACAAGGACGACTATTTTACATACCTAAGCACGCAAATGCTGATAATACCTTCGCCGACTTGTAACCATGAGACCTTACGAAATCCTAACACGTCAGGTTCCATTTTTAAATTATTACACAGTTATTTAAATCGAAATCACTTTTATTTCTAGCCAATTACAACTCGGTTTGGTCACTTACCCTTAGTCTCTGGTCGCCAACGGACCACACGCGGCTAGCGAAGTCGTTGGAAGCACCGACTATGAAGGCACCTGTTGAGTCGTAGTCCACTGACATGACGCCCTTGTTGGATCCGACTAACGTCCCCTTTGGCTCCACAGTGCCCACTGCAAAAAAAAAAACCGTAATCACGAGTAAAAGCAACGGAGTCTCGTTTTACTGAAATTGTGAACAAAGTGACCTCAGTCAGATCAACATTAATAAACAAATAGGTTAGGGTGCTTCTTATATGGCCCAAAAAATATATTTTTTTAATTTATCGCGCGGCAGTCTTTTATTGTGTTCTAAGACACAAAAAACGAATATTACTTTTTTCGCATTTTTAAAGTAATATTTAGGGGCTGCTACCAGCCAATGAAAAATAACATTTATATGGATTTTTTTTTAAAATGTATTAAATTCACAATCTTAAACAGAACTATTATTTTTAATAAAAATAAACTAGGCTAATAACGTCGTTTTTTTTGGGTTATTGAAGTTGTGCCTGATTTTTTTTACAGTCATTAGAGTAGTAGAGTAGGAGTAGGAGAGTATTGTTTGGGTTCTCCGTTGATGGTAATTATTTATTGTATTCTCCAATTAAAATATTGGAATAAGAGTGTTCCGCCTTGAAATAATGCGACGAACAGTTGTAATAGCATGTTTTATTATTAATTTCAAACTTTGACCCGTGGTAGCGACCCCTAAAACGAAATCGTGAAAAAAAAAACAAGTCATAGGTTCGTTTTTTGGGGTAATAAAAGCGAATGGCGGGTTGCCACGGCTTTTTTCAACAGTCGAAAAACATTTTTTCAAACAATAAGTTGAGATACACGTGGTAGCGACCCCTAAAACCCAATCGAAATCAAAGAGTAAAATCATAGGTTCGTTTTTAAGGTAATGGCGGGTTGCCGCGACTATTTTCCAAAAGTCGAAAAATAAGAAGCACCCAAAAATAGGTACCTACCTATTAAACTATTTTTATGCAGACTAAGTCACGGGCCAAAGCTAGTGAGCCTATATTTCCTTGAGCAGACAAATTCACCTCTATCCCTGTGTTCATACGTAGAACAAGGCCATTCATGTAATTAGGGATTCATCCGAAACCTAGATGACTTGTGTACCTTATTATATTACGAGTTAATTAGCTAGTTCACAGCGTCACCGATAGAGCTCCATGTTATAAATATAATTTAAATGTTAAATTCAATTATAAGATCACTTCCGATTAATACAGGATCAAAACGCACTTAGTCTTTTTCCGCCTCTCCCTTCAAGAAACCTCGGTCCGAACGGACTGTATATCATAGTTTCAACTACGTACTCTAGGAATATCATGCTATCGAATGTTCTTTGGCTCGACTGTTATTGGATCGAATATTCGCTGGGTCGAAAAGCGTAGAAACAATAAATCGCCAAATCGAAATTGACGTATCGATTATCATCCAGCAGAAGATCTCACGCACAAATGTTCATTGGCTCAACTGTAACTGGATCGAATATTCGCTGGGTCGAAAAACGTAGAAACAATAAATCGTCAAATCGAAATTGAAGTTTCGATCGATTGTCATCCCACAAAAGATATCTTGGGGCTGATTTTTTCGATGATGATCGAGCGCTCGAAAGTTTCACTCAAAAGTGAGTAAAATCAGTGAAACCGTTTTCTGAAATACGAGCGGTAGAATTGAAAACGAATGGTGTGGACCAGTTGTCTTTAAATTTTCTATCGCTCGTAATTTCAAAAATACGGTTTCACTTTCGAACCAAACTTTCGAGCGCTCGAAAGTCAAAAATCGGCCCCCAGACACTAAAAATCATTACAAGTAAAAAGGGCGATTAAATAAAACTCTTTATTACTCAATCAATTTAGACTTACTATATAAGTACTTCAAATAAAGAGTTATCATATTGCAGGAAGGATAGCAAGAAGCGTTATTTACCTCAACAGCAATAAAACGGACGAATTTTCAATAGATATCAGACTTAAAAAGACTCAACGAATGTCGATCGTGCAGGTGATCGACCCAGTTTTGATGTGACCACTGAAAATTCGATACACCTCTGATCGAAACCGTATAATTCTAGATTAGGTACGTTTTGTCGGTTGTACATATTTCGGCCACAAGTATTTCGATCTAACGAATATTCGTTACAATAACAGCCGAGCCAATGAATTTTCGATAAACTGATCGAAACTATACAATTGTAGATTGTACATATTTCGGCCACAAGTATTTCTATCTTGCGAATATTCGACCCAATAACAGTTGAGCCAAAAAACATTCGATAGCATGATATTCCGAGAGTACGTAGTCGAAACTATGATATACAGACGTCCGAACGTGGAAAAATGAATGGGTACCTATTATTTTATCGAAATACCTTACAATGAACGTATCATTCATTACGCAGAATTGGCATTCCATCGAAATTTCTTTATTTTCTCGCTGCATTTTTTTTTTGGTAGTCACAAGTCTAATCTAACCTAATCTATTCAATTCAGTCAATTTCAATTGGCACAGACGTAGTTAATGTTTAAGATACCCTGAAAACACCATGGTTTTATCAGAAAATAGCGTTCGATGAAATTAAATTCGATGAAGTGATACAATGGATGGAGTGAAAATCGATAAAATGATGGGTTAGGTACCAAAAATAATACATGTGTGCAGGTTTTCTGTGTGTTAAAGTAAGATTACAGCCCAAAGCAGTGCTTTTTACACACCTATTCACAAATTAGGCTTTCATGGACAAAATTCACACACACACATATTATGTATATATCCACATTGTGTTCGTGTGATTTTTAATATACAAACAACTCAAAATTCCTATACCGTACGTCAGTGACTTCTATGTGGTATCGTTACATTTTTTTATACACAAACATCAACTTACTTTTTGACACATCCCATAATTTTACTTTTCTGTCTTCACCGCCTGTCGCAACCGTTCTTTCCGTAGGGCTCCACTTTACCGCATTCACATCGACGTCATGAGCGTCCTGTGAAAACAGATAATAATGCATAGAAACCAATGTGAAACAGTATGGCACGTACAGGAATAACTACTGTTTGTAAAAACGATGCTAGTGGGATGATTTATACTAAGTATCTGTCATATGATGTCATTATCAGTGATCGGAATAGGTAGAGTATATTTACCTAAAGTTCGCAAAAGGACATAATATAGAGTGGTTACAACCGGATGAAATATTAATTTATTTTATTGAATTCCGGATTTCCGGTATTTTTAATGCTAAGTATATGTAATATTTACTTACAGTATGGGATATTTTATGTTAGTTTGTGATAAAAGGGTCCTGTAACTCATTTCTTTTAAGTATCAGAATAATAGGTGGAGTATATTTATCTAAACTTCGTAGAACAGAGCCATAAACAGGAGACTTCCTTGCTACTACATTTACCAGTACCAGAAATATACCGTAAATCCGGAACTAAATAAAAATAAAATAATATTTCACCCGGTTGTAACCACTCTATATTATGTCCTTTTGCAAACTTTAGGTAAATATACTCTACCTATTCCGATCACTGGTCATTATGTAAGTCGACTGACTGACATAAGACTCTTAATATCTGTGGTTTTCTATAATACAATAATCAGAATCCTGCTAATACTAAACTGCGAATGTGTGTGTGTGGGTTAGTTTGTTACTCCTTCATTCTACAATTGCTGGACGGATTTGGAAATTTGAAATGGAAATAGCTTATACCCTGGATTAACGCATAGGTAAGTAAAAGTTCCAGAGGGAATAACGATAATCGAAATCTCCACGGACGAAGTCACGGGCGGAAGCTAATAAGTAAAATAAGTTCAGTTTTGGAATTTCCGTTTATTTGGGGAGCTCATTTCGTGGTTAGTGTAAGATAATCTGTCAGAAATCCCCCTATTCGTAGGCAAAGGACCAATTCCTTTCAAACTGTCACTTGTATTATATTAGTCAATTTTAATAGCCTATTAGTAACGGCCTTATTTTCACATCTCCGCTGATCTCTTTAGCCAATTCCCGTCAGCCTGGATTTAATGTGTCTAAATCGTTACGCCATCTTCTTTTCGGTCTACCTCTACCCAGGTTGCCGTTACTTGGGACCCAGTCGGACAAGGCTGCCGAATAAATCCCGATCGATAAAGCAAAGTTTATATTAACCAGGTGATTTAGCGTACCAATAAGTGACTTACAAATCTCAGAGCAACCTTTGACGGTAGCGTAGTTGCATAGAATGGTAACGAATCCATTATTTTGTCTTCTGCTGAACTACCCGCTGAGCCGATGCTGCCTCTGCTACCGCCTTCTCTTGCCGCTTCTTCTAGCTCTCTTCTTACCCTGTCGCTTTTTTTTCTGAAAAAAGGTTAACTACGTTGATACTAGTCAAACAGGCAATTGGTATAAGCGAAGGTCTCTTTCTCTCTCCGTGTTACAGCCACTCTTTACAGCAGAACGGCAAGCATAATTTGCATTTTCTTGCTTGTCACTTAGTTCGTGTCTTTCGCTACGAACCAGTTAGAGAAAAATATACTAAGCGGCAAAGAAGTCACGGGCAAATTTTGCTAGCCTCCCAGAAACAGTTTTGAGCGAGTTATTCCTTCCGAAGCTCAATTTGAAAGCATGGATTAGACCATAGCAACATGCTTCAGCCTTTTAATGATGTTCATGTGACAAACCTTATATTACTTAGGTAATAAACCACACATGATTTTTTCATAGCTGAAGATGTGATTTTAGAAGAAGTGGTGTGAAGGTGAAATGCGAGTGAACAAAATCAAAGAAAAATTGTGCTACTCACTAAAATGATTATAACATCGGCATTAAATATATTTGAGCATACATGGTGCTAAGAATTTCTGTGCACGCTCTAAGGCCTTTAACAACACAGTCGGTCGAATCCAGATATTTTTTGAGCACCTTATATGCTCGTATGTGTATTATGTGTATTTGATGGCAACTGTACATCGGTTTACAAGATGAAATTTGTTTACAGAGATGGTATGACAACAAAAACAAGGAAAATTACAATTAATAACATGTGTACTAAATACAGGGTGGATACGATTTTGTGAACGCGCTCTCGATCGCCTCCAAAATCAGTATAAGAAACGTTTGTTATAAAAATCACAACATGTATAATGTTATTGTATTGTACAAATAAAAAAATGGTTTAATTAAATACACTTCTCAAACATTTACTCAGTCAGTCTGACTTGTTAGATATTTAATGCTATTTCTATTAACAGGAGTTTATAACCTGACAAGTTGCATAAAGACCTTCGCCATGCCAGCGATAAATCATCTGACGTAAATCTAGTTATTTGTGACAATCACGAGTCGAAGTGTAACTTATTTTTAAATTGAGTTATTATTTAACATAGAATTTGCTGTTTTGGTTTTCTAGTAGCTCTTTTTTACCAGTTTTTAAAGCACCAGCCCCCTTATTATGGTCGCTTTTATCGCGGTCGATAAGCAGCCATCTCTCTCGCACTTCCATACTGATCGGAAAGTATCAGAAGCTTTATCCACGAAATATTGGTTAAGATATAAACAATACCTTAATTTAAGTATAATTTTTTGGGATCCCAGTATATTGAGAACATTAAAGTGTATTTTTTTAAGATTTTGGCGTCACGTGAATAAGCAATCAACTTAACAAAAAATTTAGATTATATACAAACAGAAAAACCAATTACGTAGCCTAATACGAACCGCGTTGTCTAAAATTTTATTGCCATAATAATATATAAGCTGCTTTTAGCGGCACCTTTCCAGGGCCCGTATTCAACTTGTCAGGATATACATACAATTTTTACAGGGCATAACAAAACTTGGGTTGAGTTTTTATGTTATGTTCTGGTTCACTTGAGTAAAAGAACTAAATAGACATCAACATACATACACATAGACATCTATTTTCATTACATACATGAACAAAAAAATCACCATAAAAAGACAATTTTGAAAAATTGTAATTATCTGTTCAAGAATCTTCAGACTTTTAATTAGGAAGACACAGCAGTCTTACTTTAACATTTTTGCATAGCATTCAGAAGGCAAATGAGCACTGTGCTCGGCATGCCCTCTCGCGCCATCTAGTGGTAAGTTCTATGAACTTTTGAAAATCCCTACCCTGAGAACTAATAGCCGCACTCAGAGTCAAGTCGAATAATGACAATTAATTCGTTGCTTATAGTCGTATTAATAAAGTCATCTTCGGCTTCGGCTTAGATGCCGGTCACTAGATACGTAAAAGTAAACGTCAAGCCATAGAAAACTGTCATTTTTGACGTATCTTGAGACGAGTATTTTAGTCACGATCATTTTAATAATACGGACCTTAGTGACGTTTTCTCATACACAAGTTTGAAAACGGAACGAAAATGTCTCTGAGTAGGGCAGTAAGATAAAATACGTATCTGATAAGCATTCTCTCAGGTAACTTCGACATTTACGCGGCCGAGGATTGTTATTATCGTAACTTACCGACGTGATGGCAAATTATAATAAAACCTACAGTTCTCACGAGCAGACTACACAGTATTGCTACTTATCACTTCATCCACCATTGCAAAAATCATAATAACATTTAATTTCATGCCAAAATGCCGATGCACTAAATATTCATGCTCTGTAACCGTGACCAAAACTGCCCATCAAATAAAAAAAACAATAGCCAATCATGCTAATAAAAAATAGCGTTCAACCTTATCAACAATGTATTTCGCACGTACATCTAATATTATTTGACCACTTTATTATTCACAAATTAAGGATTTATTACTTCGTATAATATACTTAGATTTCAATTTGAGAGTAAAAAACCGTTAGACATACAAACAAGAAATTAGTAAGTAATTACGATTTTAAAAATCATGATAGTTCTACAAAATGTACAAATAAACCGCCACGGTATAGTTCAAACATTAAATACTTCCTTTTTAAAATAGTACATATTTTATTATAACAAACAGAGGAACAAATAAATTGTTATATATTTGTTTCTTGGCGACATGGTCATTAGTAGTTATTACAAAAACATACCTGTTTGGATGAATAGAACGAAAAAATAGTTTTTTCAACACAAATTACAATAAATCCAATTAGATGTACATACAAGAAAATTGAAAATGAGTCAGTTTCAGAGTGCAGTTAAGACATAAATGGGCCACTTCATGAAGAGGTATAATATTCATTAATGAACGCCACAATGCCTTCAAACCACCACATCTGCATTCACATTATGTCAAACTCACCCGAAACTAACTCTACCAAACGTGTTGATGAGAAACGCGGTAGGGCTTGACCTGTTGAAGAAATTAAACAAAAAGAAGCAAAAACAAAATCATGAGTAAAAATGCAAGCTCTAAGCCGCATGGCACACAAACGAACCACTCTTAATCACAACACGAGAGTACGAGTCTGGTAAACACAAATGTACTAGTCAATGTGCATTCTACGCACGCTGTAATGTGTGATTTAGCACAAGATGACATGAAGGTTCGATGTCGCCCTAACACATCATTCTGCTACATTTAAGGCTCATTACCACAAGCTAAATAAAAAATCACAAGCATACATTCTACAGTGCAGTGCACGAACATCTTTAATAGCGGCAACATACAGTTATTTAAATTGCTAAAAATAAGCATAGGCGCTTATAATTGTTTTGTATCAATGTAGGTACCCCCAAAACTTGTTCGTATATTTTTGCCTATGCCACTTATTAGTAGTATGCGCTACGCAGACCCGTGTGTTCTATGCTATGTACCTACCTACAAAAGTTTACTGAAAGTAAAAGCATGCTCAGCTGGTATTTCTAATAAAATAACGTAAAAAATTATGATATTGACTTACTTGAGAAAATGCTCATTTTCTTCATTCATCTTATCTGCATCTTTAGATTTATATTTTATTAATCTCTCCACGAGCGCCCGATTTTCATCCTGTAAATAAATACGATACATTCACTAAGCACGTACATTTTTTGGTATCTTTTCTTCAGATACTATCGATTTTCACAAAGTTTACCATTTTTTGCAACATCTTCCTCATGATACCAATTTTTTTTAAAGGAAAACTGTATGTTGAATATCTTTATCACTATTTTCATTGGTTATTTTAAATTCGCGGCGCGTCAGTGGCGTCACGCGGTTTCAGTTTTCGGACTAGACTGAATAGATATTTCGCATAAACTGTTTATGCACGCACAAGGACAATCACATAAAGCTAAGAAATACAGCATGTTCATTTATAAAAGTTTACAAATTGTATTGTTGATTGAATTATATTGTTGTTGTCTATACTTACAAGAATCAGTCAAGATTTTAATTCAAATAAGTACCTAATTTCGGTTAAGAGCAAAAAATATATTTTTTTGTAAGATAAAAATTGATTGATTGATTGATTCAGATTTGTTTTTTTTGTCGAAGTATATTTTGACAACACCCCTGTTATGCTTTTCAAATATTTTCATTGACTGTTTGAAATTGCTACTTATTTTTTTCATTTTCATCATATTTTGATTTAAAAGTTATATTTTACTAGATAGGTAACAAAAGACACCTAAATAAATATAAAACAGGTTAAGAACACCTTTTTTTGTCGACTACACTAAACTAAAAAGTGTTTAAAATAAAGTGGGTCAAAATCTAGTTCCAAGGATAACAAAAATATATATTATAAGTAGGTAGTTTCCGTTCATAAAACCGAAGGAGCGCGACAAAGACAACGATAGTTGTATGATTTACGGGGCCTCGGCTGTAACAAATAGTTAACACGAATATTAAACAGCGTTTAAAGTAAATACTCAATAAAAAAACTAATATCTAACACAAAATTACATGTTTCCCGCCATTGTACAATATTAATCCCGCTGGATATAGTACGAATTATACTGGCACTGTGCCAAATTTTAAATGATGCTATAAAAATTTCAAGTTCCAGAGGAATAAAACGTAATGTTAGTGAATTACAGTGCCAAAAATATGATACTTTGTATAAACAAAAACATGAGTGGCATGCATAGTCTGTCATCAGCCACTTAAAGGTTGCCAACAGATCGATCCGTCCGTAACTCCCTATAATCTACTTTTTAAGGGCTAAGTATATATTTTGAATAATAACATTAAATAATATTAACTAATACGTAAAACCAAAAAGTTAAATATTTATCGATGTTCATTGCTTTGTCTCCTCATAAGTGTAAGCAATACACTGCGTTAATAGTTGCTATTAAATATATAAGAGCAATATCTTCTGCCCGCAACTGCGTCCGTGTGGATTGCAAATATCGGTATTCCAGCAAGAACTTTTAAATTTTTCCAGGATAAAAGTTGCTTATGTGTTAAGCACGAGTAAAAGCTATCTCCATTCATAATTTCCTTTAAATCTGTCCAGCTGTTGCAGCGAAAAGAAGTAACAAACTAACACGCAAACATTCAAACTTTCGTATTTACAATATCTCGTATATTTCGTATTTACAGGTTCTCAAAAGTATCTAATCACGCTCAACAATAGATTTGAGTTCAGGTATATTTGAGCTCCCTATACATATAATCCGACTTATTTGAAGACGATTGTACAATGTATACTACTACATATACACTGAGGAGCAATAAAAACAGGGCACCATTAATATATTTTGTTTAGCACACAAGAATACTTTAAAAAACATTTTGAGCAAAGAACGCTTGTAACATATTATCTCTCTTACCCAAACAGCTTAGCAATACAGATTAAAGCCAACCGAATAAAACAGCCATGATTTATTAGGCTGAAGCTCTTAATTTTGGCGTATTCAGTACAGTAGGCATCAATAAAAATCGAGATTTAAATCGACTGACAAAAGATAATGTTCAAGATTCGATTGCAAATAAATCGTTTTCTATGCATACAACTAGTACTTCTGCGGGTCCATGTACAGATTCTCCGTTGCTGGAATTAGTCAGTGGCGACGCGGGCGACGCGTAAGCCTAGTTGGTAGTGACTCTGCCTACGAAGCTCACGATCCCGGGTTCGATTCACGGTATGTGCAAATATTTGTGTGATGAGCGCGAGTATTTGTTTTTGAGTCTTGGATATTTTCTACGTATTTAAGTATTTATTTCTTTATGTAAGTATTTATATCGTTGTCTAGTACCCATAGTACAAGCCCAGAGCTTAGTTTGTGACTAAGTCAATTTGTGTGAGATTTTCCCCGGATATTAAAGTTAAGAAAGTTATTAGTAGATAAATGATACAAATAACTTTCTCAACTATTGTAACTTTAACAAGGGAACGGGGCAAAACGGCCGGCATTTTATCAATGCCTTTGGATATTTTCATTGCAATACGGACAGTGTGAAAGTAAAACGCCAATATCTAGCATTCTCATTGGTTAAATTTTTGACGTTTGTACGTCGCTATACCACTTAGGCCCTGTTGTTTGATCAGTAGTTAAACTAACAAATTGAAAAATTCGAAAAAGGAATGGAAAATTTGACACATTTCCTTAAGATTTTAACCATTAGTAACGTTTTTTGACCATTAGTTAGTTTATCTACCGATCAAACAACAGGCCATTAGGAAAATAAGAACTTAAATGGCAAGCACACGTGGCCCTGCCTAGCGGTCCCGGGATCGGTTCTCGGTAACGGCAAATATTTTTGTGATGAGCACGAGTATTTGATTGTCTTGGATTTTTCAAAATATTTAAGTATTTTTTTCTCTATACATATCGTATAAGTATTTAAATCGTTGTATAATACATAAGTAAATAATACAAGCCTATAGCTTAGTTTGGAACTAGGTCAATGTCTTTCAGATTATCCCCTGATATTGATTTATTTAATAATATGCTAATAAAATCGCGGCGGTTAAAACAACGAAGACAGCGTCGACACGGTACAGTCAACTTAGTAGTCAGTTTAATTAGTTTCGTGAGAAGCGCCTACTTAATTCCTCGTCTTGGCGTTAAATTTAGAGATATCATTAGGTACTCCTAATAATCCTTACTATAATATTATAAACGCGAAACTTTGTATGTATGGATGTATGGATTTTTGTTACTCTTTCACGCTTCAACAGCTGGACGGATTTGGATGAAATTTGAAATGGCGGTAGCTTACACCCTGCATTAACACATAGGGTACATTTCATCCTGGCAAATTTAAAAGTTCCCGAGGGAATAACAATAATCGAAATCTACGCGGAGGAAGTCACGGGCAGAAGCTAGTATTAAGTATAAACTTAAATCGTACTTTGTCAATAAGCTGTAATGTTTGTGGATAGAAGTGTACTTGTACTTATGTTTTAATTGTTAGACATATTTTGTTATTTAGAGTGTTCTATCTTCGCACAAACCCTTGAGTGGTTTCTGAGGTGTTTATATTATATATGTAAAATAGTCTTCTTAATTGAACAAAAAAAAACACTTTTAATAGAATAGAGTAGAAAACATTTATTTCGCTTAATTATAAAATAATACATTATAATCATTCTGCATTATAATAAGCTCCTAAATTTTCCATTTCATTGTAGTCGACTGTTATTAATATCATCAGTAATCATCAGCAGAGATCGCGTGTAAGTTACTGTGGTCAAGCAGTAGATAAAAATAAACTGCAGCGACTCAATGAGCCGATTAACAATGACGATGACTTCATACATAATCTGATTGGATGTTTCTATTGATATCCTACCGCAAAATGAACAGAATTCAGCCGATTGATAGGCAGTGATAATAAATCGCAGCATTGAAGAACTGCGCGATTCAATGTTTTGTCTGTTACTTATTTGGTAACTAGTAGACTTTTTTAGTTTTTATGCCTAATTAAATATTGCTTGTATCTTTGGTTTTTACATAACCATCCATCCAATTTATTTCTTAGACGTTGCCGTGCACATAATTCGCGAAATAACAATTAAGCAATTAGGTATTCCAATAAATTCAATTCTGAATTTCTGAATTGGTTTAAAATCAGGAGAAACTCACGACAGCTTAAGTCGTCTCTGTACAAAGCAGCCTGTGGGTAAAATACACCCAAAAGGCATTCAGCGCCCTTCAGTTGTAGCTCAGGGTGCTGTTGGGTCTGCCTAGCTTCTGCAGGGCGTCGGGAATGTTCGCGGAGGCAAGGGTTGACTGTTTTTACGCAACACTCCGCAAGCGATATACTTCTCTGGAGTGCGGGCCAGCTCCAGTAGTATC
This sequence comes from Acleris literana, assembly GCA_946894065.1. Classification (NCBI taxonomy): domain Eukaryota; kingdom Metazoa; phylum Arthropoda; class Insecta; order Lepidoptera; family Tortricidae; genus Acleris; species Acleris literana. Next base: position 16,276,191 of record OX335669.1, read on the forward strand.
CTCACACGAATGACATTCGAAATATATTAATTTGAATTAATTCATGTTCTATAGTTTTAGCAATTATTAACTTTTGCAGAATGGAAATTGCCTGGCGCCACAGAGCAGATAACTCTCTTATTGTGGTAAACGAGTGCTCGAAAGGGGGGCGTGCATGGAAAAGTTGAAAGCAGAAATTTTGACTTCGGAACTTTGTTTGAACTAGTTAGGAGATAAACATACTAAAAGTCCCCACCCCTCGGAGGTGAGCCCTAGGTCCCGTTTTTTTGTTTTTTGTTTACATCTTGAAAACGATGCGTGATAGGAAATGGTGTTGTATGGCATTATTAAAACTGATAAAATTCTCTACAACTTTAATTTTATACATTTTTCACCTATTTTCAATCGTTGTCTAGATATGAGCTCCAAAAAGTTGTCGATTTTCAAAAATGTATTTTTGACCTCACCTATTTTTTCTTACATTTCTCTCCAACTTGCATATATATATCGTCTGTAGAAAACAGCCCCCTAGATAGCTTGCACGAGAAAGGCAGCTGTCAGAGAGTAGTGGCGCCGAGTTGTGAAGCTTTCCACCAGCGCCTGATATGATGACCACGCCCACTCTGTCAAGAGTGAAAACGACGAAGAAGAAGACTTAGCTTGTATAGAATTTAATTATCTTTAAGAATATATATATATACATATATTAATATATCATCTACCACTGAAAAGTTATACCACCTCCGAGGGGTGGTGACTTTTAGTATGTTTTTCATTGCCAGGACTATCTTCTTAAAACTATACAGTGCCTATTGTATGTGGTATAACTTTTCAACGGTAGATGATACATTAATATATGTTATATATTCTTAAAGAGAATTAAATTCTCTACAAGCTAAGTTTTCTTCTTCGTCGTTTTCACTCTTGACAGAGTGGGCGTGGTCATCATATCAGGCGCTGGTGGAAAGCTTCACAACTCGGCGCCACTACTCTCTGCCAGCTGCCTTCCTCGTGCAAGCTATGTAGGGGGCTGTTTTCTACAGACGATATATATGCAAGTTGGAGAGAAATGTAAGAAAAAAATAGGTGAAGTCAAAAATACATTTTTGAAAATCGACCGCTTTTTTGAGCTCATATCTAGACAACGATTGAAAATAGGTGAAAAATGTATAGAATCAAAGTTGTAGAACATTTTATCAGCTTTAATAATGCCATACAACACCATTTCCTATCACGCATCGTTTTCAAGATGTTAACAAAAAACAAAACAAAACGGGACCTTCTTTGTGCCCCCCCCCCCCCTAGGGCTCACCTCCGAGGGGTGGTGACTTTTAGTATGTTTTTCATTGCCAGGACTATCTTCTTAAAACTATACAGTGCCTATTGTATTTTCAATTACAAAAAAAAATTGGTAAGATGATAAATTTCAATTTTGTAATAAAAATCATATGTACTGCTTCGACTCTAGCTGGAGTCCTCCAAAGTTATTGAAATTTGTCAAAATAACATAACGGTTAAGGAAACAAAGGGTGTTTCAAATGATCCATGGTCTACCTCTAGCTTGTATTTACCTGAGCTTTCCTTAACTTTTCTTCTATAGCTGCAAATGCGATTTGTAAAGCTTGGTGCTCGTCTCTGAGCACCGTATTTAACAATTCTAACTCAGCCTTATTGTTTCCGTACAACTGAATCTCCGCTCGGAGCGATGCTATCAATGCGGTGTTTTCTGAAATTCTATACAAAAGAGTATAATTAGAAACAGCATACCTCAATAAATATATGAAGGTTATGAGTGGCGCACCACGTAGTTGTTTTTTTAATTTTCATTGACAAAAATAAGAAAACTTACAATCTTACAAAACTAAAACCTAGGGAAGGTTTATTTGCCGATGGGGAGTTCAATATACTAATACTAAATAAAAACAATTGAACTTGCAGTCTTCTTTCGTAAATGGTAATCTGTTACGGTTAATAAGGTTACGAAATGACAAATATTTGTCACAAAAATAATAATGACATTACGTTTTTACATGTTTAGGATATTACCTCGATTGTAGTAAACACTAGGGTGGTCCTTATATAGCAAAAAAAAAATTTTTTTTCTATTTTTAACGGGGCACTATTTCTTTTGATTATTTAACATGAAAATAGGTAACAGTATTTTTTCCCTAATTTTTGGACAATAATTAGAGGTCGCTACCGCAGTTTGAACTTTGTGAAATAAAATTAAACAAACGTATTACGTGCAAAATCAGATTTATTGGAAAAAACTCTTTCAAGTGTTAAACATTGCAGTTACTATCTCTTAAACAGATATCTTTATCAACTACACAATCAGGTATCAATTACACAACAACAAGACAAATAACAATTTATGATAAAAGGGTGGATTTCTGGGTGTTCGGGTACTTTTTTCGGAATTGTTTTACTATTAAAAGCAAATACTGTTTTTGGTCTTCATTACTTGTTAATAGCTTATTGTACTCCTCCATCAATGCCACTCCTCGTTCGGCGATGTCATTTACAACCCGCATGGATTGTACTATTTTTTTTGCCGCTTTAAAGTCTTCATCACCTTCCCAATTTTCAACATCTTTGCTCAAAAATCGTGATGAAATGCCAAGTATTTGAAAAAACCTTAAAGAGTTACTTGTCACAAAGTCTTCAATGTCTTTTTCCATGATATGTTTGGCATCTAGGCTTATTCTCTTGGGACAATACTCCAGCCCTTCATTTTTTAGTGCAATGACCATTTTTTTCTTTGCTTCAATCGAAAGCTTGTCGTCAAAAAATGCAAATGAAACAAGTTCTTCACATAAGTACCATAAATGTCCTAAAAACTTTTTCAAAGCAACGTTGGCCATCGCCAGATTAATTTTTTTAAAGGTTATGAGATCTTTTAGCAGTTGCAAATCATTTCGTGGTGCACATTGCCCAGCAGGTGCTTCGAACCAATACTTCACGTATATGATGACAGTAAAAGTACAAATATCTTTTACTGCTTTTTCTTCTCTTTTGGTCAATTTAAATTGATGCCGAAACATAAATAATTTCAAGCAGTACATCGCTTTTGCCATCCAACGAGCACGGTGAAGCCCAGCAGGCATTCTGAATGAGACTCCACTGTCAGGAATACCTCCCAAATAAATTATTGTGAGATTTAATAGCTCTCTATAATCGTCACGCGGTTGGTATTCACGCAATTGATCCTGTGCGAAAGAAATTATTTCTGAAGAGATATTTTCAACATATTTGGCAGACTCGGGATCAGAAAAAACAGTCTTGTAATCTTTAGGATTAATATTGGTCCAATTATTTTTGAACCTTTTGAATAACAAAATTTCTGGGCCACTAGATGGACCAAGGGCTTGATTTGCAATGGCTTCTAACATAATTTCCATTATGTGATGTCGACAGGCGAGCCAAAGCATATCTTTTTCCATTTTTTGTTCTACAATAACACAGCATCCGTTTCGCAGTCCAGTGTTAACTGCCGTTGTGTCAAAACATAAGCATTTAACTTTGTCACTTAATCCCCATGTCTGTACTGTTTCATGAACAGCAGAGGCACATGCTTCACCGGTTCCGCGTTCAAGTTTAGGAACTGCCAACAGCTGATCTATTCCATGCCCAGAAACTAATATTGGTAAGCGATCCACCGTTTTATGTCCTGTTATGTCTTCAATAAGTTTACCATCCCAGTGAATTGTTAAGGGTAAATCGGGTTTGAATTCTTCTTTTAGACACTCTGCTAGGACTTTACGATGCTTCATCCGCTGCCGGCGAATCGAAGAACGATTAACGTTGAACTTTTGAGGTTCCGTACACGTTTTTTTTAAAACAGTTGCTAAGACGATAGTGGCTTTTCTGTCAGTTAATTTAGCGGCATCAAGACTCGCCGCTATGTCGGGATCAATCAAAAGCTTTCTACCTCGCTTTTGTGGTGGCGGTGTTGGAAGTGTTGAGGGCCCTGCTTCCTCGTTCATGTCAGGTGTTGGCGTGGTATTTTCACTGCTAGATGTAGATGAAAACTTATGTATTCCTCGCAGAGCATGAATTCTTTGTTCTTCGCGTTCGCGGCGTTTTTGGAGGTTTGCTTCTTTCTTTAAATTCTGAGCCTCTTTCTGTAAACTTTTTTTGTCCACTGTGGTCATAATGCCTGCCCGATTAAGGCGTTGTTGCAGTAAGAATTGTTTGTCTTCTTCGATAGTCATCATATCTAAGGCTTTCGCGTGCGCAATGTCGAACAATTGCTCTATTTGGTTTTGCCACTCTTGTTCTTTATTTTCTATTACAGCGGAGCGTTTTGAAACATTTTCTTTATTTTTTTTAAGTTTCTGCCACTCTCTAAAGTGGTATTCAATTTTGGCTATTACATGTTTCTTTAATCTTGTTGGTATTGCAGCTTTTTCCCATATGGTCAAGACGGAATGGGCGGTCGCCGTCGCAGACTCCCGTATAGTTTTTTTTTCATCGGTTTTAAAGTAAAAAAACAAACTTAGCACTTCACGTATTGAGGGCAATTTTGTTTGCTTCAAATTTGGTATTAACTGGCCTATAAGCCAGATGTTAGTTGTATTTCGCGTTGACACGCGTATTCCACTGCTTGTAGACGCCATTACAACACTTAACAACGATACTCTTGAGAATTACGTGCACACTCTCACAATAACGAAAATGGACTGAAGATTGTCCCACGCGGTCGCGTCGCGGGGGTGCGAGAGGGGGGTGGAGGACGCGTCAGTGCATCGCTAGTAGGCAACAGCACTTGATTTCATTTAACAAGTCAAAATTTTATAACAAAAACGCACGAATAAATAGTTGGCTCGATTCATAAAATTGATTTTTTTTTAAATATTTTTCAAAACTTTGACCTTCCGTAGCGACCTCTAAAACTAGAAAAAAAAAATAAAAAAAAATTAGTGTGGATATAACTCATGCTAAATAACAATTTGAAGAGGTGCCCCATTCACTTTTCAGAAATCGAGAAATAAGGACCACCCTAGTAAACACATTTATAAAACTTGCCCAACACAATGCCTAGTAAATTAAAAAATAAAGTTCAAAAGATAAATTTTACAACATTAATAAAGATAAGAATACCTACATGTACCGGAACCTTTCAATTTGGAATCATATGTCAATGGCAATGGGATAACAGAAATATCTGCAGGGGGTTATCTTAAAGACGATTCAACTGACTCTTGATTGATTTTGAACATAATGATTGGATCAAAGTGCCTCAATTTATCTGTGTATTAGCTTTAACAATTCCAAATGAGCTTTAATTAAATTTTAAAAATTAATGAATCTCTATTCCTTTAATCTGGTCTAAACAAAAACAAGTCTATATAATCTAAACTTTTATGAACACTGTGAAATGAGCATATCTGCTCTAAGCTGCTTGCCTATAATAATTAATAAAAACAAGAGTGTCCGCACAGTCAGGGTGGGAGGGACACCCTGTTAATATTAGTTTAGGATCAGTTCAGTAGTAAGAACAGTCGAGTATCATAAATATGTATACACTTTAGTACATTGTAACCTTAATTGCTGTGATAATTCATATATGGCAATGTGAACATGACATTAAATAGACAAGGTACTTACAAAAATATATACATATTTATGAACTCGACATTACCAGAGATTAAACCCAACATACAAACAAACACTTAATTTTCCCTCTTTATAATATTAAATGTATAGTATAACAGAAAGAAAAAAGTGTTTTTTCTGAAGAAAACAGCATCCGCACAAAATAAAGCAACATGGTTAGTAAAGCAACAAGGTTAGTATTAATAGAAGAAATAACAAGTGACGCAAGATAATGCAAAAAGATAAAGTAGATTCCTTAGGTTGATTAAATAGTAGTGATTTAGTTTTATGATGCACAATTAAAAAACAATAACATAATGGTACTGTTTTTAAAACTGCAGAAGGACAATGATATATCAAAACTGTAGGAACTCAAAGTACAACTGTATTTTAAAATGAACTTTAATACAACTTCAGTGAACTTGAAACAACACTAGCAAGTTTATTGAGTTGATACTGTTTTGATTTAGCAGCACAATAAATATGTTATATTCATTATGTATTAATATGACAAAAATTATACACATGTGTTTTAATACTTAAGCATTATAGATTGGCATTTAACTGCTTAAAACGAACTTTTTTTTTTATTAATACATCAAAGTTCAGGCATGTTTTTCATTAATATTAATACACTTTTTGTGTATTCTGAATATTGAATGCTCATTACACTATTAGATTTTTCCATTTATTTGAATATTATAATTATGCTGCACCTGCCCTTTTCAATGTATTACTTAATGGCTATTTATAGCTTGTGTTAAAACTGTAACCACTATCAAAACATTAGATTGATTACACTGCTGAGATACCAAAAAAGGTGGATATGTGCATAGAAATAGTATTAGCATTTTAAATTTAATAGCCTTGCCAATAGAGTTTAAAATACTTTAACTACTACATTGCAGTTAGTACCCTTCTTTGGTATTATGGCAGCACTTAAACATGAAATGAAAAGAATTTGGGATTTTGATCAATTTTGCATTTTGATCTGGAGTTTCTTGCGCTTGGCGCTTCTTTTCCACAATAATGGTCTTGTTCGAAGCACTAGTACATTTGGTCCATATTACAGATGTGTTAAATATTTAGATTTTTTTGATATTTTTTGACCATTAACCTAGTAAGGCCCACGTCAAATCTCGATAGTTCAAAAATGAATATTGTGTCAGTTAAGTTACGTTTGAAGTAATTTTGACATAATATGTCCTATGTAAAGGCCTTTGGGCCTTATGAGGTTAAAAAGCAAACCGTGATTTACATTATGTAAAGCCGGTACTTACATTATGTCTTTTGCCTGTAATTGCTTCTCCAAGTCATGAACCTTGGCATTGAGGCTGATAATCTGCTGAGCGCTCTCTCCTCGTCTCCGGTGTAAAGAGGTCAGTTCCTCTTGTTGGACTAAAATCTTCTGTTCTAACGCCTGCACTCTTTCATTGCCGGCACCACCTGAAAGTTTCATAGATATGTGCATGATAAGGATGCAAGTACGAATTTAAATAGATGTCATAGAAATGGAAAATTACAACCAATGATAATTAATTAAATAAAAAAAAACTTTTACACACATCGCATATTGTGTGCAAAAATTCAGATAGGAAGTATTTGCACATTGTTGTTAAAATGAAATTTTGCTTCATGTCTCAAATTCATATGTGATTATTTTACAACAATTATAAAATTATTAAATTTATATGTGATTGTCCCACAACCATCGGCTGCAGTAACCAGTGACATAAAAATTGGAAATCCCTTTTGTCAAAACAAACAGCCGTTTAGACAGGTACAGTAAGATCAACCAAGTGTATATTTAACACATTGACTGCCAGCTACAAGTACTTATACTCATAGTTTTTGTTTAAAAATACTACAAGTATACTCATAGCTGGTACCTAGTCGACAAATTAATAACTATTATTATAGTAAACACTTGATCTCATGACTCAAGTGAAGGCACAGGTTGTAGAAGATTATTGAATTCTTAAAAAATATAAGAATCAGATCTGGTGATATAGCCATGAGATAAGTAAACTTCTGATAAAGACTACTATAAAGAAATATGATTCAAACTAACCTGTACCAGATACTGCATTATCTGTACTTGAAAATCGAATCCTTTCATTGACCAGTGTCAACTGAAGATTCTCATTTTTCAGAGTATTTACATTGTCAAACAGGCGGCTCTCTGAAAAATCATGATAAATATTATTATATTACTTGGATTAACTCTGAAGTACAAGTAGTGTAAAAAAAAACACTGACTTCAAAAGGAAACAGTATCATACATGGATATGTGATATTAAACTTGATAGGTAAAAGTTGGTTTACCATATTAAAAGACCTGAATAAGAAGTTAAGTGTTGCTTATTATCATAAGCCAAGAACGTAGTCACAATACATAAGTAAATAATTGTTTTACCTACAAGTTATAAACCTATCATTACAATGTTATGTAAATTACAGGCTAAAATATAGACAAAGACTCATAAGTAGAAGGTTATGTTACTTACGAAATGTTATTATTTCTTGGAACGCCGTTGTCTGGCATTTGTTCCTAGCTTGAAGCTGATTTATTATGCTATTTCTCCACTCTCCACCTTCCATTTTTTAATAAATAAATTTCTTCATGAGATATCAAAACAAACAGTTGTCATGCATGATATAGCATGTAAAAAGTTTTTAAAGTGAAGCGCTAAAACGAAAAATATAGCTAAAAAGCTATCAACGAATTACACTGCGATTAAGTCTAGTATGTGACAATTGGCTTAAGAATACACAATAAATCGTAAATTATCACTCTTTAAAGTTTAGTGCGATTAGAGTCGTTTAGAAATGAATTGACACTGACACTCCTGACAGATGCTTACTTTGACACAATTGACAGCAAACAAAATATCGTTCCTTTATAGGCAAATAACTAACAATCAATATAAATATTAATCCATAGAAAAACTTAAAAGCTAAACCCATGCTAAACCTAAATAATGGAACGTTTGGACATTGTAATATTGTTCGAGTCAGGATAAAAAACGCGTTACTACCTATTTACATTATTATTTATTACTTCCCGTGGTGTTCCTGGTTCCATAAACCATTTCCGGTTCACAAAAAAAAATACTAGCTTTTATAGTCTGTTCAAGAAAGTACCTAATGAAAACGAAGGAGGGCGCCACCATCGCTTACATGGTCTCCCCAAAGAGAACGACTGAAAAGTTTTGATATTTTGTATTTCTTTATTATAATACGTACCAATTTCACCAAACGATGTTAAATTTAATCAATGTTAATCGACTGTTAGTTCATACATTTTGACAGCTGTTAACGCTCTAATCGTCTGTTAAGTGGTTAACATCGTTAGGTGAAATCGGTACTTAGTTTACTGTTATTTTTTGTCCGCAAAGGAAGCAGCTCTAGAGCAATATATATTCATAGTCATAGTCGTATACTTTATTGCCTAATGTTGTACAAAAGATCTTAAAAACTATTACATGCGTCAACACTAACCCTGCAAGGGCATTGCAATTTGCAAATAATATTTCATTCTGCAAATAATAGGTGAGCTTACATGGTACAATACTGACAGCTATCTGGCTCTTAGGTTATTTCTGAATACCAGCAGTAGTACTTACTCTCGGCTAATCATCTGACATAGTAAACTGATAGATCAAAAACTACATAATTTTGTTTGGAAATTGTTGCAGTTGATTTGTTCGTATTTCAAGTACCCATACTTGTGAAAATTGAACTTTATTTCATACATACATACATACATAAACTCACGCCTTCGTTCCCAGAGTGGGGTAGGCAGAGCTACAGAATTACCAACAACTCTATAAACTTGTTGATAATTCTGTAACCACATTTTGCACAATACTAACACATAATACCTAATATGAGTAATACCTAATTATAGAAATTAGACTTGCCACATGACTACTACTACAGATGAAGCAGGTACAATGTTCGTCAATCTCTCGATTTAGAAGTGGTCCCGCCCCATTACTTTATTTTACATACCTTCACTAAGCATGATTGTTTTGACAATTTAACCGGCGGGGAGGACCTTTGGTGATTAAAAACACTATACTTAGGGTAAAAGAAGAAATTCAAAGAAAATTACAAAATAAATTTATTAATCGGAGTCCAAGAAATCTGTGTCAAGGTATTCAACTCCAGAAATGTTTCCAGGTTGATCAGGATGGTCAACTTCTGAGTCAGATTCACTTGAAATGTCATGATAACAAGTCTATCCATTTCATGATAGAGGGTTCCTCCACGGGCAAAATACTCTTCTTCAATTTTGATTATATGGTCAACACAATTTTTCCATTCTTGTTGTGTTATCGATCCAAATGCTTCTTCAGCAATCTTTGTTACATCTTGACCACCGACATTTTTTTATGCAATTCGCCTTTTTGCCATTTGTATCATCATATGAGGTAGGTTAGGTTAGGTTCGTTTTTATATCAGGCCCGGAGGGCCACAACAACCCAGAAATAGGAGCTCCGCGAAAGCGGAGCTCCGTCGACTCTGTTAAATTTGTAAATTTGATGGTGGGTTTGGCATATGTGCGTTGCCGACACGGCAACAAATTTGCCCCCTTTTTTTGATGGGCAAAATGAAATATTTTGCTAACCTACTGATTTCTTACCAAAATTTGATTAACCGTGAGTCGCTCAATGCCGCTCAAATATTTAATTTGCTGACCAAAATAATTTAGAGCAGTTCAGTATATCATTAATTGCAGACAGATTTATAAATGTTTGCTAACCATACGTTGCTTACCAACTACCTATTTCGGCTGACCAAATACATAATTTTCTGTTCACCAAAATAAGAATTTTTTGCTGATCGATTAAATGATACCCATTAAATAATATGAAAGGATCAAAACTGTTGACATTTAGCGTAAATTCGTAAAAATATTCATGACCTCAACGTAATGTAAATAATGTTATCAAACAGACAAAAAATACGTAAATACAAATCGCTGTCGAGGGATTACTATTCCTTGGTCGTATTTTAATATTAAAATACTTGCACGTACCGGTTATGTTTGCTGTTTTGCCATAAACATCGTTTAAATCGGAAAGTAACTTCCCCACGTGGAATTCCGTACTATAAGATCTTCAGTCTTTTTGATATTAAGGGACCTAAACGTTTTAATCACAACTTTTGAGGTGACATGATAGAATTTAAACAAATTTGTGCATTCCTTAACATTGGATTTTAATAATGTTTCAGCCTTATCAGGAGATGATAGTAATGATTTAGTGGTCTACAAAGGTATGTTCGTAAAAAACCGCTCAAATTGTTTAGCTACATCAAGGTCCGAGCTTACTAGAGTATCTTTAACTTGCAGGCTGTAGTGCGGGTCTCTAATTCTAGTTCTACCAGTTTCAATGTTAATTACATTCCAGACGGTTTTAATCTTGTTGTCAGAGTTACACATTTTATTCGAAGTTTCGGTTTTAAGTCTAGATGACATTAATAGTAGATTATACATCGAGGGGAAAAAGCACTGTTTTATGTCACGGGTGCGAGGGTGTTTACAGTTAAATGCACGGAGTCCTGGGTGCAGCGAGGGATTCAAGCTTACCCAAGACGAAAACAGCTTTATCCCAAAGGAGAATACTCTACTTTTCTCACCTTTTGCGAGACAATAAAAAGCAAGGCTACTTAATAGAAATAACGTTTTATTAATAGTAGATTATACACCGAGGGGATAAAGCACTGTTTTATATCACGGGCGCGATATTGAATCCTGAACGTAAGGAAGGACTCCAACGAGTCCTGAGCGCAGTGAGGGGTTCAAGCGCGCCCAAGACTAAAACAGCTTTATCCCCGAGGAGTGTACTCTACTTTTCTCACCTTTTGCGAGACAATAAAAAAACAAGGCTACTAAAAACAGCGTTTTATTATAGTAAATTAAAATTAAAAGTGAAAATTGATGTTTGAGACATTAGTCCAGTTGTGGAAAGACAAAGTTATATTTTTATTTGGTAGGTACGTTTATCGAAGTTGAGGTAGAGTTTGTTTGAGTATTGTTCACAGCTTCAGAAACTTGCGTCTGAGGGTAGTTTTTTACTGTAAAGGTTGGGGAAGGTGGTCCTTGAGGCAGTGGGCTTGATGTGATGTGTTTTGAGGTGGATGGCTGCGGTGGCAAAGGTGTCCAAGGATCATCATTATTAGACGAAGTTTTTAGATTTATGTTTTCACCAATACAACAGCTTATTCTATTGTTGTTCTGTATAGAATTTTCTATGTAGCCCTCCGCTACTGCATCGGATTTCCAGTCACTGTGTCGTTTTATCTGGGCCATGTCTGCACCTGAATCTGCCAACAGAAGTGCCGATGTTCTACGAAAAGAATGGCCCGTGTAGAGCTCGGGATTTTGCAATTTAAAGTATTTTGCATGGCGCTAATTTTATTTTTGCCAATAACTTGTCTGGTACATTTGCCATTGCTGTAACCTACAAAAAATCTGTTGGTGTTTTTGTTAGAGGGGCGTAGAGCTTGTTACTTTTCGACAATTCTTGCATACTCTTCACGAACTATGAATGACCGTTCTTTTTTTGTTTTGTTATCAGGCAAGTTTACCATCAACAACTCTGAATGCTTTTCGATATCATTGACTTTCATGTTTAGGAGTTCATTTCCCCGACAAGCGCCATTCACACCAAAAATCAAGGCCACCTTTTAAAAAAAATAGGAATGTGAGTACATAAGTAAATTAATAAAAAATCTTGCGGCAAAATAATTGGGTAGTCTTAAAATGTTTTTGTTGTTTTTTTAGATTTTGGCATAAAATAAGCCTTTTATTTATTACTAGCTGCGCCTTTGCCCGCGACTTTGTTCGCGTGGAATTCGGTTATAGATATTCCCTCGGGAACTTTTCAGTTTTCCGAAATAAAAAGTAGCCAGGGCATAAGCTATCTACATTCTAAATTTCATCCAAATCCATCCAGCCGTTTTAGCGGGAAGAGGTAACAAATATACACATTCACACTCAAACTTTCGCATTTATAATATTAGTGTGATACATAGTAATTGACGCAACTGTAGGTACTAGAAATTCAATCAATAAGAAGGCACGGACCTAAAAAAAATACGGACGTAACGTTACACTAAAAAGGTGTGAAGTATGCAAGGTCTGTTATTTCGTTCCGTCATACACGAACTACCGTCTCACAAATGCAGTAGTTAGGTCTGTTAACCCACCGCCATTACGCGTCGAGACACAGCACGAGTGACCACAGACTACTAAGGGATACTAACGTATCAGACTGCCAACAAAATCTGCTCAGCGTAGGTTTTTGACATAATTCTTACCTCGTATGACATTATGCTGTTTTTTTAAATTCTAAATGTAGGCACTGGAGCTTGTAAATAATACATCCTATTTTTTTTACAAATAGTGATCAGTTGGCTATATTTGTAACGATTTTAGACAAAGGAACTTCTAAATCATACAGCCACATTTTTTTTCTAAAATGGGGATATTGGTTTTTTAAACCGCATTTAGGCTATGGAACTGATGGGCAATCTGCCTATATATATTTATCGACCTATTCTACTCGGTAAAACCATATTGCTTTTGACATGTTGTCGTAGTTTTTTAATTCTGCCGCCTTTACTGTCAAGTATGTAAATGTCAAAAGTTATACGGTTTATCCGAGTAGAATAGAGCCCCTGCAAGAATACTAATGTTGTTAACGCCGCCTATACGTGATTCGGCGTATAGACGCCAACACGAATATTCGCCGAACCCCGCAGTGTGGTCCCGGCCTGAGAAAATAAAACTAATCGAAATTTGTAAACATGTATACTTTTTAACATAATCACAATTAAAATGCATATAGTTTAAAACAATTATGATTTTGTGGAGGTTGCAGTGAAGACTCTGGAACTTGCCTTGACCTGGTTAGCTGCCATTCCAGTAGTCTGTTATACTTGCCTCCGGGATCCCACACCTAGTGGTTACCTCTTCTAAAAGATAGAACTAGCTCTCCAGAGAGATAATGGTGCCAGCACCGTGTATACCATGTGGTGGACCTAATGAAGACAAGACGGTGCATATTTTAATATTAGGCCATTTCTAGACGGTCCTTAATATTAAAAGAAAGAAAGACATGTTTAACTTCACAGGAGACCCACATGAAAAAAAGAACAATATTACAGAATGTGTATTACTTATTGCGGCAGTGAAACAAAAGAGTCCTTTCTCATTCCTGAAAAAGTTATAAAAAGCAAGACGGTTAAAAGTGATTGTGCAATATTGGAAAATATCATAGAGCGGATCTTAATAAATGCAAAAAAAACAGTTGTCCGCAGTGTAAACAAAGGGGTGCGGACAACTGGGAATAGCCGCTCGAAATATATTATGTGCCACACGATGAGGATGATTTACTCTTTTTCACCTAATGGCTCCTACACAATGGCCCATCATGAGCCAACGTAAGGGACGCATTTACACGTTAGAGCAAGCAACATATTCTTGCATCTCACTCTTACGCATCACTCCGTCCCTACGTTGGCCCATCATGGGCCAATGTGTAGCCGAGCTATGAGTCCTGTGACAGCTCATATAAACGCGTATTACACTTGTTTCTTTAACTTTAGGTACATAAAAAATACACTGGTAGGTACACACCTAGCAGCGCTGTTCAGGAACTTAAATAATTAATCGCCTATTTTTAAATACCTTGCATGTGAGTACAAGTGCTTGAAATTACGAAATACGGCTGTCACAGGACTCATCTTAGGTGAAAAAGACAGCAGGTTGTTTTTTTTTCATCTATTCCATGTTTTGAGTCCCCTCCCTAGAAATATTTATTTTTGTTATTCTATTACCTAAGTAGTGGCTTCTACAAGACACCTATACTCCCAATTTAATCAATATACCGACCTCTTGTAGTTTTCGAGTAAAATGCCTGTGACATATGGACGGGCGGACGAACGGACATGACGAAACTAGTGTTCCGTTTTTGCCATTTTGACTACGGATCCCTAAGAATTATAGCAAAAAAAACTATATATTTTACCTCAATATAATATGATATAATAGTCAAGATTACTTTCTTTCAATATTATCAGCTCTTATTTCCATCTGGCTATTGTCATGCGTATTAAAAAGGAACCCTTAAGTGAGGTGTCTGCAAAACCCTGTAGTCAAAGGAACCAACTTTATGTAGTTTATGGTAAGTACCAAGGGCTTTCGCCTATAGGTCTAAGAGTAAAGCCTTTGTTCTGCACTACTGTACCTGAAATTATTGTGGAACTATTTAAGTTAACAGCGAAAACTATAGCCGATAAAACTTCTTGGCTAAAGTAAATGATACTTACTCCGCAAGCTATTAAGTCAACAGGAAGTCACAAAGAAACAAACATGGATACCTACATACGTACACTCAAATAGCGGAAAAGTGTTATTCCTATGTTGCACTGTTATGCCAGAGTACAATTACTTATATAAGATTCTAGACACAAATAAGTTTCTGTCAAAATTTTCATTTTAGGGACAAGCTTTTGTTGCCGGCTGTACTTATTTTTGCAAAATCTTTATCTGTATCAAGACCAAATTATTGAGTCCTAACACTGTGGGTCTACGTTAAGAATAGCGGAGATCTGTCGCCACCTTCCGACTCCATCATCAGATCACCTCTTAGATACCATAATCTTGCATTGTCATCGGGTTTACATAATTAGGTGGTCTAAATTTCAGGCCATTCCGTTAAAGGGAAGTGGGTCAAATTAAACTAGCAAGATTTGACCCGTACATATTACCTATATACACACATACACGTACATTGCAAGTTAAATAAAACCTGTAAAATAGATGCTTTTCACTGAAAAAGGTATAGAAACAGAGTTGTGAGTCAGTTGAAAATTAGCTCTTAGTACTAAGAGCTGATACGAAACAACAAGCAGAAGTATTATTTCATTACTGTGTGGGTAAGACAGACGGTAAAGGTAACCTAGGTATATAAGGTCGCATGTAAGCTCGGTTGCTTCGCTTGCTACTCCATGCCATGAAAAACGAATTGTGGCACCAATCTTTGACAACACGTCACATACTCTTGACATCATTTTCGGGTATGGTAAGATCCAAGACTGCCATTTCCAGAAACACTGCTCTCCGAGTCTGCCTGGCTGGAATCTGGATCAAGGGATCTAAGCTTCTAACAAGATTTACGTCAGAAACTAACTACAGTTTAATAAATTACTAGCATAGAGTTGTTATAGGCATGCAGCCTTACTTGGGTTGGAAACGCGTTTGCAATCTTAGGATTGCTGGTTATGATTTTAGGTAGTCTTGAAAATACAACAAGTGCATGGGACTCATGTCCTACTTACCATAAGGTGGCCTGTGTGCTCGTTTGTCTTCTGCTTGCCATAAAAAAAAACATGTACCGTTTTACTGATATTTAGGATTATTTCCTTCCTTTCAAGCACTGGACAGCTATCCTTATACAGACATCATGCGATGGTGATATTCTCATACAAGGCACGTGTCGCGAGAAGTTCCCTTCAGTCACATGGTAGGATTTAATAATAGCCGTTTATTCATTATTGGTGCGGAATACTGGACGTACTTATATGACTATGTATTGAGGCGTCACAGGTGAGCTTAAATAATATATAACGAACCCTCTTAATTAGACCTGTAGGTTTGATAGGATCTCTCGACGATTCCAAATGACGTTGGTTCGGGCTAGCATCAGGAAAAAAATGCCCCAAGAAGGATGAAGTTATTTAGAGAAATCATTATCTATCTTTCATTAGACACTAGCTATGTATATACATAGTGACTCCATCCGCGTAGAAGTCTTTTATGGCTATTCCCTTAGGCTACTTTTCATCCTGGAAAAGTAGCCTAAGTGTTAATCCAGGGTATAAGCTATCTCAACTCTAAATTTCATCCAATTCCATCCAGCCGTTGCAGCGTGAAGGAGTAAAAAACTAACACACACAAACACACAAACTTTCACATTTATAATATTAATGGGATTTATCGAAATTGGTTCACCAAACAAACAAGGTGGAAACAGAAAATGGACATTCGAGACCGTCACAACCTAGCCCTGTTATTTGATGTCACACGGTGCCTACAGTTCGAAAATCTTTTATTTTTATTTTATGTAGGTATTTACATAATGTAGGTATGTATAAACTTTATTGTACAAACATGTGTACTTACTAAGTTTCAACTTAAGGCCGAGCCACACCGGTTGCGTGACGTGCACGTGCGCGTTCGCTTTCCACTGCGTTGTATACTGGCATGTCGTAATGAGAATTCATACTATACAACGCAGTGGAAAGCGAACGCGCACGTGCACGTGCACGTCACGCAACCGGTGTGGCTGAGCCTTTAATCGGTCCAGTGGACAGTAGGTAGATACAGACAGACAGACAAATAGACAGACACACAGACAGACAGACAGACAGACAGACAGACAGACAGACAGACAGACAGACAGACAGACAGACGGACGGACGGACGGACGGACGGACGGACGGATGGACGGACGGATGGACGGACAGACAGACGGACGGATAGACGGACGGACGGCCGGACGGATGGACGGACGGACGGACGGACGTATAGACAGACAGACAGACATCCATAAGTAGTGAATAAACATATGACATCATTTTTGGTTGGAAAAGTTCGTATTTATTTTGCATCGATAAGCTATAAATAAGTAACTCATATCTCGGAAAGTAAGACGAAAACGAACTTATCTGGCAAAATATGATGTTGATGTACAATTCTATTAGGGATTTTTCATGCAGTTCCGTACGTAACCTTGAAAAACCGGGAATTAGCATGTTGAACCATGCTCAGTGTAGGGTTCTGAAGCCGTTAATGCAAACACAAAAAACAATCTCACAAAACAACAAGTATGAACGAATTTTCTATTTAAAGTTATTGTTGGTAAGGTAAGTGTACGGAATTACGGAGTGTTAAGGCATTTTTTACTTTGCAACCTATTACCAGAAAAACCTGAAATCTTAACTAATTGAAATTGGTTTACTAGTTAAGACTGGCTTTCAGAGTATAGAATGTTACATAAAAACTTTATATTAAACTGTGTTTTGTATAACTAATAGTCATTTTTATGAACCTCTTAAATGTCCGTTATTACGGATTAAAAATAGTCTCTGTCTGTTATTCTGTAAATGCGTGTATGTAAATCCGGTAAATTTAGTAATTGCCTCTTTCCTACAAAATTAATGAAAAAGAAAATATTAATTAAATATGACGTGATCAGAAATAAAATAAAATAATATATTTGACAGAAAAGAAGACAGATTTTTGTTATTAGAGGAGACGGGGGTGAGGAGATCCCGTCCAGACAATTTCAGTTATTCTCCTTGTCCCCCACGGGGAACAATTTTAGCCAATGTCCATAAAACATTTTTTTTTATTGTTACCTATAGAAGATTAACCGTCATTAATCTTATTACAAATAAAATAAAATAAAAATGGGTATATTATACAACAATATAAGTACCTTCTTAATTTCTATCATTGGTGAGTAATAATAATAGCATGAGAAGTACGTCTTTTTCACATCCTGAAATTACTTAAATTCTATAGTAATGTATTCATAGTAGTAGATGTACCATTAAGTTCATTAAGATATTAAAACATTGGACTGTAGCAATATGATTCAGCTAACTATGTAACATGTGGAGTGGAAGTCTTGTGGTTACTTTTTAAGAATTACGCAAAATGGATTACTTTAGACAACTTTTTTCATGACAATGGTCCATAAAATCATAATACGTAATTTGATTATATGAAAGTATGGCAAACATCACGCTCGTAACGGCAAAGTTTTTTTGACTTTCTTATGTGAATTCCCGGCAAAACACATAAACAAATTCCCTTTACTTTCTTCAATTACGTAATTTTAACGCTTTTCGGGACAAGGTTGGTTTTTGATGTATGTAATTGCGGCAATCAGTAAATCGACCATAATTTCCTAAATACTAACTGAATTTTCATGAAAATTAATATAGTATGTATGTATGTAAACACTTTATTGTACAAACAAAAGAAATAACAATTATAAAATAGACAAAAATATAACAGGGATGTACAAAGGCGAACTTATCCCTATAAGGGATCTCTTCCAGTTAACCTTTGAGCGATTGAGAAATAAATAATTACAACGAATAGCCAAATAAGTACAACACTAAAAGAAATTTCTATAAATATGAATAGATAAAATATATAGACATATATAAATATATACAATAAACAGGAAAAAGTTTAAGAACAAGTGTCAAGCCAGAACTTCTTTAGTCTAGATTTGAAAAAATCTACAGACTGAGACTGCCGAATTACAGTAGGCAATAAATTCCACAACCGCACAGCGTGAACCGAAAAGGATTTAGAGTAAGTTTTGGATTTATTAGATGGGAAAGCAAGAGAAAGATTGTCACACGAACGCAAGCGATTATGAGAACCAGTGGCCAGAAAGCTAAAACGTTCAGAAAGGTAGGGTGGGGAATGAGGATAAAAAAGAATGTTAAAAAGTAACGACAGGACGTGAACATTCCTTCGAAAGCGAATCGGTAACCACTCAAGCTGTGCACGAAAATGAGACACGTGGCCAAATTTTCGCAACCCAAATATATAGCGAATGCACAAGTTCTGGAGGCGTTCCAGCTTATTGAGCAGATCCTCATTTAAGTCCAGATACGCGATATCACCATAGTCGAGGAGAGGGAGGAGAAGGGAATGAACAAGAGTAATCTTGGTGTGGAGAGGAAGGAAGTTCTGCAAGCGCCTAAGCGAATGGACGGATCCATAGACCTTACGACTTACCGCAGCTACCTGAGCCGACCACGAGAGGGTCTGATCTACTATGATACCAAAATTTTTGAATGAAGAAGAAAAAGGAATTGCAGTACCGTCAAAGATCAATTCAGGTATCATGAGGTCCGACAACTTTGCGATGAAATGAGGGCTACCGACGATAATTGCCTGCGACTTTCTTGCATTGATCTTCAAGCCGAAACTAGCCGCCCAGTCTCGGATAACCGCGAGGTCACTGTTAATTAAAGCGATCAGGGAGGGAAGATCATCAATACAACCTGCCGCGTAGATTTGCAAGTCATCCGCATAGAGGTGGTAGGAAGATTTAAGAGAAGCAGTGATGCTGTTGATAAAAAGTGAAAAGAGAAGAGGGGATAGTATAGCTCCCTGAGGGACACCAGCAGTTAGGTCAGACCACGAGGAAACAGAATCTTCTACTTTGACAAGCTGGCGCCTCCCAAGGAGATACGATTGAAACCACGAAATGGCTGCAGGGGAGATATTGTAAGTCTTCAGTATGCTAAGGAGAATATCATAATCAACGGTATTAAAGGCACTACTGAAATCTAACAGGACAAGGACAGTGAGTTTACGGTTTTCAATATTCAGACGAATATCATCAGTGACTTTGACCAAAGCAGTGACAGTGCTATGCCCGGGGCGGAACCCGGATTGGAAAGGATTGAATAGTTTGTGATAGTTGAGAAAGCGGGACAGTCTTCGATTTGTGAAGTGTTCAATAACTTTGGAAAGGGCAGGGAGAATAGAAATTGGTCGAAAATCGGAGACGGACAAAGGATTCGAAGTTTTTGGAAGAGGAGTGACACGTGCTAGTTTCCATGATAAAGGAAAAGAGCCATGATGAAGTAAAGGAGAAGTTAATAATATTGGATAGGATAGGGGCGATGAATTCCGCAACGAGCATAAGCATGTCCACACTCAGGCCGTCCTCACCAACGGCTTTCGTCTTTATACGTTTCAACAGGTTCAGAGTTTCATCCGGAGAGATTAGACCTAGATCAAAAGGAGGTAAGTCAGGGTGACGAGTATTGGCGAGAAGTGATAATGTTTGCTGCTTTACAGAAGGGTCCAAGACAACCGGAGAAGTGCTAAAGTGTTTATTGAGGGCATTGAGATCAAGTGTAGATGAACCTAGAGAATTATGTTGAGTTTTGCCCACCCCCAGTGACTTTAAAAACTTCCATAATTTAGAAGGGGGACACCTATCTATGCGTTCATGGATGTAGCGGCGTCTAGCGTCCCTACATCTTCTGTTACATCGATTACGGAGGGTGACGTAGTTTAGATGATTTCCCTCAGAATGATCATGGCGCAGTTTTAACCGAGCCCGGTTCCGCTTCGCCATAAGAGCCCTATTGGTTGGAGTGAGCCAAGGCGCTGGCAAGTGTTTAACCCGCGTCGGTTTCAAAGGCGCGTGCAAGTCAAAGATCGCCAGTAGAGAGCTGGCAAACATATCAAGCTTGAGGTTAATGTCATCGAGAGCGTCTAGGGATTGCCAGTCAATACTGTGAAGATCGGCAAGCAAGGCCTCCCGATTCACACTGCCAAGATAGTCTGTTTAATAGTCTGTTGTTTGTTGTTGTGTATAGTCTGTTTGTTATGAAATTCTACACAGTTATTGAATCAATTTATAATGAAAAAGCTTACCCATTACTTGCGAAATCTTTAATAAAATCCGTTCCTACACTTACGCACACGCGTTTACTTCCTATAGTTTCGGCGGGTTTGATGCGGACTGACCAAAACAGAATCCGTAACAACATACTATATGTTCACAGTTCGTTGACCTCTTGTTTATTTGGGGCAATATTGTCCGTACTTTATATGTATATATATATTTTTTGGAAATAGTTGATACTTTTCTTATTTTTGGACCTTAACCGATAAATGCCGGAATTCCGTACGTTTACGGAATTCCGTACAGTTACCTTAGTTGGTTAGTTTTGGCTGGCAGGAGCAAGCAAGTTATACAAGTATGGTATTCCCAATTTCTGGTTGATAGCTTCTATAGCTGCTGTGACATATAGACACAGAGCACCGAAGTCTCATCATAAGGGTTCCTTTTTACCATTTTGGTTACCAACCCTAAGCAGGGGACCACCTTTCACAAATTAACTCTAAGGACACCAGACAGATAAACATACAAACTTACCTATACAGAGAAATTGATAAGTAGGTACTTAAATACGTAGACAACCACCAAAAACAAAAATAAAATCCTTATGCTCATCCTACAAATTTTTGGCCTTAACGGGGATCGAACCCGGTGAAACCTACTACCGATAGTTTTGTAAGTATGCACCTTTATTAAAGCAGCTGAATGATTTGATTTACCGGTATCCAATTCTGGTAGGTCACTGGAAATTTTTTCTGCGTTAAAAAAAGTTTTGTGGGCTTTGCACACAAGCTGAATAAAATCTCTTTTCACCATGTTTTCCATAAACAGGATTTTTTTTACTCATGTCCAACTACGGTTTGTTCACCATTTTTTTTGCGAAATCACTGCAACTGCAACCATTTCTTTAATATTTCTTAAGGATATTTACAAAAATGTAACATCTTGTCGCGTGGAATTATACCCAAGAACATACGCAGATGAAATAAGACATGGTTTAAACCAATGATATTTTATATAAAGATACGTCATCTGCGCGCAAAAACGTTCCGCAAAAAGGAAGGCAAATTGTCTTACTTTTTATCTATTTATCTCTTTCTAACAATAGCGTTCGCTATGGATTGCCGTGTTTGCTTTCTCAGTGATTGGTCACGGATTTTGAATGCGTTTGTTTAGTATGAGCATAACGTATCTTAATATAAAATTTCATTGGTTTAAACCCCTGGAATAAACAAGCAAGAATGGCAATTAAATTAATCCGGCTTGCAAACATGCAGTTTTGAGGCACATTAACTCCACTGGATATTAAACAGATGAGAGCATTACATACATTAGCCTGATAAAGGTTAACAAGGATATATAGTAATTATTGACCAGAACAGCAAAAACATTACATTTTTTCACATGGCTGATAATCACGTACACTAAAACAAATAGGAACACATAGGGGAAGATGGGGTGGCTTCGTACAAAGGGAGCATTCGTACAGTGGTCATATCTCGACTATCCAAGATGCTGAAGCGTTCACATTTGTATGCGTGACTGCCGCTCATATGCATAGGCTGCCCTCAAAAAGCGATGGCAGTGCGGCAGCAGATTTCGCCAGAAATAATTAATATGTGTTTTCGCGACCCGAAAGTAATTTTTGGTTCTCCTTTGAATGCGTCTGTTTCTAATAAGTTTTACTCGAATTAGAAAAAATATTTTTATATAGTCTGTAATTAAATGCTTGAGATTAATATGTAAACAATGGTTTTGGAATTACTTTAACAGTTATTTTTTAATTTGTTTTTTTTTCGGATCGTTTTGATTGGGGTACCTCCGTACAGTCAAAATGTATGTAATTTTATACTGTACGAATGCATCCCATGAAAGTTAAAAAAATGTATATCAAGATTAATTATAATCAAAAACCCGGGTCAGTAAGATATGCCTAAAAGGTAACTGAAAAAGGTAAAATTGCTGAAAATCCAATGAATCCAGGGAAAAAACGAATAGTGTACGAAACCACCCCACGTATGGGGTGCATTCGTACGTTTCCCACTTTTTATGAAAACCATTTAGTTTGGCACAGTTGCTTTGTATCCAAACTGAAATACACAATTATTATAGCCAAATAAGTGTAAGATGAAGTAACATTCATCTCATTTAAAAATAGCGGTTAGTTTGGTTTTTACAAGGCTTAGAGTAAAAAGTGTACGAAGCCGCCCCATCTTCCCATACCTACGATGAAACAAGGAGGGTAATTACTTATATTTC
Organism: Acleris literana; assembly: GCA_946894065.1. Lineage (NCBI taxonomy): Eukaryota > Metazoa > Arthropoda > Insecta > Lepidoptera > Tortricidae > Acleris > Acleris literana. The sequence goes on from OX335669.1 coordinate 16,299,491, forward strand.
AACAAACAAACTTATATGTAACAAAGTTACATATAGCTAAAGGGGTCTTCGCGGGCTCTCACACAAATTTAACTTTCATTTTATTAGATTCCGGCATTCCGAATTAATAAAAATATAGTATTATTGCTTCACTCGCTGTAGACAACAAAGTCAATAAAACTTTAAAAAAAATATAAGTCAGTCGCAAACAAATATAGGTACCACCTATGTGAAGTTAAATAAAAACCTATAAAAATAAATGAAGTAGCGCCCTTTGACACACAGTGAACCATCCTATTGCGAGTAGTAAATACTGCCGTACACCATACGCTTTAGGTACCTACTATTAAACTGTAATAACAATACTTTGTTGTTATTACAGTTTAATAGTAGGTAGGGTAAAGTCACCAGTGGTCAGCCAGAGACGAGTAGTCGACCTTATATGAGTGCGAAGAGTGGGAAATATATCTTTCATACTCTTTCCACTAATACAAAGCATAGGCAGAGGCCGACTACAGGTCTCTGGCTGACCACTGGTCACTTTACCCTACCTAGTATTGAAAATGTTAGGTCACATACAAAACACATACCAATACATTTTTTCCAACAACGGTTTCGTATATTGGTGCCGCATTGTGTAGTAAAAACGTGTAAAAACTACATTAGTAAATATAAAAAGACACGCGGTATCACTTTATCACGTGTAAATTAACTTATTCGTGTTATTTTTCATAAATATGTGTTTATTTACTTTGACGCAAATTACAAACACTAGTGACAACCAGTGTTGCCAGTTTTTTGTGATTCTCTCAACATGCAAAGGTGATCGTTCGCTCGAGTGAAGGTCCAAGCGGCGAGTTTAAGTAGTCCCGAAAGAGCAAACAAAACACATTTTAGTGCGTGTATTCAATTTGGCAGCATGACTTCTCGAACGTATAAGGATTCGCTCGTCCGTCCGACCGGCCGCCGTTTTTTGAGAGAATAACACACCTGCTTGCCGTGGCCAGCTCGATTTTAGAAAAAAAACGATTTTCAAATTAGGTTCGATTTTCAAACAAGTTCGACGCGGCGCCGGCCCCGGCCTTCGAGTATTAGTTGATCTATTATTACGAAAAGTGAAAATATTACAACCCAGCGGGTTATAATAATTATAATAAATTTTATTTCAGGCAATGAGGCCCATAGTTACAAATACCTTATAGACTAACATACATAACAATATAAAACTTAAAACTAACACCGAGGTGACAGAACACACAGCGGCACAGTAACAGCGGGGGGGGGGGAGATTCAGTCCAACATTACACCCCGGCTAAAGCCAAGGGCTTTAATGACATGCTTTGCGTAAGGTTTGCATGATATGTAATTTGGCATTGTGAAGCAGGTAACGTAAAATAACTTATTTAAAAAAAAACGTAAAAATTGTAATTTTTCATAGGAATTCAAATCTTATTATTAACCAGCGGGTTATAATGAGATTCAGTACTATATTATAACCAGCCGGGTCATAATATGGTACTGAATCTCATTATAACCCGCTGGTTAGCCGATGGCTATAATGACTTACTTTAGGTGAGGTTCGCATTATATAATAATTGGGCAATTTTGAGCATGTGGTGTAAAAATAAACTTTTTTACTTAATTTTTCGTAAATAAGTACTGGTCACCAGCACTTTTATAGCAAGTACGTAGCATATTTATTATGTTCCGATATACCTAACAACCGTCAAACTTATACAGTAGAGATAAATATACATTATTTTCCCGCATTAACGCGCACGCAAGTTGGACGCTGCTAATGGAGGCGTCTTCCTTCACTTTCTGTAAGATCTTTTGGGGCGCAGCAAACAGAACAACGCCCAAAAAAAAAAAGTTGTCTTTTGTTTAAATACCTCCTTTATTACTTTTGTGGAAAGAAGTGGTCTCTGCCTACCCCTTTGGGAAACAGGCGTGATTTAATTTATGTATGTATGCATTACTTTTGTATTTGATTTCTGTTTAAGTGTAGTATAAAGCAGTATGTATAACTCGAGGGTAAGTAAATACAGACATCGACGATGTACCTATAGTTTGTCGATGGTACAAATTACTAAACTCGTGTGGTGAATGCAAACTCGATTAGTAGGTAATCCGTGCCGTGCTCCCCTTGGTGAATAAACTACCATTTTGTGATTGTGACAAGTTTTTGCTGTCGATAGTTTTTGACAGTCTGACTATCGAGAATTCAATAGTTACGTAAAGTTATTTTCAACTATGTACCTACCTCACGATAAAGTGTTTCAAATTTTACTTGCAAGAATTAAACCGGAATGACAGACATAAGTAGGAACTAAGCGAGTTATGCATCCAACTAAGTACAGAATTCAACATTAATACAATTAAAAGTTAAAACTAAACGTATTTAAATTAAAATTAAACTAAGCTACTCAAATATTAAAGATAATTATAAATAATAATCACCACTATAAAAAGAACACCCCCTCTAGCAGGTCCGCTCGCGGCATGGTCCCCATGACACTGGCTGCATTACCTCTCTGGATAGCTGTCATGCATAAATATGCAATGTTCAGTTATAAAAATATTATATTATTTAATAAGTACTTATATATGCAACGCTTCCAGCATAACTTTTGAAACACTTGAAATGAGCCGTTATCTAAGTATTTTTGTTCCCGGTTAAGTAAAGTTGCACTGAAAGTCGACTACCTAGTTGTTTGATACATTTTACGTAAGAAATTGCGTTTTTTAATAAACAAAACTTTAGTCAGTTAATTATGAATAATAGTTGCTAATAAATAATGGGTAAAAATAGGCACGCTGCTGTGTTTTTAAAGTTTGAGTTATCTTTCCAAGCCGCGCTTAGCATAAAACTGATCTAAAAGTTTAAAAATGCCGTTTTAAATTGAGTTGCAACATGAATAATGCAAATACTAAAGCTCTATTTCATTCACTTTTGACTTTTTATCATAGATTAAGATAATGTGTACTTTAGGTACCTTCTTAAGCAAAAGTTCGTTTTGTTTGGTAGGATAATTGCAAATGAGCGATTACGATATTATTACGATTTCTGTGACAAATACCTACTTGAAATTATATACCTACTTACGTATATTATGAATAGGTAGTTATAGGTTAGATACTTCAAATCTTTATTACCTTCGTTGTTGTTTGTGTTTAGGGTTCCGTAAAAAAAATGAAAAAATCGGAACCCTTACAGGATCACTCGTGCTTCTGTCTGTCCGTCCGTCTGTCACAGCCAATTTGCTCCGAAACTACTGGGCTGATTGCGTTGAAATTTTGTACCTACACATATCCACATAATTATGTAAGTTGATGACTCAAACACAGATGTGATGTCAGACTATATCAAATGGAAATGAAAGGGCTCGTTATGAGGATCTCGAATATATTTTTGTTATTATTGTAAAATAAATAGTTTTGGTTTTATTTATGAAAGAAGACGAAAATTGACCATTCCCCCCCTGATATCTGAAACAACTGACCCTAAAATTTTGAAAAAGTTTACACCACAATGGATCAAAGTGTAGTTCGGTACAGAAATACCTTATATCCCGAGACAGACATAGGATAGGTATGGACTTAGCTACTAAACTGCGACCAAGCACCCAATTGCTGAGTTAGCCTGTGTTGCACAATTTGCAGAGAACTCATAAGATTTTCACACGGTCATCCGTCGTGCAGGGCTAAACTAAAACTATTATGTTTTTACTGACCGCAACGTTATTTACTTAACGTAACGTTTACATAAAAAGCATTAAGAACATTACATTTATTGTGGTTGAGAATTTTTTGTATTCGACCATTGCTTAGTGTTAGACCTTAATTTACACAGCATTTCCAGCATGATTCTTCTCCCTGGAGTACAAATAGGTACTAAACATGTCTCATTAAATTTCATGATACGGATCTGTTGCTTCCAATCACGAGTTTCTAAAATAAATGTGGCTATACATATATTATAGTTAACATTCAGCATTTTTGGTTTGATGAACAATGTGCTCTTCTTTTATAAGCACATGGTTTTCTACGGTAAATACTGATTTTCAGAGCAACACGGATTGTTAACTTAAATACCTACCTACTCCCTTAATACCATTTTCTTTTAAGCTATTAATAAAAAGCAAAGAAAAACCATTTATTACCGGATTCATTTATTAAATACACCAATGATGTTATTTTTTTAAGGCAAGTAATCCAAACTATTAATTTCCTATTCCCTAACTACCTACTACCAGCGACTTAGTAGATTTCGTTTATTGCTGTTTCCAAATGTTTTATTCTTAGTATTTTGTATTCTGCGTACTCATCCCGCAGGTGAGCTAAATTTCAGTTAAGTTAAGTTTTAAACTCGGCCACGATTGATATCAAGTGAATAAGAGCTCTCTTAACGTTGACAATACGATAGCATGTCAAAAGCAATTAGGTTTTACCGAGTAGAATATAGCCCCAGTAGAGTCGTTTCCGCATGATTGTACTAGGTACATTCTTATAAAACATAAAAACATCAATATTCGTATTTTCACAATCTTCTAAAACTGTGGATATTGCGGCAATAAATTAGTTGACGGGCGATATAGGTAAACCAACTTTTATATAAAGTCTTAAATCTCCTACCTCTCGGTCCTACACTGTTCGTGCTTGATCTTTAAAATATCGTTAAAGTGAGTTTTAGTAAGACGTTGCCGCTCTACATGCTACAAAATGCAATATTCTTAAAGCAAAAGTTAGTTGGAAACATTATACAGTCACCATTAGATCTCAAAGGGAAACTTTCGGCTATTTATAAGCGGGAGCGAAAGAAAAATCTTTCTGAAGCATGATGAACCATAGAATAAACTTTAATTACTTAGAGTTAGCAAAAGTTTTCTGAAGTTACCCGAGCAGAAATGAGCTTATAAAAGTATATCAGTAAAAGTTGCCACTGAGCAAAATTGAGGCTAGTATCTTTCAGTTCGGTAGATATGTAGTAACTGAAGTCTGACAGAACTTGCAAAGTTACCGACCGCGCCTCATCGTTTGCTTTCTCGGTATACCTGGACATTTCTTGTTCATTAAATGTCTACAGTAGAAAGGATCGACATTATTTACTAAACTTCAGCTTCTTACCCAACGAAAACATTTGTGGGCAAACAACTTCACTTACCAAGTCATTTTTGTCGAGTTATGTTCGAAGTTACTTCTTGATATTGGGGTTTCATGGCTTTCATAGCAGCTACGTTTTATTGTGTGCACTGAAAGTTATGATTCTTGATAAAATTTACCGCTTCATGAAATTAGAAGTCTGTAGAATAAAATAGTTCTTTCAGTACGGTCAATTGTTCTATTCAGCGTATTTATCTGACTCAAGTGGGCCTCCTCATTATTCTAGATTTGATTGTCACAGTTCAATTAAGATGCGGAATTCAATTATAAGTTTGAGAGTTTGAGCTGAGAGCCTAGGCTATGCGCTCCGGAGCTCAAATCAATACCTCTCTGTTATCTGTGATATGATTATCTGTGTACTGCAGAGGACAGTTCCTTGGGGGAGACTGGAGTCTGGCTCCTAATTGGGTTTGTTTATCCAGTGCTCCCAAAGTTAAAGGCTTGATCTTAAATTAACTCTTTGTTTTAAGAAAGGAAGCGATTATCCTTGAATTGGTCGGAAAGGAATCTGTTTAAATTGCACCTTTTAATCCGCCGGGGGAGCAAATAGACGCCGCCTTTGAGGCGCGCGGCGAACCGGAAAACAGCATCTCTGCGCTGTTTTTATACGGAGTAGGTACCTACCTAGCGGGCCGAGGAAAACAAACGGGAGACATGCTTATTAACTCCCTAAGCAACCTGGAGCGGAACCAACTTTTTTAAACAGTTCGAATTTCAATTTATTTTGGCGATTTGCTCAGCGGGGTCACAGCAAAAGGAAATTGATTATGTTGATACAACGTGGGTGCCTTGGGGGTGAACTCAAGCGTTTCTGAGCCGGAAATACTCGTTCTTACTTCAAACTTTATCAAATCGAGGTAGGTATCTTTAATATTTGTTTGTAAATAGATTACTATAAGTTACACTAATTACCAGTTCCTTAAAAGTAAGGTAATAGTACCTACCTATCTAATCGGCCATGTTTGTCTTTCAATGAAACTCAAATGACAAACATACCTACGATCAGTTGCGAGTGCTGTGTGTAATAGCGAACGCTATTAATAAGCTGACTGCTGGATGGTACCTCCTGTAAAACTAATTAATTACAAACGCCCCGTAATACCCTTTAACAGCCGATAGCACCCATGGTTGTGTTAGATAATAAATCGATCGGAAACTTTCGGAATCGCCGTCCGGTTTGTGAGGCGCAATATATTCGGCTTAATAGTGTAATTTTGCAGGCTCTTGGTAATATCTTGCGGGAACTCGGCCGACCCGGCTGGCCCCGGACGGGCGTCGGATTACTGCAACATGCCGTCGTTAACAGATGAATATGGGAGCACGTATTAATTTCATGATACGGCAGGACACCAAAGAAAGGATATAGAATGTATAGAACACGGAACGTTTCATATCCGCCCTTGCCTTTTCTTATACTTAATTATATTTGTGTACGTTTACTAAGGGTTGTTCAGATAGGTATCTCGTAAGTATAATAATATTATGCATTAATTTTATTTATTTGGAAATAATGGCTTGGTTTGTCATAATGCTTATAAGTGATTTCTTCCAAATAGAAAGACAATAACGCCGCTATATTTATTTAATAAAATCGTTTTTTTTGTTTAAAGTTGATAGCTCATTGGGAAGTTATTTTAAATAAATTGCAAATGTTGTGCCAATCACACAAAGAAACAGACGGACAAGATAGCGAGCTTATATAAAACGGGGCACTATTCAGTACGTAATTATTTCAACAATTTACAAAACTTAAAGAAATTAAAATATTTTAAAGACAGCGTTGCATTTTGATACCACGAGTTTGTAGTAAAATACATCCCGAAACAGAACAGAAAATCCAATCTACAAGTACATCTATACGTACGAGTATAAAATTAGATACTTGCATTTATTTCAATAAAAGAAAGCCCACCTTCCATACCAAGATTAGGTTTGAATTCGAAGGCGCTCATCCAACTATATCCAGCTACGAATACCCGAAGCACTGTCAGAAATAGTTGAAGCTTATAAACTCAATCCGAACTATTATCTAGGTGCTAGCCGTAACTCGTAACGTACCGCATTGAGGGATCAACCGCCTTCGAATTTCCGCACCCGGTCACCGTTATCAGGAAACTACCCCATGGAATATGACGCTATTATGTTTCTGTTCGCTTTAGTACCGTGATGGACTTAAATCGTTGCCTATCTTCAATCGACAACATAAAATCATCCTTATGATACTACTAAATAAAACCTGTTTTTCAATCCCTTGATTAATAACCAGGGCAGTTAATTTTCCTCTTTCGCTTAGCAATAGACAATCAAAAACATAACCCTTCTCCTTCGGCACTCGGGTAAAAAGGGGCTAGCATTAACCGACAGATACTTTTATCTGTCGATTAAAAATCTGGCCTAAAGAAATAAGGTCTTTTTTTAAAAACAAATATCAAATAAATAAATGATGTCAATAATTACAACAGTAATAGTTACAAGTTCTACAAGTACAAACAATTCCAATTATTAAAAAATTACGATGGAACATGTAAATAACTATAGTAATTTATTTATTACGTATCACATTAAGCATACAACAACAGACAAGTACTTAACACCTAAAATAGCATCATCTACGAGTAGTCAGTCGTGACACTAAATGTGGCAAACAAATGACACACGATGACACGTTAGTTAATTAGATGGTATTGACTCGTGACCCTGACCACGAAGCTACCCTGTACCGGGTTTGATTCCCAGTAAGAGCAGACATCTGGTTGATAAGAGCGAGTATTTTTTTCTGAGCCTATTAAATGTTTTCTATATATTTAATTATGTATATCTCTATATAGATGAGTACGTTTATCGTTGTCTAGTACTATGAGTACCCAATACCCATGGTAAAGCCTAAAGCTTTGTCCCCTTATATTTATTTTATTGCCTTTTTTCAGTTGTCAATATTATGTCCTAATAACACTAATGTTGTTATGATCTCACTAAATCCCGATGTTTTATACCTAAATAACTATAATCAAACATTTAATTTTATAAAATGTAACTTTGTGACTCATTTATTTACCTGATCATTCAATGATGTATCACACGAATGCTGCTTTGTTACCGCGAACATCAAAGAGCTAAATGTGCTACATAGACATCGAATTGGCAATAAAGTGCCATTTCCACGTGATCATACATTATTTATGTGGGGAGCTCTCCATCGTCAACAGCTTCTAAAAAATCAATATCGGAAAAAATCAGAGTAAGAAAAGCTTGAGCCTAATCAAATAAACCGAGTGAAAGTTAAAATTGAACGAAGTGGGAATCTCATCTCTGAATAATTCATTAATTTCAGGGAACTGCGGAGAAAAGAGCTAGATTTTAAAAGAATGAGACCACTTATTGCAGGGAAGTATTTTAATATAAACCCTTTACCGCTCTTGTCACAAAGTGAACAAGACATAAAAAGGTACGTCTTTCAGTTTCCCTTACTGTACAGTTGGCGATTTTAGTTTCTATGAAGTCATGGAAACAACGTCATCAATGTCACTAAATTATGGGCCTATACATTCATACATACATACATATATACATACATACATTAAATCACACATGTTTCCCAGAGGGGTAGGCAGAGACCACATATTTCCACCTGCTACGATTCTGACAAATATCTCTTTCGCTTATGGTTTATGGGCATATAACTTGTTATATTCATGTTATATTCAAGATATTTACTTAATGTTTGTTTACAGTGTATAAATATAAAAGTAAAATGAGAACACTGAAATAAGGTTGTATTATTATTATTTTATTATTACCTACCTCTTTCTTTATGTAACTACTTCTGCGGCAAGTGAAGATTTTATTCTGCCTAAGGGTCTATATTCAACATTGTGTAAATATTATCTTTTTCGTTCGTTTTCTGTACTGCCATTTGCTATCGTTCAAATGAAGGACCTTACTATCGTTCAGTCGCGCCGTGGCCGCTGACACGCATGCGTAAAAACAGTAAAGTTTTATTACCTAAATGCAACAAATATAAGCCATAAAAAATGCCGTCTTATGTTTTTCGAGGCTGCCGAAATTATACTGTTAACTATAAAAGGAAGAAAGGATGTCTCATTTTATTCGTATAAGTACCGTAAATATATTTTACATTTTTTTTTACATCGCCATACTTTGTTTAATTTGCACCGGTGGCGTCACTGTCACCTGTGAAACATGAGATACACAATTAGATATCGCATTAGTGCGATAAAGACGGGTAGCTATATGGCAGTCATGAGCGGGCACGCCGCACAGTGGGGCAACGGCGGAATTAATTCAATTTTGGGATGGTCAGCAGTAGTCACATTTTTTATCTGATTTGTACATAAAACATTTCAAATACCTATGATCTAATAAAATATTGCGTATATATATTATTTTTATAAAGAAATTAGGCCGTCAAACTCGTACAAATGAACTCGCATGAAATAAACGTTAAAATACCTTGCATTTGCAAAGGGTGTATTCCTCTCAAGTTATTGATTTTGTTTAACATGTTTTATTTATATACAAGAAACATTATTCCTCCTATTGTAAATGAAATAATATTTATGGTTTCTCTTAAATTATGTGTAATTTTAGGGCTGTAAGAAGTTGATAGTATTTATCGCCTAAATATTACATTTCATTGGCTATAACTTTCTAGCTACAACGACCCTCAAGCTCTAATATAACAATATTTACACATTATTTAATCTTAATCATTATTTAATTGGTTCTAGCTGCAATAATTTGCAAACTTTTTATTACTACCCCATTAATCTAATGAGCTCATTTTTCTAAGAAAAATACTTATATGCATTATCAATGGTAATGAGGGTAATTACAAAGACTATTAAATTCTAAAATAATATAAATAGGGTATTAACAATATTGTGCATCATTTACTTTTGTAAATTCAATAAAGCAACACCTAATTCAATAATTATGGCAACTTTCAACATTTCTTACGTAGAATTGGTTGATATAATTCTATCGAGAAATCGGGAAGTGCATAAGTGTATCGAAAACTTGAAAAATAAATATCCAGACCTTTCAGAGACAGTGTTACAAAACATTTACGAAGATTTAAGTAAACATTTTTTACCTAATTTTACAAAAAGGTGGCATGCAGCATCAAGAACAAAGAAATATTTTATCTCTAAAAATAAAGAGTGGTTAGCTGGAACATTTTCGGTCGTTGTTCAGGATACACAGATAGATATTCATGATACAGAACCAGGACCTTCAAAACGATCTCGAAGCGGCCGTCCAGAAAAATCTTTTGAAGATTGTTGTGAACGTTCTAAACGAAACAAAGTAAAAAACCTGTGTGAGAGTGTTTCTAAGGAGTTACTAGAGAAGGCTGCGGATAAGGTTCAAGATCAATCGGTAAGACCAAAGTTTAGTCCAGAAAAGGCTTTATCACTGATGCTAGATGCTTCACTTTCAAAACATCAATATGAAGTTCTTAGAAAAGCCTCCAAGGATCTCGGATATGACATATTACCAAATTATCATAAAGTAAATGACGCGAAGAAAAAATGTTACCCTGCCGACCTAGATTTAACTGAAAGTTATGCTTGTGTGGGATTGCAACAGTTACTTGATCATACAGCGACTAGAATTCTAGAATCAAAAACACAGGAAGAGCTTGCTAGTATGAGTGAAGAAATCACTTTAATATCGAAATGGGGTTGTGACGGCTCATCTGGTCACAGTGAATATAAACAGAAATTTGATGAAAAGAATGTCACAGATGCAAGCATATTTTTGACGTCTTTAGTCCCCCTTTGCCTATATCCCAAAACAAGCCAAGAATCCTTAACGTATTGGCAAAATAAAAATCCATCTTCTACTAGGTTCTGCAGACCAGTACAATTTCAATTCTCCAAGGAAACTACTGAGATAACGAAGAACGAAATATCCAGAATGGAATCCGAAATAGCCAATTTAAATGAAAGTATAGTTTGCATTGGAGGTAAAACATTTAAGATTAATCACAAACTTCATTTTACTATGATAGATGGTAAAATAGCCCAAACTATCACGGATACGTCTTCAAATGCTGTGTGCTTTATATGCAAGGCAAAACCTTCTGAAATGAATGATTTGGATCGAGTACGAAGCAAAACGGAGGACACATCTGCCTTCAAGGTCGGCTTGTCGCCATTACATGCAAGGATCAAGTTTATGGAGTGCATTCTACATATTGCATATAACAAAAGTTTTGAAAGTTGGCGTACAAATACAAGTACACGGCCACAAAAAGAAGCGGAGAAAAAAAGGATCCAAGAGGAGTTCTTTGAGAAACTGGGTTTGAAAATCGACTTTGTTAAGCAAGGCATGGGATCGTCCAATGATGGTAATACCTCTAGGAGATTTTTTAATAACCCTACCTTAACTGCTGAGATAACTGGAGTAGACAAAGATCTGATTCACCGTTTTTCGATAATTTTACAAGCTATTAATTCAAGTGCCCCCATTGATCCTGAAAAATTTGGCAATTATTGCAAAGAAACTGCTGAATTATATATTAGTTTATACAGTTGGTATAATATGCCAAATACCGTGCACAAAATACTTACCCATGGAAGTAAAATAATATCCGCTGCAGCACTGCCTATAGGTATGTTGACAGAAGAAGCACAAGAAGCACGGAACAAAGATTATCGTCGGTACAGATTATTTCATTCCAGGAAGTGTTCACGTGAATCGACCAATGAGGACATTATGCATATGCTGTTGACTTCTTCCGATCCTTACATTAATAGTCTTAGAGCTAAAAAATCCAAAATAGATTTACAATTAAACGACGAAGTTAAATCTTTACTAATACAAACTTGTAATACCGAATAATATTTTTTTTTGTTGGATTGATTTTTATTAAAAAGCCATTTTTTTTATTTATTTGCCTTTTTATTCAACTCTGTGATAAATATAATATGTTTAATCATTAATGTTACATTAGTTACATTAATTATGTTTTGACTTGAGTATATTTCATGTATATTTTATTTTAAATTCAATCAATGTAGGTATTATTTTAAATATTAGTAGGAATGATTTTATTATACTTATAAATATATTTAAAATGTGTTTTTTTATCCATTAACCTAAAAAAAACAATTAATTCCGCGGCTCCATACAACGTGCACCACTGTGCGCCGCGTCATTCGGGTACGCAATTTGAAACAACTATTTATTTCTTTCTAACAATAGCGTTCGCTACGAATTGCCATCTTTGTCTTAGAAATATGGCAACGTAGCAACTGTCAGTAATTGGCGACGGTTTTCGAATGCGTTTAGTATGAGCATAACGTATCTAAATATAAAATATCATTGGGGTCAGATGACGCTTGACTATACATACCTACCATCTATTTTTCTCTCTGTAAGTTACTTATGTCTAAAATAATGTAAGCAGAAATATTTACCATTTTTATTAGCTCAATAAAGTATTTCATTCATTCATTATAGCTACACTTACTATAAGGTAGCGGATGTGGGTGGCGTTGTCGTTGAGCTGGATGAACATACTCGCCAAAGCAATTCTTTTTGAGAAAATTGGACCCTTACAATCCATAACACCATTTTTTCAACTAATTATTACACGCGGCTTTCCCAAGTAACCATCTAGTTTTAGTAATTAAATAAAAAAATATTTTTTAACGTTATAATTTGTCTCAAAATTAATTATGTTTTAATATACGTAATTGTAATTGTAATTAAAATATTTTTAAGTGTTTATTATACAAATTAGGATCTCAAGTGTTCACTAAACGCCAAGACTGTTATCCGGAATGACCGTAACCATGGTTATAACAATGCTATAATTATTATTATAGAACTGTTATTACCATGGCAACACTCATTATAGAATTGTTTTCCCGCTTCGGTTATGCTATAGGTCGTATTCTGATACCGTTAACGATATCAATATTAGCGGTTAGTAGTACGCGAGTAGAAAAAAAAACAAAGCGATACACTCGTAGAACTCGACATCAACATTTTATTGTTTTACCGCCGAACAGAGACATTTCAGACAGCAATGGTGTGTGAAATGTCTCTGTTCTCTTTTTCAAACTTCTTGAAGAATCGTCAATAAGGAACGACTTAAACTTAATCGGCATTAACTGACTCTGAGTGCGGCCGTTAGGTTCATTAGAATCATTAGTCAGGATTCCTATGCGGAAAGGTTATATAAAATAAAAACATGTTAAGTGTATGTTTATTTATTAAAATAAAAGTCATCACTTTTATTCTATATCTGAACGAGACGACCAGTGCCTGCAAAATTAAATAAAGTAAAAATAACGTTTTAGCACAGTCGAGTAAAAACATATGTATAGGTACACTCGATCTGCCTAATGTTCATATAAAGAACACATCAGATTTAGTACTTTCTGCCCGGTAATTCGAATTATCCAAATAAAATGACATAAATATAGAGGGCATTGGTAAGAGTTAGGTTAGGTACCGATCACAGGGTCGAATTTCAGTTACTAACGGTTTCATTCGTCCGAATTTTCATAAGTCATAAAATATTATTTTTCTAGATATAAAACAAAACACTTTTCTTTAAACACTTTGAAATGAAAAAAAAACTAACTTATGAGTTTTCGGATAAATGAAACAACTACTTACGAAATGAAACTTCGGACTTGCCATAGGATACCATCGTGTATAGCATGTCTTTGTCAACTGTACAAAACAGTGTGAAAAACAACAACACAAGGAGATTGGGCGGCAATTTATGAAACGTGTCCCCACCGACCTTTACGACCAGACATAGCTTATTGAAAAGCTCTTTTCACGTAAGTAATATTTTGCTAAAGCAGTCAAACTCAAATAGTTCAGGAAAATTAAATCAGCTGACTGAAACTTTGATGGCTGTAAGTATTCTATTTTTAATAACAATGTTTTTGTAACTTACATTTTTACGTTTGCTACGTTCAAAAACTTTTAGACAGTTAGGAAGACACGATATAAACGTTTAGATACTATTAAGCACTTGCATAAGTGAAGTGGTTCCTTCAGCTATAGCTTTTTACCTCCAACTGTATTCAGAATCAATAATAACGGCGTCACGTTGAACTGAATTTTGAAATTAAAAGTGACCTGTGTTTTCGATCACCAGTGTGGTAGGCTTTGACTACCATAAAACATTTGAAAATGACAGTCATAGAAAAGACTTTTGACAGGCCTTTATTCTACAGGGCGAAACCATATTGCTTTTGACATGGTATCAGTAGCCAACATTACGATAGCTATTACTTATTTGACCGGTATTCTAGGCATTAAAAATGTTAACTATCGTCTTTGCAATTGTAATTGACCTTATCGTATTGTCAACGTTTTGATAGCTCCTATTTAGCTACTTCACAGTAATGGCGGCTGAGTTAAAAAAGAATTCAATAACAGGTTAAATACGGTATATTTTTTAACGCCTAGAATGGAGGCCATGACAGTAATGGCAGCGGAGTTAAAAACAATACGATAACATGTCAAAGGCAATATTGTTTTACGTTATCGTGCTCGAAAATGTAAAGTTAGGATTAACGTGACCTACCGGACGGTCGCGTCGAGCGCCTATTTCACTTTACATTTCGACTGTCGACTTTCGAAAATCGTTTACGTTAGTATTAAGCATCTTATCTAGGGCCCCTGGGCTTCTATTCTGCTTTTTTTTAGCGCATGTAACGTATATTTTGTAGTCATTTTGTTGAAGTTTTGTCAGCACTTCTAATTTTGACTAATACATACATACATTAAATCACGCTTGTTTCCTAGAGGGACAAGCAGAACTAATATGATTGTGATATACATCATACACCATACAGACATTGACAGGTGACAGGTGATATTTCAGTGTAAATAGCGCAGCTTATATGAAACCCAATTTTATCGGCGTGTTAACTTTGCAATGTATACCGAATTGTCACCTGTCATGGTTCATTGTCAAGATGGTGAAATATGGGGCTGGTCGTTACTGATCGGCGGGGAGGGAGACATCTTGTTCATCCATCGAGACGAGTCTACATACCTTCGGTAGAAATCAGCTGCTCTCTTCTTGCGCCTGTCGCTCTGACCAGCTGTGTAAGATTGTCATTTTTAAACATTGGCAGATGAAACCGAAAACATAATTATTCTCACATAAAACGGAGAAATGTAGCAATTATGTAAAAACAGGTGAGAGGGGAGCATCTCACATAAATTGACTTAGTGCCAAACTATAAGCTCTAGATTTGTACTACGGGTACTGGACAACGATAACTTTACTTATATAGAAAAATACATACTAAAATATATAGAAAACATCCATGACTCAGGAACATCACACAAATATCTGACCTTACTAGGATTAAAAACCGGGACCGCTAGCTTCGTAGCCAGAACAGTGTGCCAGATATTTTTGAGCGCAATGTTGGTTTATGACATAAGTAGGTACCTAATATACCTACTATTGCTAGTGACTGTACGCCATGAATCAGGTTCTACCGACTACATTCGGCACATAGTCAGACCTTGCAAACATACTTGTTCAAACAAACAACATGTATTATGAGCCCAAACACATTAGGAGATTGAAAACTTTACCACAGCTTCGGTCAACTTTGCAAGTCCTTATAAATAAGATCCGCTCGACTGTATAGGTACGTTATATAGGTACTGTTTATTTACCAATCGAACGGAAATTGAGTAAATTTGCACTAATTTACTGAGACCTCTCTGAACTGTTTCCTTGCTGGACTGGAGCTACGGTGCTATAGACGGCCACACAAACAAACATTCGAATATCTAGACGAACACAGTTGTACGCATTGAACTAATACGCTTGTATACCTAGTAACTTTTAAACATTCTAACCGATTTCCGTTTCTAGCTAAGAACCACCACAAAAAACTGGCACAAAATATAGATAAAACGCATATTATTTATCTCCTCATTCATTATGTGTGTCCTGCGATGACAAGGACAGGCAGAAACACAGTTTGCGGGTTTATATTGGAATCCCTAATCGTCATTTTGCCCTAATGGATCATTTATCCTAAAGCCATTTCCACCTGAATTGTTTCTAAAATAGGATTGTTTTAATTATAATACAACCCTAACTTAATAATAACACAGAATGTTAATTTCATACAGCAGACGCTCCAGACTTGAAGCGCATGTAGGCGAAATCAACTCGAACGACAGGCAGACAAGTGCACAAAATTTATAAGGGCGTAACTACTGGGCAGACCATATTTGGTTTGGGGGTTTATCATGACAAATTTATTTATTTTATTTATTTAAATGTTATGGTTTGAGCAGCATCACAATGGTGAGAGGACTAGGTTTGTATGTGTATATTATTCTAAGTCCACAAATGCCATTTAAATTTCGGAGACTTGGATAATGCATGGTCCCCAAAAACTATGAATTATTTTGAATGTTTTTAAAAAAAAAAGTTTGACTTACCTTCAGGTTCAAACTCGTCATTTTTGAGCCCCACTGTGCTTTTCGGGTTGGGATCTTGAACGATTTCTTTACCTGCTGCTAAAAAGTAAAGTTAATACGAAATTTGGGTAACTAAAAACTTACCTACTTAACTTACCTATATTTTAATACGCACCACGTAACATGAACCAATATGACGGTTACAGCGCAGATCGCAACGGTCGCTATGGTAACGCGCGCTTACACCGCGCAGCATACCGCCTACCACGTGACACCTAAAAATCGAGTTTCGCGCAGGTTCATGTTTTGTGGTGCGCATTATATTAAAGTTATAAAATTAAGATTATATACCAGCAGAGTCTTCGGAGTCGGTGTCAGCTCGGATTTCTGCGTGTTTTGCTTTTGACAGTTTCTTCTCTTCACTGATGGGCGCGCTATTAGAGCCCGCTCTCAAATTATGATGTTTATTGTGTTTGTCCTTTCCTGACCTCAAACTGTCTAAAAATAAGTAATCCTTCACTATTATTGGCGATATTGGAAACCGACAGTGAACGAACGGGACGGAGATATGTAACTTTTATAGTGCTGTCCCTTTTACTCCTTGAACCTTGTTCAGGTTTTGACACTTTGTAATACGGCCTTGTAAGTCTAGCAAAGTTGCATTCTATCATCATTCTATGAAAGTTAATGACTGTAGAAACATATCAAAATGTATGGAATGAAATAGGCGAATGCATGACAGCTTACGTCAATCAGGCACATTCTTCGACGACTGCAGTCGTAACGTTCGCAACGTGCAACTTGTCAAAACTGACTTTTCAAGACATGGGTGCTGGAACCAGTGATGGACAAGGACCGATGATGGATACTTGATTCTTATTTTACGGAAGGTTGTTTTTATATGTTTTGCAACTATCAATTTAGTTATGTCAGTATGATCTTTGTTGTGTCCATTATTGGTTCCTGTCAGCTGTGAGCTGTGTGTGCTGTGTTGTGTGAGAGTCAACGCATAACGAAAAAGTGCTGCTTCAGGTTACAACGCAGCAGTTAGCGGCGGCAGCAAGCATTGGTTAGCGGTGAATTTGTGAACAAGACCCAAATGAGAAAGTCAGGCGCAAAATTTGTGACGAAGTGAGCGAGGACATTAGGTGCGTAATGATGATAAATTATAAACTTATTGGTAGCATAATGTGTAAGAATGGTAAGTGCACAAAAGGTCCCGGACCTAAAGTGTATCCGAAGGGTTCATACATATCCGTAGATGGCGGGATAAGAATTCATAAGTCGTCAAAAAATAATGGAGTAATTTCATCCTCATTGTCATCTGTTCTACACAAACATTAAATACACTTTACTTTACACTTTTCAATTTATTTACGCCATCTACGAATATTATATATAACACAAGACGTGCAATTGCTGCGAGCCAAGTCTATCGAACGATGCTGACTTTGCACACTTTGCCTTGACCATGTTGTTTTAAACAAATCGTCATTGAATAATGATTTAAATAATATTATTACATATAATATAACTGTATAACATTAGATAATACATTTCAAGAAAGAGCAATGATTATTAAAGCCTATTGATAACATAACAGGTAAAGTGGCGTCTTAGGGTCTCCCCACAATTTGACGCGGAAAAAGACGTCGTCGTTCACCTCGGCTAGCCGAGTCACGCCGAGCCGCCGAACAACATTTTTTAGGTCATAAAGTGTTACCTGGGGGGCCTAATATGGCTGCGTTTATCGCGTGACAAAATGTGGATAAAACATCCGTCACTTTTTGACACGTACGAGAGTGACGGATGCTTTATCCACATTTTGTCACGCAACCATACTATGCCCGCTGATCGCCTTAATTCGATTCCGCGTCAATAATTGTGGGGAGACCCTACGAGTACTACATGACAACTTAATAAAGAACATCATAGAGGGAAAAATAGGAAAGCGAGGAAGAGGTAAACCAAAGATAAGTCACATAAGTTAAATAGAACGGAACTTGCCGTCAAGTCATATAAAGAGGTAACGGATAGAGAGAAATGGAGGACATTGCATCATTAGCCCTGCTTTTAACCTTTGGTGTGCTGGAGAGTGAAAAAGTACCAAATTCCAGTCTCTTCAGATTATCATTCTCTATAGGTATGAAAATTGAGCACTAATCAGTGCTTCAGTATATATACTAAAGGTTAAAAAGAAGAAGATAATATTACCATCATAATTGCGTAGCCGCAGTGCTGGTTCTCCATTTTTCCCGTTTGTTAAATCAAAGCCTATTCGAATGTTGACTGAGAGAGACAAATAGGTTGTATTAATTTATTTTTAATATTTAGAAAGACGGCGATATTACTCTGTGCTGTTATTCTGTAACGCATACAACATTTATAGTGTCTTAAATATAGACTCTATCCATAAAATTATTCAATTACACTTCTTTCATTATTGTTCGAACTCAATAAAATCCATGAAAATCACGAGAAATGAATTGCGGTAAGAATAACCGTAAGTTTTCTGTGACAATGTGTTTTGACGACGGAATAATTTAAAAATCGTACGTCATACGTTACAGATACTTAGTAACAACAGAACCTAGTTATCGAATATGAATTCCTGATACGAGTATTAATTTATTGAAATTATAAAAGCAGAGTTGTTGAAACATTAAAAAATTACTTACGAGTTTTTTCCCGCGCACTAGCCCACGAAACGAAAATCTGTAATAAAATACAAAATGACAGATAAATACTGACATTGAATTAAATATAAAATATGAAACCAATTTAATTGTTACTTACTAAAGCTAGTAGACATAATTTAAACGCTGTTATGTGCATGATTGTGTTACAAGAAGTCCATGAAAAAATGCTTATTTCAAAGAACTGTGCTTTGACGCGCTATGGTTTTTAATTCTCTGATAAGGTAATTGTTTAAAAACTTTATTATTTCATCTTCTTGTAAATTGCAAAGGGGAAAATTGCATATTTGAAGCACGGATTTTATCGCTTTGAGAATGAGTGTTAGAGTTATACAAATTGCTTAAACTTGGCGATTCAACGGCTAAAGCTTGGTATATCTCGGCTCCAGAACTGCAGTATAACGACTGCTGCAGAGGTTCTGCTAAGCGCAGGGAGATTTGCCGACTCACGTAGAAAAATGAATAGAATAAATCTGCACCTCGCCGTTGAAATGTAAACTTAATGATACTGGAAGTTAGAGAAGACAAAGAATATGTAATATCTTCTAACAGTATGTTAGGTTGGCGATAAAGTCTTTCCTCATTTATAAAGTCTATCTTAATATCTACGTTACACTGAAATGAGTAGGTATTGTCAAATAGCCAAAAGTAACAAAAACATTCATACCTACCCTTAAAAGTGTCAGCTTTAAGCGCCTGGCCTTAAAAAGTCAACATAATGGAACGAAGAATTCAAGGAATGAAAATGAAAGGTCTAATACTACACTTACGTACAAAAACATCTTAGCCGACATCGGGCTCAAAAATATCTGACACCTCTGATTCGTCTAGTAATAAAGACGTGTCAGATATTTTTGCGCCCCACGATGGATAAGATATTATTACTGGTGAGTATGCTAGACTGTTCGCCAGCTGTGATACTTATCTAACGGGGACAAAAAAGAGTTCAAAACTTCCGAAAGCAATAAACATTCCAAATTGTTAGCTAGAGAATTAAATATCTGTCAATCATATTATTATTATTAACCTCGTTAAGTAGCATGCAGTTAATTGATTCATTTAATATTATTGCATGTTTAATCTTCCGCACATCCTCCTATTGTGTACCAAAAACCAATAGGTACGGCGTTATACGCACACCCCTGGCCACAAATGCGGACATAATTATTACCACTTAGGTATTTGATTAATAAACAACTGATTGAGCTCAAAGGTTACATTCTAATTAACATTAAAAGATTGAACAAGAATCCAAGAATAGCTTAGTTGATAAAACTCTGCTCTATAATGAGAGAGTATTAATTTACGTTCACGAACGCAGGGTTCGAAGTTTTAATTAATTATTCCAAAAGGCCCTTTATGGTTTTAAAGTTAACAAGGTGTATTTTTCTCCAGTAGCAAGCTAGCTTCTGCTAAATCACACCCATTTATAACGTAATATGAGCGGAGATAATGTGTGCCTCGGGCGAGACAAATTTGCCAACTTTTTCTGTTGAACAACCTCTTTATATGAAATGGTTAGCGCCGGAATTCCGCGTGAAGTATTATTAGCTAAGTTAGAATGCTAATGTTGGTGATTTCTTTTAACTTTAACATGTATTTTTGTTAAAAACATATTTTCTTTAACTATAAAAGGAATTGGGCCATTCTACTTTTCGTTGTACATAAGTTTTAGCGACGTTCTCACTAAACGGTTTTATTTCAAAAAAAGGTAAAGAGCTGCGTTTTCTAACTTAAAACTCGAAAAGGGACGTAAATAAGCTTATATTTAGAATTATCCTAATTCATAAAAAGTTATTTGTAATAACTATAAAGTGAGTAACGCAGTGGACATAGATGTCCCCGCCTTTTCTATGGAAAAAGTGCAATTTACCACTGAGTTACCACGATTCTTCAACGATAATTGAGTAATTTAAGAGTCGTTTTTTTTTTAAACTGTTAAATTTAAACATTCTAAGTTCATGTTATTTATTTATTCGCGGATTCATAATTCGGTGTACTTTTTATCAGACGGTAACAAAAATGTACACTGAAAAGTAGAATGGCCCAATTAAGTTGTATTCTCGTTAATATTTCACACGAGGCAGAATTTTATTTGGTCGCATTAAAGGCTAGCGTATATTTCCGCAGTGAAAACGAAATCTTAAGCTTTATTTGCACCAATAAGCCGACGAACCACCGCACCGGCCGAGCTACAATGCTCCAAACCGACAGTTGATTTCTAGCAAAAACAGACAGTTCAAAATTTTACATGAAAATTACGTGGCTCAGTCCTGCTGTTGAGACCGTGTTTTTATATACCTTGGGATTGAACTGTTTGCTCTTTATTCGAAATATGCTCCGAAGCTTTGGATACAAGGGGATTATAAAATGTCTTTTCGAGTGCTTGGGATCCAATTCATAGCGGCTTCCATTAAGCTTTAGTTAAAAATTTGTTTTTGCAAGTGATTGCTATTAAAATGAGGAATATGACTTTAAGCCATGTCTACATAGGGTTTAAGGTAGTTCTGCCGTGATCAGGGGCGTCACCCTGTTGTAAGGAGATATTTATGGTGTAAGTTATTCAGGTGCAGGCTGCAGGTGACAAATGGGGGGTATTTTAGTTGTACCGTCTGCCGTCGCGTGACCTCACTGCGAATGAAACTATCGCACGACGTACGGCACATAAACTTAGCCTTATGAATGTGTATGGAAAACTTATTTTGTTTGGGAACTTTTTGGTACTAGATTCATATGATGGTTATACCTCTATTATTGCCGTTTTCCGCTAAAAGGGGTTTATATTGAAGTTGTGTCTAGTTTTTGAAAGTTTGAAGGACGAAGTTTGACGACGTGGATATACTAGTTGGTTAGTGACGAAATGTCTTTTCGTACAGTGACCTGAACGGTTAAAACGAAATGACTGACCGTCCAAGAAATTGTGAAATATGTGTATGACTGCAAGGTGTCATAAAAAAATTCAAACTTATAAAACCTTCAGCGGACAGGCTCCATGTGTTAGAACGTAACAAAGTTTAATAGTCGTTAATTCCTTTACTGAATGTAGGACGCAGTGCACGCTCGTACTCGAGTAAGTGGTGAAATAAAATCTGCGATGACAGTTCTCGCTGCTGCGCTAACTTTGTTTACTACGTACCGAAGAAAATTATCAAGTCAGAAAATAGACGCCACGGTTAGAATTAAATTTGGTGGCAACTTATGAAACTGCGCGAGCAGACGTTAGGGCTCATTTAAGATTCCATTAATAAAGCTGAAAATCTTTAGGCAGTTAAAAAATGGCTGTGTTACATAAAGTCTGCGCCTCTATTCAACACGGTAAAAACAATATCGTATTTTATCTGTTATCGTACTGTTAACGTTTTGATAGCTCTTATTTTCTTGACAGCTAATGACAGCTGACGTCATAACAATACCATAACAGGCAAACTATGATATCGTTTTACCGCCTAGAGTAGAGGCGCTGTTCCTATTCAGACTGCCAATGAAAATAACAAGTATACCTGACTGTAATTGTCTTTTGATGGAGGATGAAATAGTGATGGGAATAATTTTACCTCTAATTAGTTAGGTAATTAAAAAGGTTGAATATATATTTATCATCATCATCGTATTACATTTCCAAATGATAATTTTGAAGGTGCTTCCGGACACACGAACAGAGAAATGGATTTGAGTAAATTGAATTACAATGTTTTTTTTTACGAATCCGCGCTGGTTATTTTCTGGGTTAGCGTTATTTTGCGAGATCAAATAACAAATACGTTTGAGATAATATAATTGTTTTAATTATTTTTTATCAGAAAATACAGTCCGTAAATCGCGTTGCCAAGGCGTCATTTTGCAATGTCAGACCAGCCAGACAATTCGTTGAGTTGATCTACTATGCCTATGGCGAATTAGACGTCACATTATTTTCCTACCAAAAAGTTCTAAACTAAAGGGTTGGCACTCAGAAGGTGCAACATCCACGTGGCGCCACACAGGTGACCCAGGTGGGTTACTCCGAAACACCTATACTCCGTGGGCTTAGCATGCAAGAACTTGGGAATATGTCAAACGCGAGTTAGTGTCAAATATGCCTGTTCCATATTTTAACGTAAGGATAAACGTTGAAGGTTTAAAATAAATGTGTATTTTGTGTGAGTTGGGTCTTTTATTACTAAGCAACTTAAAGCAAGAGTTACGTTATATTTGTTGTAATTTTTCGGTATTGCTAGGGTAATGAAATAAATCGTTCAAATCTATCAAGAAAGTTGAGATAGAAACCCATAGAATAAGAAAAGCATAGAAACCGGACTATAAAATGAACTTAGCACCAGCTATATTTCTCTACTAAATTTATATATTGCGCATTACTTAAGAGAAAATAAAACTTAAAATAGGCTGTTTTTAATGGACCTTCATATGTCCGCGAACGTGTGTATGTATGTACTTTATTGTACCCAGGGTATCATTGCCCAAAATGCCATTTACAAACAAATTCATTAATGTGGAAAAAATCTTCTTCTTTATGCCAAAAACACATAAAAAAGTTAACTGGAAGAGATCCTTTAAAGGGATAAGTTCGCATTTGCACATTTTATTCCGTAAATATTGTGTTTGAATTTCTGTGTTTTATAAGATAGTGTTTGTGTTTACATAAGTGCACAAGTTCGCGGACAAATCGAGGTTCATTCAAATTTTATGCCATAAAACCTTGTAAAAATTTCAGATAAAGAAGAAAACAAACAACCTGCTTTTTGCTTCATTTTCTCTTATTACATTACTAGAGAAAGATAGCTGGGGCAAAGTTCATCTTATTTCCGGCTTCTATGCTATATTATGTTCTTATTCTATATTGAATTTTATTTTACTGCCAACTTTGTATTTGACACTAATTCATGAATTACTTAAAATGTGACACTAGTTCACGCGTAGCATACTAAGCCCACTGGTCAAGGTTAACGTAACATCAAATCCGAATCCTCTCGTAGCCATTGTAATAAGCTTGTGTTATTAAAACAGAAAGCCATTCGAAGTAATTAAGAACACTATTGATTTTTTTGTTATTTAAACCGTTTATTTAACTTCTCTTAACTAGTTAATTAATTAAATCTATTAATACATCACTACCTTTTTATTATCAATTAAGTATATTTCGAAAAAACTAAATGTGTATATTATGTCAAGCACCAGTCAGTGTCACCGTATTTTACCGAAAGCGCTTTTCCTCAAAAAATACAATGTTAAATAGAGATTACTGCCTGAAAATAAACATGAAGGCAAAGATTAAGTGTATAAATAAATAATATGACTATGCTCAACCTTCAAAGGTAAGCGAATATGGAGTTATAATGGTAAATTAATTTGTTTATAAGAGTGACCGATTGAATAGGAAATTAGGAACAGACTTTAGTTCGTCGATGGTGTTACGGAACAGCTTTTATTTAACTATACTCGTACTTATTTATTTATTTATTTATTTATTTATTAAATAACTTAAATCTATCATTACAGGTTGTTACCTAATGCAATAGACAAGTGAGCAATATTAACAGTACCTACATTCATAACACAATATTTATACAATTATTGAGTATAGCATAGTACAAACATAGTGGCCTTTGCGAAATCGTTCAGGGAGCACACAAATATGTCTAATGTGAGCGCTACCTTATTAATTGTTCGAATAGCCCGCGTTAGCGGTGCGTCCTTCAGCAGCTTCGTGCGAGCTGCGGGCTCGGCCAGCAGCGGCGGCCGGCGGCGGCGCCACACGAACCGGTCCGGCACGTTCAGCGCCAGGGCACCCGCCACCCCGGGGTTGCACAACTCACCTCGTAGTACTCTAACTACATACGAAGCGAGGGCCTGTTCCCGCCTCATTTCTAACTTAATGTACCCCACCATTCCTAACACGAAGAGAGTAGGATACAACAGCGGATATCCTGGATACACGCCATACAGCTTGAAGTAAAGAAATCTAACATACTTGTTTTGGATACGCTCCAACATGAGCTTGTATTTAGCTTCACGTGGACTCCAGATTTCAGCACTCCTTTCGAGGTGACTCTTTATGAGAGCTTCATACACTGCTTTTATCGCCGAGATGTTTGTGAAACCCTTCGCTTGGCGTAGCAAGAAACCGAGGTTACGAAATGCTTTTTTGCAGATAGAAATGATGTGGTCACGAAATGATAAATCGGCTGTTAGGCGAACTCCGAGATCACGCACCTCCGTCACTCGCTGCATTGGCTTTCCACCGACATCATAATGATGGTGCAATGGGCTGCGCACCCGGCTGAACGAAATTATATTACATTTGGATTCGTTAAAGTAAAGCTTATTGTGCACACTCCAGTGCACCACTCTGTCGATGTCCTCCTGCAGCCTGCGACAGTCCGAGATATCATTTATCACTCGAACTAGCTTCAAGTCGTCAGCGAATAAAAGGCATGTAGAATCTAGCACCACATCCGGGAGATCGTTGATCATGATTATGAACCCTAATGGCCCTAAATTGCTACCTTGACTCACTCCTGATCTAACATAGTACGGCTGAGATTTCCTGCCCGCACAATCTACATACTGCTGCCTGTCTCGCATATAGCTGGCTAAAAATTCTAACGTATGTGGCGTGCAACCGAACGTCGCAAACTTCGTTAGTAGAATGTCGTTATCCACCGTGTCGAACGCCTTACGAAAATCGAAGTACGCTATGTCAACCTGTTTACCGGCATCCAAGGCCGGTAATAATAACGTCATAAGATGCAACAGATTTCCAGTCGTGCTGCGTGCTGCCCGGAATCCATATTGCGCCTCCGTAAGTTGAGCACTTACTTGCGACTGCAGCGTCTTATGTAAAGCCGATTCGAAAACCTTGGCTGGTGCATTTAGTACCGCTACTGGCCTGTAGTCACTGGTATTCGGCCCTCCCCCACTCTTTGGGACAGGTACCACCCTTGTAACTTTCCACCTCTCGGGAAATATCCGTAACCTAAGGCAAACATTAAATATATAGCACAATGGTTCAGCTAGTGTGCCTCGACAGTCCTTCATGAGAAATGATGGTATCCCATCTGGCCCAGTTGATCGCTTGGACGGGAGTCGCGCCAAAGCCTGCCTCACTTCGCTTAGATCCATACGTTGGATGTGGACTCGCGCGCTGTTCGCTACCGACGCTGCTTCAGCAGTGACCCAGTTTAAATCCGCCGGCAACTGATTGAAAACAGAGGAGAAAAACTTTGCGAACTCGTCGGCGCATTCCTGCTCCGATAGAATCCGTCCCTCCTTCACTAACTTCTGAGTACAACCGGTTGACTTTTTAGATTTCAAAAACCGCCAAAAAGACTTAGGATCTAACGCCAATTGTTTTTGCACTCGGTCTCGGTATTGGTCGTGAGCGTTGGCAATATCTATTTTAACTTTGGCTCGGATCCTAGAAAACGCTTCGTAAATCTCCGTACACTTACTCGATTTATACTTTTTGTGTAATGCATATTTTGATTTAATGTCGTGAACTATTTGCGCTGTATACCATTCTGGGTAACAATATCGAGAGTTCCTAGGCTTACGATTTTTTGCAGGAACGCATTCATCTATTATTTGATTAATTTTGCTATAGAAAAACATTAAAACCTGATCCAGTTCGTTTATACTATAAATATCATTCCAATCTATTGAACCTAATTTGTCATCAAGCGTGCAATAATCGGCTTTATAGAAATTCCATTCACGCGCATCGAGCGAGTGCTGGATGTTATGACTCACCGAGCATAGATCGCGCGGCCCACCGTCGCCGACTGCAAGGGCGGCGGTTGGAGAAGGCCCAGTAGCCGACACGCTCACCGCTAACGGGGGATGGTACACATCTACAGGATGCAGGCTATCGTCATCACAGGCCGCGCACACCGACACCTTATCCTGAACGGGCTCCCCGCTCAATACAAGGTCGAGCTGCCTCCCGTCACAATTAGGTATTTTATTCCCCTGAACGAAATTGCAATAGGCCATAAAATAGTCATAGTAATTACTTATGCTAGTATGACAAGAGAACAAGTTAAAATCACCCAACACAATGAAGTTGCCTTTATACTTAATACAAAAACTTTCTAATAAGTTAAACATAGTTATATATTCATTTTCGTCTGATCGGGGAGGGATATAAACAACACAAAGTGCGAATAGGAATCTCTTATTTAAATTAACCGTTGCGCACACAAGTTCAAATGCACGATCATCCAAGTTAACCGTATGACTCACTCGCCGCAGCTCAATCCGAGGTGTGGCCACTAAAAGCGCGCCTCCGTGTTTGCGGCCATCCGTACGATCACACCGCATTACTTGATAACCAGATGGCACAATTTCAGCGTCCAGAATTGAATCATTAAGACCAGTCTCTGTCATTGCAAATAGTTCAAATGTAGATGCTTGCAGAAGAAAAAGTAAGTTATTGGTTTTTGTTCTGAGTCCCCTTACATTTTGGTATAGGATTCCTATTGGGCTACTTCTTCTACTCGTCTTCCTGCGCAAATCGCTTAACTCCGTACGGCTATTCCGGGGGTTTCGCTGTATTTGTAGCTCTCCGAAACCACACCCACTCACTGTACTCAACATTCACGGGCCAGACTTCGGACCCACATAGCTTATCGTAGCTACTCTGCGGAACCCCAATAACGAACGATTATGTAAACTATCCATTGGATTGAGTCATGTGCTAGGGTGAACAGGTCCGTCGGGTCACAGTCGTACTTGGTAAGTGGACCAAATTGGTGATATGTCTTGGTTTGGGGCCAAAAATGCCATACGAATAAATAAATATTTCACTCGTAGACAATGCATGCCAGAACCCAGAGCTGCGGCTCTATTCAAGACGGTAAAAACAATATCGTATTTGATCTGTTATCGAATTGTCAACGTTTTGATAGCTCTTATTTTCTTGACAGTAATGGCGGCTGATGTCATAACAATACCATAACAGGAAAATTACGATATCGTTTTTACCGCCTAGAATACCGGCCTGGTCTGAAGATGATATCGCAATGTTACAGTAGGATGACCGTTGTAGTTACTTAACGTAGACTGTAGCGCCGACCGTAGTTGCCACTTGATTAACCACTACCCTAAAATAAGGAAAAAAAAATATTTTAGGTTAGTGTACGATTTTATTTCAAAAATATATATATCACGAATAATTTAAGTCACGAGCATAATTTACATATTTACCACAAAACAGATAGGTACAGAAGTCAATCACATGTATGTACTTCACTTTTCATACCTACGCTCGGCGATCGCTTTAGGGTTGTCAACATGGCTTATGCACAAAAAATCTATCGTGGTAGTGGCACTCGTATCTATTTAGTTGTTTGATTTATTGTTGACAATGAAACGGGAAGAATGGAAATATAAATTAATATTAACTAAAATATTTTTATTTTATCAAAATTTGTCACAAAATATCTGGCGACGATTTCAACATTGGCGAAATGCACGATTATTATATGTATACAATATATATACTCGCAGTAGGTACCTAGATACAGCCCGTAATAGCAGAAAACTTATCCTACAAAACAAACCAATAAACCTACCTACTATTACAATACAAACAGTTTACAGAACAGTGGGGTTATTGTCATGGTTATTCAGTTCAGTTTACGCTGAGAGAAAAAGACAGAGCTATATAACTGTTATAGCTCTGTCTTTTGCGCTCGTCGTTATTTGAACAGCATAGCTAGGTATGTCATAATAACCCCCCAGAAACATACAAAATTTTACGTTTGTCAATTTTCACTATTGAAAATCCCTAATAACTTCTAAACGGATTACCCTAGTTACACAATTTCCATTGCCCTATCCGTTTTAGACCTAAACCTATCCAATGACACTAAAACAACAAAACACAATATCTACACAAACAAAAAACATGTTTTCAGGTTACGTAAGGTGGCGTGAATTTACCTTACAATAATGTAGTTACTTCGTTTATTAAGCTTGAATTTAAACAACCGTCCACTAAACAGTTATAATAACTTTTTTTGTTGCTCCATTATTGCACAAAAAAGTTCACAGACGCGTGTCTCAAGCTGATGGCACTCGCGCTCGCACTGGTCCCAACCGGTCCGAGATATCGTGTCCGTGAGCAGTGTCTATGTGTGCGTTGCGCGAGCGCAGTTTGTTTGTAGATTGATTTCTGTACCTATCTGTTTTGTGTATTTACTTTCATTTAATGTTTTATTTTAATATTGTATATTATATTTATGCATGAAAATAACTAACAGGGATTTTTTTAAACATAAAGGTTACATTACAATGTGGAATTATAACCTGATACTATAGGCATCACACCGGCGTGCATCACCGGATTCAACAGATCAAACTGGCCGGTTACAAATTTGTCAACTTGATGTTTCCCGTCATACTATTCGAACCTATGGGAATATCATATTCCGCTCTCGCTCGGTATCATGACGCTAATAACACGCCAATGATTTTCAAACTGTCGCGGTAAAAGTTGTCGATGACTTTTTTTTGTAAAACGTATAATGGTCAAATGCTCTATTATAAGCTGTAAGAGCAGAAAGGGTAGGACACAGTCGGTTTCTATACTTTTCCACCAAAATATATCGCTTGCCGAGGAGCGGTTGCGATATTGCGGGCCTAGAACCACGGTTAAATATGGTGAGTAGTATTATATGTCCTATTGTACCTAAATGAGAGGAAGTGCGTGATAAAAAAGCGGCCAAGAGCGAGTCGGACTCGCCCATGAAAGGTTCCGTGAAAGGTAAATTGCGATTTACGATTTAAGACGTATTAAAAAAAAATACTTACTAGATCTCGTTCAAACCAATTTTGGGTGGAAGTTTGCATGGTATAATGTACAACATATTTTTTTTTAGTTTTATCATTCTCTTTGTAGCAAATTAGGTTGGACTAAACGATGCACGTAAATCAGCTACTCTGGATCGAGTATAAAGCGATACTCGCCGGTCAAAACGATAAAATCAACGGTCATCCACCAACAAGAAACCATGCAGCGGTACTCACCAAACGGTCAGCTTCTTGATTGGCGTCTTCACGAGCGGTTCCTCCACCCTCGAGATGCAGGCCGGCCGGCCTTAGATGATGCGCACTAGATTGTATGACTAGACTCCTAGGCAAACAGCGATTAGGTTGAAGCGACGGTTAACACTTGTTGCCTTTCCGTTAGATCATGACACACACAAAAAAAGGAGTTAAGATAGGTTCCATCTTTCTCCGATGGTGGCGCTAGCTTCTACGCAGGCTTTGTACTGCGCATGCGCGCCGGTCGTACCGGGCGTTCCTATTGGTTGGACTTCCAATGAAGATACCATCTATTGCGGCGTTTTGACATTGCATTATCGGTTAGACCATAGAAGACAAAACGTTAGGAACGAAACACTCTTATTTTAGAAGTTGCAGGGGAGGGGACACACTTTTTACCACTTTGGAAGTGTCTCTCACGCAAACTATTCAGTTTAGAAAAAAATGATATTAGAAACCTCAATATAATTTTTGAAGCCCTATCCATAAACAACCCACAGGTACGGGAATGACGAAAAAATTTTTTTGTGTTTTAGTTCTAAGTATGGGGAACCCCCAAAATTTATTGTTTTTTTCTATTTTTGTGTGAAAATCTTAATGCGGTTCACAGAATACATCTACTTACCAGGTTTCAACAGTAGGGGAGATGTGTACAATATGATCCCTCAATGTAAAATGATTCCCCATCATATCCGAGTTACTGTTAGCGATATCTATCCAAATACTCATTACCCGTATTCCCCGCGACCCAGCCAGTGGTCTTTCCAAGTGTCATGGAAGTGGAAGCACAAAGCGTGGACTAATTAAAAAAAATGAAAAAGTGAGTGTCTAATCTATGGTACGCCTATTTTTAAAGTTTCTTTACTTTCTGCATGTTGATTTTTATTAAAATTTGGTTTTATTGGCATATTCCATTGACATTCATCTATAATTAAGCGATGTTATAGTACCACATCGCACCTTCAGAACAATAGTGACCTAATTCAAAAAATTTAAGTTTGAAAGCTGAAATTTTGAATTAGGTCACTATTGTTCTGAAGGTGCGACATGTTGAACTTGAAACTCATATTTTGATCGATGCCTTGAAATTTGATGACTGACGTAAAATGATTCCTTTTCGTGAGTATAAAATGATCCCTGGGATCAAATTACCCCATTAGGAAATGTCTATTGGTCACAAGTCCCACTTACCATTAGGTGGCATGTGTGCTCGTTTGCCTTCTCCTTAACATAAAATAAATATTTTTAATTTTTGCAGATCCTGCCGCGAGCTTAGAATCGATAAATCACTTTAAAAAGTTTTTTTACAACTATTTAAAGTTTAATTTTATTTATTATGTATTATTTAATTTAAAAAAATATCTCCTTGTCGCTCACGACTTAAAATTTTATGTGTAACAAACGCTTGTATATTGTCGTATTCTTAAGCAATCATATGATTAAAGCAAACGCCTGGATGTTTTTTTTATTAATGTTAAATATCTCGGTATTTAAAATGATGCCTTAGTAAACTTTTAGAAAACATGAAGTAATTAAAAAAACACATACAAATCATAAAAAATAAGTATGCTGTTCCCTAGATATATGAATTCAATATCCTTAACAACTTAAATCTTGTGATTGCTCTGACCACAGTAAAGATTTTCCCTTAGGGGGATCATTATGTATGTACACATCTCCCCTATAGTTATTATAGTTTCGGAAAAAAGTGGCTGTGACATACGGACGGACAGACATGACGAATCCAGGGTTCCATTTTTTGCCATTTGGCTACGGAACCCTAAAAAAGCGCTTATCAATATTCATGTTCTCATAATCCATAGCCCTAATATTTAGAACTTATTTTTTATTTTCTTATGAGTATAATTGTATATTTACCATTAAATGTTCAACATTTAAGTGCCGGTGGTCACAGCACATTGCTCTTAGAACTTATACCTACCCGTACCTACGTCAAAATACAGCAACATGTCTATACGTTTTTTTTTAATAGATAATTTTATATACAATGATAGTCTTAAGTTAATATATACGAGCTTATATTTTAAAATTACCCCGATTTTAAAGTTTAGAAAACTTCGGTTGACGGATATGACGTAAGTAGTACGTGTCCACTCACGTGACCAAGGTTTCTCGGAAGAGAATACCAGGCGAAGTATATTATTGTTTCATGATCACTATAGCAATTCATCTGGTAAGGGAGTGCTAGAAGCTCGATTCTTAACCTAACCTATCATTACCTAGCATCATCACAATATCCGCCGGAAGTCGTCCTCTGCTGGACATAAGCTAACCTAAGGATCTCTACGATGGCTTGTTGTTTGTTTCTAGTGGTCTTTACCAGATCGTAGATCCACCAATAAAATATCATTTTATGGTACGCAAGGTTCACTGGTGATGGAGTGAGGAGAACAAGATGATACACAGAAGACCGTTGTCTTCGAACTATATTGGTACTTAAGGTAAAAAAGAGTTCGACGTGGTTATAGCTGATACTGTATATGGTATTGTCATGTCATGGGGTTCCCACATATGCAGGAGTTTTCTGGTAAAAAGTGGAATATGTTGCATTTCACTCCGAACAGTGCCTTTCACCTTTATTTTTACCATACCCTTTTTTGGCAAGCTATACCCAAACGATAAGTGACAGTTGTTTCACATTTCAGTCCCAGTTGAGGTGCAAACCGCCACTTTAACATTACAATTAAACTGCTTTATAAATGAATGGTTTTACCAGTATTTCCAATTTAGTCGTGGTCACCATTCGTGTTATTTCGGTGAAATAAGTTGACACCACTTTAATGCAGCAATCGAGTGCTGGGCTAATTAGTGGTCGAAAACATGTGTGTGTAAACACTCCAACAATAAACACAAGTGACTCAAATTCGGGTCTATCTTGTATGAAAACCAAACATTCTGGCTCTGAATTTGTTGCCGTTATTCTTTAATGCTACAGCTTGTAAGTCGAGTTTGCACACAACCAAAACTCTGGACCCTAGATTCATTACTACTGAACGAAATATATACGAGATCATAATTATTTCGAAGCAATTTTTTTTAAGCTACCAGTTTTGTACTCAGAAAAACAGAACTAGTAGTTACCTACCTATTTGATTCACCGGGGAATTCAACGTCGATTTCCACTATCGTCGGCCGGTGGGCCCGTTAGTGTGTATCTATACACACTAACGGGCCCTATCTATAGATAGCATGTTCGTACCTACATGTCTTCTTGGTCGGGCTTTATCGAAGTTTTTGCGAATTTTAAAACTATAAATTCGTGGTGTTAGTAAATAACCCCACAATATACTATGCAGTGTTAATGCTATTTCAAAATTTAGCCATTGGAGCTTAAGCATAGTGTGGGGCTTCGCTAGTTTTATACATTGAGCAGTATACATACCTACGAGTATTTAGGCTTATTCGCAATATCGTTGAGTTAATCAAATCATAGCTGTCGGCGTCCATTGAATCTACTTTTCATTGAGCCAATCAAATTAAACACATGGTTAGTTATAATTATAATTAACCGCCAGTTCGGTAAATAATCGAATGCTTTAATTGTGTTTATATGTTTAAACAATAAAGCAGCCTTAGAAGATTAACAGCTTAGCTCTTACAATAAATGGTGAATTATCTTAATTACCTTTAGTTTATTAGAGAAGGGCGAATAAAAAAAACCCGGTGAACTGCGAGTCGGTCACGCGCGCCAAGGTTTCCGTACCTATTTAAGGCAATTTGGTTGGAAAATGCAAAAGCAAATAAACGTTTTGTTATGAACTTTATTTTCTATGCGATAAGGTCCATTTTGACTAGCCTACATTTTAACACATTTTCTTTTTCCTAATTTTGCAAAACTAAAATTTGACAACATCTTTTTGTGTTTTGCGTAAAATATAAATAATTATCTTAAAGTCTGGAACTTTTCAAATTTTTAGGTCAATAAACTTCGGAGATAAGGGGAGGAAAAGTATTTTTTTGTACAGCTACCTACAAATTAAAACTGGGCAAGAGCATGTCTGACCATGCTCAGTGTAGGGTTCCGAAGTCGTTAATACACATAAACTATCTCAAAAAACCACAAGTATGAAGTATTTAATTCTCTATTTAAAGTTATTTGGTGCTGTCTTAGGTCATTTTCGTAGGTATAAACACTTTAGTCACCTGTATCTCAGGAACCAATCAAGTCTACTTAGTCGTCATAGTTTTCCTTTAAAATTCGTTAAGTATATGTGCTTTCATTATTATGATATTTTTCAGATTCGCTTTAAAGCTTCATATTTCATAAAAAGATCCCGTAATCGAAAAATTCTTTGCGCAAACCCGCAATATTTTTGAAAGACCTATCCAACGACCACCCACACTATGGAGTAGACGAGAAAAAAAATACATCCCCAAGTTACGCGGGGAGGCACACCAAAAAAATTTTTTTTTCATGGTTTTATTTTACCACTTTGTTGGCGTGACTAATATGTATAATTCATGCCAAATTACTAGTCCGGGAGCCCAGTGTATGAAACCCTACCTGTTCTTTAGTAGCTTCTGCTGCTCTTGGTCGGCCGCGGCTTAACTTGGCAAATTTTGCGCAAATGGTAAAAATGTGGTGCCAAAATTCATCAAAAAAAACGTCAACGAAAAATTTAACGAAACTGGTATGGTAGGATAGAGGCTTTCGCGGACAGCTAAATAAAAGTGGTCGGCCAAATCCTGTAGTGTGTTGGCAGGTTCCGGTGTCCGACCGAATTTGTGGTAGGTACTATAATTATGACCGCTACATTTTACCTCATCGAAAAATTTAATCAAAGAAGCGGATTTTTATAGCTTAATTAAAGCTGTTCATGTATGTCTTGGTCGGCCCTCACCTTAGCCTGACAGTTTTTGCAGTCCGACCCAATTTATACTTTTCATAACAAATTAAACTATTGAAAATATGTTTTTTTTCCTTTCCTAAACTGAACTAAAAATAATTAAAAAATAGTAAAAGTACCGTAATATAACCATAACCATACTTACCCAGAAAACACTTTAATAGTAGATTGTTCAACAAGGGACTAAAACAAGCCATAATGACAAGAGATATTTAGCCACGCGAGCGAGCGAGCGAGAGTGGCTATAGTTCGAGTGTCATTATGGGTGTTTAGTCTCGCGTTAAACACTCTACTTTTCACTTTGAATGAGAGGAAAAAAAACGACGTTCAGTGCCGGATTAGTCACGCAGCAAGAGTAGCAAATGCTTCGGGCCTCGCGCATTGGGTGGCCCCGCGCACCCTAATCTAACCTCTAAAAAAGCGGCCTGTACACGTAGAGACGTAGAGTTCGGATCGCGGGAAACGCCACGCGCCATTCCAATCTTCTTGCCGAACCGTACCTGTAAATGCTACTGTAATAGAAAATAATAAAAATGTACGGTTCGGAGCGAAGATTGGAATGGCGCGTGGCGTTTCCCGCGGTCCGATCTTTACGTGTAAAGGCCGCTATTCTCCTCTTTTGGTACTTACATCAGTATGCGTGTATTCATATCCAT
Organism: Acleris literana; assembly: GCA_946894065.1. NCBI lineage: Eukaryota > Metazoa > Arthropoda > Insecta > Lepidoptera > Tortricidae > Acleris > Acleris literana. The sequence goes on from OX335669.1 coordinate 16,335,344, forward strand.
CAGGGTTGACAATAGGATGAATAATCCAGTCGATATTCTCCAGCAGAATAACCTAAAACAAACCCCCACGCAAAATAGGCGCATGTCTAAGTCGCCCAGTTGTAGAAAAGAGCCCGCCACAACCTGTAACCTAAAGCGAACCGGGGTCTCTTTATAGAATTTGCTACGGACCCCGTGCTTGCTCAATCCGGCACTGACGACGTTCTATACAAAACTACAATATTGATTATAAGAAAGTTTCTTACTAATTCGTTCCGCGGTTTTTTCTTTTCTTTTGTTATTTTTTTGTACAGTGCCGCTTTAAATGCTTGCATATTTAGCCAACAGGTTCAAACTTGAAAACTATTTTAATACTAATTGTACCATGCATAATAAAATTAATTCATCCTTAATATAATGAAATAGATTCATATTCGTAATTATTATACGTGTTTCACGAAATTAAATCGTTTTTTAAAATATTTTTGCACAGTTGTCATTTTGAGGTTATTTCCATGGCCTAAAAATGGTCGATACACAATCACTGAAAATGGCAATAAAGGCAATAATCCTCCATTCACAAACACTGATTGGCTCTTTAGGGGTTTCCAAAGTAAATTTAAAAAAAAAAAAACTTTAATCCCTAGAGATTAATAAGAAGCTTTAGTCCCGATGTGCAGAGACTAAAGTAATATTTTAAGAGCATGAGAAGTGAAAATCTCTTTTTTTTTTACACACTTTAGGGATATACTGTATTACAGGGCCGTTCAAAAGCAAAACATTGAGTTAAAACATTTATTCTAAAATCACAAAAAAATACATTTTTTATAGTATTATTAATAATTATTAATTACATTCGTCTGAGTCGATTCAGATTTATTAATTACGAGTATAATATCCTCGACTCGCAAAGATGGGATATTTATGTCCTTCAAACCAATTTATTTTGTATGTTTCCTCGACTAATAACCAACCACAACGAGTTGCATCAAATTTAATGAAATCGGATAGCGCACTGCCACAACAAACAAACGATGTTTATTTTTATTTTATTTTAACGTCTACGTCCCGACATGGAGGAATATTATTTACATAGTTTTATTACGTACATTTCACATGTCTATTTTTGAATCAAATCCATTGTTTCTTCATTTATTTGGTTTGGGTTATTCAAAATGTAAAATACCGTCTGATATGACGTTTTTTTATATTTCAAACATTCTCACTTTACTTTGAAATTTTCATTGTAAATCTGAACCAGTGAAGGCATGAAAACGGGTATAGCACTTGCAATTTATGATGACGAGTGGGCTTTACTTGTGGTAAACACATATCTGTATACGTGTCAAAGTGTGTGTGAGACCGAAAGTGAGTATGGTAAGCATAAAAAAATAAAGAGAAAATTATATTCTTCTTGAAGAAAGTGAAAACTTTGGCGACCATGGCTCGGCCCTACAAACAAACAATATAAAATATGATAAAAGATCGAAAACAACAAACTATTTCTTGTTCTTGAAAGTTCTTGACGTGATAAGTATGCGAACTATTTAACTAGTCATGCATGTAGTAGAAAACTTCTTGGTTGCATCTTCTACGAAATTGTTATAACTCTATCTTGTCGCGAAGATGACATTTGTAATGTCTCAGTATTTTCTCCTAAAAATACGTACAATTTTATGTTAGTTAAAAGCTATCTGTAGCTCTGTTTTCAGAGGGCTTATTAATTACCTACTTTTATTGAATAGATACTTATTAAATGAATGGAAACACAATTCTAATCTAATAATAATATAAAAGGCAAAACTGACTGACTGACTTAGATATCAACGCACAGCCGAAACTATTGTACCTAGAAGTTTGAAATTTGGTACAGGGATTCCTTTCATGATGTAGGTGAGCACTAAGAAAGGATTTTTAGAAATTCCACCCCTAAAGGGGTGAAATAGGGGGGTGAAGTTTATATGGAATTTTCTCATTTCTGGACTTAGAAGTATGAAAATAGGTATATAAGTTCTAGATTACAATTAAAAATGATCTATGTAGGTGAAATGGACAAAACTCTACCTTAAACGGGTAAAATGGGGTGGTAAAATTTGTATGGACATCTTCTCATTTCTGGACTTAGAAGTATGAAAATAGGTATATAAGTTTTCGATTGCAATTAAAAATGATCTGTGTAGGTGAAATGGACAAAATTCCCCCTTAAAGGTGTAAAATTGGGGGGGTAAAGTTTGTATGGAAATTTTCTCATTTCTGGACTTAGCAGTATGAAAATAGGTTTATAAGTTCTCGATTACAATTAAAAATTATCTGTGTAGGTGAAATGGAGTAAATTCCCCCTTAAAGTGGTAAAATGGGGAGGTAAAGTTTGTATCCAAATTTTCTCATTGACTTAGCAGTATGAAAATTGGTATATAGGGTCCTAATTACAAATAAATATGATCTGCCTAGACAAAGATAAAGAAAGAAGAAGTAGCTTTTTACTTATTAGGGGGGAGTTTCTATGGGACTTCCTTATTTCTGGACTTAAAAATATGACTGGTCTCAATTTAAAATGATCCGTATTTCGAAGTTGGCGACTTCAATGGCGGAGGGGGTTTTTCATACAGAAAGTACAACTAAAACGTGGAAATTAAGTTGATATTTGAAGTGATGTGTGAAATAAAATTACTAATAAGTAGCAGTACTTAACTTAAAGGTTACTTATCACTTATCAGGTTGTGCATAATGGTTACCTAATGATTCGCCGACAATTATTACGCAAATGTATCGTTTCGCAGAATTTTCATTTCGTAGAAAGCTAATTTCTGCTGAAACTTTATTGTTTTCAGATTATTTTTTGGTGGTCACAGGTCTAACCTAACCTAACCTACGTAACCCATGCTAAAAATAATCTGAAACAATAAGGTTTCAGCAGAAATTAGCCTTCTACGAAATGAAAATTCTGCGAAAAGATACATTTGCGTAATAATTGTCGGCGAATCATTAGGTCCCCGTGCGTAATAAAATCAATAATATTAAGGGAGCGTCATTTTTGTGTGATGATCTGTCTGTTCTTATTTATCTTTTACCTAATTTGCAAAATATTATGTACAGTGCAATCTTCTATCTATCTATATATATAAAATGCTAAACGATTGTTGATATATCAACGCACAGCCCAAACCACTGGATCTAGAAACTTGAAATTTTGCACATAGATACCTTATACAGTGACGAGATCCACTAAGGAAGGATTTTTGGTTATTCTACCCCTAAGGGGGTAAAAAGGGGATGAACGTTTGTATGAAAGTCCGTCGATTTTGAAGTTGGAATCTTCAAATTTGGGGTTTAGGTCGACAATTGAAAAGTCGGCATCTACAATTTAGGTATATGTAAAAAAAAATATCTATCTGACTACAAATATGCCAACAACTACACAATTTTACACTGTCGGGCCAGCAGCTCTACTAAAACTTGGCGGAAATCGTATGGCAAGAGATAGTAACGGTATGATTACATTAAACCGTGAATTGTGTAATATTGTACAAAACACAGATTATCTAAAAAATAACGAGTACCCCGATCTACAAAACAACATAAAGAATAGATAATGGTTGTGTGAGAGGGCAATATAAGCACCGACAAACTTAATTGTCGGCTGGATAAATGAAAAAAATATGTCTCACGTAGAAGGCGATATTGTGGAGTATCTCTCGGTAGACAATGTCATAGACACCGAGCTAGTCACGTGGTACCCTTAGAGTTCCTGAACTCTTTGGAGCTATCGGGAGTGCCCTTTCATAAGTTCATGCTTAAATTTGGTGTCCCGGTAGTACGGTACTCCATGAATATCGTAAGGGCAATCATTATGTCTGGAATTGCTAAAGGAGAAAATGTTTTAATTCCCCGCATTCCTATAAGTAATTCCAAAAGATTTAACAAAAAACTTTAAAAGAGTGCAATTCCCTTTAAAAACAGCTTTTGCCGTGAACATAAACAAAGCGCAAGGACAAACACTAGAAGTAGCCGGTGTACATTTAGAAGCAAACAGTTTTTCCCATAGGCAACTGTATATAGCATGCTGAAGAGTATCCAGCCCACAAAACTATCCATTTACTTAACTGCGGTAGGTAAACGAGTTCTACGCGGACGAAGTCGCGGGCAAAAGCTAGTGTAAGGTCAATTTACATTAAATTATTATTTTTAATATTTAAGAGTAACTCGATTGACTACTTTGGTAAGTCACGGTTTGATCACGTGACTTTCTCAGTAAGAGGCTGATGTTGGCTATTACTTATGCTGTGATGTTGGTAAAATGTTCGTACCGGAAGAGGGTATTCTTAAGGCGGCAATCGTAGAAGTGATGGTAGATAGGAAGGAATGATGATCGGAGGGAAAAAGCTATGATGTGACTATGGTGTGATGTGATTATTGCTGGAGTGTAATGAGTTAATTACCAAGGAAATATAAGTGTTATATTGACTATTGGATTACCTAAATTCTTCGCCTGACTGCCCAAAAGGTCAGAAATTTTGATCGACAAGGCTATATAGGCCTTACCTCGTGCACAGCTCGAAAAACGTAAGTAAAGAAATGTATTTCTTGCGAGTATCGGTGACTAATTTGAATTTTCCGTACCTAGTTAGTGGGTTTGGATTTGTTATAATTAATTTCCCACTAAATCGATTTTCTTTTGTTAAGGAAATGTAATATAATGTATATTGATAAAATTCAAATCACGAACGAAAAAAAATGCGAGCTTGATTTATTTAATGCACCCGTACAAATGGCTTGAACATTTAATGTGGCTTTTTTTTTATGTATTCAAAATAAAATACAAATATTTTTCTGTAAGTAAGTAATTTTTGATTACTTTGGTAACAGAAGGTGATCTTGTTGTGTTTAGTAAATATGTAATCTTGTCTACCTTATTTCAAGTAAGCAAGTAGATTACCTCGTATCTTGTATCACAAATAACATTTTTCATTTTATTATTATTAGTTTAATTGTGACTGAATTTCTATTTTTATGATATCATGCCCTAAATTATTTCTGGTTTACCCATTAGATGACTGATAGAGAACACCTTAAGGCATTATTTAGTCCTCCATTTGTACCTATCATAACACACCATTTATTGCACTCATGCAAATGTAAAACTCTAAAACTAATAATTATAATTAACACAAACCCTGTAAGGGCACAGCAATTAAACCACCATTTTGTGTGGTGCAATAAGGTTTAAATTGATAAAATAATTATTCTGGATCTATATATTTTCCTTCTCAATGCGGAAAACTTATTGTTTCTTTGAAACATGTTGTTTGCCATTTTAAACTTATTTTGTTCAAGAATTTCATGATATACGTTTTTAATTATTTATCAACTATATATCACAGACACTATTTGACAGTCATGTATGTAGAGTCACGTATTTAGAGTCACGTATGTAGAGTCACGTATGTAGAGTCACGTATGTAGAGTCACGTATGTAGAGTCACGTATGTAGAGTCACGTATGTAGAGTCACGTATGTAGAGTCATGTATGTAGAGTCACGTATGTAGAGTCACGTATGTAGAGTCGCGTATGTAGAGTCACGTATTTAGAGTCACGTATGCAGAGTCACTTATGTAGAGACACGAATGTAGAGTCACGTATGTAGAGTCATGTATGATAGAGATATGTAATTGACGTGTTCTAAGCTCGTCACTGAAAGTTTCAGAAGCTTGGAACATGGATGACGAGACTGGCCCAGTTCTCGAATGAAACAAGGACAAGGACAAACTGATAATGGAGGCCATGCGCTTAGTCGAGGGGAAGGACTAACGCATGGATGTAACGGAGGAGGTCCGGAGGTAGAGGACCAAGGATTGAGTAAAGGAAGGAAGTCGAACGAATCTGATTCGCAAACTGAAAGAACAATACCAAGGTATATGGATGAGACGAGTAGGAGGAGTCGATCTCGGCGGCGGCGCCAGTCAAGTTCTTTAGATAGCGAGGTTGAAGGCACAAGGAGACAGCGTTCGAGAGAAGGAAGAAAGGCAAGGATGAGACACAGAAGACGGCGGACCCGCTCGTCCTCAGAATCGGAAGTGGAGTCAGCGAGGCTCCGGCAAAGAGAAGACGGTCAAACGGACGGAAAAGTAAGGAACTTAATACTAACCTTCTATTAGACAAATTTTTAGGTATATTAGATAAGATGAAGAGTTCTGATAGGCCTAAACTATCATTTAACACAAATGTAATACCTGAATTTGACCCAATGTCGAAAGAGCAATCTATATTAACTTGGCTAACGAAGGTGGAAGAGTGCGCCCAGATTTATGGGTGTGAGGATAGGGAAATAATCCGTTACTCACTACCCAAGTTAACTGGGATTGCAAAAACGTGGTATCAGGGTTTGTCTACTATGTTATTCACTTGGACCGAATGGAAACAAAAGCTTGTTGAATCTTTTCTCTGTAGTGAGGATTACGCGGAGGTTTTGGCTGAGATGATGGCTAAGAAAGTCAAGTACGGTGAATCATTAGTTCACTATTATTATGAGAAAGTGAATATTTTAAATAGGTGTAGGATTTATGGCAGGGACGCAGTAAGTTGTATTTTATACGGTGTTGAAGACCGCGGGGTTAAGTTAGGTGCTCAAGCAGCTAATTTTCAAAAACCCGAACAACTGCTTGAATACTTTAAGACAGTTAGAATTGGCCAAATTCGCGATAGAGACGCTGAAGCAAAAGGAACCAATGAACGTAGACCTGTTTCCAGTGGTCGTCCCGGAACAGTTAGGACAGGCTCCAATAACAACAGCATCCGCTGCTTTAATTGCAACGAAGTTGGCCACGCGAGTTTTAAGAGTGACAAACCGCTGGTTAAATGCACAATTTGTGATAGGATAGGGCACCAAGCCTCGAATTGCCACAGAAATACGAGTAATCATGTCAATAGCAAGGGAAACAACACTGCGTCGTCAAAAGGTATTTCGGAAAAACAGGTATCACAGGTAACTCTCGATAGTGGTACTATTGATAAATATGTATCCGACATAAAGATAAACGGTATCGCGGTTCAATGTCATGTGGATTTAGGGAGTCAATGCTCATTAGTTCGACTCAGTACTGCGGAAACTCTAAATCTGCAAGTCGATTATCGAGACTCATTGCCATTATTAAAGGGTATTGGAGGCAACTTGACTTGTCCTTTAGGTGTTTCGATAGTAGATGTCGAGGTGCAGGGAATAAAAGAAACCATTGAGGTCTTTATAGTAGAAGATCATGTTTTGAGCCACCCCGTCTTATTAGGGCATTCCTTTACTGAAAGACCCAATATTTTAATAGCCAAGACCCCAAATGAAATAATTTTTCAAAAACTTGCTCAAACTAAAATTCGCCTAGTAGTAGAGAAAGATACTGATTTAGGTAGTAAGGTATTGCAACCAGTAATTATTATAGCAACGGAAGTCCAAGTGGATTGTAGAGTCTATGTTAACGGATCATTAAGAGGCGTTGATGGTAAGGAGTACTACCTCTTCCCTGGTATGTATGAAATTCGTAACAGTAGCGGTGCGCTATTGCTGTATAACGCCTCTCCAGAGAGTATATGCATAAAAAAGGGGACTCTACTAACGCGAGCGCTACTTGATACAAAACTTCAAAAACCAGAACTTTTACTAGACTCCTGTAGCGTTTCACTAACCAGTAATGAAGTGTTAGGTGAGAGCATTAATTGTAACCCTACACTGTCTGATGAACAGCGGGCTGAACTAGAAAAGGTACTCCTCCAATTTAGGGATTGTTTCTCTAGCGGGCTAAAAGACCTCGGCTTCACCACAGCTACGGAGATGGTGATTAAACTAGACGACAACGTACCAGTCGTTTATCGGCCCTACCGCTTGTCACATGCAGAACGACAACTGGTAAGAGATATGGTGCAGGAAATGGTAGATAACAACATCGTTCGGGAGTCATCATCACCATACGCCAGCCCTATCGTGCTGGTCCAGAAGAAAACCGGTGATAAACGCTTATGCGTTGATTACCGTGCTCTCAATAGAAAGACCAGAAAGGAGCACTACCCTCTACCTCGAGTAGAAGACCAGTTAGACTTATTGGCAGGTAATACTTTATTTACATCACTGGATCTAGCTTCTGGCTACTACCAGATCCCAGTCGCTGAGGAATCTCGCGATAAAACTGCCTTTGTAACATCAGATGGGCAGTACGAGTACAACCGGATGCCTTTCGGTCTAGTAAATGCTCCATCGGTGTTCCAAAGGACAATTCATAAAATATTGAAGGAAGCCCAAATAAAGTATGCAATAGTCTACATGGACGATGTGCTGATACCGTCTAAAGATTATGCAGAAGGACTTCAGAGGCTTACTGAAGTACTTCAACTCCTGCAAAGAGGCGGTCTTACGCTGAAATTAAGTAAGTGCCACTTTTTCCTTGACAAAATAGATTTCCTAGGTTTCTAAGTGAGTGCTAATGGCATCCGTCCAGGCAGCAGAAAAACCGACGCAGTCTCGAGGTTTCCGACACCAACCAATCAACACGAATTACGTCAATTTCTCGGGATATCGGGATTCTTCAGGCGCTTTATTCAAGGGTATGCCTCAATTACTGCACCACTAACAGATCTTTTAAAAAAGGACTAAAGCTGGACTTGGAACTCCGAGCATCAGAAAGCGTTCTTGCACATCAAGCGTCTGCTGTCTGATAGACCACTGCTTGCTCTTTATGACCCTAAAGCAGAAATTGAAGTTCATACTGACGCCAGTAAAGTAGGATTGGCTGGCATTTTACTGCAGCGTAACAGTAATAGAGTTCTCCAACCTATTTCCTACTTCAGCCGCAAAACCAACATGGATGAGCGTAAGTTGCACTCATATGAACTTGAAACTTTAGCGGTTATCGCGTCTCTAAATCGTTTCAGAGTTTACCTCGTGGGTGTACGTTTAACATTTTGACCGACTGCAACGCACTTCGATCCACCCTCACGAAAAGAGATCTGATACCCCGCATCGCTAGATGGTGGGTCCAACTGCAAGAATATGACTGCACAATCGAATATCGACCAGGTACTCGGATGGCACACGTGGATGCTCTAAGCAGGAATCCAGTGGACACTACTTTGGGTGAGTTGCATGTTTTAGACGTCTTACAAATGGGTCAATTTCCCAAGCTATAAATTAAGCTAGCGGTGCTGAAAACGGGAGAGAACCATGTTTAAATATTAAACTGTTATTTTTTTCTGAATACTTCACGCAGTTGCCTATTTCGGGCAATAAGTAGAATTAAAATATTAATAGAAATAATAGTTAAAAATAATTAATTAAGACCTCATTTCTCATCACAGTGGGCTGTCCGCAACCCAGTTTTGATTGCAAAACGTGGAATAAATCGAATACTATTAATAATTATGAAAAACGTTTACCTTTTTTTAAATATTATATAGTTAGTGTACAAAAAGAAGCCCTTACTTTTTTTTAACTATCACACCGTCTGGTACGAGGAAATACGTTTGTCCGGAGAAACGTTATCATTACCACCGTCAAATATTCTGTGCCTTATATCTGCTAAGCTAAAATATGTACGCCCCCCACCTCCCGCGCACTTGTAGAGTTAGTCAAGCACAAGAGTTTGGTGCTAGCTGTTGTGCTGTGCGCTTTTCTGGCGATCCAATATAAAGGTAAGTTCTTGCTTCCGGTGGGGTGGGGACAAAAAAAATCCTCATTCCGACGGTTGATATATTTTTTGTAGTTTTTGTTTGTTTAGTTTAAGATTTATGTATAATACGTACGTCATATTTCTTACTTCTGGAGTAACGTTAGTTTAAAGAAACAAGACTCCGTTATTTTTTAATTAATATTTTGGTACAGGTTTTATCATTCCGAGGTTCTCATTCCGATGTTTCCGGTGTATGAAACACCCACAGGAATGATAAGCAACACTGGCATGATACAAAAGTAGCTTCACTTAGTTATTCAAATAATTATCAATTTTAATTATTCAATTTTATGAAGTCAAAGCAAATGTATAAATATTATAAGTGTTTAAATGTAAATCATTTTTATTTTTATGTTAATAACAAATTAACGGTTCTTTTGGTTTATAACTAAATGATAATGATGGTAACCAAATGTCAGTTATTTTGCGCATAATTGTATTGATATAAAAGTCAGAAATTCATGCCCTTTCTTTTTTTTATTTGTATTTAGTAATTTGTTGTTTTTTTATTTTGTTTTTATGTTAAGTTTTTGAATATACTACTTGTTTACGCTTAAGTCGGCCATGCATATGGGTTGCCGTGGCATTGTTCCTCTACCCACATTAGTTTACTTATACAACGATAGTTACTGATCGAATGTTGTGTGATTGCATGTAAAAGCGTTACTATTAAGTGATACTTATAAGGACGGTTAATCCTGACCCACCGATAGTGCAAACTAGTACGGGGGTCAGTTGACACTTACTTTTGGTTTTCACCATAGAAATAAAATAACTTAAAATGTAAGTAGTAATGTGTACTTTGTTCTTGTGAAATAAATATATTATTATTAATTGTGTATTTTTTTCTAAATTTTATTCTTATGTAGGTATTACATTAAAATGCAGACTGATGATTATTTTAATCCGAAAAGTTGCATAACGACCCTCACTTATGCTTTTTCGCATGTTTTATAATTTTGTTTTTCGATTCGAGACTATGGATCTCAGATCCCACTTACCATCAGATGACCTGAGTACTCGCGTGCCTTCTCCTTGCCACAAAAAAAAAGTTTCGTGTAATTAAAAATAAAATAGATAGGTGATAGAATAGGTGCCGCGTCTTGTCAGGCAAAAAATACTTACGTGACAACTTTTCTTTAAGAATAATTATATCTATTTTTATGCAGTTATATGTACAAATGAATACCGAGTAAATAGGGTAAATAGAGATACGAGGGTTGAATAGAAGTACAGCCTAAAATAAAGCATATTGTACATATTATGATATATTAACGTATTTTTTCCGTAGGATTGTCAATTTAATACTTGTTATTATTAGCAACAACTAGAACTTAGAACTTATTTTAGATTGTATTTGCAATTCGAATATTCGAATTTTCGTCACACAAATTAAATTCGAATATGGCAATATTGCTTATTCGAATGATTCGGATATTTTGAATAATACAAAAAAAGGATTTAAATAATTACCTACTTTTATTAATAACATTAATGACAAAGCTGTGTGGTTGCCGGCTTAGAATAGTACCACTCCATGCCTTCCCGTGGATGTCGTAAGAGTCGACTAAGGGAATAAAGGCTTGTTGTACTGTTAGGCGATGGGCTTGCAACCTGTCACTAATACACTGGTAAACATCTTAGCCTGATTATGCAAAATGTGGTTACAGAATTATCAACAAGCTTTTAGAGTTGTTGGCAATTCTGTAGCTCTGCCTACCCCAAACTGGGAATAAAGACGTGAGTTTATGTATGTATGCATTAATGACATTTTTACTTAAATAAAGACTTATAATTATGGTAATTATTACGTTTTTCATTCCGGTGGAAAAGACTTCATTTACGTGGGTCATTTCTATCATTCCAGTGGGTATTTATCACTTCGGTGCATACATTTTATCATATCGGTGTATATTTATCATTCCATAGTTTCATCAAATATTCTGTCTCGTATATCTCATAAACTATTTATGATATTGAGTGTCCCTTAATACGACGTCTAGAATATATTACAATGCGTAGTTTAAAATGAAAAACTTTCAAAAATACACAAAACTTAAAAATTACACCGAAATGAGACCAAACTCAGAAATGTTGAAATTGACCCAAATACAACAGACCGAAAAAGACTGGATCACGATGGCGCAAACTGCAGACGAAGAGGTAAATAAAATTAAAAGTATTCTTTCTAACCCAGAATCCGCTGAAATAATGGAAATACACAAAAACTACAAACTTAAAAATGACCGGGTTTACCGTATAGTCGGCGACGAGATAAGATGGTTAGTGCCAAAAGGTGTGAGATGGCAAATACTTAAAGTGAACCATGACGATGTTGGTCATGGTGGGTTTGAGAGAACTCTCGAGCAAATACGGAATCATTTTTTTTTTTGGTAATCGCCTGAACGGCCGAAGACAAAAGTCCTTGCTTTTGTTTGCTTTTTGCTTTAATTACTTTAAGAAAAAAGGGCAGAGGTGAAAATCCCTTCCGGAGACCTGGGAATGGAGGGCCCAGGTATTGCCGGGCTCGCACCGGCTAAAAACACCAATGCCCCTATTACCAACTAGAATTCTACCCTAGACTCCCGCGCATACTACCCCAGCCAGTGCTAAAAGGCCGGAGGAGAAAGTCCTTCCTCCGTTTACATATCCGCGGGGTTTTCCAAAAAGGGGGGATAGGAATGGGGGTTGGGATGGGGGGGAGAATTATAGCTATGTGAGTCGCGGAGTGGGAATCCTGACGCATGCATGCTTACAGACTACGGGCTTCCTTTCTTTTGCCCGACAATGGAAGGGTTGGGTCGGAGATCTTTTTGGACCACTTGTGTGGCTGTGGATACCATCTTTATGGGTGGGGCTACCCTTTTTGAGGCTTTCTCTTTTGCCTGGAGATACTATTTTTGCGCGTGTCTCCTAGCGCTGCCCTCTTTTGTGACCTCTTCTATTGCAACTTAGCCTATACATCTGCTATAATTTAATGGGGGGGGGCAGGTGTCAATTTGACGAACGACCAGCAAATCGCGCGCCTTACCCTAGCTTGTGCTGAAGGGCCGGGAGAGAAAATCATTCCCCGTTTAGAAGGCCGCAGGATTCCCCATCCCCCGTCCTACCGACACCCGTTAGGTAGTCGGGTGGTGCGTGCGTCAGGAGGTTGCTTATAATATAGCTAACTCTAACCTTAAGTGTATGTTAGACACTGAAGGTTAAAGCTAGCTCTGGGTTTAACATATGGAGGTCAATAGAAAAAGAAACACAGTTTTTAACAGAGATTATTAGAGATGGGGTTAAGTGGGTTGGAAGATTTTATACTGTATATTGCATCATCCTACAGGATTACGGGTGCGTTTGGGATGTTGTTTTCGGTTTGGGAAGAGGGAGAAGAAAATTGGGGAGATGGAAGGGGGGATACAGGTAATGTTTGGGTTGGGGAAGCCGGGTACAAGTACGAAGGTTTGGGGGGAAGGTTGGGGGAGGTCTGGGGGTTGTTTCGGCGTGGGATCCTGCCCGGGTCCTGTGGCCGAAGGGTTTGCGGTTGTGTCAGATTTCAGCGTAGCGTTTTCCAGATTAGTCCGGGTACCGAACTATTTGTTCCTTAAACACGCTACGCGTACCACTTTTTCTATAAAGCCCTTCGTGCTTTCGCGATTGGCTGCTGTTCCAAGCAGGGCTTTCCAGCTTGAGCTATCCGGAGAGACTTTGACTCCGGTCTTTTGCTCAAGGTCGAGCCTTTCCACGCCGAAACGCGGGCACTCGCAGATAATGTGCCAGATGTCCTCATCAAGGGTCGGGTCGCAGACACACGAAGGTGAATCTTTGATCTTAAAACGGTGGAGATAGGCTGCGAAGCCTCCGTGACCAGTAAACGCTTGAACCAAGAAGATTGTGAGTTTGAGTTTCTTTAGTATGCTGTTCGCATCTCTCACAGTTGTAAAAAACTTCTTGGTTGTCGCACCTGTCCCGGATGCCCCGTAGCGAACCTGCCACTGTTCGACCGTGTTTTGTCTTATCGACCTCTTGGCGTAGGACACCGGCACCATGTCATATTGGGGGGCGGTCTTTTTCTTAAGAGCTGCTTGCTTTGCCAGTTCGTCTGCTCTCTCGTTTCCTGGCGTTCCAACGTGAGCTCGCAGCCAATAAAACCTGAGATCGGTCCCCGTGGCTCTTGTTTGGATTGTGGCGTTTTTGATCTCTTGGACCAAGGGGTGTGTCGTGTCCGGTGATTTGAGGAGCTCCAGTGAAGATCGTGAGTCACTGAGGATGCTGACGCTCTGCGCCTTGTGTTTCCCTGCGATCTGCACTGCCCTGAGTAGAGCGTACAGTTCGGTTTGAAACACGGTGTTATAGGGCGCTAGCTTAAAGGTTGAGTGGCGGATTTCTCTTCCATTCTCCCACCATGTGAGTGCTGCTCCCGTCTGGCCCTCAATTTTACTCCCATCGGTGTAAATTTGAGGGCCTTCGAGGTCGTATCTATCGACCACGTCTTGGTTGAATTCCTCCAAGCAGACGTAGTCGATGGACACAACCCTTGACGGGTGCGGTCTCTTCAGGGCGTCAGTTTTTTCCTCAATTTCTCTTCCTGGTGGAATGTGGTCCTCACTGTAGCCCTTTTTGACCTCGTAGAGACTTGCCGCTTCGTGAATGCGCAAATCCAGTGGGAGGGTTCCCGACAGGATCACCGCCGATGTCAGAGATACCTTTGCAAATCTTCTGGGCGAAACCACGCTGTATTGAGTCTAACTTGTTTCGCACCATCAACTTGTTGGCAGACTTGTGCCAAGCGCTTGCTGCGTACAGGACGATCGGCTCTATCACCGCCACGTAGATGGTTTTCACTATCTCGCTATTGAGACCCCATGACACCCTCGCCGCACGTGACAGCTGTCTGTAGATATCCGTTGCCTTTCGGCACGTTTTTTCTACGTGTGCGTTGAAGGTCAGCTTACGGTCTATGGTGATTCCCAACAGTTTGATTTCGTCGACAAGCTCCACGACGGTCCCAGCCATTGAGATTCGGATGGGATCCCATTTCAGCTTCCTCGTTATAACCATGGCTCCCGTTTTGTGAGCGGCGAAGTTAAGCTTATTTTGGGTACCCCATTCGACCACTTTTTGGAGAGTCCGTTCGGCTTGGGCTTTCACTGCACCTGAGTCGTTGCCAGAGAACACCAGAGTGACGTCGTCAGCGAAGGCCTGACAATGGGCGGCCGTGTCGTTGAGCATCTGTAGGAGATCGTCTAGAATTACATTCCAGAAGATTGGACCTCCTATAGAGCCTTGGACACATCCCTTTGTGGTGGGCTTTTCGCTGGTTTCGCCCACGTAGTGTACCCTTATCATGCGGTCGTCCAGGTAGGAGCGGACCATGTGATAAAGCCAGTTGGGCTCTGAGCTTCGGCCACCAGGCGTTGTCGAAAGCTCCCTCTATGTCTAGCGAGACGAGTAGCACGATACGTTTCTTCGTTTCTACTTCGGTTCTTATGTGTCTCATCAGATCATAGAGGGCGTCTTCCGTCGACTTCTGGGGCATGAACCCGTACTGACGTTTGTTCAGGGCCGGGAGGATATGCCACTTGATCCTGTTTACTAGCATTTTTTCCAGGACTTCCCTAATACCGACAATAGACCAATCGGTCGGTATGACTTGGGGTGGGTATAGTCCTCCTTACCGGGTGTCCGTAGGATGCAGACATGTGCTGACTTCCAGACTTTGGGGAAGTAGGCTAGCCTAAGGCAGGAATTCGCTAAGCACAAAAACACTTCTCCATTGCACTGAATAGCTGCTGCGCATATGTCTGCAGTGAGTCCGTCCGACCCAGGTGCCTTTTTCGGGTTCATACTTCTGACTACCGTATCCATTTCCACTTGTGTGAAAAGTGGATCATCGCCAGTGAGGTGTGACTCCACTGCTGGGTTGTCTCCCTCCGTATCATCCCTGGTGCTCCTGTGATGGACGGACTCACCGTCCTGGCGGTCATCCGGGTAAAAGCATTCAGCCAGTCTTTGAGCCGACTGTTTCGGAATCATTACTGGTTCGCAAAAATGCGCCGGTTCGTCAAAAAGTACGTATCCTCTTGCTTTGAGTGTGCTCACCATAAAGCTCCAGGGGGTAAACGAGAAGGCGAACTGCACCCTATTGAAAAGGTAAGCATCCCCTTCCACACGGTCCACGCAGACCATTTGGGGCCGTTCGTGAAAAGTAAAAAGGGAAATTGCTACCTGCTAGTTCTGGTAGACGGGTTTACAAAGTTCGTTAATATAACTCCAGTCAAAAATACAAAGTCTTCAACAACTGTGCGAGTACTAAAGGAACACATTAGTTACTTTGATGTTCCTACCCGTCTTATAACGGACAAGGGCACAAGCTTTACCAGCAAGACTTTTAAGGACTTTACGTTATCCCTTGGCGTCAAACACATTATTAATGCAGTTGCAACCCCCAGAGCAAATGGGCAGGTTGAAAGGTTCAACAGAACTATTTTAGACGCATTATCTACATCTAGTCATTGCGGCGACGATAGATCATGGGACTATTACGTACCCGACATCCAGGTAGGTATGAACACGGCTCAACATAAAACAACTTTAAAAAGTCCATCTGAACTCTTGTTTGGGTTCAAAATAACCAGTAGGACGGAAGGCATACTGAGCTCTGTCATAAATGACACCTTGAACAGGACCCCTGTGGAGGAATTAGCTAAGGTTAGACACAATGATAAGATAAGACTACAACAAGAAAGAGACGCTACCAATTTTAACAAGCGCAGGAAACCTTCGCGGCAGTATAAGGAAGGTGATTTAGTAAGGGTTGAGAGACTGGTTCCACATGATGGCAAATCACAAAAATTTGTGCTGAAGTATCAGGGTCCGTACCGTATAATTAAAATACTCCCTAACGATAGGTTCCTAATTGAAGACACTCCAATGACTCGCAAAAATAATAGGAGATATGAAGCTATTGTTTCCATAGATAAAGTCCAGCTATGGATGTCATTTTGCAGAGACTATGAGTCCGATGAATCCAATGACAGCCATGGCGAAAGTGAATGAAATGGTAATCATAAGTTACACAAAATAACAATACCTAATTATTAATCATGATGATTAAACCTAGTTGTAAAATAAATGCAATTGTTGAAGTACAGTTAATATGATTGTGCACCAATCATTATCTATCAGATGTATATTAAATATTTATAGTACAATGTGTAATAAAACAATTTGCTTATAAATATCATGTTTAATATAATAAGAGTACTGTAATTCAGTTTACATTGTATAATAGTTATTAATTAAGTTTAAATCGTAGATCAGTAAAGTCTACATAAGTTATGATGTGATACAGCAACATGAATGTCTGCATGATAATTTCAATTATTTACACAAACATTTTATGATTTTGGTATAAATTACACCACTTAGTTTTGTATAAAATTGTAATCATTCTTGAGCAACGGGTCGTGCTCTCAGTAGGATGGCCGAGCTGTAAGGTCAATTTACATTAAATTATTATTTTTAATATTTAAGAGTAACTCGATTGACTACTTTGGTAAGTCACGGTTTGATCACGTGACTTACTCAGTAAGAGGCTGATGTTGGCTATTACTTATGCTGTGATGTTGGTAAAATGTTCGTACCGGAAGAGGGTATTCTTAAGGCGGCAATCTTAGAAGTGATGGTAGATAGGAAGGAATGATGATCAGAGGGAAAAACCTATGATGTGACTATGGTGTGATGTGATTATTGCTGGAGTGTAATGAGTTATTTACCAAGGAAATATAAGTGTTATATTGACTATTGGATTACTTTAATTCTTCGCCTGACTCCCCAAAACTAGTTAATCATATAACTGCAATATTAGTATGGCACTACTATTTTTGTTGATAGGTCGACTCTTGTAGATTTCCGCCTGTCAATAAAAAGCGCGTGAAAAATGGATACAGTTCGTCCAAAAAGAACATTATTAATATACTATGGAGGAATTATAATTAATGTAGAAGATGTCACGGCATTAAGTTCGACTTTTGTATATTAAGTGTATTCTGTTTTGCAATAAAGATTAAATAAATAAATAAATGTATATTACAATTGTGAAAGAACGGAAAACTAGTTCTACGCTGACAAAGTCGTACATATTGTTAAATCAATCTTAATACGATATCGATATCTTAATCGATAGTATTAATACCTCAATATCGAATTGGTTACACCCCCACTATTAAGCGTCACCTACCGTCCAATAGCTGAAATAAGTGTTCTTATCACTTTCATTCGCATTTTGCTACTAAACGCTAGATGGCATTCCTGATACTTATGATCAAAGTTTTTCTATGACAACGTTCCCAATGGCCACTCTATTACCTATAATATTTAATCTAAATATCCCTTATGAACATACTAAGGCCATGTTTTATTTTTCTGCGCGGACCGAGTCACGGGCAACAGCTAGTTCATAATATAAAAAGTGTATTTTTTTGTGATTTAAGTTTTCGATGACGTTTTTTTTGACGAATTTTGGCACCACTTTTTTACAATTTGCGCAAAATTTGCCAAGTTAAGCCGCGGCCGACCAAGAGCAGCAGAAGCTACTAAAGGTCAGCTACGCCTACAGGGTAGCCATTTTCTATTTTTTTATCAGGTAGGGTTTCATACGCTGGGCTCCCGGACTATACAGCTTTCTAGTACTAAGAGTCTGAGCTAGGCTGCGGACGGACAGACGGACGGACGGACATGGCTTAACTATAAGGTTCTTAGTTTGACTACGGAACCCTAAAAAGTAGTTACGTCACGGAAAATTATATCCCGTCGAATTGAGAACCTCCTCCTTTTTTTGAAGTCGGTTAAAAAAGATTTGAAATGTGCAAATTGAGCCCTTTCATACCTCAGTTTGCTATAATAATCAAATATGTAGAAAAAAAGTGCGAGTTCAACTCGTGTGGAGGCTGTAGGCTCATCTGAAGTGTCACGGGTTATGCGTGGTTACTGCCCCTCTAGTTAATATTATACCTCAATGATAGAAACTATCAACTTGAAATTTGGCATAGTTGTGTAACTAGCTTGCCCTTTATTGCCGTCTGTTTAAAAAAAAAAACGTTTTTAGGGTTCCGTACCTCAAAAGGAAAAAAGGAACCCTTATAGGATCACTCGTGCATCTGTCTGTCTGTCCGTCTATCACAGCCGATTTGCTCCAAAACTACTAGACCGATCGAGTTGAAATTTGATACAAATATGTAAGTCAGTGACCCAAAGACGGATAACGTAAATAAATGAATTTTGAACAAGGGGGCTACTTTTGGGGGATAAATTAGGAAATTAAAAAAAAAGTTTCGCAAACCTTATTGTGTGACTAGTGAAATGAAAGGGCTTGTTGTGAGCATCTCAAATATATTTGTTTTATAACTTTAACATAAACAGTTTTGAAGTTATTTAAGAAAATATGCAAAAATCGACCATCCCCCTCCCTTATCTCTGAAACTACTGGCCCCAATATTTTGAAAAAAATACGGAAAATAATTCCACACAAGAAAACCTATAACAAGTTTGAGTGTTCAAAGTAACATTGCGAATGTATGTGCGCGCCTCGGGCGCCTATAATATAAGCCTAAATTTTAGGCTCAGCAGTTTCGGAGATAAGGGAATGGACAATTTTCGCCTTTTTTCTTAAATAACTTAAAAACCGTTTATATCAAAATTATAAAAAAAACAAATTGAGATGCTCACAAGAGGCCCTTTCATTTGACATGTCACACAATAAGGTTTGCAAAAACTTTAATTTAAAATTTCCTACTTGTCCAAAATTCATTTATTTACGTTACGCGTCTCTGGGTCACTGACTTACATATGTGTACCAAATTTCAACTCGATCGGTCCAGTAGTTTTGGAGCAAATCGGCTGTGACAGACGGACAGATGCACGAGTGATCCTATAAGGGTTCCTTTTTTCCTTTTGAGGTACGGAACCCTAAAAACGTTTTTTTTCTTAAAACAGACGGCAATAAAGGGCAAGCTAGTTACACAACTATGCCAAATTTCAAGTTGATAGTTTCTATCATTGAGGTATAATATTAACTAGAGGGGCAGTAACCACGCATAACCCGTGACACTTCAGATGAGCCTACAGGCTCATAGCGGCCATTTGTCAAGTTAGTTGTCAAACGGACGCCGACCGTAAAAGAAGCTGCGAAAAATGGGGAAATTCGCGGTGTAACAGTGCTTATCAAAGTCTGAAAGACACACTAAGGCACAAATAATTACTTTTCACAGGTTAATATATTGTTTCTGTATCTAAATTAATGTAATTAACAATAAAACTTTAATAAAATATCAGATATTATTATTATTATAGGCCCAGTGTTGCAAGTAAAGCATTGTTTCATATCCCCGAGTTCTCGGGGGAATTCAAAATTTTTGGCCATCCGTGAAACAAATAAAATTAGTTCTAATAATTAATGTTTCTAAACGTTTACACTTGTGGGCGCTTAACTTGACTGCTTGAACATCAACAAGTTACGTACTTAATAGTGGTGCGGTGTAGTCTTATATCTAGAAATTTGGAGTTCTTAACTTTAACGGAAAACAATATTTTTTTGTAAAATTGAAAAAAAGTTGTTCTTTGTTCTATCTCAGCTAGTTAGAGCCAAATCGATAACTGAGGCTCGTTTCATGAAGCTACAAGTCACAAATTACAAGCGGAGGTCTCTTTCTAACTCCTTTAGCTAGAAAGAGACTTCCGCTTGTAATTTGTAACTTGTAGCTTCGTGAAACGGCCACTGGTGTGGTCTGCGACAACGAATCCGTTAACAGATTGAGAAAAAGTAGCCGCCATCTTGAATTTTTAGTTTTTCCTCGAATTAATTCCAAAATTGATATCTGGGGATCTGTGTGACATCCGACCACTAATCTGCTGACAGAATAAAAAAAAAGTAGCCGCCATCCTGAACTTTTTAGTTATTCGTCTGATCGCTTCCAAAATCGATATCTGGGGATCTGTGTGGTCTCCGACAACGAATCCGTAGACAGAATCAGAAAAAGTTGCCGCCATCCTGAACTTTTAGGTTATACTACGGATTGCTTCCAAAATCGATATCTGGGGATCTGTGTAGTCTCCAACAAGGAATCCGTTGACAGAATATGAAAAATTTGCCGCCATCTTGAACTTTTTAGATATTGGAATGATGGCTTCCAAAATCGATATCTAGGGCACTTTGTGGTCTCCGACAATAAATCCGTGGACAGAATGAGAAAAAGTAGCCGCCATCTTGAACTTTTTAGTTATTCGACTGATTGCGTTCAAAATCGATATCTCGGTATTTGTATGGTGCCAACGTTTTAGCAAGTACAGAGCACATAAATGTGGTTAAGGGCTCGCGCTATGGGTGTTTCGGTTTCGCGCCTAAATAGATAACTACTTTATTAGAGACTTATCTTTATTAGTCATTATTTTTTACGTTAAAGTGACATAAAATGCTACCGGTCGCCGATCATTAAATATTATAAATGCAAAAGTTTGTGTGTTAGTTTGTTACTTCTTCACGCTGCAACGAATGAATGGATTTGGATGAAATTTGAAATGGAGATGGCTTAGGTGTACCCCGGATTGAGCCCGGATAAACACATCATCGCAATCTACGCGGAAGAAGTCGCGGGCAGAAGCTATTTAAAAAAAGTACCTTTTGCGATTTTGGAAATACTACCCCTAAGGGGTAAAGGAGGGTGTAAAATTTTGTGCGTATGAGGGTTTCGTCATTTTTGAAGTAAGAAACGTGAAAATTGGTAAGTATATAGATTACTATTTATAAATAAAAAATATAGCTTTCAGCGATTTTGGAAAAACTACCCCTAAGGGATAAAAGAGGATTGTAGAATTTTGTATGAATTTCGTCATGTTTGTGGTTACTACGCATAAATAAAAAATATTAGGTTTGGAGATTCAGAAAAAAATGTCGTAAGGGGGTGAAATGGGGGGTAGAAGTAGTATATCGAAGTTAAAAAATTCATAGCTATGAGCTATGATAATAGCTGTAATGTACAGGGAGTAAGTACAATTGGTTAGGTTGAGTTTTTTTTTACCGAAATTAAATACCTACACTAACTATTATTTATTCTTTAAAAACGAATTGGGCACTGACGCCTTCTATAATATTTTACATAATAACATCTAAATCATAAAATTCGTTCAGGGTGATATTGCGCGACTTGAGTTTATACATAAAAGTACAGCGACAAAGTTCTTCGCAGGGTCGTGGACGCCGGGAGTTTAAATAGGAGCGGCAAAGCCCACTCGCGCTCAATGCGCTCATTTATCGAAGAACTTCCTCCTTATTGCTTTGTTTGGTATACGTATATTGTCAATTTCTATTATTCAAATACAAAATTGTGATACAAAAATCTGCAAACCATTTCTCTTTTTTTGTATCGTAAAAACGATAAGATACATGCTTCAAAATTTGGTATGACTATATACATAGTAAAAAAACAACAAATACTGAAAACCGGTCAAGTGCGAGTCGCACTCACATACCGAGGGTATTTTTATCGACTACAATTTTGGCCAAAGCGATTCAGTTCGCTGGCAGTCCCTACCTAATTACATCCTATACTACATATATTATAAATGCGAAAGGTTATGCGTGCGCGGGTTTGTTACTTCTTTGCTGAAAAGGATGGACGAATTTGGTTACATACAATTAGGAATAGAGTTTGCTTATACACTGGACACACACCGTGGGATGCCAAATTACTAATTCTTCGCGGACGAAGTCGCGGGCAGAAGCCAGTTTTTAATAATTTCGAATGCCTCCATTTTGTTTTTAATACAATAAAGACGCTTAAAACTTGTTTAATTTGGTCCAATAGACATTAAACTATCCAAAATATTTTTTTTTGTTTACAAGGCAACGCTTATTCTTAACCTTACCTAAGTATCAAATTCTGGATATTTTCTGTAAAATCCTTAAATTTTCAATCAAAAAAAAACTACCAAATTTCGCCTAAGACATATACAGCTAAAAATGTTCATAAATTCCTCGTCTATCACCCCCTTAAAGCTATTAAGTTGTCATTCAAGTGTCAATTTCGGGAGTTATAGGAGACCACACAGATCCGAAATATCGACTTTGAAAGAATTCCGCCCAAAAACTGGAAAGTTCAAGGCAGCGGCAACTTTTCTCATTTTGTCAACGGATTCCCTTTCGAAGACCACACAGATCCCTAGACATCGATTTTGGAAACAATCAGTCGAATAACTAAAAAGTTCAAGATGGCGGCTACGTTTTCTCAATCTGTCAACGGTATCGTTGTCGGAGACCACACAGATCTCCAGATATCGATTTTGGAAGCAATCAGTCGAATAACCAAAAAGTTCAAGATGGCGGCTACTTTTTTACATTCTGTCAACGGATTCCTTGTTAGAAACTACACAGATCCCCAGATATCGACTTTGGAAGCAATCCGTCGAATAACCTAAAAGTTCAAGATGGCAGCTACTTTTTATAATTCTGTCAACGGATTCGTTGTCGGAGACCACACAGGTCCCCAGATGTCGATTTTGGAAGCAATCAGTCAAATAACTAAAAAGTTCAAGATGGCGGCTACTTTTCACAATCTGTCAAGGAATTCGTTGTTGGAGACTACACAGATCCCCAAATATCGATTTTGGAAGCAATCAGTCGAATAACTAAAAAGTTCAAAATCGCGGCTACTTTTCCCATTCTGTCAACGGATTCTCTGTCAGAGACCAAATAGATCCCCAGAGGCCCGTTTCACGAAGCTACAAGTTACAAATTACAAGTCTTTTATAACTCCTTTTGCTAGAAAGAGACTTCCGCTTGTAATTTGTCTAGTAAATCTTGTAAATCAGTCGAATAACTAAATAAAGAAGAAAAAAATATAAAATGCAAAGGAAATCATTTGCAAACCAAGGATCGAACCCGGGACTGCTAGCTTCATAGGCAGGGTCACTACCGATAGGCTACGACGTCGTCAAATAAAATAATTGTAAATTTATTCCTACCATTCTTGTAAGCGAGAAATGAAACAAAATGAAATAATCAAAACAATGTATTAATTGTAACGATTCATATTATCAAAGAATTTACTCGATTTTTTGGGGGAAAATTTCATGTTCTAGGCAACACTGAACTTTTCATATCAGATGAGCTCGCCATCTTTGTCTATTCCATATGACTGATTTCTACTAGTGTA
Source organism: Acleris literana (assembly GCA_946894065.1). NCBI lineage: Eukaryota > Metazoa > Arthropoda > Insecta > Lepidoptera > Tortricidae > Acleris > Acleris literana. The sequence continues at coordinate 16,359,229 of OX335669.1, forward strand.
TTATTGTAAAAGAGATAGATATAGTTTTTTTGTTCAATATTATTGGTTTCAAAGCTACGTCGCGATTATTAGAAGTTGGCACGTTTTATGCGTCGCTTTTGATTGACATTTGCTTCTCTAGTTCATATACCTCAATGGTTTCTATAGTTTCAGTGAAAAACTGCTGTTACTTACAGACGGACAGACACCGAAGTCTCACCATACCATAAGGGTTCCTTTCCTTTTTTACCATTTTGGTACGGAACCCTAAAAAGTAAATATTGCATTTTACTATTAGGTTGTAAAAGCGTTAAATAAATGTTTTCTATTCATTTGCATTATAAGTAGGTAGGTCCTGTGGTGTTTGTGTACCTAATTTATATTACACACATTCCGAATGTTTTTTCATGGATAGATGCAATGATATAATATAGTAAAAAGAGGTAGATATGTTATACGCACTTCGATAGTGGCACCCTAAAACCAAGCCAATTGGTACACCTTTACTTAGTCTTGCGCCGTCAACGGAACCGTGAACTAGTCTGCAGAGCAACATACACTCGTGTTGTTTCACTCCCGGAAATTAGCATACCATCCTGCTTTCACTAGTCATTTATGAATTATTGTGTAATTGCAATGTTTACCGATTGTGTGTGCGTAAGCCGGGCTATTTTTACACGCGGAATACCGTATAGATAACATATTTACCTCTTTTTATATTATATCATTCGATAGATGAGTACAAACGCGATTACGAAATGCGAGTAGGAATCTGTGTTGAATATAAAAATGAATGTAAAGATCTACGTAAATTTAACTGATGAGTGTTTATTAATTTACCTTTTTATATTTATTCTTTTTAATAATTATAATAGGTAGGTACTTTATATTTACTTGATCGTCAAAGAAAGAAGCAGATGGGCTAAAACAAATTGAAATAAAGCAACAGGCCCAAGTATTTACCTAAATAATATTTTGAGGCATTGTGACACTATACCTTCTCCATTTCTGTAGGTAATTAACAAAATGTAAACCAAAAACCCTCTTGATATACCTAAATAGTTCGTCAGCCAAGTAGAAGCAGAAGGCTGGGCTCGTATTATGGTCGCCTTTATCGCGGTGGATAAAACTTCCATCACTCTCGTACAGGTACATACTGGGCAGAAAGTGACAGATGTATTATCCACACTTATCCACGTCGATATACACGACCATGATAGGCCCGCTGATACGTCAAAGCTTGACAAAAAGGATTTGATTGCCTGTTTAACAGCGCCGTTTAGTTTAGGTTAATACATAAGCAAATTCAGTACAGGAAGAAATATAACGTTGCCGCACATTAAATTTCTCCCAATACATCATTTTATTTAAAGTATGAACGAAAAATTATACCTAATGATACTGAATAACAATGTTTTGCTAATTCTCATTTGTTTAAGCCCTCTTTATTGGTACTATATCGTACCTACCTTATTATTTGACGTATGTAAAATAATAGTAGCGATAGTCGCGGTATACAAAGGTTGGTCACTTTCGGACCCTAACAGCATTAAAATAGACACATCAAAAATGTGCAAGGATCAAAAATACCCGTACTTACGTTATTTTGATATTCTGCGATGTATTGCAATACATTGCATAATATCAAAATGTTATAGGGATATTTTGGTCCTTAGATATTTTTTCACGAAGATTTGAAAAGTTACTAGATAATTACTTAATTATAGTAAGGCTGAACCGCACTTCGCTAATAATTATAAGTAATTCTCGCGCAGCACAGTCATATTTGGGCCGCAGGTTGCTCTTATACTACCTGAAACTTTATAATTATATTAGTTACTATTATATTTTTTATTCACTTATTTTTTAAAGGTACTATCATAATAGTAATCGTATTACGATTTGGTATACTTACGTATTGAAAAAAACTTAGTACGTTCACTTAAGCAAAGTGAGGATACTGGAACATAATATTAATAAAACACCAATTAAGTAATACTTATATGAAAATAATGTTTATTGTGGAATTTTTATTCGTGTACTAGGCTAGGTACGACTGGGCTAATCAAAAAGGACATTATTAATATCGATTTCAAAAGGGATCAGAGCGTTTTCGATAGCTTCATCAATATCGAAAAACTTTCCTTCGGTGGCTTCGATCGTAGAATCGAACTGCTCCCACGTCGCGGATGAAATAATATATTTTAGAATGTTAAGGATTTTAGACCTCAAGTTCGATAAATTGTCCGTATCTTTGTCTCCGGTCAATCTCGTTCCGACGTGTTCCCACATCAGCTCAGTCAACGACAGGTCGTGAAAGTTCTCCGGCAAACGAACAACTTCGTGACCGTGGGATTTAAAAATTAGATCTAAATTGTATTGGCTCTCTTTGACAGGGCAACGAGCTATGAGATCAAATAGCTGCGCCTTGCGCATGCTTGCGGTACATGGAACGTTGTTATTTTGCAACCATTTTACCATCTCACTCTTAGAATGGAGTCTCGTTAAGGGCTCGTTTACTGTCTTGCCGTGAAGAGGGCTTTTGTCCATTACTATGACACTAGAAGGGTTCAAACTTGGCAACACAATGTCACTGACCCATTTTCTTAAGTCTTCTTCGTTAGCTTGGTTGCAAAATAATCCTTTCTCAAAACCATGCTTGGACGTTATGTGAAAAAATATGTATCCATCGATTTTCGATGTATCCATTTTAGTAAGCCACGGTTTTTTGAACGATCGGCTTAAATCAACAATTCTTTCGTCTAAGTAATAAATATATTTTTTACTAGCTCTAAATTTGGTTATCTTGTTTAGGTATTGAAATCTTTCAAAGGTTATTTTTGGATCTTCTAACACAATCGATCCATAGTTCAGAGTGTTTAGCGGCATAAAACCGGAGGCTCTTAAATCACGAGTAAATTTGGTCAAATCAGGCATTTTTACTTTCACCTGGACCTCATCGTGAATGTTTTTAAAAGAGAAAGGTTTTTGTGCCTTATAATTGTTGAGAATAGTGTCACAGATTATAGCTTTTTCGAAAAGGTCGAAGTTCTTACCGACGTCTGTCTGCTCCGAAACAACATCGAGTATATATCTCGGCGCACCTGTATAGTTCAACACTCTATCTTCATACTGTTCCAAAGGTACTTGTAAACCGGAGACACTTTCTTCTTTGCATTTTTTGTAAATGTTTTGCAACAACTCCTTGCTTCTTAAGTATACCACTTTCTTCTTTTCATCTTTACTAGTACTAGTGTTTTCCATGTTTATTATCACTGAAACAATAGTTAAGTTAAGATAAATAAAATACCTATGGTTATTGGCAGAGATTTGATATTCGAATCGATCTATTTGAAATTAATTTGTCGATCATAAGGAGCAGAACCATGGAGAGTCGAATTCGTACGGAGAGAGATCCATACACAGTGCCGGTCGGTGGGTATCCCGATAAAACAAAAACAAGATCAAGTACGGGTAGTTCGAAAAACTCGCACGCAACAATAAGCACCATCCCTCTTCAGTCTGCTCGTGACCACGACCGTTGCAATGCAACAGAGTCGAAACATCGAAATTAATAACGCGATTTAGTCCTGTTTTAATTTTATTTTTTTATGTGTAAGAATTTTCTTTAAAAGTATTATCAAAGCACTACTAATAATTGTAAAAAAAACTTTAACACTTTAGAGACCTACTTAATAAACGTCAGCTAGGGTAATAGTATGCGACCAAAACGGCTGTGGTAAAAGGACAAACGGAAGACATGCGAAAATTAAAAAAAAGTTAATTAAAAAAAAACCTAAAAATCGACTTACTGTAAAAAAGAACTAAAATGTTTTTTTTTATGTTCACAGGACTGTGAGAATAGTAGCTTAAAAGTGTTAATTATAATACATATATTTGGAATGGGCTATTTATTAGCTTTCATTTGATACCCATAATGCTACAATAAAAAAATAATCCCCTGCAATTTTTCTTCGCGGACGCCATTTTAAAATATGATATTATTATAGGTAAGTACCCTATGTCACTCCAACAGTAAAGCCGAATCTAATGATAGGTACTTCACTGTTCAAAATCAGTTAAACCGTTTAGGCTACAGGAGCTCACGATGGAACGGACATTCACACATACACACATACATACATACATACGCGCGAAAAACATTACCCTCCTTCTGGGTCAGTCGGGTTAAAAGACGAACATTATTTTCAATACCTAATTCCAAAATGAGTTTTATAAAATTCACTACACGCATAAAATAATTATGATAAAATATAAATAAACGAAAAGTACAATATCCGTTCCAATATCTTATCTCTGGTTACAAAATTGACATAATGACAATTTCAAGTTACGAGAAATAAAACTAGGTCGGCATATGTATAATATGTATATACCGTCAAAATGTATCACTAGCTTTTTACGAAAAGATTCAACAATCTCAACAACGAAATGTTGTTGACTACATAATATGGTTCTGCGTACTTAACGTAAGTATTTAAGTTAATACGTATAATTTATATTATAGTAAACGTATCTCAAAAGCAAAGGGAAATCAGAAAAACATACCGTTTTTAACGAGTAACTATCTCAAAATGGCGGCCGCTCTCCAGTAAGATAAAAACGAACGCGTCAAGCGATCGCAGACGTTGCCGTTGAACTGAGGGAGTTGAGGTGAGGAAGAGGGGGGCGGCTAACGAGCGACCGCGGCCGGCGGCGAAGAGCGACAGAGCGCACTGTAGGTACTGTATTGGTGAGTGTGGGCAAACGAGACGAATTTATTTTATCAGCGTATACGTACTCATTTTCAAAACAAAACACGACTGCGCTGCTGCCTGCGTTGCGAATTTAAATAGGTAGGTTGCTCGAAATTCCCATTTTAAAATAATCATACTAATTTTATAAATGTGAAAGTTTGTGTGTGTGTGTGTGTGTTTGTGTGCTAGTTTGTTACTCCTTCAATCTGCAACGGCTGAACGGATTTGGATGTTATTTGAAATGGAGGTAGCTTTTCAACAAAGGCAAGGCATTTCATCCCGGAACTTTTAAAAGTTACCGAGGGAATAATGATAATCGAAATCTAAGCCGATAAAGTCGCGGTCAGATTCGAAGCTAGTATAATATAAGATAATAGATAAGTCCATAGATTTTAAGTTGGGTGAATAGTTTGTGCTTATAACATTGATTTAATTTCAATTAAAAACAAATCAACATTGCTTTGAAAAAAACCTCATATCGAATATTTCGAGACGTACGATGTTGAACTTAAGCGTGAAGGGAATTAAGTTCAAAATCATACATCTCGAAATATCAGATACGAGTTTTTTTAACCCACGACGGTACGCAGACGGTATATGCGTTTGGGGTGAGAGGAAGTTTGTTTGTTTGTGCAAACCAATGTTGCCAATTATCTCCAAAACTACTAGTCCGATGTTGATGCGTTTTTCACTGATAGGTTCGGGATTGATTAGTGCATGTTCTTAGATAAGTGTTACAGTGACAACTCACCAGGGGCGCTGCAGTAAACATTTGTTTGTGCAAAACCAAAACTACTAGTTCGATTTTGATACGGTTTTCAGTAATGCGTGTGTGGTTGATTAGTGAGGGTCCTTAAATAGGGGTACAAATCAAAATAAATGTACATAAAGACGCTATTTAAACCTCACTTAAATGATGTCTAACTTACAATTTCATTACAAAAATGTATGCGTTGCGTGCGTGGCCTGTTTGCATAGACTAATTATTTAACATAGCCCCACAAAAATAATCTAATGGCGTTAAATCACAAGATCTTGGCGGCCACTCGATGACTCCAAATCTGCTGATTACACGTCCATTAAAATGCTCCTTCCAATAGATACATGGCACGAAACGTTTTTCTTATCGAACTGTCGCTTTGATAATACACTTTTGTTATTTCTAAACGTTGGTGATCTTTATATCTCTCCATAATTAAATGGCAGACAGATACTGGAGTTTAATTTTTTCCCAAAACAGCGGCAAAAAAATGTAAAGTTATCTTTTTAATTTATGGACAAAGACACTCTTACTGAAAGACCCTGTATAACCGCCCTATCGACTGTAGTGCCCTGTAGTTTGTGGACAGCAACGGCCCAACTTAATATGAGTGAAGTCATCACTCTTTCTATTTTTACCCACGACGTACGGAGACGGTATATGCGTTTGGGTTTAGAGGATGTTTGTTCCAGAACCTTTATTCCCTTGAAGAGCTACTCGTTGGAGGTCTACCCAACCATTTCCATCCTGACGACCTTTAATGACTATTGTAGAGCTGCGGCTCAATGATATCGAGTTGAGTTAAAACAAAGCCCCGTGCAATGTTTAGTTGTAAATACTTAAATATTATTACTATTAAATCAACTATATCGATATGTAGTACAATGCACCTACATAATACGTATTTGCTCTCTAAAAAGTATGGAAAAAAAGCAAAATTAAAAAATTTGAAAAAACCCACGGCTGTTAAAACGTTATTGAAAAAGGATAAAATAATTAAAAACCCCCCGACTTAAAGAATTTATGTAACGAGAGATAATAAACGTAAAAAGCTTTTATAAGTAGAGTTCGTCTCTCGCGGAGTCGGTCATATTAACTATAGAGTATCAGTTTTCATAGCACTTCCCTACATACCTATTCGGTTTTCGAAGATATAGATGTGGCAATAACATATTCAACCTATGAATTTTATAAAAAACCCGAGAATGCCACTATTTTAAATTTCAACATAAGTATAAAAAATAAGTATAGCAATAAAATATCTCATATTATTCATGTTACTATAAAACTGCAAAAAAAACTAGTTCATTTAATGGCAGCCCCGGACGGATATTCTTGGGTTTTTTATTAAGTTCATAGGTAGTTGAATATGTTATTGCCACATCTATATCTTCGAAAACCGAATAGGTATGTAGGGAAGTGCTATGAAAACTGATACTCTATAGTTAATATGACCGACTCCGCGAGAGACGAACTCTACTTATAAAAGCTTTTTACGTTATATTATCTCTCGTTACATAAATTCTTTAAGTCAGGGGGTTTTTAATTATTTTATCCTTTTTTAATAACGTTTTAACAGTCGTGGGTAGTTTAATTTTTTTTAATTTTGCTTTTTATTACAAAGTAGCAACGAAATAATGTTTTTGGTATAGGTAAGAACCTACCTCGTCACAGAAACAAAAACGGTCACGTGCAAGTCAAAGGTACTTACAATGCAAGAGGTTTTAAATAGTAGGTACCTACCTATATAATATAGGGTTAAGTAGATTAGACAGCTAATGCGAAAATCCAAAGGCCTTAATTATTTTGGGCTATTGCACTGGGTCTCTATTCTAAAGGGTAAAACCATATTAATACGTTCGACATAATATCGTATTGTTTTTAACTCGACTGTCAAGTAAATAAGAGCAGTACCCTCACCATGAGTTACAATTACCGTACTCGCTAGCGAGTCGAATGCTCTGTCCCTCGCACTCTATAACAATGCTGCGAGGTCTGTGAGGGATAGCGCATTCGACTCGCTTAGTGAGTACGTTAATTGTAACCCATGGTAAGGGTACTGACGTAACGTTGACAATACGATAACATGATAAAAGCAATATGGTTTTACCAAGTAGAATAGAGGGCCTTGGCCTTTATCAAAGTTTTATAACGTCTTCGAGTGTTTGTGCCTATTTTGTACCTTTGATAAAATGAAAACGTAAGTACTTTTGGGTCATTATTTGGGCGTTTGTTCCGAATCACTTTCGTGGTCACATTTTTGTAGAAGTGGCTGCAGATTTCGATTTCGTTTCTGGTTAGGTATCTAAGTTTACCGGACATCTAACAAATATCCAAAAATGGAATCAAAATATACACCCAATTCTTCAAAAAGATGTCCACAAAAATGATGCGGTTGAAACGCTCGAATAATGACCCTTTTAAGGAAAAGAGAAAAAAAATATCGAAATCTGGTTATATCATCAAACATAAAATATAAATACATGGGTAGGTAACTAAAATTAATATACCTACTTAACAACTACTTGTTATAGAGGACTATCTCACACAAATTGACATAGTCCCAAACTAGGTACTTGTACTATTTCTAATTCTGTGATCAAACTAAGTTCTAAGGTTGAATAATAAAATAATACTTAATTACATACCTACTCGTAGAAAACTTTCAAGGCTCGAGAAATCATGCAATACCTAGGTACTTACTTATTTAATATTTATTGCATAGAAATAAGTACAAACAAAATGACGGACAATGCCTAGTGGCATTCTCAACCAGTCGACCAAATAACCGATCAGAAATTTACATAATTTACTTACTTATATCGGGAATTGAACCCGGGACCGCTAGCTTTGTAAGCAGGGTCAGTACAAACTACGGACGGTCGGCCTCAATAGAACTTGCAAAATATGTAAGAAAAACGAAACGAACCAATTCGCCATGACTACTCGATAATCACGTACCTACTTTTAAAGATCAAGTGAGGTCTTTGCAATGATTTATACACTAGATCATTATTTTCATATTAAGTTTAAGATGAAATAACTATTCATTATACGTTATTTTAATAAAAACACGCTTGGTGAATATTAGATGTTATGTGTCAAATAGTAGGTATGTACTATTTTGTTTACATCGTTCACAAGTTCTATTGACGGCGACTTTAGGCGAACCATGACGTATATTTCATCGTCAAACAACATAGTTTCTCGGTACCTATTCCTTCGGCCTCTACGAGTATGAAATAATTATCCGAGATGAAAAGTACCTACCTACCATAATTCAGAATTTAGATTAGAGAGCTTCTACCCGCAATTTCGTCCGCTTAAAATTAGTTATTCCACCATCCCACAGCAACTGATTTTTTTTGAGATAAAAGGTAGCCTATTGTGTTAATTCAGAGAATAAGCTATCTCCAATTTAAATTTCAAATCTGTCCAGTCTTCCGCATTTATAATGTACTGTACAGTTTACTACAAAGAGATGTATCCACATCTAGCCCTTATAACAATGCAATAAGGTGAAAAGTGGATAATCTCTTTGTAATTGAATATACTCCTAATACAGTGATGAATATGAATAATCTGTGGGCAGAATTTCATAACAAAGTCACAAACATAAAATATTTTAAAGTCATGGAGATCACGACAAAAACCCAATTTTACATCGGTTTAAACGATATTATTTTTACCAAAATAAGTAAATTTAAATAAGTCAGAGATTAAAAAATGTGATATGAGTTATTTTAGTAATACAAAAAAAGATATGACGTTTCACAGCACCGAAGCACTGTGAGTCTGTTTTATAATTAAATTAAAACATCTAATGCGCTATCTCTCCAACACAAGGACTAAGGTTGGTGATGTTTAGGAGTAGACCTCATGTTATTTATAATTATTGTATTTTTGTACCTCTAATATAACAATATTTCCAAGTGCCATACATTTTACAGTTGTAAATGGGATGTCGAATAATATTTTGCTTTGAGCAAATAGACAGGCGCTTTTTTTTTATCCGCTTCTAGCTTCGCTTCGGTTTATCTGAGTTTTCATAACACTTGTACATAAACCGTAGGTACATATTTTTATCTTTACCTAGGACAGACATTAAAAATATCCAAGGATCAATAATACTCCTAGAGTGCATGATATCAAAACATAAAACTGTGTTTGTTTATTGGTTTCGTCTCTTCGGCTCAACGCCGTAACCAATCGATGTGAATTGATACATACCTTTTACTCGTATAGTTTAGTTACTAGCAACCCGCCCTCGCTTCGCTTCGGTTTATGTGAATTTTCTGTAATACCTACCCGTATATAATCCAGGATCTACTTACTATACTATATCCTCTTATATCACGTATTCACGTTATCTATTGATGTAAACCGCATTTTAATCAGCTGCGTAGTTTTAGCGTAGGTAGGTACATCCCTCTGAATGTACATTCAGAGGGACAGACGGTGCGGGGAAGCTGCTATGTTTCATACTACCTATGTAAAGATAGCCTGCCGCGAAGACGGACAAGGGATACTTTTTCCCCTTCGCAGGAAAAAGCTAATAACTCATAATGTCATCGTTTGATTCGGGCACAGATCAAGTTATGATGGCTGTCGATCTAGGCATTGAATAATCAAATTGGAAGAATAACGCCCTAACCATCGTTATTGGCCCTTGGTACTGGCCAGCTGCATTTTTGTTTGATCTTTGCGCATTGTTACGTAATACTCCGGACCGGGCCGACGTTTTGACTCGTTGTCCGCTGTGTATTCCGACGAGGGTCTCTGATTTATAGAAGGACATCGACGACAAACAACCGGCCGCGGTCCGTCTGTCGAACTCGCGTCCGGCTTACACTGATTTACAGTTTTACGCTAAACGCCCTATAACTTAGCTCTAGGCTTTACGCTGCAGTATGTCTCTGTAACGACCTTAATGTTTTATACGTATTTCTATGTCACGTTTCTTACGAGGGGCGGCTGATAAGTAATCTCCTTGGTCAGAAATATATACGAAAATAATGCTGGCTGGTATGGATTTATATTCGTTTGTTATTCTATTTTCAAAATGTATTACATTCATTTGTTTATTGCATCACGTTTATTTGTCTCCTACAATTGTTTCAAACATGTCGGTAGAAAAAGTGAAAATGGATAAAATCGAGCAGCGTGCGGTGATTAAGTTTTTGACTAAAGAAGGGAATACGCCTTCGGAGATCAGACAGCGTATGTTACGTGTGTTTGGCAGTTTGTGTTCTTCCGAATTTGTTATAAAGTTTTGGTCAAAGCAGTTTAAGTTAGGTCGTGAGAGTCTGGAAGATGATCCTCGTAGCGGAAGACCAGTTTCGGCCGTCACCGATGAAAATGTAGCCAGGGTGAAAAAAATTATATTAGAGGACCGACGAGTGAAGCAGTGGGAGATAGCTAGAGATGTGGGCGTCAGTAAAGAGCGAGTCAATGAAATAATTCATGAGCATTTGAACATGTCCAAGGTTAGTGCACGTTGGGTCCCCAGAATGTTGACTGCATTTGACATGGAGAGGCGTGTCAAATGTTGCGAAGAGTTTTTGGAGATGAGTCGAGGGAAAGAGGAAGAAATAATTTCTAGAATTGTAACATGTGATGAGACTTGGATTCGACAATGGGACCCGGAAAGTAAGCAAGAGTCGTTACAGTGGAAATTTAAGGATGAGAAGCCGCCTCGGAAATTCAAGGTCTGTCCATCGGCAGGTAAACTTATGGCTACAATCTTTTGGGACACAGAAGGGATTTTGCTCATAGATTATTTACCGAAGAAAACTACAATGAATGCTGATTATTACTCAAACTTACTATACCAACTAAGAGAGACAATAAAAGAAAAACGGCGAGGTAAACTAAACAAAGGTATTCTGATTTTGCACGATAACGCACCAGTGCATACCGCCCGCACAACGAAGCTAGCAATTAAAGACAATGGCTTCGAAACCATTGACCACCCCCCTTATAGTCCAGATTTAGCCCCCTGTGACTATTTTCTGTTTAGACTTCTCAAGAAAGACCTCAGGGGACGAAGGTTTATGACCGATGACGAAATGAAGGCTGCGGTTACTGACTTTTTTGACGACAAACCGAAAGATTATTTTTTTAATGGTTTAAATTCAATATTTGAAAAATTTAATAAGTGCATTTTACTAGCAGGGGACTATATAGAAAAATAAAAAAAAATTAGCCACGACAGTCTTTTGTTTCATTGTTAGGTAGATTACTTTTCAGCCGCCCCTCGTACATAATAGTGGGGTAAGTTAATTACTACGCTGGTTGCATAAAAATGAATAGTTCCTTTAATTAATGTATTGGTAATACTTAAAAATGACTTTTAATATTTAACTACCACTACTTTAGTGCTTTCTGTAGTATTCTTAAGTTATCGTGAAAAAAGTGCTCGTTGATGCGACTAAATGTATAAGCAGTGTAATTGCCCAAAATATCTGCATAAAATGAGACAATGTAAGAATATTTCAACACCCGTTTTATCCTCCTTTATGTGTCAGTTTAAGTCGACGACAGTGCACGCGAGGGGACCGTAGCGTGGCCAAAAACAGGTCATGTTACTTCAGAGACATTATACGGTCCTGCGGGTAGCTGGAGCGTCCGAGAGACGGATCCTGTGCAACTAGCGTATAGTTTCATCTCTCTACTAATTAATTGGATTACGCATCCTCTCCCATTATACGAGATGGGGCTATTTAGTGAATGGATTTTGTCCATGTGACAATATAAATTCGATTTGTTTTCCTGTTAATATGTCTCTACGTAAACGTAATTAAACTGGAATTGTTTTGTCTGATTGTGTTATTTTAGCGAAACACTAGGTTGCGTTAAGCGTGTATTGTTAAACTAAAGTATTATAGATTTTTGTATTTGTATTTGTATTCTAATGTAACCCTAAAGATGGCTCCAAACAAGTAGCTATAGCAGGCCATAATTAATATGGCGAGCGTCAAAGCTCTTAAGCCGTTGATCAAGAATATGTTATTGCTTAATCCGCGCGCCATACCCTTTGACAAAAATAAAAAACCGGGCAAGAGCATGTCGGACCATGCTCAGTGTAGGGTTCCGAAGCCGTTACTACAAACAAATTAGACCTCGCGACAAACTTAACTTTGCCGTTGGAAAACTGTTATCCCCATACATCGACGTAGATCGCGGTCAGTTTACCAACACCGAAAATAAGTTTTCGGTAGGTATAAACATTTAAACCGTTTGTAACTCAAGAACCAACGAAGTCTACTTAGTCGTGATATTTTTCCTATTAAATTCAGTAAATGTGCTTTTATTTAAGATATTTTCAGATTTTTATTATTTGTAGGTTTGCCTAGAGGGGTGAGGGGACACTTGACTCTAACAAAAATTTGCATTTTAAAGCTTAATATTTCATAAACGGATCCCTTAATCGAAAAATTGTTTTCACAAACCCGCAATATTTTTGAAAGACCTATCTAACGCCACCCCAAACTATGGGGTAGACGAGAAAAAAGAAATACATCCCCACGTCACGAGTAGGGGAGGTACAAAAAAAAACATGATTTTATTTTACCACTTTGTTGGCGTGAATAATATGTATATTCATGCCAAATTACAGCTTTCTAGTACTAAGAGTCTCTGAGCTAGGCTGCGGATGGACAGACGGACGGACGGACGGACATGGCGAAACTATAAGGGTTTCTAGTTTGACTACGGAACCCTAAAAAGTCGTGGGTTCAAACACTTTTTGATTCTAAATCAATAAAAAAAGAATAGGAACGAAAAAACAAAAAAGTGATTATTATTTTATTATGAACATTTTCAAATTAAGGCTCTTGCAATACTAACATATTTAGTAGTTTTACATGTCCAAGTTTGCCTGTTCCTCAAGAGCAGACCAATGTTGAGAATAATCGCCGCAATTTACTCAGTTTTTTTTCGCGAATTAAAAAGCGACGGTTTTGAAATAGAACCTTAATCCATACTTATAATTAATAATAAATGCGAAAGTAACTCTGTGTGTCTGTTACGGTCTCATAATTAAAACACTGAATCGATTTCGATTAAATTTGGAATGGAGATAGCTTAAACGTGAAGTAAGGATTAGGGTACCTACTTTTTACACGCGATAAACGACTTCTACGCGGATGGAGTCCCGGGCAACAGCTAGTTTGTTAATAAAATAATGTTTTTTTTATTTTTTAGCAGATACACTATTTATATGCCTACACTATCCGTCCTAATCAAGAAAGTGAAATAATACAAGAAATGTTTTTTTACCAAAGTATTTTTATTTTTGTTTTTTTATTTATGTTTTTTTACCGTATTGAAAAGATGGTAAAACATAGAAGCATCAATTTAGGTATGTGGTATGATTATAAGTAGTACAAACTCTGAAGAAAAAAACAAAAACTAAAAAGTGGTTAAGAGTGAGTTGGGCTCGCGATCACTCGATTCGAAATCGAGTTCAAATTGGAATACTCGTGTAATAATACCACAGAATAAGTGATAGTTAGTACAAGATTATACCCAGTGCCCGAGTCCGACTCCCACTTGACCGGTTTTTAAGAAAATGTTGTTTGATCTTCTATTTATTTATATTTCTGACGACCTTGCTGTAAATAGATACTACCTAGTAATAGGTACAGTCAGCATCAAATATATAGACACAGTAAAACTTTCAATAATATATAAACACGACTCTGCTGCGAGGGAATAAGGGTGTATATTTATTTGTGAAACCTTGTTAACGTATATATATTTATGACGCTGACCGTACTTATAAGTTGACGTGCATGCACTTCATACTGTAACATTATGTTTAGTAATAAAATCAGGAATCAGGGATCGGAAATCTTTTAGAATAGGTAATACCTATAATAGTACAAAAGATTCGTATTGAACATTTTAAACTAAATTGTTGCCACACTTCAACGCTGACGTCACCACTTATCCTCCTCGCCTAGACGAGGCCTGTCAAAAATAAGTTCAACGCCACCGGTTAATTCAGTGAAATGGAGTGGCAGTGAAATAGAGCAAGGACGAAGAAACGGGGTGCTGGAAATGAAGACGCCGTTTGTTCATAACCAGCCCGTTAATTCCATTATTACAAGTCAGGGGAGCGAGGGAGCCGGTAACAGATGTGCCTCCTCACTCGTGAATCTGCGACGCCGTCACGGAGCTTGATTTTGTCAAAAAGAGCTTCCTTCCGAATAAGTGTATTTTTTAACACGTTTAGGTACTGATCAATTAGCAAATAGGATTTACTTTAAAAAACCATCAGTTTCAATATTTGTTCGAAAAAATACACTGGCCCGCAAAACTAAGTATCACACTTTTAATACTAAGTAGTATTAAAAGTGTGATACTTAAATAGTTTTGCGGGCGAGTATATTAAAGAAATCTATTTCTTAGTTAGAGGTGGATTTCTATTTAATATTTGATATAGGTTTTTTTTAAATAACTTAGGTATTTGTTTATCGTGTGTTTTGCGAATGACTTCTTATAGTAAATTTAATTTTTGTTATCTTACTTTTTACTAATATTATAAATCCGAAAGTTTTGATGATTGTTACTCAATCACGCCATCACGCCGGAATCGCTGAACGGATCTGGATGAAGTTTGGTACATATATAGATAGTAGTCTGCATGGAAATAGCACATAGGCTAACTTTGATCCCGAAATAAATCATTATTCCCGTGGGATGGCCAAATTACGAATTCTACGCGGACGGAGTGGCGGGCAGAAACTAGTAACTAAAGATTAGAATGAATGACATCTAATGATGAAAAGCTAGTCAATATCGATGTTGAGATCACTCCCTGAAATGTTATTTCAATCACCTAAACATTCTTAATCTAACCGTTGTGTAGAAGATCAATGAATTAAAATTCAATAGAAGTTGTTATTTGACGACGAAGTTCGCCTAGCTAGTATGGTAGTGACCCTGCCTACGAAACTAGCGGTCGCGGGTTCGATTCCCGGTTAGGGCAAATAATTGTGCGATGAGCGCAAGTATTTGTGTCTGAGTCTTGGGTGTTTTCTATGTATTTAAGTATTTATTTCTCTATATTAAGTATGTTTATCATTGTGTAGTACAGTAAAGGACTTTAATTGATGAGCCACTATGGAACCCTGTCGAATAAAGTTAATCATTAATTTTACCGTAATTTCTTTCATGTGGTTTGACGCTGTCATTATGACTGGGTTCCATAATGGCTTAACAATTAAAGTCCTTAACTGTACTTGACAATCATAGAGCTTAGTTTAGGCCTAGGTCAATTCGTGTGAGATCGTCCCCGGATATTTATTTATTTACCTACTTATTCTGATTTCTATGAAAATTTGGTAATGCTATTAACTTTTCATTTAAGTATAGAGTAGTTATAAATTGTATGATAAAAAGTTATTCAGGAAGCCTAATGTCTCTAAATGGTTTTCCAATATCAATAATATGTTGTAAAAATCAGATGTATCCCAATCTTATGAATTTGGGCACGTGTGTCGTGACGCGGGGACTACATGTCGCACCATCAGAACAACAGTGACCTAATTCAAAATTTTAGCTTTCAAACTTTAAGTCATAAGTTTATTATTATAGAGACCTAACTCGAAATTTAAAATCTCTGAATTAAGTCACTATTGTTCTGAAGGTGCGATGTGTAAAGCCCTTTTTTGTGACGGTGTTCGGTACAAGGTGGTTTTATACCTAATGATGACACAAATTTTGGCCCTCACTTAATATACTACTTAAAAGCTTTTCAAATTCGTTTGATCATTATCACAAAGACACCTTTCAGAGGTATTAACGCTATTATGCTCGTTCCTAATATTCGTTTGGGTTGGAAAAAATCATAATAATACCTAGGTACCTAAATAACGTGTCTTTTAGAAATATTTCTCGATAACCTTAAAAAATATTGGAAATAACGAGCATCATTTGAAAAGTAAAAGATAATAATATTCCTTCTACCATATATTCTTCTACATAATAATGTTCGCATAAAATGAGCGGACCGTAATAATAGTCCAAGTTAGGTGCCGCCCTGTCTGGGTTGTCAGACTAAAATGCCTTGTTTACTACTTAACGACTACCTACTACTAAAATCTCAATCTTGCAAAGACTTTCTTACTCCGTGCATGTCCATACTATTATGCTGTTATCAACCATTAAAATAAATACTGGCTGAACATAACGTTCTGCTAGATAGTTATTTAATAGTACTTTTGTGCGATGTCGTTACGCAGAGATAATGATTGAAAATTGGTTTTTAATTTCCTAGTCGCTTTTTACCAGGTAATTGCGTTTATACTCACGTGTATGATGATAACCCTTACGCGCTTTTCACACGGCCACTGTTCCGATCTATCGATACGATCCTTTAGTTTGACAAGGCAACGCATCGATCGGTACACTAACTATATTTAAATTGTTGGCTTAACCGCTCGACTAAAAAATACTTTTTCACCTCAGCAGCTCAAACAAGCATGTTTTGCTGCTTAAAAACAGTGAGCAAAATTCGATTTTGCTGCGAGCTTGAGACAAAGTAGCTTTGTAATTATTATTTTTTAAATACCAAGAGCAGTGCTGGGGCTACTCTCACAACATTCGAAAGAATTGAACTTCACTTTGTTCTGTCATTTTCACATCGATACGAAAAAAGCGAGAGATAGAAACAAGTTGATTCGAAGTTTGATTTTCAAATTCCATACCTAGTAGCACAATCTAGTAGGCCCAAAAAGAAACAAGCAATAAAACGTTCGGATGTACGTATAACCATAAAATTGTAAATGGGTACTTATCATTTAATCGATCAGCAAAATATTCTTATTTTGGTTAACAGACATATGTATTTGGTCAGCCAAAATAGCTAGTTGATAAGCAACTTATGGTTAGCAAACATTTATAAATCTGTCTGCAATTAATGATATACTGAACTGCTACTGAAATTATTTTGGTCAGCAAATTAAATATTTGAGCTTCATTGAGCGACCCACAGTTAATCAAATTTTGGTAAGCAATCAGTAGGTAAGCAAAATATTTCAATTTGTCCATCAAAAAAAAGGGGGCAAAATTACGGCCGTGTCGGCAACGCACATATGCCAAACCCACCATCAAAATTACAAATTTAACAGAGTCGACGGAGCTCCTATTTCTAGGTTGTTCTGGCCCTCCGGGCCTGATATAAAAACGGCCCCAACCTAACCTACCTCATATTTATGATACAAATTTTGGTTAATCTAGGGTGTGATTGTGATTTCTAAATTTGTGTGACAAAACTTAACTTGTAATAACTACTAGCCTCAAAAATACCAACGCTTGGGTGCTCGCGTCACGTGGTCTGATTTCGCTCCGCCCACAAATAACGAAAACTGCCGATTTTTCAAACTAAACGCAATCCATTATTTTAATATGCACACCTCTCAATTAAACTGCTTACAGACATGTTTTCTCTGCTGACCAATCGTAAAATCTTGCTGCCCAAGTAATTAATTTGCAGCTCGACTGTTTATTAGGCAGACAAATGATAAAAAAGCAGATTGATATTAGTTAAAATGTTAACCGTTTGTAAATTGTTTGCTGAACAGTTGTAGCCCGATTTTTATTTATTGCCTGCCAAATCTTTGTATGCTACCCAAATGAGTAGACTACTTATTTCCTTTGCGAATCAATTTTAATAACGGCTGACCATTTAATTACTTCCCATTGCAAATTATCTGTTAAAAGTTTTAAATATGATTATTATATTTTTATTAAATATCATCGAATTATATTTTTTTATAATGAAATAAAGAGAATATTTATTTAAAAAAATACGAAGTTTATCATGTATATACATAATTATTTATCGTTTTAACAATCTTTAATTTTGTGACATAAACCGCGGGATCAGAACGCATCTTTAAAAAATAGCTGGATTACAGTTTGGTTCTAAGACGGCCGATTTGACAGCTGTCATCACAGTATAAAATATAACCTCAATATGTGTTTGAGGTTTTTGTTTATTTATTGTTAGTTTGTTTTGTTGTTTATTTATTGTTTTTGTTTATTGTTCTGTTACACTATCTACTTTCGATACACGTTGGATATTATAAAAGTACTTAATAATAAATAAATATGAGTGATTCCAATGACGAAGTCTGCTATTTAACACCGGAAGCATTGAAGCAGCGTGTAAAAAATGCGCAATTAATTTTCCTGTCTAAAAAGTCTCCGAAATAGTTATGTATGTAACTGGTATAGTTTAGGAAATATGAATTGGCCGTTTGTAATCTTCAGTGAAGATTCTTCACTAAGATCTTTTTGTTAAATCAGACAATAGGTTATAGGAAAACTGCCCACTGCCCTCGTTCTTCAAACAGCACAGTGGGTTGAAAGGTTAAGGTTAAGGTTAGGTGCGGTAAGTCATAACACAGAAAAAAAGAACTCAAGGTAGATACCTAACAGACGGCCAAATCATATTTCCTGAACTATACAAAATGAAGCTTCTTAAGGTACGAGCGCCGAGGTTAGAGCGCGAGCTTGCGAGCGCTCTAATTACAGGCAAGAGTACCTTAAGAGCTAATTATGTACCGTTGCATACATAACTTTTTCTACAAGCTTAAAATGATAATGACAAAAAAAACAATCGCTAACTTTTCTTGTATACTTTCCTCGATTTTTCTGCTGACAAATTACTCGTGGGCAAAGTAATTTTCATTACTTATTCCGATTGGCGTTAATAGTGTGTGAATGTTATTGTTAAATATTTACAAATTTAATGCAAATTTTAATAGTTAATAAAACAGTTCTGACAATTTATCATACAAGTTGGAATGCCAAACGAAACGCCATTTTGTTGACATCCATATTGATTGTAACCATGGTAAACAAATAACAAATCGATGGATATTAATCATCTATTTTTAGTAATTTAATAATAATGTAATTTTAAACACATACTTAGTCTAAAAAATAATTTTGTTTTTAAAACACGTAATTTCAGTTTGTATTAAAATATTTTAAACGGTTTATTATACAAATTAAGACGTTAAGTTTAGTGTTCACTAAACGCCAAGACTGATATCCGGAATGACCGTAACCATGCTAATAACAATGCTATAATTATTATTATAGAACTGTTATTCCCATGGCAACGCATATTATAGAATTGTTTTCACGCTTCGGTTACGCTATAGGTGGTATTCTGATACCACCAAAGATATCAACATTAGCGGTATATAGTACGCGAGTAGAAAAAATATCTAAAAGCATAAGATATTTTGAAGCAATGGAGACTTGCAAAGGGTGCAAACACTTTTCGGAGACTGTACGTTAGCGTACTTCATAAAATTATCACAAACGAAATAACTGTCTCCAATGTGGAGTATAAAATTTACTCAATGATGAAAAACACAATAGAGACAAAAGATGACATGCTTGTTGAAACCTATCTCAAATTTATTGCATTTTTGAAGACAAAGTGCAAATTTATTTCGCCCGCTAACATTAAAAAGTTTCTTTATTAAGCTCCGGACTGCATTTTTTTCGCTGCGAAAGTAAGTATTTATCCATCATTAGAAAAAAAAAAAAAAAACTCGCTGCTGAGGTGAAAAGTTGTATGTGTCACACGAGACCAAAGTTATTTACATCTCTTGTCTTTGAATCCTTCGTTACTCGGGATTCAAAATCAACACTCGCAGCAAAAAACAACTTTGCTCTCTTGTTACACAAACAGGTAACTATTGTCTTCAAAATCATAAAATTCAGGTAATTTTTAGTCTATTGTGTTACTGAGATTGGTTTTTCAGTCTGGTTATATGTATTGTATTAAACTATATTAAAGCGAGAAAAAAAAGAAAAGTAAACGAAAAATGAAATGTATTCTATTGTTTTTAAAGTACTAATCTATTGAACAAAGAAATAGTTTGCTTTAAATTGCGGTATAGCATCGGATCAAGCCTTTAGTTTGGTCTGGATTAAGGCATACATTTATGACCAAAGCATATACTTATTTAAATATAGTACACATAAACGAATGATTACACCCGTATAGAATCTTTGTCTGTGCTGTCTACCAGGGTGACATAAATCCTCAGAGATGAGGGTCTTAGCTACAACAATATATAGATGAGCCAATTAATTCTGCCCTAATCTGATGGTCACTCACGTTCGAAACTTTTGCTTAATTGAATATCAGTTTAGGAGTATTGGAAACTAGAATATTGTTATCTTAAGTTGAAATCTATAAATGCAATTGGTTGGTTTTGAATTATGTATAATTCCACGAAATTTAAAACATGTTTTATTAGTATTTTCTGATTGGCGTCGTTTCATATTATGTTTATTTATAGATTTGTACGAAACTTGTGTTTTTCTAACCCATGCATTACTCATCTCATCTATTTACTTACTTTAGGGATTAGTTCGCATTTGCACAAAATTCATTCATATTCAGTTTTTTGTTAGTTCTCTGAAACTGTTCGATTTTGTCATGCATTGTGCCAGGGGTCAGTGACACTATAAACGGTTTTTTACTGAAGGGTATTTTGTTACTCCCTGTATACAACACCTACATACATTACTTAATCAAATAATTTATCTATCAACATGTTAAGAACTTTCTGCTTTGATTACCTAATCGGTTACATCGAGGTCAGGATCCATACATTTCTAGACGATACGTCTTTCGTTTATGAGAAATCGATCCGTACGGTTTATACGACGTCTCCGGCGAATTTAACTGCTCCGGAACTGACTGGACGAAGAGCAATAAACGGGAATAAGTACTTATTCTTTACACATTGGCCGATAAAACTTTACCTAACTACTCGTAGACGGAACGCGTAATAAGTCCGAGTCATTACTGCCCTATTAAATTTAACGGTATTAACATCAATTTCAGGCGGTAATTGGATTCCAACTAACTTAACAATTTTGTTCTTCGGAGCTCTGACTCGATCGCGTCGTACAAACTTTTTCTAATGAAGAATTAATAGAAGCCGCTTTACGGACTAATCACGGTCTCAATCGTAAATTTCCTCATAGTTTATTGACGACTATTGGTGCTGCAATAGCCTCGGTAATTGAACAAGCTCTGTAGCTACGATATTTCAATCTAATAAGGCGGATAGTTTCGTAAATAATTCAATAACAGGTAAGTGGCACTTCCAGGTTATGGTCGCCCCGAGAGCTGCAGAGAAATCTGCTCGCGCTACTTTGGAGGGTGAAACAGAGCAATTTTATTTCACCTCATCAATTTTTAATTCTTTAGTTACTCAGTTTTTGAAGCTGGGTGTGTTGTAAGGTAGTAAGGGGCCAAGCCAACTTTGGAATGATATTTTAGCGAGGCAAAGATTAGTTGGAATTTTAACAATAATTGTCAACAGGATTTTTTTGAAAAAGTGTTCTGCAAGAAATCATGCTTTAGGTATATAGGTAGAGGTTTGTCTCAAAAGCATACAATCATTTTTTTCATTATTATTAACTGAAATGTTTTTTTAGGGTTCCGTAGCCAAATGGCAAAAAACGGAACCCTTATAGATTCGTCATGTCTGTCTGTCTGTCTGTCCGTCCGTATGTCACAGCTACTTTTTTCCGAATCTATAAGAACTATACTGTTGAAACTTGGTAAGTAGATGTATTTTGTGAACCGCATTAAGATTTTCACACAAAAATAGAAAAAAACCAATAAATTTTGGGGGTTCCTCATACTTAGAACTGAAACTCAAATATTTTTTTTTCATCAGACCAATACGTGTGGGGTATCTATGGAAAGGTCTTCAAAAATGATATTGAGGTTTCTAATATATATTTTTTCTAAACTGAATAGTTTGCGCAAGAGAAACTTCCAACGTGGTAAAATGTGTCCCCCCCCCCCCCCTGAAACTTCTAAAATAAGAGAATGATAAAACTAAAAAAAAATATATGATGTAAGTACATTACCATGGAAACTTCCACCGAAAATTGGTTTGGACGAGATCTAGTACATAGTTCTTTTTTAATACGTCATAAATCGTAAACCGCAATTTACCTTTCACGGAACCCTTCATGGGCGAGTCCGACTCGCACTTAGCCGCTTTTTTTTAACGTTTAAGTGTTTGCTCCACGCCTGCTTTGGACTAGTACATAGTGGTCGGAATGACATCATTTTGTTTGTTTTTTTAAGTCCAGCACTAGCGGTGACGTAGAAAAGACCATGTGGTGTTTAAGCTCCTTAGCCATTAGCGATAATTAGTTTATTTATTTTCTCAGTAAATAATGAAAAAATAAACATGTTTTTTTTCAGAACTCCTTTAAAAAAATCATAATCACAAATTGGGGTCCTAGTGAAAAAGGGTATAAGTCTTCTGAAGATCAAGTGAAAAAGGGAATAGCGGCCTGCACACGTAGAGTTCGGAACGCGGGAAACGTCAGGCGCCATTCCAATCTTCGCGCCGAACCGTAATTGTAAATGCAACTGTAATAGTAAAATAGTAAAAAACCTACGGTTCGGACTGGCGCGTGGATTGGCGCGTGGCGTTACCCGCGGTCCAAACTGTGCCGTGTAAAGGCCGCTTTTAAGTCTAGTATACTTCGTTCATGATGTGTTTACCCTTTTTTATTACGAGTTAATTTGACTACCGTACCGTACCGTACCGTAGGTACCTTACTACCTAGGTATATCACTTATAATATAAGATTGTAAACGCAAACTCTGTTTTATTTATGTTGCTTTGTTTCTAATCGTTTTGTGGAGATATTCAAGACGGAATATAAATTTCTCATGTACTTAGTCTTGCCTTGGAATGTAGGTAAATAATGTTTCCTATATTATTTAATTAATGATCTTGAAATTTTGTTCAAGTTCTTAAATTCATTTTGTAATAGAGATAAGACTATATTACTGACAATACCTTTAAAGTCGATTTCTGGAAACGCTCAACAAAAATGACAGTTGTGTGAGGTAAGACAGCCAGTAAAAAATTATTTTTGACATTGAAATGTTTTTACACTGGCTGTACCTCACACAACGGCACTCAATTCGTCAAAGCAATAAATCGTATACAATTAAATATCCCTAGTATTTAAGATTTCATAATTTTAAGCTAAAGTACGGCCAATGAGACGAGATAAAGAGTGTAAACAAACTGACCGCTACTGAGTTATATAGCGACAGCGAGAGTCCTTATCAGAGGGCCCTGCCAAAATGCATTGCGCTAACTAGCGTTTCTATTCGTTTCGTTTTTAAACCAATCGAATAGTAACGCTAGTTAGCGCAATGCATCTTGGCAGGGCCCTCTGTCCTTATTTCTCGTACGCAATAATGGGACGATGACGACAGTCGTTGCGTGATTCATGGTATAGGAAAGGTTAAGAAGTTGTCAGCATTAGGGCCGCCATTTTGTGAAGTTCATTCCGGTTTGGATTGCGTTCGAAGTGACAAGATTTTTGAAAGCTTGTTTACATTCTTTATCTCGTCTCGTTGGCCTTAATTTACATAAAGCATTACATTTTATGTGATTACTAGCTTTTGCCCGCTACTTCGTCCGCGTAGAATTCGTTTATCGCAGTTAAGTAATAGTTTTAAGTAATTTTATAGCTTGACGGACATCAGTCCCTGGCCAGAATGATCTTTTAAACGCATGTAATATTGAGCTCAAAGTTTAAAAAGAAGTTGAATTATTTAGGTTAATACATTTAGTATAAATAATTTTTTGTTTTGCCTTCTTTCGCATGAAGATTTTGTGGGCTGGATACTCGTGAGCATGCTACATAAAATTTACCCATGGAAAAAAACAGTTTGCTGCTGAATGTATACCGGCTATTTTTAGTGCTTGTCACTTTTGTGTGTCAAATTGTGGAAATTCGGGGAATTAAAACATTTTCTCCTTTAGCAATTCCAGACAATTCCAAGTTATTGGCCTTACGATATTCCGACATAGGTAGGTGCGAAATTTCCAACCGTGTGCCGAAGAGATACCTACTCCACAACATCGCCTTCTACGTGAGACATTTTTTTTTATTTATGCACCCGACAATTTCGTTTGTCGGTGCTAATATTGCCCTCTCACACGAACATTATCTATTCTTTATAATATTGTTTTGGGGTACACGTTATTTTTAAGATCATCTGGGATTTGTACAATATTACAGAATTCGCGGTTTGATTAAAGCGGATCTTTGCCAATTTTTAGTACCTAGAGCTGCCGCATATTGCCCAGACTCTGTATCATTGTGTAGTTGCTGACATATTTTTATACATTACATTACATATTGTAATTGTCAACATGCATTAATTTAATCCGCCGGTGTACCTCTTTTAGAATTTTGTTGAATGAATGACAATCGAACAATCGTTGTGCCATAAAGTTATACCTATGGAATCAATCATAAAGCGACTATAATGCAATGAGCTAAGGGTTATTTTAGGAAGTTGTATAACAATGACTCAACTTTTCAAAATATTTATGAAAAGTTTATGCAAAGTAGGAGAGTAAATTAATTATTTCGTGTGCTTCCGGCGAGAACCGAATCTAACTCTAGAACCCGAAGTATATTCTAGATTGCACTGTACATAATATTTTGTAAGTTGGGTAAAAGACAAATAACAACGGATAATCAATCACACAAAAATTACGCTCCCTTAATATTATTGTTTTTATTATGCACAACCTGATAAGTAATCTTTAAGTTAGGTACTGCATACTTACTAGCAAATTTATTTCACACATCATTTTAAATATCAATTTAATTTCCACATTATAGTTGTACATTTTGTATGAAAAACCTCCTCCCCATTCAAGTCGCCAACTTCGCCATACGGATCATTTTAAATTGTGACCAGTCATATTTTTCCAGTCCAAGTCCAGAAATAAAAAGGCCCATTGAAACTCCCCCCTAATAAGTAGAAAGCTACTTCTTCTTTCTTTATCTTTGCTTACGCAGATCATATTTATTTGTAATCTGGACCCTATATACCAATTTTCATACTGCTAAGTCCAGAATTGAGAAAATTTTCATACGAACTTTACCCCCCATGTTACCCCTTTAGGGGGGAATTTTGTCCGTTTCTCCTACACAGATCATTTTTAATTGTAATCTAGAAATTATATACCAATTTTTAAACTAATAAGTCCAGAAATGAGAAAATTTCCATACAAACTTTACCCCTCCATTTTACCCCTGTAGGGGGGAATTTTGTCCGCTTTACCTAAACAGATCATTTTTAATTGTAATCGAGAACTTATATGTATACCTATTTTCATACTTCTAAGTCCATAATTGAGAAAATTTCCATACATACTTTACCCCCTATTTTACCCCTTTAGGGGGGACTTTTGTCCATTTTACCTACACAGATAATTTTTAATTGTAATCAGGACCCTATATACCTATTTTCATACTTCTAAGTCCAGAAATGAGAAAATTCCATATAAACGTCACCCCCCTATTTCACCCCCTTAGGGGTTGAATTTCTAAAAATCCTTTCTTAGTGCTCACTTACATCATGAAAGGAACCTCTGTACCAAATTTCAAGTTTCTATGTACAATAGTTTCGGCTGTGCGTTGATACTCGTATCTAAGTCAGTCAGTCAGTTTTGCCTAGATAGATAGATTTCAGCCATGCGTTCGCTTGCTTTTATGTAAGCGCTAACAAATGAATGACAATCGCTGCTGACATTCAATCTCACACAGACGCCGCCTGTGGCATGAGTGCAATTTTGTTGTGGAACTTTATCATTACGGTTAGATAAATAAATAAATACAGATTGCATCTTATCTAGCCAATAAATTCCACAACCGCACAGCATCATATTGTTAGTAGTTCCTTAATCTTAATTGTTAGTAACTAATTACACCAATTGTAAGGGGCATGAAGCCCACAACAATGACGCATGTAAGCAGATGTGGCAGAGCTACAGAATTACCAACAACTCTAAAAACTTTTTTCTATTTCTGTAACCACATTTTGCACAACCAGGCTAAGATGTCCACCAGTGTATTTATAAGTGACAGGTTGCAAGCCCATCGCCTAACAGTACTACAAGCCTTTATTCCCTTAGTCGCCTCTTACGACATCCACGGGAAGACATCCATGTCCCACTCCAGTGGGACTATTCTAACCCAGCAACCACACGGGCACAGTCGGGGTCAGTTTACTTTATTTACAATAATAGAACTGCTTCAGCCAAAATAGGTTCATTTTGAGGTTAGAAAATGGTTTTCTATATTTGATAAGTAAGAATGAACACGGTATAAGTTGATATACCTACAGTCCAAGAAGTCTTAAAAAGTGATTCGGATTCGGGTCAAGTCGGTTAGACATATAAGAGCCTACGGGAGCGAGAGGGTGTGAACTACAGATGAGGGGTCTTTACTACTTCGTCTTCTTCTTCAACGCATATGCGCCCACCGTTGGGCATATGCCCCTCCAATTTTCCTCCACTACTTACAACTTGGTAAAATGTAAATTACGATATGTTATCGTACCTACTGTCAACTTTATAGCTCTTATTTACTTGGCAATAATGGCCGCCGAGTTAAAAACAATACACAATAACATGTCAAAAGCAATTAGGTTTTACCGCGTACGAGTAAAGTAGGTATTACTTTAAATATGGCGTTCTATAAACCCCTGTCTGCACTAAAAGCATGTAAAGATCACCACCAATCGATAGCTGACGGAGGTAAATGTGTTATTAGGTGGCCCTGCCAAGAGGCATTACGCTAACTAGCGTTTCTATTCGATTCGTTTTTAAACCAATCGCGTCACTGGTAGATGACGTGATACAAAAAGTCGCGTGATCTACCAGTGACGCGATTGGCTTAAAAACGAAACGAATAGAAACGTTAGTTAGGGCAATGGATCTAGACAAGATGCGTAATGTTATCGTAAACGATTTACGAAAACTGTGAAAATGTATGGAATTCACATAAATTAAAATAATAAATCATAAATCAAAATTAAAGTCTGGTCGCTTACGTCAATCGATAACGATAAAGTTCTCGTAATGTATCTATCTCGTCTAAGGCCACTGAGTGTATTTAGTGGTAATTAGTGCGATGTGATTATTTACCGCATAGCCGTCTCCTAACCGAGATTGATTCTATCAGTGTAATCCATTATTAACGTCCATTGACGCCCCGCGTCGCAGGACCACGTACGGCATTACCGGCGACGAATCAATACGAAATAATTTATATATTGTTTGGTTTATTACGTGATTCGGAACTAACGTACATTGAGTAAATAAGAGTAATCTTTTGGTATTTTTTTTAGGTATTTTAGAAAGGGTTTGGAACTGATTTACAACTTGAATTTATGCACAATTGATGTAATTTTTTATACTTCTTTAATTTGTATTATACAGGAGAAGAACTATCATAGTAAAGGCTCACACGAAAAACTTAAAATCGAGTTTGAAAAAATAATGACTTACCAATTAAGAAGACAGATTAGAGCAAAGTTTCACTTAGTTTTCGTCGCTTTAACGTGTAGTTATTCAACTAACTTAGGATTATCCCGTGTGCTGATACGTAATTTAGTGGAAAAGGTTGCGACCCCGCTAGTTTGTATTATCCCGACAGTGATATAGGGTATTAAGTTCCCTGCCCCGTCTCCCTTAGCGCGTAAACACGACAGAACCTTTCTGCGTATCGCCCTTACAAAGGTTAATAATTTAGCAGACTTAGCGAGGGGGCTCTTCTATTTTCTACTTAAACTAAAATTGTTTTGTTTCGCTGCAATCCTCGTGCATTATGTATGTTATGTAGTCGAGTAAACGTCTGACTCAATTTCAAGATGAGCCGGAGCATAAACAATTTTCAATGGGAACGATAATAAGTATTTCGGCTAAGTAAAGGGAAATATCATGCAAGCCATCCAGTCAAAGGGTAAGTTTGTACAGCGCCTCTATTCTAAGCGGTAAAATCCTAATCGTATTTGACCTGTTATGGTATTGTTTTAACTCGGCCGCCATTACTGTCAAGTAAATAAGAGCTATCAAAACGTTGACAATACGATAACAGGCTAAAAATGGTTTGGTTTTTACCGAGTTCAATAGAGGCTCTGTACTGTAACTTGCTTCTGCCAGTGACTTTGTCCACGTCGAATTAGTTATTCAGCCATCCCATATTGCAGGGCATTTATAAATGAATATCGTTCTTCCTTCGGAAACTTTTAAATTTTCTGGGATGAAAAGTATCCTATATGTTAATCCAGGGAATAAGCTATCTACATTCCAAATTTTATCAAAATCCATCCAGCCGTTGTAGCGTGAAGAATGAGTTATAAACTAACATACACACATACGTTAGGGGGATAGTATATTGCACAGGCATTTTTCCACAAGCTGCTGTCGTATTTTTTTCTATACCAAATACATTTAGGTAAGATTAAATTAAATACATTCAAGATTAAAGTCAGTACTGTTTTATATCTTTAGAAGATACGAAATATTATGTCTTGACCGTCATGTGTGAGCGTTAAACAGATTCTATCACAAAACCAGCTAAACGTTATGTGGGTGTTATCGAGCCAGCATATACTGTAACGGTTAACGAAGTGTAAGCCGATTTGCAAATTCGATAAGTTAGGTGAAATCGCGTGGACACGTGCCCTATAAAGCCCGTTTTGATCCTATTAACGCGTAGCTAACGGGGAGGATCTTCTGACGTGCTCCGGCTGATCCCAATAAGCCCTGGGGTTTGGATGGTACCTCATTCTGGAGCTAGCATTTATTTGAAATTTTTCAAGTTTGTATTTTAGCGTTCTTTTATTCGGCCACTGAAATCGTTACATCATATACGGGTGCTCCTTGAATCACCGACAATCATTTCAAGAATGCGTTGTTTCATCGAATTTTCATTTCATCGAAAGCTAATTTCTGCTGGAACCTTATTATCTTAAGCATGGGTTACGTAAGTTAGTTTAGGTTAGATCTGTGATCATGATCACCAAGGAATTATAACTCCTGCACGTGGAAATGCCTGTACGATGAAATGAAAATTAGATGAAATGAAAATTCGGTGAAATGAGTGTCGGTGATTCAAGGGTAAACCATCATAGACACTGTATAGTCTGTAATACACGTACGCTATTGAGTTTGATTTGGTGTACACAGGGGCTCTACTATATGTATTACTCAGCTAAACAATGTTTCTTTTGACATGTCATCGTATCTTGAACGTCATGAAAATAATAATCCCATCAAAAACATAAATGTGAAAATGGGAGCCAAGTTCAATATTTTAAGAATAATTGACAACTACAACGTTTTTTCACATTTATTTTTGAAAGATAATACGTATTTCTTATTTTTTTTAAAGTAGTACTGATTTCATATTTAAATTAAAGTTCTTTGCTTTGCCTACGTCGAAAGAGCTTAAGCGCCACACTATACAACTGACGTCACGCCTAGGGATGGAAACCGGAAGTTTTTACGAAGCAGTATTTCGTCGTAATTAATCAGGGTCTATACGGTTCCATTTTTTCGTGGGTCCAGAAACAAAGCAGAGTCCAATTGAAAAGAGTGTTCGCCGAGTCCAATTTCGTTGCCAGGTCCAATCAGTAAAAGAATCTTCGTCAAGGGTCCGGTAGAGCGCAAAAACTGTTAAGGAAGTCGAGTTCAAATTCAAATTCACTACAACCAGCTGAGAACAATGTGCGAAAAGAATGTCGTTAACTTTCAACGTCGTTCAATGACAGGTCTAAACCTAGTGCTGGGCTATACCTAGTCAAACGGAAATCGGTTCTTAAACCGGATATTACGTATGTCCGACCACAGTTTGGCGCGGGTCATTTGGATCCTTATTTTTTATTATTTTATTTCTCAATAACTACTGATCAGAATATTATGATAAAAATATGTATGTTATTTAAAGACAAACGTTAACACGCAGGATTGTTTTCGAGGGCATTTTTCTGAAAGTTGCAGTTGTCAATTATGCGATGCATGGTTATCGACTTCACTGACAAAAGAATTGAGATCTAAATGGGTGCCAGGTTCCGTAGATAATCCTGATATTTATTTATAAAGAACATACGAAATTCTAAAATAAATTAAAAACACACTATCTTATTTTTTCTTCTACAACAATGTATTCTATTTAAAAGTATAACTACTTAAATTGGAACATTCGAATTATTTACACAAAGCAGATAACTTAGGATAAACTGAAGCTTAAAATTACACTCCGCTAGTTTTTACCAGCAAGACCATTGTTTGGAAGAGTAAGATATGAGCATACAATATACATACAGTAACTTGCATCAAACATAAAGTAGATAAAATGATTAGTCAAATGTAGCATAACTTGAAAGTGAAAACTAGCCAAGTCAAATTTTAAGCTTCAGTTTATCCTAACTTATCTGCTTTGTGTAAATAATTTGAGTCAAGAACCCATTGTTGCTTGACTTTCTGATACGACCCAACCTTTACCTTCTCTTTTATCTGCTCAAATTAATTTCTTCTTGGTCTTCCCCTGTCTCTCTTTCCCTCTATATTTCCTTCTATGATGTTTCTAAGGGAAATCTCGTGTCGTAGCAGGTGTCCCATCATTGTTCCTCTTCTATTTTCTATTGTTGCTACTTTCATTTATTCTATTCAGCACTCGGTCATTAGATTTTTTTTTGTCCAACTTATCCCCTCCATTCTTCGCCAATACCACATTTCAGAAGCCTCCAATCTTTCTCTATCTCTTTGTATCAGTGTCCACGTTTCACTGGCGTATAAGGCTATGCTCCAGATGTATGATTTTATGAAATGCTTTTTAATGTTAGTTGCTATTTTTGATCTGAAAATGTACTTCTTATTGTTAAAAGCTTGTTTGGCAATTGCAATCCTTGTAATGATATCTTGGCTACATCTTGCGTCACTGTTAATAATACTTCCGAGATATTTAAACATTTTTTCACTTCTCATGCTCTTAAAATATTACTTTAGTCTCTGCACATCGAGACTAAACCTTCTTATTAATCTCTAAGGATTAAAGTATATATTTTTTAATTTAATTTGGAAACCCCTAAACACCCAATCACAGTGTTTGTGAATGGAGAATTATTGCCTTTATTGCCATTTTCAGTGATTGTGTATGGACCATTTTTAGGCCATGGAAATAACCTCAAAATGACGACTGTGCAAAAATATTAAAAAAAACGATTTAATTTCGTGAAACACGTATAATAATTACGAATATGAATATATTTAATTATATTAAGGATGAATTCATTTTATGATGCATGGTGCAATTAGTATTAAAATAGTTTTTAAGTTTGAACCTGTTGGCTAAATATGCAAGCATTTAAAGCAGCACTGTACAAAAAAATAATAAAAGAAAAGAAAAAACCGCGGAAGGAATTAGTAAGAAACTTTCTTATAATCAGTATTGTAATTTTGTAAAGAACGTCGTCAGTGCCGGATTGAGCAAGCACGGGTTCCGTAGCAAATTCTACGAGTATAAAGAGACCTCGGTTCGCTTTAGGCTACAGGTTGTGGCGGGCTCTTTTCTGCAACTGGGCGACTTAGATATGCGCCTATTTTGTGTGGAGGTTTGTATTAGGTTATTCTGCTGGAGAATATCGACTGGATTATTCATCCTATCGTCAACCCTGATGGATATGAGTACACGCATACTGATGTAAGTACCAAAACAGGAGAATAGCGGCCTTTACACGTAAAGATCGGACCGCGGGAAACGCCACGCGCCATTCCAATCTTCGCTCCGAACCGTACATTTTTACTATTTTACTATTACAGTTGCATTTACACGTACGGTTTGGCAAGAAGATTGGAATGGTGCGTGGCGTTTCCCGCGGTCCGAACTCTACGTGTACAGGCCGCTTTTTTAGAGGTTAGACGTGGGTGCGCGGGGCCACCCAATGCTCGGGGCCCGTAGCATTTTCTACTCGTGCTACGTGGCTAATCCGGCAGTGAACGTCGTTTTTATTCCTCGCATTCAAAGTGAAAAGCAGAGTGTTTAACACGAGACTAAACAACAATACTGACACTCGAACTATAGCTACTCTCGCTCGCTCGCTCGCTCGCGTGGCTAAATATCTCTTGTCATTATGGCTTGTTTTAGTCCCTTGTTTAACAATCTACTATAACTTGATCTATTATAATGTTATTTAGTTTAATTGGTCTATTTACTGAATTTGATTTCAAAGCGGTTAGAATTTTGGTTTTACTAATATTATTTCTGTTCTAAATTTAGTACTGATTCTTTAAAAATTGTGTCGATATTGTTTAGTAATTTTTCTATTTCGTCACTGTTTTCCTCCAGTGCTGCGATGTCATCCGCAAATCGTACGAAATAAATGTTTTCACCATTTACTTTGACACCTCCTAAAGCCTTTTCTGTTATTTTCTTGATTGCATTTTCTATAAATAGATTAAATAATAGGGGTGAAAGTGGACACCCTTGCCTTACAACCCGTTGTTTTTATCTTTTCCTGCACTTCCCCAATTTCAATTAGTGTTTCCTGTTCTCTGTATAGTTCGAATATTATCCTCCTATCTCGATAGTCTACTCCTGTCTCTTTAAGAGTTACCATCATCAGCTTCCAGTTAACTTTATCGAAGGCTTTCTCTAAATCGATGAACCCAATATGTGTTTCTAACCCTAAGTCCATAAGTCGGTCAATAATCATCCTTAACGCTAGTATAGCCTCCCGAGTACCTTTATTCCTCCTAAATCCATACTGATCTGGTCCTATTGGGTACTAGATAATCGATATAAATACTTATATAGAGAAATACATAGAAAACATCCATGACTCGGAAACAAATATTCTTGCTCATCACAAAAATATCTGCCCTTACCGGGATTTCAACCCAAGACCGCTAGCTTCGTAGGCAGGGTCACTACCAACTAGGCCAACGCATCGTCAACGTTAACTTTTGTTTACTTGACAGAAATAGCAACAGAGTTTAAAAAATATGATAAAATGTTAAAAGTAATATTGTTTTACCGGTACCTTACAATGCGTCAGACATTTAATTTAACTTACCGCCTGTTTCACAATCGACAAGTACCTTAGCATATTTGACAGATAAAAATTAGCCCTTTCTCTATATTACTCTTGAAAATAGACAAGGAGAGAGAGCCAACTTTAAATGGTAAATAAATTTACTCGTCGATTGTGAAACATATTAGATATGTTAAATCCATTATTAAATCGCGTACAATAATACATTTACTTATTCTAAATTATTATTCTGATGAACCGCCAAGGAATCCAGAAAATATATTGTCAAAGATTTAAAGATTTAAAGAATTTATTTGCTCAGAATACAGTTGTGCAGATGTTACATTAATTTTTAAATATGTCCAGTGTATTCAGCCTGCATGCAGGCGTGCAGAACATTTGTCGGAGCGATACAATTAAAATATTAAATTAAAGACCAAAAACAATCATAACAAAATATAAAAATAAATGTTTTAAAAAACAAAAAACCGCCTTCAAAAACGCAAAAAATAACTTCTTTAAAATTGTAGGCACCTAATAGGTTAGTCCAACTGATGTCGGCTTTTTGTTGAAAATATTGTGGTCGCCGACTTCAGTTGGACTAACCTATTAGGTGCCTACAATTTTAAAGAAGTTATTTTTTGCGTTTTTGAAGGCGGTTTTTTGTTTTTTAAAACATTTATTTTATTTTATACTTTTTAGTGATCATAATACGCTGTTACGTAGTCCCACTTCTTAGTTGAAATGAAACTTTAAGTTATTTCAAGCGCGCCGCAAGCACCGCCGCGGGAAATTCATAGTCATATTTCAATAACCTCCTTTTTTGAAGTTGGTTAACACGTAAATATTCTTCGTTGTAGCCGCTCAACTATCTTAATCGAGATATCTTATCGCCACCCTTGAAATCGGTACCGTTAAGGAGTTCCGGTGGCCATCTGTGGTCTTCATCATCAGTTCCACTTCACCAAATGATACTTTCTGAATGCAAATGCTGGACTTGTTACTAAAAATACTAAAATCGCTATATGTTTGCCTACAATATTTGAAGAGTTCCCTCAATTCCTCACGGATCCTCTCATCAGATTCAGATTTGGTGACAATGGGACCACCTCGAAAGTATACCCTATCAAACCAAAAAAAAATTTTTGAAATCGGTCAACAATTGACGGAGTAATCGGTGAACATACATAAAAAAAAAAAAAATACATACAGTGGAACGTATAACCTCCTCCTTTTTTGAAGTCGGTTAAAAAATAGAATAGCAATAACACAATCAAATATTTGAATATTATTATTCAAATATTTGGGAAAAAATAAATTAAAATGAAAATGTCACGAATAATGCAAAGCCTACTTAAATTTAAATTCCTGCCTTTGGTTATGAACTAAAGGAGGATTTTTAGAAAATCCACCCCAAAAGGAAATGATAAAGCTATAAGCGATTGCTCAGCGTATGTCGGTGCCAACCCTTTTTATGCAAAATCAAGCTACGGCGTTCCTGAAAACAGCTATACTCGAAAATCTAATTTAAGACCAAAATCTGACTGCTCCCATCTTGATTTTTTCATTATTTTAACATTATTTCATAAAAATATGAATGAGAACTCGTGTAACCAGTAATACTAGGGTAAGTTTTATTGATAAATATACCTACACTTAAACTTAAATGCAGTAATCACAGCGAATGTGCGCCGGTTGAGGTTAGGATTTTGGTCTTAAATTAGATTTTCGAGTATAGTAAAGTTATCGTCGAATATATTGTACTATTTTTGAAGGTTGGATTGTCGTTTAGCACGCTTTAGAGTGCTTTCAGACTAGCGTCTTTATACGCGCTTAAATGCGCGCTAAATTTCAAAAAACCATACGCGCGTACGTACACTTACTTATACAAGCTTATAGGCGCGTCTACGCGCGTAAGTGTTGCGCATGTGGCAAAAGACGCGCCTATACGCGCTTTAAAAAACAAGCATAAACAGATTTTTAGCCTAACCTGTATTGGCCTAAGATCCGAATAGGAGAAGACCTTCACCGGGCTGTTTATTCGATAAAAAGTATTTTATATCAAATTTAATATGCTGAGTAATATAATATATGGCGAATAGGTTGACTGAAAATTTTCAGTTCAGTTATGATTAAAAAAAACTTAAAATGAACTTTAAAAAAAATGCTATTGCTTGTTAAATAGACCATTTATAGACTAATCGAAAGCATGAAGCCTATAGAATATGTTTCCCGCCACATTACCTACTTTTTTGTGGTCATTAATTTAAAATAACCTAACTTATTTAATAAGCCCATGTACCTATGTAATATGTAATGGTTTAAGCACAATTACATTTTTGCGAAATAAAAGTTTGTATATTATGATAATTATAGTTTGCCAAATGATGATTTGGTAAAAAGTCAGGATACTTACCCATTTTTTATCTTAAGTGACAGCCTCTATATTAATGGAAAGCCATTCATATGCGCTCATTTGAAAATTACATACATTCAATAGGTTTCAAAATACCTGAAAATGTTAACTTGTATCGTTTTCAAACAATACTTTAATTGGAAAACGGATAAAATACGCTCTTGTGCAACACATTATTTACGGGATGTAAACACAAACGTATGTTTTCGATTTTTGGCCGGTAAACAAATGATAAATTAATGTCCATTAAAACATTTAAATGACTGGTTACCTGAATTAATTCACTGGCGGATAATGAATCGCGTTCAATTAGTGTTTTAATGAACGACCTCTTCATGTTTTGAATGCTTCCAGGGAAGATTTTTTCTCTTAATTAATTTGGCAGGAAGTGAATACCTGTTTTCTGTTTTTATTTTCCATGTGACTGGGATCTTTTCGCTGATGTGGACTTTTAGAATTTTAATTACAAATGTAATGAAATATGTAAACTTAGTATAGCTAAGATTCCATAATAAATTACTTCTTTACGTCGCTGTCTGGTCGCTTAGATCTTTTAAGCTTCTCAACGGATTTTAATGCAGTTTTCAGCAATAGATAGAGTGATTCAAGAGGAAGGTTTATATGTAGGTATAATAAATCTTGGTTTATTTACGGGTGTTACAGAAAACTCACATAAACCGAAGCGAAGCGAGGGCGGTTCGCTAGTTAGGTAATAAGGTAAGTATTTAATTAACTAGTATCATCAAGGACTTAAAATATGGATCCACCATAGAACCTTGTCATAATTACAGCGTGAAGTGAGGAGAAAGAAATTACATAGGAATTATTAATCGTTGGTTTTATGCGACTAGGTTCTATAGCGGTAAATCGATTAAAGTCCGTGACCGTACTAACAGTTTTTTGAAGAATTTACCTAAGTTATAATAGTTAATCGCCAAGGAAATATGGTTTTCTTTAAGGATTAACGCTTTGTTCTCTAAGCAAGGCGTATTATGCCAAGTTTGATATGAAGACAACACGCTTGGAGAATGTTCGGTACTTATTCATTTTAATTTTTGTTTGAGAATTAAACATTTAGTACCTTTTATTATCAGAACATAATAATATTGGGTATCAGAATATGTGTTGGACCATGGCCTCTAGCAAACGTTTACAGTTTTCTGTGTTTTCGACTTAGTACCGTAATTTTTTTAACCTTAGTAATACTCTAAGTCCTAGGTTTAGAATGAAAATAAGGCATAGCAACTATTTGTAGGTACCTACTTACTGAGGAGTTTATCAACAATTAAACAGATGTTTTACGTTTAAAGGTACCTTTTTGTAGTAGTACCAGCAGCCGGCCTATTGCCTAACGCACTCGCAATCACCATCGACTTGAAAGTGGAACAATTGTTTTCATTTTGTATGCAGACTCGCCTTCGACTTTCAAAATGAAAACGATTGCGATTGCGAGTGAGTTGAGGCCTATTACGTAACTCATTCGCAATCGCAATCGTTTTCATTTTGAAAATTGAAGGCTTGTGTGCATACAAAATGAAACCGATTGTTTCGCTTTGAAGCCGATCGCGATTGCGAGTGAGTTACGTAATAGGCCTGCCGGTCTCGTCCAATATACATTGATGATAATTTCATTGTCACATTTGTCACAGTTATGGGGATAATTGAACGAACTCATCGCAAATAACGCGCCGCATCAATGTTTCCATATTATGTTCGTAGCACTTAGCATTCAGCATGAATAGTCAAGGGAATATATTTTTTTTGCAGATTAGTTCGAGCCTTATAAATTTATTCAATCTCCAGGAATCTATTACCACACATGTTAATTTGTGGAACCAAGTCTTTCAAATGTTTACGTAATACATAAATTATCGTCTTATTTTCTGAACCGCAAATCGATGTCAAATAACTGAACCCTCCAATTAATTGCATAACCATAGCGGCGCCGTTAAAAATTATCTGATAACCTCCGACCACAGAAGCCAATGTATACCGAAAATGATTTCGCATTGTAATAAAACGCCTGTTCGCTGGGCGTAAATAAACTTTACCTATTAACACGTCAAAATTGCCATTTAACAAGATCGGAAGGCAGTGAATGGAGATTAAACGTGGCGATACCAGCCAGCCGAACTTCTCAATGACTTTATGGAATTAGTTGCTAACATCTCCAACCCTTTCGATCGGAATGTACTCCGATATTGCCTCAACATGCTGCTTATAGTTACGATATTATGTTTAGGGTCCAGGTTTCTACGACACTTGGTTACACTTTGTTTGTCCTACTATATGGCAGGAGTTTTGTTTCAGATAATGAATATTGTAGAATGAGAGAATCCGGGATAAACACGGAGGGGAAGTTCGCGTGCCGTGGTTTATGCTGGGGACCGTCGGGTGTCTCGACTTCTGTGTCGTGTTCAGGCGGTTTCGAGGCAGTCTACAAGCAAGGACCACGACGTCAACTTCGCCAAATCAGGACCGCGCTGTTTTGTCATCTTTGTTAGTTTTAAGTTTTATATTCTTATTCAAAAGTATGTTAGTCTGCCCGAAATAAACCCAAGCACTAACAAGCAAGAGGGCTACTGCACGAACAGGTAAGAAGTTTAACAGTGTCAACATTGTTTTTTTATCAATTCCAAAATTCTTAAGCACAATATTTTGACTACCCCCCCGAAATCTAAGATTCCATTGAGACATTCAATGCCGACAACTCAATACTGGGATTCATTTGATTATGGAAACAACACCTTTGCATCGACTGCATAGCTAGTCATTTACTACTAAGACCTAACATTTACTCCACTAGATTCCCAGAAGCTGTAAACAACTGCACCTACCCATCCACTTGAAATTATTAGTGTGTTTAGGTACGGACAATACCTAGCAGTAAAGAGTAACCTACGCGGTATGGACGCAGTAAAACCACCCACTTAATGTTTCTAGGGACACTTACTGATATTACTTCTAGCTTTGCCACGTGAAGTAGGATTCCGCCAAGGCAGTCTTTACATCAAATTGAATATTATTATGAAACTTGAGTTCCGTACAAAATAATGAATATTTTGTGATGATTAGTTTCTTGTCTGTCTGTCCGTCAATATTTTTTTCTCTAAAACAGAAGCTATCGCTATAGTTAAACATCTCCAACGATTTATTAGCCTTGACTTCCTCCTTTCTCAGACGATTTTTTTAAACGAGATGTACTTAGCCGAAGTCTTGGACAAAAGCTAGTGCCTGCCTAGTACACAAGAAACGTACGAAAATCGTTTTACAAATTACAGATACTAATTCGCGATCAGAGGCAGAGGCGAATAATACCTAAAGGTAATAAGGGTTAATTATATAAAGCTTGTGGCGGCAACTCATTCGTTATGCATTCAGCGCGCCTTAATGCCTTCATTACCAGTTTAAAGTATTAAGCAAACTTGGAAGCTGCAAGGCATCTCGCTGAGATTTCTTTAAGTGGCCTCTTCACGGGTTTCCGTCAATAAACGGAAGCATTACACTGGAAATAATTCACAGATTCCTTCTGAACTAGAAACTTTCAATCGTATTTTATGTAAATAAAAAGGTTATTTTCGACCATAATTTGGTCACGACTGTCACGAGATTAAATTTGGTACCCACCTTAGGTCCAAAGTCAATCTGACATTCTACAACAATAACGTTGAGTTTCCTAAAAGTTACAAATGACTTGACATCTCTAATGACATTGACGACTTCAAGCAAATTTTTCTTGAAATGGGTCCCAAATTAACGTTCGTGACCGTACGTCTATCGTGTTAAGACACGTTTGTACCATATCATAATATTATGAACTGTTGAATAAAGTATGTTTTGAAACTTAGTAACAACCGTCTCTAAAACAAGTTTTGATATGAAAAAGCGCATTGTTATTGATTTACATGTTCAGAGCCTTAGCAACGACAAATGCTTTATTAAACAAATAAATCATCATGATGTATCAAACGATTAATTACATCAGATGTTAATGTTACATCCATTAATCATTACATTTCACACACGTCTCATCAATGATACAAGCTTAAACAGTTCGTATTATAACTTAACTAATAACAATAAGTAACGCTTATTAAACACACTGTCGTTTATCGCTATTTTCTCGGGAACTGTCCAATTTTCCGGTATAAAAAGTAGCCTATATGCTATTTACATTTGTTTAGCCGTTCTGACGTAACTGAGTAACAAAGATGCAAACTTTCGCATTTATAATATTAGTAAGATTATATTAGTAAGATCTGCTTCCATAAAACTATACAAAAATGACAAACCGGAACTTTAGGCTAATTAGCTTCTGAGGGTATCCCGCCATTTTCTATAAATTAATTTGTAGTAATTTCATTTGCCATAATTGTCACTGGCTTCATTTGCCCTAATATAATATACCATAATTTTTGAGTCTGGAATACTTACTACTATTTTTTTTTGTAATCGCCTGAACGGCCAAAGACAAACGTCCTTGCTTTTGTTTGCTTTTTGCTTTAATTACTTTAAGAAAAAAGGGCAGAGGTGAAAATCCCTTCGGGAGACCTGGGAATGCAGGGCCCAGGTACTGCCGGGCTCGCACCGGCTAAAAACACCAATGCCCCTATTACCAACTAGAATTTAGACACCCGCGGATACTACCCCAGCCAGTGCTGAAAGGCCGGAGGAGAAAGTCCTTCGTCCGTTTACATATACGCGGGTTTTTTCCAAAAAGGGGGGACAGGAATGGGGGTTGGGATGGGGGGAGACTTATAGCTATGTGAGTCGCGGAGTGGGAATCCTGACGCATGCATGCTTACAGACTACGGGCTTCCTTTCTTTTGCCCGACAATAGAAGGGTTGGGTCGGAGATCTTTTTGGACCACTTGTGTGGCTGTTGATACCATATTTATGGGTGGGGCTACCCTTTTTGAGGCTTTCTCTTTTGCCTGGAGATACTATTTTTTGCGCGTGTCTCCTAGCGCTGTCCTCTTTTGTGACCTCTTCCATTGCAACTTAGCCATCTGCTATAATTTAATGGGGGGGCAGGTGTCAATTTGACGAGGGACCAATGAATCGCGCGCGGAGCCTTACCCCAGCCTGTGCTGAAGGGCCGGGAGAGAAAATCATTCCCCCGTTTAGGAGTAGTCCTACCGACACCCGTTAGGTAGTCGGGAGGTGCGTGCGTCAGGAGGTTGCTTATAATATAGCTAACTCTAACCTTTAGTGTATGTTAAACACTGAAGGTTAAAGCTAGCTCTGGGTTTAACATATAGAGGTCATTAAAACAAAGAAAGAGATTTTTTTTTTATTTTTTTTTAACTGAGGTTATTAGAGATGGGGTTAAGTGGGTTGGAAGATTTTATACTGTTTATTGCATCATCCTACAAGACTACGGGTGCGTTGGGACGGTTTGTATGTGGGAGAAAAATGTTTGGTTTGGGGAAACTGGGTACGGCGGTGGCGGCTGGGGGGGGGGTTGAAGGGGGGGTACAAGTACGAAGGTTTGGGGGGAAGGTTGGGGGAGGTCTGGGGGTTGCTTCGGCGTGGGATCCTGCCCGGGTCCTGTGGCCGAAGGGTTTGCGTGGTGTCAGATTTCAGCGTAGCGTTTTCCAGATTAGTCCGGGTACCGAACTATTTGTTCCTTAAACACGCTACGCGTACCACTTTTTCTATAAAACCCTTCGTGCTTTCGAGATTGTCTTCTGTTCCCAGCAGGGCTTTCCAGCTTGAGCTATCCGAAGAAACTTTGACTCCGGTCTTTTGCTCAAGGTCGAGCCTTTCCATGCCGAAACGCGGGCACTCGCAGACAATGTGCCAGATGTCCTCATCAAGGGTCGGGTCGCAGACACACGAAGGTGAATCTTTGATCTTAAAACGGTGGAGATAGGCGGCGAAGCCTCCGTGACCAGTAAACGCTTGAACCAAGAAGTTTGTGAGTTTGAGTTTCTTTAGTATGCTGTTCGCATCTCTCACAGTTGTAAAAAACTTCTTGGTTGTCGCACCTGTCCCGGATGCCCCGTAGCGAACCTGCCACTGTTCGACCGTGTTTTGTCTTATCGACCTCTTGGCGTAGGACACCGGCACCATGTCATATTGGGGGGCGGTCTTTTTCTTAAGGGCTGCTTGCTTTGCCAGTTTGTCTGCTCTCTCGTTTCCTGAGCGTGAGCTCGCAGCCAATGGAACCTGAGATCGGTCCCCGTTGCTCTTGTTTGGATTGTGGCGTTTTTGATCTCTTGGACCAAGGGGTGTGTCGTGTCCGGTGATTTGAGGAGCTCCAGTGAAGATCTTGAGTCACTGAGGATGCTGACGCTCTGCGCCTTGTGTTTCCCTGCGATCTGCACTGTCCTGAGTAGAGCGTACAGTTCGGTTTGAAACACGGTGTTATAGGGCGCTAGCTTAAAGGTTGAGTGGCGGATTTCTCTTCCATTCTCCCACCATGTCAGTGCTGCTCCCGTCTGACCCTCAATTTTACTCCCATCGGTGTAAATTTGAGGGCCTTCGAGGTCGTATCTATCGACCACGTCTTGGTTGAATTCCTCCAAGCAGACGTAGTCGATGGACACAACCCTTGACGGGTGCGGTCTCTTCAGGGCGTCAGTTTTTTCCTCAATTTCTCTTCCTGGTGGAATGTGGTCCTCACTGTAGCCCTTTTTGACCTCGTAGAGGCTTGCCGCTTCGTGAATACGCAAATCCAGTGAGAGGGTTCCCGACAGGATCAGCGCCGATTTCAGAGAGACCGTCCTGTAAGCTTTGCAAATCTTCTGGGCGAAAAGCTTTTACATCATGGATAGGTTTTAGGCGAAAAGGGAGCACTATGAGGTTATAAAAGTGTTTACTAAATAAGACAAGTCTATTGGAATGGACCATACAGCGCGGGAGCCGAGCGAACGAAGCGAGCATGCCGCGGCAGCGCCCGGCGAAGCGCCAGAACAGGGGATTTTTTTATAATACTATACTGACGACACAAAAAAAGCGGGGCTTTGTCTGGTATTTAATAAAACATACCAGCAATATTACGCATTCAGTATTTTATGGCAAAAAATATTATGGCGTTTGAATTTTCAGGCATACTATTTTAGAACACTTGAAAATAGGGAAAAAATTTATGACAAACGTATCGTTATGACACTTAAAATTATGGCAAATAAAATATGTCAAAAGATCATTATGGCATATAGTACCTTTACTTTCTCAACCTCGTATCTGATACAATAGTAATTGGACAGGAAAAGCACTCATGTTTCCTAAAGTATAAAGACTACTTTCCTATCTAACTATTCGATCAGATACGAGGTTGAGTAATTAAAGGGACGATATGGATCGTTATGGAATATAAAATTAGGGTAAATGACATTCGGGGAAATGAGATTATTGCATATGAAATTCGGAGAAACGGCAGAGAACCGCTTCTGAGGTCCTAGCCAAGATGCATTACGCTGACTAGCGTTAATCGGATCATTGATAGATCACGTGCCTCTTCGTATCACGTGCATCTTGGTTACGGCCCCTGATAATTCGATCACAAACAATAACCCTACAGCTTGTAATGGACACAGGATGAAAGGGCACCATACACTAACCCCCTTATTCATTAATAAACAATAAACCTATTTTAGCTAAAGAGTTCTTGTCACTTTCCGTCGAGTTCAAAATCATAAGGACAGAGTATATTACACATACCTACCTTCAGAAAGAGATTATTCCTATTTTAAGGCTATTATTCAAATAAACAAAATCTCTGATTAAATTGGGTACTTATAAGTTATTTGTTTTCGGTCGATGCATGACATGAACAACGTGTTCTAATAATTGCTCAGCGACGCTCAGATATTCATATCAATATTTCGACATCGCTT
Organism: Acleris literana; assembly: GCA_946894065.1. NCBI lineage: Eukaryota > Metazoa > Arthropoda > Insecta > Lepidoptera > Tortricidae > Acleris > Acleris literana. Next base: position 16,402,916 of record OX335669.1, read on the forward strand.
TGTAGATTTTCCGTGCTGATAACTAAGTACCTACCTACCTTTTACGTTTCAGACATTTGTATGAGGATATTAAAGACGCCTGCGAGCACGACACTGGTGGGAATCATAATATTATTATGATAAGATATGTTATAGTTACACTTAGTTTAATGGGAAAGAGATAAATTGTTCGGCGAAGCTTCCAGATGCGTACGGCTATGTTTCAGTTAATTTGTGTCAAGTTTAATAGCCTTAAGACACGGCGCGAGACATGGCTCACAAAGGGGGAGTTTTTCGCCCTCCGAAGGGCAATTCGGAGGTGTTAATGGGCCGGTATTAGAACAATGCTTATGAGTTTCATTAGGACTGAAGCCGCGAGCGATTCATGTAAGGACGTGCCTTTATTATAAGCGACGTGATTGTTTTGAAAATTACTCTATAAACGCAAGGTGGACTGTTTTGTTTCCATTGTTGCAGTTGCTTTCAATTGTTTCTGAAGTAAGCGATATAAGCATTATGACGTCGAGCGACAAAAACTAGCGCTCCTTCCAAAAATACCAGAGATTAAAAATAGGTACCACATACTCTATGTATTAATCACATTTAAAAAATACGTGTTGGATATATTAGAGAAAAAATATAAAAATACCTTAAATTTATATTTCGTTTTGGGATTTCCGCATATTGAGAATCGGTACTTTAAAATTCTGATATTTCGGGAATGAACAAAAACCAGAAGGAAAAAAAAAGTTATAGTATTTACCTAATTATTACTATAAGGGAGAAAGAAGCGTAGCACGCACCGACGTTAATTTGTCACGTTTTGTGAATCTGACAGATGGGATCACTTTATATAAACACTAGCTGTTGCCCGCGACTACTTCCGCGCAGAAAAATAAAACATAGCCCATTTTTACTCAGGGATAATGCAGCATTGTAATAGTGAAAGAATTTTAGCAATCGGTCGAGTAGTTTTTGAGTTTATTCGTTACAAACATACAAAAATACTAATCTTTCCTCTTTATAATATTAAGTATAGATAGGCTTTATTGAAACATATAGTGGCGAGCATTCTGAGAATTAACTTATCCCTTGCCTGGCTAATACTATTGACGAGAAGGTGTGTTTATTTGGTCGTCTTTACGGTTCAACGCTTTAATCGATCGACTTGAAATTTGGTACAAAGACAGTTTACCGTCGAGACGAACTTTGGATTGTTTCCAAGGGAAAGATAAAAAGATAAAAGACATTTATTCAGTAGGCTGCTCGGGCAGTTTTACACGTCAAGAATCTACCAGCGCTTCCCAAGAGGAGACCACTGCTGAGAAGAAACGCCGCACGAAACTCGGCAGTCAGTCATTTTTTAACCATATTTCATACTACTATACTACTATGAGGGTAGGTCCCGGTTTTACCGCTGCTGACCCTCGCCGATCGTTATGGGCTGATGTTGGTAGCACCGATTGGCTCTTTTACCCCCTTGCTTTTATTTTTCTCCCACTTCCTTTTTTCCTGTGCTCAGTTGACTTCCTTTATATTTTTTGTACTAATATTCATGACTGATTTATTATATTTTACTCCTCTATTCATTCCCATAGTAAAATATTAATTTATTACTTATTATTCCACTTATTACACTACTACTATATATTATATTCTCTTATTACTTAAATCACTGTTTATGTAGTCAACCGCTGTCTCTTCGTTCGTGTGTCACGTTGGCGCCACTGAAAATCAGCGTCGCGGTTCATGCCGTGACATAGTGCTGAGTGGCGTCAATTTCGACGTCACAGAATCACCCATGGCAACATTATGTTACAATTGTATTTTATTCCTTTTCTTCATTGTTTAATTTTGTTTTCTGTGTTGCCATTGTTTGTTTTATGTTCAATTTATTTTGTTTTTTTTTATTTTCTTGTGATCGTCGAATAAATGTTTCTATTTCTATTTCTATTTCTATGATACCACTTAGTCTAGCATTATATAGCAAAGAACCACTTCTACGCAAACAGAGTCTCAGGAAAATCTAATTTAGTCTCTTTCAATTAAATATGTGCTTTATTTTCTACAGTTCACATAGCGGTGGTTTAAAGATACAATGCATTATTGAGAGCGCACGGTGCATTTGTTAGTCGATCCTCGTCCAGCTTTATTTGTGTTTCGGACTGATTTGTAACATCAGCTTGTTTTGTTTTGTAACGAGTTTATCCGGAATAGCAGATTATCATATCATGCCTATTAGTCAGATTTGTGGCACAGAAGGCTAGTTATTCGAATAAGTGACAGATTTAATGTAACAGTCTATTTTTTATTTTATTTATACTTTATTAAGTCAGTCCGGATCGTTACCACCATCGTTTCCTTTTTCCTACCGCCAAGCAGCAGTGATCGCATAGTTGTGTTCCGGTGCGGGGATGAGACAACCGGTGAAATTACTAGCATAGAGTCAGGGTCCCCAGGGTTGGCAACGCATTTGCGGTCTTAGGATTGCAGTCTTTAGAGATTTTAGTCCTGAGAATGCAAATGTCTATGGATGGGTCACAGAACCCACTTACCATCAGGTGGCCTGTGTACCTACTCGTTTGCCTTCTCTATATCATTACAAAACTAACACCTTATAATAAACATACAACAATTATACTTTTTTGTAAATATACCTTTAACGTTGAATAAGCCAGTGAAAGCAAACACAATGAATATGACTACGTCAAATTACTTACGCCATTGACTGAGAGTTTATTATGCTTTATCCGGGTGCCATATTATTTGTGCCCTGCTATTATCACCTAATATGGACACCGGCAACACCTATCATATTATGGTCGTGTTCTTCTTCTCGTGTCGATGGTTTCACTATATTACTCGCGCCCAGAAGGTCGCAGTGCTGATCGCCCTGTCTGTTGCATCTCTGAGGTCTATTTAGGAACAGGAGCGTGGGCAGGCAGGGCAGGACAACAGATGAGTCATTGTCTGGATTGCCGTCATTGATGCATTGGGTGCTTGAGTCTCCAGCGAAACTCTACTTGACAAGGTTTTCCTTACAGCGGCCGACCTTTGTGCGGAGTCTGTTTAGGGCTTTCCACGTAGGCCATGGCTGTTTGTGTCCAGCAGGAAGTGTCTCTGTCGGTTGAGCAAACTCCGCAGGGGGAAGATAGGAGTTTTTCCAGGAGGATATTCTAGCTCTTGACGGTGGGCCTGTGATGTGAGTGGTGGATCTCAGGAAGCTTCTGCGGCTTTTTAGGCGGACCGGGGGTAGTTTATATCCGTGGAGAGAATGCCTGATATCCCGTTCTTGTTTGAGTTTTTCTTGGCTGCAAGCAATCTCTCTACGAATTTCCGGTGGCGCGATACCAGCCGGAGGGTAGAGCTTATTGAGCGGTGTTGGCTTGAGGCATCCAGTAATGATGCGGCATGTGTCGTTGAGGGCCAAGGTGACCTGCGCCGCGTGTATGGAGCGATGCCATACCGGGCACGCGTATTCCCCCGCAGAAAAGCAAAGCGCTAAACCCGTAGACCTGACTGTGTGTGCAGTTGCTCCCCAGTGTGTCGATGTGAGCCTCCGCAAAAGGTTGTTTCGTGAGTGCACTTTTTGTCGTGTGTTGTCGCAATGGATTTTGTACGTTTCGGCCCTGTTGATGATTCCCAGATATTTTCGATAGGGACAATGATCGATTGGTACGCCTCTCCAGGTAATATTGAGGGTTATGTTTGCATTCCGGTTGAGCAAATGAAATGCACATGATTGCGTCTTAGAAGGATTCGGTTAAAAACAGTTTTCCCTGTAATAATCGCCGAGACTATCAAGTGCTGTGGATAATGTTTCCTCAATATGTTCGAAATTGTCGCCCTGCACGGCTAACGCCAGATCATCCGCATATAGGAATCGCTGGGCCCCTGGCGCTTTTGGCTGATCGTTGGTGTAAATGTTGAACAGGATTGGAGCCAGCACGCTACCCTGGGGGAGCCCATTCTTTTCAGAGCGCCAACGGCTTTTCTGCGAGTGCAAGTGGACCTGGAAGTGGCGGTTGTGAAGCAGTTCGCGAACGATTTCTATAAATCCAGTGTCTTTGGTCAAGCGTTCTAATTTTAGAAGTAGTAGTGTATATTGACCGTATCGTAAGCAGCTGTTAGGTCCACAAATACCACGCCCGTCACCTGGCCACGCTCATAGCCGTCCTCTATATGTTGTGTCAAATTGAGCACCTGGCTGGTACAAGACTTTCTTGGTCGGAATTCGGCTTGATCGGGGATTAGAAGCGGTTCGATTCTGCCAATGAGACGATTTAGGAGAAAGCAACCTAATTATTTTTACTCATAACGACTCATAAGTCCTAAACATCGCAACTCCTAACGTATTTTTTTCAGCAACTGTTACTTTTTCAGGATTTTTATCAATAAAACCTAACCTAACCTAGTCTTATCTACACATTGAATATTTCAGAACTTCTGAACAGTTTACTGTTCCAGCGGTATAAAAAATTCATTTTCGGAGTTCCGATAATAGGAGTTGCAATTTTAGTTGAACTTTGGCGCTCCCGGTTTTTATTCCACTTTTGAGTTCCTGGGAAGAGAAAGGTATGCTTAGGTCTTAATCATGTTCCTTAGTCTTGGGGAGGTGAGTTTTAGGTAAGCGGTGGGAAGGTTTACCGCTGAGCAGCAACTGAGAAGCTACCTGGTTAGCAGTCACCTTCTGGATTCGTCGCGGGGCTCGGATCGCCTGTAAGTTTACGCAGGTTAGCCCATGCCTTCTTGCTATTATGGGTCATGTCTGTATTAGAAACTAGCTCGTTCCACTTTTCTTGTCGACTTGCAGAAAGCTCCCGCATCAACTCCTCTCCCGCGAGTACTGTATCCATGGCAAATGGATCACTGTATACAGTGCCTAATAGAATTTAAGCAGTTCGGACGATTTTGGATTAAGTCCGGGGATGTATTGGGAACGGCATCCACGTGGCATGCATTGGCGGGATGTTGTCTGTATAACTTTAATGAATTCGTCATAATTTTTCGCCATTGGTTGTAATGAGCCAAGGGTCCCATCAATGGTCTCCGCAAACCAGGTCCAGTCCGCTTTGACAAAATTGAAGCGGCGGCGGAAAGGGACTTTAATGGGTTGCACCACCGGCTGAATGCGACACATAAGTGGCCTATGCTGTGTTCGTGGAATCGGCATACAGATAGATTTAATGCACTGTGAGCTTATTTATTCGCTGGCGAAAATCAGGTCGGGATTATAACCGCGCTTCCACCGCCCGCTATTGAAGGTTGCCGGAAGCTTTGAGTTGTGCAGTAGAGCAAGCCCATTGGCCACCGCCCACGTCTCTACCTTTTCGCCATCGGGACTGGTGTTTCGATATCCCCAAGATGTACTATGACTGTTGAAATCACCCAGAATAAGCCGTGGTCGGTGGTCACACGGTGGGGAAGTTTGCCAGGGGTTAAATGGCTGTAGAGGAGGTTTATATACCTACCGACGGGGTCTATATCGGATGGCATACAATTATTAGTCCTATCGTTGTGACGCATAACGTCTTTTGTCCTAATAACGTATGGCATTCACTTTGTTCCGCATATTTTTGACTGTTCGAAATTGTTGCTCCTATATTATCGTTTGTCCTAAATATTATTTGTCCTATCGTTTGATGTGGCTAAGATTCAACTTTAGAATGATTGATGTGCATAATTGTAATATTCCTAATATTTTATGTGCTAAAATTAATTAATGTGCTAAAATGTTTTATTTACAAACCTAACCTTGTCAACCTTGTTGGTTCTGGCGTTTCGCTCACTCTTCTACCTAACACTCCTCCTCGCTTCGCTCGTCGTCGTACCTAACCTAACCGAAATCTGACTTGCCAGAAGGTAGAATACGTAATGATTCTGACTTCACGCCTACCATAGTTTAGTTTAGGTGCTGTATTTGTAGCCAATTTAACAGTAGGCAAAATAATTATTAGGTCAATTCATGTTAGGAATATTATGCTTTAGGTAATTCGATTTTAGAGTTATCAATATTAGGACAAACTTGCTTTAGGACTTTAAATGAGTATGCGCAAAAATTATTAGGACTAACGAATAGTATGCCATTCAACAGTATGCCAAACATTCTCGGCCAAACATTTTTAGGACAAAAAACGTTATGCGATACGACAGGCACCCCTACCGACGTGATAACAAATTGGCCAAATTCTATGGCGATCAACTCCATGGTAGCCTGGGAGACAGATGAAGAAGAAAGCACGAGCAGGTCGGGTCTAGTAAAGATTGCACTACCATGCTTCGGGTGAGGTATTTCCGCAGTGAGTGTTAGTCCATGTATATGCGGCCGTGGTTAGCCTTTGTCACGATGTGTTTCCTGGACGCATAAGATGTCGCAGTGCGTCTCGCGGCACAGCTCCGAAAGGAGTAGCGCCTTGTCTTCAGAGAAGCCCTCTATATTAATAGAGATAACGGTCAAGGCTGGCGCTGAGAAGCGCCGTTTTTAATTGCATGTATTTGAAGCTTTATAGCTCGGTGGAACCATCGTGGTGGAAGGATTAGCCGTTCGTTGTAGTATTTGAACGTTTTCCGCGGTGCGCCAGACGCATGAGAGACGAATGCCTTTGGGGTTTTGGTTGCGTCGTACAGGGAGGCTCCTTCCTTGCAACCCATGCATGGTCGTGTTTATCGATGTCGATAAACATAGATAAAAAATCTGTCACTGTCTGATATACATTACATCGAGAGTGACGGATACCTTATCCTCTCTTTTCCACCGCGATAAAAGCAACCATAATACGGGGGCAACGGGGGATAATATGGCTGCGTTTATCGCGTGACAAAATCTGGATAAAACATCCGTCACTTTTTTACACGTACGAGACGGATGCTTTATCCACATTTTGTCACGCGATAAACGCAACCATACTTCCTACGCCCGCAGGAGAGGAATTGTTGGATTCTCAGGTGCGTTGACAGCCATTGAGAAAATAGTATGCTCGTCGCAGCGAAAGGAAGTCGTAGCGGTCAGTAAGCAGGACCTGCCGCTGCAAGGATCTAGATCCACAAAGTTGTCATACGTGATAATAAGGTCAAGTAATGGGGATAGAAAGACGATATTTGTGGTAAAGGAATCTAGTTGACGACCTAAGGTATTAAGTTTTTTGTTATTATACTATATTTGGACAATTACTAGGTATGATTTTGTTTACTCATTAAATGCGGTTTTTTCTTTTACAAAATCGAGACATTTTGGTCTTTGAACAGATTACTCTAACTCTTGTAGTTTTCGAATTCCCCATACTGACACATTTGAATTTCTCACACTGTGTACCCAAATCACCAAAAATCTTGAATGAAAAGAAAAACGAAGCCGTAACTCAAAAGGATTGTGAGGCTGAAAATTTCCATACCAAATGCGGTAACGTTTCTGTTCCCTTAAACCTAGTCCGATTTTTGTCTAGGTCTGTACGTTTATATTTCATGGAAAGAAACAAATTAAAAATAACACAAACGGAAGAGTATAAATCTAGTTTATCATAACAACCACGACATATTCAAAAATCGTGGAAATCGAGCTTTATTTAGGGGGTGAGAAACGTTACCGCCCGGAGTTAAATTTCTCTGGATTTTTTTGACAGCTAAGTGATAAATCCCTTAGCTGCGTCATTTAATAATTTAAAAACAGAAAATTGATAAGAAATAATGCGCAAAACATGAAAAAAAACATAATTAACGTTTTATTTCATTTTTTCCCACAAAATAGAACAAGCTCGATGTAGTCTTATAATGAAAATAATTGAAAGAATCTGAATTATGTTCAGAGAATGAAAAAAAAACAGTGATATAATTTCTGATACTATGCATCTAAGAGTTAAGCGTCGCCTCATCACAATCCTCTCAAGTAATTAAGTAAGAGAAGAACCGGCCTAGCACTGCTTAGCTTGGCTCTATGACTTCCATTTATTTTTCCATAATACACAAAAAATGAGTGCGGGAGAAGTTGGTTTTCGGTACGCCCGTGTAATTTATGTATGACGGCGCAAATGCCAATTTATTGCTGAGTAATGGCGCCGTTTGGAGATCTGCAAATGGGCTAGTCGAGCACGAAGAGAAATGGTTCGAAACGTGCGCTGCTAAATGTATTTATAATTTATCAAACGTGTAAAATCCGCGTTTTAGAAAATGCAGCTCGAAGTTTTACGAGTGTAATCTATGGTGACATATACTAAGTTTTCAAAACCTACAGTGCTGGTTTGTACTTGTCTCTCACTCGCTCTCATATGCTTTTATTAAGAGCGAGTGAGAGAAAAGTACAAACCCGAAGCAGTGCTCACAGACTGTACAGTTGTTTCATCTCACGAAAACTAGTTTGCCATACTTGTAATTGTAACACGTATTCCTAAACAACACTAACGGAACGGCGTTGCTTAGCGACGACAGCTACGCACTCAGAGACAACGTGCATATGCATCTACACACATAAGTATGGCAAACCCGCTTTCCTGAGATAGCACAACTGTAAGTAATATTATAAATGGGAAAGTAAATCTGTCAGGCCGTCTGTCTCTATCTGGCGGCTAAAATGCTGTACTTATTTTTATGAAACTTGTTATGAGATAGTAGATAGCTTAAGCAATATCAAAACGCTACCGGGGTTATATTCTACTTGGTAAAACCATATTGTTGTAGGCATGTTGTCGTATTGGCAACGGCGGCCGAGTTAAAAACAATACTATATGAATGAATGAATGAATGATATTTATTTTCCAAAGTAAGTCTCAGTATAAATTGCATGTTATGTCAAAAGTACAAGAAATTACATTGGAATCGTCAAAAATATACACAAATTTATAATCAAAAATAGAAATGAAGTCAGGATAACAATAAAAATACAAAACTAAGAAGTTATCACCGTTAAGGATCGTCTTAAAAATAGCAATCAACCAAATTAGCTATTAAAAAAATAACGTTAAGTCAAAACATTAGAAATAATAAAAACAACAAACAGATTAAATCAAAACATTTTAAATAATTTATCTACACTCATATCATAAGCCCTCTATGATGCGTTCAGAAACCGCAAATTATGACCTGCATAATAATCATCTCTGTTGACAGAGCAATTTTTTTATTTGCGGCAGTAATCTTACGGATTCTTAAGAACATCAATTTCGATGTTCTTATGACGTTCAAATTTCGAACATCTCTGAAAAATAAAGAAATTTGATTTGACCTCTATTCTGATATTAGTCGAGATGACGTTTAGTTCGAAATGAAATGTCAATTTGCATACAAATTTGACAAATGTCGCACGTAAGTAAGATATCGAACGATATGATAGTTGGAGCCGACTCTAGTTTGTCTCTGAATTAAAAAAACTGACAGCTGACAGAAAACTTTTCAATCTTTTCATTACCGCCATTACCGGTTAAAATATAATATTCGGCTACTGAATGCATCATGGAGGCTTATGATACGAGGGGCACACCGAAATGATCGGGAATTAAAAAACTACAAGTACTTTATACCTAAATTATATTTCATTGTTATTCGAAGTATTCTTCCTTGCAATTAATGCACTATTGCATTCTTTTCAACCAGTTATTAAAGGAGTAACTCGACTCTGCAGTGGACGTTTCCAAAATGGTCGATTTATACGCTTGTTCTGCTGCTTCTGGGTCTTGAAATCGTTGACCACGTAACAAATCCTTAATTTATAGGAATGTAAAAAAATCGTTACAGTTCAAGTTAGGACTACATGGAGGATGAGACATTAACTCTACGTTTTCCTGGTTCAAAAACTTTTTTGTTTTCGAGCGGTATGGAAGCTCACATTGACGAGGTGTAAGATGATGCGGCGTGTACCTCTACGGAGTTCAGTTATCGTTTCTGACAAACAAACCGAAGTTTACCAATCGCCGGTAACCGTTCTATGTTCCTGTAAAGGAATTGTGGCCACATGTCCTTTTTTGGAATCAAACGGAGCGATCATTTTCTTCGATACGCTACGGGAACGCACCACTTTCGTTGGCTTCAACTCGCTTTCGAGGACCCAAACTGCCGACTGATATTTTCTTTCAGGTTTATAAGAATAAATCCATGATTCGTCACCTAAGATGATGTTATAGACAGGTTTTGACTTCCCTCCATCGAAGCGTTTCAGAGTAGACCGACACCTCTCAACACGAGCCGCCTTTTGCTCTTCAGACAAATTATGGGGTACCCAGCGGGAAAGTAACTTTCTGACGCCCAACTCATTATGTAAAATATTATGAATTTCGGTCATTCCAATCCCTATGAAAGCCTGAATCTGTTCGTATGTCACATATCGACCATCTTGTAGGATTTTTTGCACAGCCGTAACGTTTTCAGGCGTTACTGCTGTTTTTGGTCGACCCCTAGAATTTACGGTGCTCAGAGAGGCACGACGTCGTCGAAACTCCCAATACCAGCGATAAATAGTCGTTTGGCTTAGTGCTTCCACATTATATATAGAAACAAGCTCACTGCGACACTCATCTTGAGATAACCCTCGACGAAAGTTGTGAAAATTATCTCACGGAAATTTTCACGCCTGAGCTCCAATTTTGCCTATCGTCTTGTCAAATTTAAACTGGCATTACGAAAAAATCCAAGCTTTTTTTTAAATTGTATAAATGTCATTACGGTTGCAAGTGGCCAGTACTCACGTAATGAAAAAAGGTTTTATGCTAAGTCAATCCCAAGTACTCAATTCCCGATCATTTCGGTGTGGCCCTCGTATGTGGGTAGATAAAGTAGTGTATGTAACTGTACATAATTAGACATTAAAACACTTGTGTGATGTTATTATGAAACTCGCCTTCGTGTTTAATGCCCTTCATTATGTACAGTCACATAAATTACTATTATGTACCTAATTATAAATGAAGGTCCATAAACTCTTTTACTGAGTATAATGGATTTTCCAACAAAAGGTTTTTCAGCTTTCGTTGTTTGATGTTTCGTCGGATGGTTCATTCCTAAGTTCGGAGGGTAGACGTTCGTAAAAGGTGGGACCAATCACGCGCGGGTTCTTCCATGCAAGTGCCATGCGACGGGGAACTGTTCTCAAACGCCGCGAGTGGCGGAGCTGCTTGCCGACTGCATGCACGCTGGCGAACATGTCAATATTTTTTCTGACAAATATAACATGTCAAAAGCAATATAATTTTACCGAGTAGCATAGAGGTAAATTACAAATAACAGGTTCTTTAGTTGAGCGTCGGATTGTTCCGATTTGAACGTATGACCGAGCTCTACCCAAAAAGTTGCGTAGGTACCAAACTCACATGCAACTATATTTTATGCGATGTTTTTTTACCTTCATTATTATTGATTCGAGGCTACTGCAATAGAGCAAAATCTTCGAAACCGATTCTTGAAATACGAGCGGTAGAATTGAAAACGAGTGGTGTGGACCACTCGTCTTTAAATTTTCTATCGCTCGTAATTTAAAAAATACAGTTTCACAGATTTTGCTCACTTCCGAGTGAAACTTTCGAGCGCTCGAAAGTCAAAAATCGGCCCCCAGCGCACGAAGCCGAGCGAGCGAAGCGAGCGTGCCGCGGGAGCGGACGGCGAGTGCCAGAATCGACTTTTTTAATATTTGTAAAAGACATTCCAAAACACAAGCCCAGTGAAAAAAAATCTATAAAAAAAAAAACTGTATATGATTTGTCCGAAGTAAAAATGGCATCATTGTAAACCATTCTATTACTTGAAAGATGGTGTTTTAGAAAGTGTCTTTATAAATAAAATACGAAATGTATATTACTCTAAGTAAACCATTCTACTACTCGAAAGGTAGCATTTTAAAAAGTGGCTTTATACAAAAAAAAAACATACAGTTGCTAATCGTGAGGTTGGGAAATAAAACGAAATCTTTTGATAAGTAAGACACATGATCATTCGGCGAAATGAAATTCTGCGAATAATTTGTTGCGAAGTGATAATCGGCAATAAAAATTTCAGCGATAAATAAGAGAGCCAAATAGAGTATATATCGAGTCGAATCGGAATTATAACATAAATAAACTACAAATATTGATATACTCGCTACACTGTCCTATATTTCCCTCATCCAAACTATATAATTGAAATCCTTAGCCGCCATAACCCGGGTGTTAAAAATTGCGTCAATTTGAAATCGGAAAACGCAAACAAGAAAATAATTTTGAATTTAATTCGTTCGTTTGTGAACGCGCAGATTACAGTTTGTATTTATCCTGAAGATTGCTAGGGTGAGGAAGCAATTTATCCGGTAAAACGAAGTTTCAAATTTTAATAGACCGTCCCTGGCAACTTAAGGGGTTTGGCCTTTTGATCCAGTGGTTTACAAATTGATGTTACTCAAATTTCACTTCATTCTGCTGATACTGAATAAGATCGTACCTATACGATCGTGCCACAGATCTAACAGTATAAATTACACCGTGTAAATGTACCTACGACACCATAGAAATAGAATACCTAATTATCAATTCCGTAGCAATTCATTACAAATATTTTTAAGGAACGAAAACTCCATACTTGTACCCTTGTTTTCGCTCGAATACCTATTGCTGGTATTCCGTCAATAGTAGAATTCGTAGAAGGAAATCCACAAGACGAAGTTTTCCGATTACTCTTTTTTAAACTTATTCATTTCTATGAGTGCTACGTTGCACTTCTCATGATATGGTCGCATTTACCAAGTATAAACGAAAACCAGTGAAAATGAAGCTCGCTGGTTTAATTAAGCAGAAAGATGAAAATAACTCTACCTAAAAGAAGATCCTTTGGCAGCTTATCAAGAAAAACTAAGGACCAGGACAATCTCACAACGCAATCACGAGTGTTAGTGATCCGAGTACCTACCCACATCGCTCGCCATACGTATGTAACAACAATGGACGAACAATGAGCCGCATTTAATCCAACTTTCTTTTTGCCCTTAGTCGGCAAACAGGAGAAAGGCCACACCCACATAGGGAAAACATGACGGTCTCTAATTAATTAACGGCTATTTCTTTATATTTTGTGACGCAATCAATCTTTTATGAGATTACGAGTTACTTTGACTTAACGGTCGGGTGTTATCGACTGACCTCATTGAGCTAACAAAATATGATGAACTATAAATAATAATTAATCGTATTATCTATTAACTTTATCTTTTTGGGTATCGAAGGCACGAATCTTACGCTACAAAATGAAAGAATTCAAATTTCTTCAACTGTATGTATTACAGCTATCTAGTTTGAGTATAGACGTTTATGGTCATATACTCATAGGCTCACGGGTGGGTAAAAACCAATTAATGACGTTTATAATTACATAGGTTACCCTCCAGCAAAAAAGTCTCAGGTGAAGTCGAGAACAAAGTCTAGCAACACTTATTAGCTATGCCGTTTAATTCGACGAGTTCTTTCATATTACAAACCGACTTGGACAGTATTTATTCAAACGCTCCAAAATAAAAGGATTTGCAAAAGATTAAGTGAAAGATCAAAGACAAATAGGCAACTAACTGTTCATGTCTTCATGCCAGTGCCGCCACTTGCTTCCGCAGAGTTGGCGTAAAGCCTCAAATATTTGCTCCTTTGAGGACCCTCTTTTTACCTTAAATAAGGGTTGGGATTCCAAATATTCTTTTGTGTGGTTTATTAAACAGGGTTATTAATATTAAAGTTTGAAGGTGCTTCATGTAAAATTTGAGTAGGGAGTGCTTAGGATCAAACAAGCAGCTTTTTGTCACAGAGTTGGTGACGAAATTAGAGGTGGTATTTTAGGCACTCAGAAATAATTAAAGGATGTTTGCAGTTGTTTCACTTATGCACAGTATATGAGTTAACCAAGAAAATTATCTTCCCGAGAATCTCGACGGCTTTAAAGTATTTCCATACTTTAGTAAAAATAACAAATTTTGTCAATGGGCGTTTTCCAAAAAAAAGATTTGGGTCAAATATCCCTGTCCTTTGCCTTGTGAGTACTTTTTTCCTATGAATTACTTTACCAACAATTAAGTTAGTTTATAAAAGTCATGCAGCAACATACTTACCATTCATGCTAAGAAATTACCTCAAACCTTACTCAAACATAAAATTTAAGTTCATAAACCGAAGAAACGACGCGGAGTTTTGGGTGTCCTGCGTACACTTCGCATGCTTCGGAGTGAAATATTATTATACCTGTCTTCTTCTAGGGCCGGATTTGATTGCTATTTGAAAGATAATATCATCTTAATTTGGTTTTTAACTTTATTATTTAGTGTAAAGAGTTCAAAAAAAGGGAAATTACAAATATATTACATTATTATTATATATTATATTATTAAATTACATATTTTTGAATGTTCTTAAAAATTTGCGTGGTAGAAAATTCCGCAAATGCTTTTATCAAATTTAAAATAAAAACTACTAAATCAGTTGCGGTTTTTTTTAATGGGATCATTACCGTCGTATAATAATTTCTGATATTTAGGTTTTGGTAGGCAGTTACACTAGAAAACGTAAGAAGTTGGTTGTGCGTCACGCTGTGCCAAAAAGTAGTTTCCTTTACGAACTGGCTACTCTCAAGCTTAAAAGCCACCGTCTGACTAAAAGGTTATGAATTTTGACAGATTGATATGCGTATTTAATTTATCAAACATATGATTTGGTGGACTTGACAGAAGCACGTGGAGCTTACGTTTAGTCCATTAGAGAAAATTCTCTTTAACCGAACAATTGCCTCGCGTGTGATATCCATGGACTTGTTTCTCTAATAAGTCCATGGGAGTATCTCTAAATAACTCGAAATTGGCGAAATACACCTTAACAGGAGCGAAAGCCATTAATTAAGGTTAGAATTAGAATATGATTTGGTAAAACCTAAATGTTCTAGCTGTTATTTTGCTTAAATTAACAACCGGCATACCTACGTCACATCCATTACGCTACGTGTTGTATTTGAGGAATGAAAATTGTGACGTAATTGAATACAATGGCATGATTTACATGTCGGCGGCCTTAGAGTGCATGGACTGCTTTCTAAGCCAACGATATATAAATAATGCAACTTCTTTTTAAATTGAACAGCAACAATAATAAAAAAAAAATTATGATAATTGATGACGTTGACATTTAAGTATTTTTGGTCACAATAATGAATGAGTATTGCATAAATTTAAGTTAAAGTGCAGTTTGAGTGTTGATGCTGTTTTTTTTGTTCATACTGTTTTCATACCTCTATAATTCGTCAAAACACCTGATTCTTGACAACAACCTTTCCTTGCTATTTTTGTAAGACACGCCAGCAATTTAATCTGCGAGAAATGGCATAATGCATGGTTTGTTCTAATTGGATTTGTTTTACTTGCGTCTCTATTCTAGGCGGTAAAATTCAAATCGTGTTTGACTTGTTATCGTATTGTCAACGTTTTGATAGCTCTTATTTCCTTGACAGTAGTGGCGGCCGAGTTAAAAACAATTCCATTACAGGTTAAATACGATATAGTTTTTACCGCCTAGAATGCCCGGCCCTGTAGTGGAACAGCCATGTTTGACGATACCGGGTGTCCCAAAAACCAACGCCAAAACTGAGAGGGCTGATAGAGCAGCTAAAAAGCTATCGATGGATGTATGCGTGTGCGTGTATGTGTTCAGCGATTTTTACTAGTTTCGGAGATATTGATCATTTTAATCTGAATTTTTGTAATGTTCTTATGTCCATGTCACGAAAAATCATTAATTTCAATGTAAAAAGTTTGATTTATCAGAAATCAGCAAATGGGTTCAAAAACTATGCTAATTCGTTATGATTCTAATTTTATAAGATACCACTGAAAAACGTATGAAATAAAACATGAAATTAATGATTTTTCGTGACATGAACATAAGGGAAAATTACATAAACTCAGATTAAAATGATCAATATCTCCTAAACTACTAAAAACCGGTGAACATACACAAGGGTTAAAATCGATAGCTTTTTAGCTTCTCTATCAGCCCTCTCATTTTTGGCCTTGGTTTTTGGGACACCCTGTATTTGATAAGAAGAAGAGAAGAAGTTGAGCAGCCACTGACAAACTTAGATAATATTGTACTTAGGTTATTTTCACACATGTAAACCTTCCATATAATTCCTAAACGTGACAAATGTTCCATTAACGTCACTTTGTTCTTCTATGACTGTGATGGATTTTATTAAAGTTTATATTAATTATTAAGGATTTTGAGCACTGTTTAGGTCTCAATATGTGTAATAATAATTGTAATTTGGGATAATTCCGTTACGCCACGGAACTTTTTTTGGAAAACGCCCCAATGCCAAAATAATGATGACAGAATAGCATTTAATTATGCTATAAGAACGGTGTTTTTAATGATAAAGTTACTCGATGATATTGACTAATCTACATCGAATTAATGTCAGTATCGATGAACTCAGGAATTTTAATAAGTGTTTATGCAGAACCGGTCCCGCGATGCCCGGACCATATATCAACCTTCATTACTAGTATTTCACGTCATCGGCACCAAAAGTTCCCCACCTCATGAGTTTACAGTGATGTCTTCAGTAGACACAATCACAACATGGTACATTAAAAAACGAACGTAAACCTAGTTATTAGCAATAACAGCGCTGATGCTTCAGCGCTTGCACCCTTGAAGCTACGAATTAGGCGAAGTATTTTTCCGTTCATCGTTGCGTCGTTCGCGTTAAGTATTGCTCTAAGCGCTGAAAGTGCTGAGTGCAATCAATCAAGTGGCCGAAGCTGCGCCAATATTCCGCCAGGTGCTTGTTAACTCTAGCACTTTATTTTGTTTTGTCCGACCATCTAAACGTAAAAGTTTATTAACGTCCCGTGTGCTGTTGCGACTGTTAAGTGAGGCTAGTGGTACTAAAATAGTTATTTATGCAACTGTCACGTAATTAAGACTTCCGATAAGAATGGCGAAGCAAGAATACGAAGCGTAGCCAAGTCTCCTTATAACGAGTACCTATTTGTTTCTTGAGATACTCCTCTCAAGAACCAAATAAGTACTTGTAATCTCTTCTTTTTTCTTTGCACGATCTCATACCATGTATTTGAAGGTTGTACAAAATATATGTACCGTGGCATACAAAGCCTCTTTTTTAGGCGGTAAAAACCATATCGTCTTTGACCTATAACATACAGTGTGTGACATCCATAAGAATATAAATTTTAAGTAACGATAGCTTGAAGTGTTGAGAAGCGTTTAAAGAAGGAATTAAGTTAATAGCTGCAATAAATTTAGTGTCATTCATTTTTAAAGGGTCCATCGAGCAGCAATGTATAAAATTAAGTCTAAGTTAACTTCGAGTTAATTGAGGAATAATTGAGCTATTTTTGATGCATTACGTGGCGAATTAGTTAGTATGAAAAAAAAAGTACAACTTATGCTAACAATAGATACACATGTTTTTAATTTAATTAGGATGCATATTAACTGTTGTCAAAACATATGTTCGTATGGATGTCACACATTGTATATATAGTAAATAAAAGCTATCAAAACGTTGATAATACCATATAACAGGTCTAAGACGATATGGTTTTTACCGCTTAATTAGAATAGAGGCCCGAACTTTTGTTTTAAAGTTACAAAAAAAAAAAGATATAAATATATTGTCGTATACCTACTTATCTATTGTCGTATCTTACTCTTGGATTTTTCAGATAAAAAGTTGTTCACTACAAATCTATCTTCATTATTGAAAGTTGTGTTGATCGTCCTTAATTTTACTGCTATAATTAACCTTTCGTCTGTGTTTGATAAGGATCCTGACCAAATTTTGGTATCACTTTTTGTACTTTTTTTCGATTTCTTTTTGTGGATTATTCCAAAATTAGAAGAGACTCGAATTCAGTATTTTTTTACCCTTCCACAGACGAAGGGTTAACTCATTTTTTTCAGTGGTCTGTTTACTGTATGTTGTTTTATTTCACATGCAACTATGTATATGTTTCCAATTACAACAGATACACCGAGACGAGCGCAGTTGAAACTTGACATTGACGAATGCGGTCGCCGGTCATCGTTAGTTGCCGACAGGTTCTCAATAGACTGCGCTTTTGAAGAGTACCTAGAAGCCTTTATATCGCTACGTAGTTTAGTTTGCATAGAGAAATTTATGTAATGTACGTATGCTAATAGCTGCCCTTGTCATAGGCTAAGAACTATGATTTAAGAAGGGGAACTGTTGCATGTACTCATATATATTTTGAAATTACATTACCAATTGCACCTAGACTATTAAAAATTAGGTACACTACTTTAATTAAATATCGCTGTCGCTCTAGAAAGAAAAAAGACGAGAGAGAGAGGTTTTCAAAAAAAGTGTACATAGTTAAGGACTAATATTAAGAAACGGTAACTTTAGTCAGTTGAGTCAAGAAAATTAACTATACCTCTAATATAAAACAAATCGTGGTTTCTCAGACAAAACCCCTGTAGCAAGTGCAACCATAGTACTAACGGGTGAGGAATCTGTTATTCGTTTATTGTTTTTGGAATACCGCCTATTGGCTTATAAGCGCAGTATTTATATGAATAATTAATTTTCGTGATTCACCTGACTAAAATTACGGTTTCTTAACTTTAGTCCTTAACTATGTACACTTTTTTTGAAAACCGCCATTTAACTAAATTACTTATAAAGATTCTATGGCTCTTTTCTATTTGCTCCTCTAAAACTTAACAAATTAAGAAGATATAAGAAGGACGTAGTGACATAATTTCCTTATACCGCCATCAATTTCCATTTTACCCCGTAATCACGTAACCTTAAAAAATCGAACATAGGTCTATTTAAGATTTATACACTTAACTTTTAGTTTCATATTTATTTTAAGTTATCCGTTTTATCAAATAATACTTTCCGTTGTTATGTTCGTTTGTTTAAATGTTTGCTCATCTCTTTGGATTACTTAGTTCTTTTCATAACATAGAAAATTTGTAAATAGCCTTACCATCAAAAAAAAATGTTGTTGTTTTTTTGGATGGTAAAAGATGGTAAAAAAAGTGTTGTATATATATTCATTGTAGTCTTGTTTCTATACATAAACGTGCATCGCTTTTTCCAACCTATCACACTATCGTTTCACCCGCCCGCAAAATATTGGCTTGGCCGGAGCGGGCCTTTGTTTGTACGCTGCATTTATTGCAGGCGGCAAGGGTCGGGCCAAAAACTATCCTCATCTTTATGCGCGCCCAGTACACGGCAATTAGGTGACCCATTTGCCAGAGTGCAGTGAAGTAACAACTTAACGATACACTTTATGGCAACGAGACAGGGAGCCCTGGTGAAAAAGGGTATAAGCGCAGTATAATTATTTTAAGGCTCAGAAGTTTAGTAACCGTATAATTTATTTGTATAATTATGGTTTTAGGGTTCCGTAGTCAACAAGGAACCCTTATATTATCGCCATGTCCGTCGATACACGCTGAAAAAGTTGTAAATTATTTTGTAATACTACATCGAGTGACCTAACGTTGCCTGCCCCCCCCCTACATCCAAAACTACAAGTAATAAAAATGGATGGATTTGCATGGGGTTTCACAATCAGTTAGATAATTTTTCACGGAAGGCTTTTATGTATAGTAAAATCGAAGCGAAGCGAGGGCAAGTCGCTGGTTACTGCATAGGAGCCAAAACCTTAAGATTAAATTTAAAGTATACGATATGCCTCATTGAATAAAAAAACCCTTACGTTGTATGGAAGGTAGGTTTTATATTGGCCGGAACATAGTTATGTAAAAAGTCATCTTCGTTACTTTGATGTTTAAAAAATATTGTGACATACAGGCAAACAGCAAGACATAAATAAACAAAAGTTCCTAGTAAAACAGAGGGAACAAGTCAGCATCCATTTAATTAAAGAAAACAAAATGTGTTAAAAAGTATTTGTAGCTGGAGTAGAACAAAGCGGCGCTCGCAGCACTAAACCACGACAATTACCTTGGTTTTGACTGCAGAACAATACAGACACTCGCCGGCAACGATGCGGCCATCACGGTAAAATTACTTACACAATAAACGACTATGCTCGAGGGAGATTTATTTGCAAACTTTTTATTACACTATGGCTGTCAGAGTAAAACACATGAAATAAGGTGTTATTCGACTGCTCTGGAAAAGGGGAATATTTTTGATCTGGGGTTCTATTCTACTCGGTTAAACAATTTGTTTATATTGGAATTCCTAATCATCATTTGTCCTAATGCATCATTTGCCCGAATTTTCATTTATCCTAAACCTGAATGTGTTTAGTGTTGTTTTTAGAAACAGTTACAGTAGAAACAGTCAAAAAATCCCTGAATCAGCTGAAAACCAGTTTATGACAAACAATAATTCGGACAAACGATGCGATCCGAGTGAGACCCTTTAACCATTATTGCTTTTGCCATGTTATTGCATTTTCAATGTTACAATAGCTCTTATTAACTTGACAGTTAAATAAGCCGAGCTAAATACAATACCTAACATGTCAAAAGGGATATGGGTTTACCCAGTACAATATTATAGAGGACATGGTAGCACGATTACTATGCTACTTCACAAAGTGTAAACAAGCCTTAAGGTATTTAATGTAACCACATTTAAGGATTTTAATTATTCGTTTTATTAGAAAATTAACGATAATTAAAGAAGGCAAATTTTAACAACTGAGTTAATTTAATACACTATTCGTCATTAACTGGGCCACAATGAACTGTTTTGTATTACCAATTTGAAGTCAGCCTGTAGATGGAAGGTACCTATAGGCTACTTTTGAATTACGATTATCGAAATCTACGCGGACGAAGTCGCGGGCAGAAGCTATGTATAATAAATTGTAGATTATGTACAGGGTGTTACAGAAAACTCACATAAACTAAAGCGAAGCGAGGGCGGGTCGTTAGATAGGTACTAATATGAATGGCTTTAAATGACGATTACTAAAATAAACACACATATTTATTAACATGAATAGGCAACTTACATGAAAATATCAAAATAACATCGGGATTAAAGTTTTTTTTTCAGACTTGTTTTGTTCATCTGCTATTGATGTGTTCCTCTAAGTTAACACGTAGCTCGCGTAGTTGCTAAGGGAAATCATAGCGTAAACTTTAAGGTAATTAGTTAGATGTTGCAATTCGGCGCCACATTTGCAAGCGTTAGCTAACTGAGCTCAATACTAGAGTTTGCTATCTTGGTTCAAAGTGGGTTTGGAATGTATCTTTGATTATTAATGTTAGTGCAATGCTTATGATTATAGTTTTTATTATATCGTGTGGAGGTTGTATTTACAATAGTTTTTTGTAGTCTTATTAAACATGCAGCTCACATTTGTGTATGTGTTGTTGAATTGGTCTTTATCCAAGGAGTGGAGCGGAGGTGTGGAGGATTGTCATAGGTAATGTTTGGCCATATTGATCCTGTAATTACGATTCTGAAAAACCTGTATAAACGTTTGATAATTTTATTTTTTTACGTATTCAATTGAATGTAACGTAAAGTTTAAAATATTCAGTTCTCTTTAGTTTAGAGGTCAATAATATCTATATAGGGTTTTCAAAGTATGCTTTTTAATAAGCTTGTTTATCTCGGAAAATAAGATCCTACTCACAGGAACATCTATGTTATATTAATGATTTTGTAAGGTATGGTTATCTCGGTACATACGAATAAGTTTACTCACACATTATCCAAGTTGCACCCAACTATTATACGTAACTCTAATGCCACTAAACTATAGAGTCCGAGGCAAAGATTTCCCGAGGCGAGTAATCTTTCGCCCAAGTCGCCAGTGCCGCCTCAGGCGAATGTAACTTGCACAGGGGGATGTTTAAAAATGTAAAGTGTAGTTGCCACCGACGAACATCGCGGGCGACCCGATAAACATCCCCGGGCGGCCGCGACGCTTTATTTACGTGGCGTGCCCCACTACGTGATGTATTAGGCTGTACGTCGGGCCTCGAGGCCTGGTATTAATCAGATCTCTAAGTCATGGACAGCTGCGAGACCACTTAGCTAGTCTATTGTTTTAAATGTAATCGCTTTAGTCCATATATGATGTTAAATTCACGTAATGTATTAGGAATGTGATTTTGTTGTTCAAGCCAGGACTCAAACCCAGAACTAACCCTTTACCATGGGAACTCAACTGGACCACCTAGCTTTACCTTAACTTTGAGATTGATCATTTTTTTTTATAGTGACACTAAAAATCTTTAAAAATGCTTCACTAATAAGGCCCACTTGCACAATAATAACTATTTAGTTGAAGCAGTAAAACTTGATTTAAATTTGTCAGTTTTATACATTTGGACAAAATCTGACTTGCACATAACACTACTACTACATTAAAATGTTTAGTGCTGGGGGCAAATCCCGTTTCATTTGAATTCTTCGAGGGTTTCCGATGCGTACCCCACGTTATTTAAAAATTATGATTTTTCAAGCAAATATTCTCAAACGAAGAAAATTAACTAGGTAAAATGAGAGTAGGAGAATCGCTGTAATTTAGTTCATTAATTTGCTGCATTTTAAGCACCCTGTACTTATAGCTCAAATTAGGCTGAAATGCCGTCGTGACGCTCTCGACTCTTTCAAATTGCATTACTGCTGAGTGTATGTATTTTTAATACGTCTGACTGTTTTTCCTACTAAGTGTGGCGTAATACCGTAATTACAGCTTAGTGTATGAAGAAATTTAAAAAGGGAGGTATTCTGCAAGAGCTTTAATTAAAGATGATCAAAATCGCGAAGAGGGCTAGCCTGGATGAATCAACTGAAACCAACTTTGTAAGTTTTTAAATTAATATTTTTATTTCTGCGACTGCGAGATTTAATTTGATTTGGTTATCGACTCCTTGCTTTGTTGAAGAATCGATGTGCATACATCATTGGCGATGCGTTTAGCTCAGTTGAAAATGATAAAGCTATTAGCGGTTCCGGGTTTGATTAGGTACCGGTATAGGCAAATATATTTTGCGTGATGATGATGAGCGCTTGTATTGTTTCTGCGTGTTAGTTTACCGCGGGCTTGATATTTATTGATTATTTATAATATATATTATATTTATCAATAATGGAAAAAAGCGATGTTTTTTTTGAATAGACTGTTTTTGCAACCGTTATTAAAGCCATGTCGACGAATTGTAATTATAATTTTTCGTCACATATTTGTAGTTTTTACGATAGTGATAATTAAAAAATCATGACTCTAGAACGTCGAAAATGATTTATTAAATACCAATTTAGAGTATCTTTATTGTTACGAAGGCAGTTAAGTGCGGCACACTAAACTCTAGCCCCCTTAGTAATAATAATCATTCTACACATGCGGCTTGTGGCCCGACTTTACAAGGCGGTCATACAGCGACTTGCGTGTCCAATATTACAACGCATTCAGGATGCTATTGGGGCTGCCTTGGCGCTGCAGCGCGTCGGGCATGTTCGCGGACGCGCACACGGACGGCTTCCCCGCCATCATGCGCAAGCGCTGGGCAGCGTTGCAGGCCCGGCTCCGAGGCAGCAGCAATGGTATCCTGAGTGTGTTCGTGGATCGCTGGGTTTCGGCACTATTACAGCGGTGGTCACAAATACGTGTGTCCCGCCAGTGACCAGCGTTTTGATTTTTAACTTTAATGTGTGTAATCAAACTAACATAGAATAGGCATGTTACTAACAATATGGATGTGTATATCTGATATAAATCGTTTTTAATTTAATTTAATTAATAAACGTTGAGTAACGGTGGTATAGCTATACATTTTTTTTTCCTTATCTGTCAAATTCAAATGTCACTATGTAGGTAAGGACAAAACATTGTATAACTATACCACCGTTACTCAATGTTTATTAGTAAGGGGGTAAATATATATTTTTCAGTTAGATAGCTTTTATTCATCTGAGTAAAATGTTCATAATAGGCTCAGTAAATAATCCTGCAACGATTTTATTTTACACTTGTCTTAATTCTCTTTTCATTTATGTACACTTTTATATGTATAATACATACTAACCAACTATGAGAGTATTAGTAGGTCGCATTGTGGAATTTACGACTCTTAAGTAGTCAAGTTTCTTTA
This sequence comes from Acleris literana, assembly GCA_946894065.1. NCBI lineage: Eukaryota > Metazoa > Arthropoda > Insecta > Lepidoptera > Tortricidae > Acleris > Acleris literana. The sequence goes on from OX335669.1 coordinate 16,426,963, forward strand.
TTGACTTGGATGCTCGTTTGAAACCTGAATATATATTTTGTTACGAGTACTAGCTTATCTATACTCAGTCGACCTAAAGTTTATTTTATTTTCCGAGAAAAATATTTTCAAGTTTCAATGCAACTCACTTCTGCGTTTGCAAACCTAATCGAAAATTGGAATTCTTAAAACAAATTATTTATTCAAAACAGTGCCAAATTTTAAAACCATTTCATATCCGGGTAACGAAAAATAAAATCTTAATTGAAGATTTATTTTAAAATGTCGCTAGTTTGAATTAAAGTGAAGCAATTTTCAATCATTTTTTGTGTTTTAATACACCTAACCACGTATATAAACCTAACCACAGGTATTTTTGGAAACCTCAATGTAGTCTGATTTAGCTTAGGCTAAGTAACTACAATTGATAATTCGGACCCGCCATACCGTATTAATTATTATAGACTATATGTTTTTATATTTAATTCCGACGACCTCAATGTCATTGAAGATAATTTGACAATAAAAAACCAATTAAATTTAAACATAGCAATGAAAATAATTAAGAGAAATCACACCTTCGTCATCTTTGTATGATTTTGCTTTTAACATAATTATTTTTGTAATTGTCATCTGTTTTGTTTGTCCAATAAAGTGTTAACATGACATAGTATAACATAGCATAACAAATACTGAACCCTCCTTAAGTAGCTGGTAAATTCAAATTTGCGAATTTGTAACTCCCTGTAATTTGAAACGTCAGACAGAATTACTTTTTTTAATCTCGGTAGGCAAGGCAACGCCAACGGTGAGCGATGGTATGCCCGGCGCATCAATTAATTTACAGTTTGTGATCACTTAGAAGGTGCTTCGGGTTTGTAATTCTCCCTCCCTCGCTCTTAATAAGAGCGTATGAGAGCGAGTGAGAGATAAGTACAAACCCGAAGCACCTAAGAGCTATCGTACTGTATTTTTATTTACCAAAGGCCTTTAAGTATGATAAAATAATGAAACCATCATATACTTACTTAAAGCCCCACAGTCCATAATACATATACTAATATTATAAATATAAATGCGAAAGTAGTCATGTTTGTTTGTTTGCTACGCTTTCTCAGTTAAACTACTATATCAATTTTAATGAAATATGGTATGGACATTTTAGCCTGATTTAAGATTAAATCCTGAGAAAAGGACATAGGGTACTATTTATCTCGAAAAGTTGGACAGTTCTCAAAAGAATAGCGATAAACGACATCTACGTAGATAGAGTCGCAGGCATCACCTAGTTGATAATAAATCTACAAAATCAATCGATGAAAGCGCCTACATATTAGACTCCTTAGTTAGAAGTCGTTATAATTAGTATTTTGATGGATAGTCTTTTTTTCTTCGGAGTTTTACAAATAAAAGATGTAAGTACCATTTTTTTAAAAGACATTTTATTTATTAAAAATATTTGTGTAGGTAGTTAGCCGAAAAAAAATATCTTATTTACCCGACTGCTGAAGGAGAAGGGTAATGTGTTTATCAACCTATATATTATGTATGTATGTATGTTTGTTCCTTTGTGGCGCACTAGAAACTAAACGCATGGACCAATTTTGATGATTCTATGTCAATTGATTTGTCTTAATCTTGTGAGTGTCACTAAAGATATGACAGTAATCAAAATTCAATATGGCGGCAACCAGACACCATATTGTAACAAAGAAAAAAAAAGTTGACGTAGGTACTATGACAAGTGGGGTAGGTATCATTGAATAAATAGGTGTGTGAAAATCATCTTTAGGTTTCTTTCATAATTCTGCATTCTGAATTTGAATGATCATTTAGGATTTATAACGATTTGGTTAGTAACAGTCGGGTTTTTTAAAGCTTGCTTTTTGTTAGACTTGTTAAATGTACCGAATAGTACCGATCTTGCAGTAAAACTGCTAAGTCACATAGGTAGTCGTGTGTCGTGACTAAAGCAACGAGTATAAAGCGCCTAGTTTTAAATATTTATAATTTCCTTGCAGCTTGAGTCCATATACGAGTACATATATTATGCGGCGCATTGTAAAGGGAGTTTTACGGTAGCTACTTATATTCATGGACTCGGATCCGCTCAACGGTGTTATTCTTAATCGAGTACACATCATCTAAGACTAATAGTTAGTTTTGCTGGTGGCTAGACCAGCAGGCTTGTTGTCTAATGCAGTCGCAATCGCAATCGTTTTCATTTTGACAGCCTGAAGGCGAGTCTGCTTTCAAAATAAAAACAATAATTGTACCAACTTGAAGTCGATTGCGATTGCGAGTGCGTCAGGCAATAGGCAAGCAGCTGGTGATTCTCTCAAGCGTATCACAAGCAACTCGACGCAGCTAATATTAACCGGCAAGTATAAATTGTCCCGTCAGGGCGCGTATTATGGTCGCCTGTACCGCGGTGGATAAAGGATCTGTCGCTCTCGCACCTATATACTATACTGGTCAGGTAGTGACAGATATTTTATCTACTAGACATCGATAAACACGACCATAATATGCCTGCAGGACGTACGAAAATAATTTAGCGCGTGCATTCTCAATTAGGCAGCTATATACGACGTAGAGCTTGACTCACTTCTCACCTCAAGTTGTTAATTTTTTTAGAGAACGAGTTGTCAACAGAGTCCATCTAGATAGCCATCATCATCTTTTCCACTAACTTACCACCGCATTTTGGCACTTTCGGTTATTCGTTGTTTCAGTTTATTTATTTAAACTTTATTGTATGTACAATACACAAAATCGACGTAATACCTATAGTGTTTGAATGTGAAAGCCGGTGAAATTACGGTAAATTTTCAACGCACTTGCAACGTTGACATTGTAGAAATCATAAGGCCGCTTGTAGACGTCCGTCAATAAACGGATATCCTTGTATACATGTAATTTTTTTACCGGATGCATTTTATATTCTAGTTCCGTCTCTATGCTTTAATTTGTAACCGGTCGTCATAGAGTTAACACGTGTGTGATAATGCCGAACAATAAGAAGAATGAGTTTTATTTTGGTCTACTATTTGTACAAGAAGAAGCACGGAGAAACAAAAAAAACCTAAAAGGTAATTATGGGTGCACCGGCCTATTCTCAACTAAAGTTAGCAACAATTCAATGTCAACATTCGTTTTTAATTAAAAGACGGTGGCTAATTTACACCAATACACTGGCATGGATGACCGCTCTTTCTCACGCCGGACCGGTGTCCGTCGCGCCGAGGGGAGGCGGTGGTGCATCCGGTCGCCGGACCGTTAACCGGTGCGTCTACACACATCCATTGTAAGCCATACAACACCGCAAATCCGGCAAAAAAAAAACGGTCCGTTGTCCGGTGAAAACAACGGACGTCTACAAGCGGCCTTAGGGTTTATAGTCCGCTTATCAACATTATGTTCTCTTCATTCTTACTTGTCTTATATAGTAAACAACTTTCTAACCTCAAAATGAACCTTTTTTTGGGTAAAACGGCTCTTTTCTCGTAAATAAAGTAAACTGAATAAACATTTTGGACATCATTTGGCCAATGTATTGTCTGTGATTGCTTTATTTTGTTTAAAATAGCGGTTTTAGCGTAAAAAGGTTCATTTTGAGGTTAGAAAGTTGTTTACTATATAAGACAAGTAAGAATGAACGGACTATAGTCTGAGTAATACACACAGTCTGCTGTAAATAAATAAATATCGGGGGGCAGACACACAAATTCAACTAGCCCCAAACTAAGTACTAAGTACTTATTAATAAGGTATGTATGTAGGTATGGAGTTATCGCTCGTCGTTATTGGTCACATAGGATGAGGCCTAGAAGGTGCATTTGGCGTTCGTTATCGTAATCAAAATTGTATAGGATTGGAGTAAGCCGTCAGACGGCGACGTCGAGCGCCTACGTCTATTCTATACATTTTGTCAGTTTTCGAAAATCGTTTACTTTAGCGTTAAGCAACTTGTCTTGCCTCAATTTGTCCAGCCTCCTTTATTTCGTCAATGAATTCGAGTCGATGTTGACTTAACTGTGGTTAAGAATACCGCTCCACGACCCATTTTGCCTGAAGCAAGCGGTGTTTACTAGAGGCTAGAGCCAGCACCCATCGTTGAACAAACCTACAGACAGCCTTTAATATTCACATGATAATATTGCTTTCACTTCCAGTCCCCTGCAAGAGACCAGCCTTATAGTATAGAGAATTTTACCAAGATTTAGTATAATTTCTTCACTAAATTATGACCAACTAGCTTCTGCCCGCGACTTCGTCCGCGTAGATTTTGGATATCTGTACTTCCTCGAGAACTAACAATAGGTAAATATTATAATCTTACTAATATTTTAAATGAGAAAGTTTGTGTGTGTGTGTGCGTGGGTGTGTGTGAATCAATGATTTGGTTGAAATTTGGAATGGAGATAGCTTATACACTGGATTAACACATAGACTACGTACTTTTTATCCCGGAAAATTTAATAGTTCCGGAGGGCATATCAATTATCGAAATCTACGCGGACGAAGTCGCGGGCAGAAGCTAGTATAATATAATAGTATAGGCTATCTCCATTTCAACCGAATCCGTCCAGCCGTTGCAGCGTGAAGGAGTAACAAACACACACTCAAACTTTCCCCTTTATTACATTAGTAGGATCTATTATAGATTAATATACTAGTTGAATCCGAAGTCAAAGTCAACGATTTGTGTACCTACTAAATATATACTTGATTACATTGAAAACCTTCAAGACTACACAAATATTAGTGCACATCACACGAACATTAAGAAACTAGCGGTAGAATACTCGGGAGTATTTGTTCCTGATTCATGGATTTTTTACATAATATAGTAATTTCTAACAAGGAAAGGTAGCCAACTGTCCGGCTCCGATTTGGTGTATTTTGATATATGTTAGAGTGTAGTCTAAAATAACGGACATATATATTTTTTTAAGATGCCCAATCTCAACCTGATGGTAGAAATTGTCCTCCGAAGTACTGAAAAGTGACTAAACTCTATATCTTCCGTAGAGATTAAAAAAAAAAAATTGCTTGTTACGTACTGGTTTGATTATATGTTTAAGAATAAGAAAAAATAATGAGCACGTGTTTTGTTATATCGGCTCAAACTCATATTAAAAAAAAATACCAAAGAAAGTGTATCTTCGATGAGAAATATAACTGAAAGGTATTTTTTTTAAATATGACTTTTAGTCGATATAAAAAACACGTGCTCATTATTTTTTCATGTTTTTAAACAGGGTATCCCTCGGAATCTCTCAAAATGTTTGTCCTAACACATCGCTTGTCCGAATTTACATTTGCCCTAAACTGGTTTTCAGATGGGTCAGGCAACTTTTTAAGTTTTCCAATTATGTCTGCGGTTCGGTTAGGTAGGGTTGTATTGTAACAACACTAAGAAGTTTTAATATTTTTAGCGGAAATGGCTTTAGGATAAATGAAACTTTGGCTTTAGGAGAAAGGAAAATTGATTATATTATAATCAAACCAGTAGTTAACAAGCAAATTTTTTTAAAATTATCTGTAGAAGTTAGAGGGTTAAGTACCTTTTCAGTCCTTTGGAGGACAATTTCTCAAAAAAATACATGTCTGTTTATTTTAGACTGCTCTCTAATATAAGTATATCAAAATAAACTAAATCGGAGCCGGACAGCTGGGTACCTTTCCATGTAAGAATATGTATCGTTTTCTAGGCCCCATAGTTCAAGCCTAGAGTATAGTTTGAGACTTGGGATTTGTGTGACATTGTAGCCTGATATTTATTTAATTTTATTTGCCGGGGATCAAGTCCGAGACTGCTATAGTTTCATAGGTAGGTCTCTCAAAGCTAAGCTAACCGCGTTATCGTCCCCTCTATTATTATATTGTATTTCATCGCTCAAGATAAGGCATATGGGGTAGCGTTTATCTTTTATAAGCGCAAGTAAGCCGCTAAACCCCGAGCGTAACAACAGCTTAGTGGATTTATTTTATTACATTTACTTATTCAGGATCTGTTTATGTTGGTATGTCGACCGACCAAGTCGAGGCGGCACTCTCTTAATTAAAATAAACAAGGCTCTATGAATAGATAACGCTGTGAGTTCGTTTTTTCGGTTTGCTACGTTTTGTCTCCAAAGATTATCACGAAGATTTTAAATGTTGAATCACTATAAAAGTTTCGTTTTAGTTCAAGTTTTTAGTTCATTCATAGATAGGTAGGTTGTCTATCGTTGGTCTAGGATAGGGGTAAGTTTTAATTGTGCTACTTGTAAGACGTAGGGACGTGGTAGATGGGCAGGATGTACAATATTTCGGCGAGTATATCTAATTTGGCCAGATAGTATCCTTCAAAAACACGCAGTTCAAAGAAATCAATCGACCGATTAAAAAAGCCTGGAAGAGCTCCTGGTCCATGAAGACACTAATAAAGTGTAACCTTCCATTGACACTGAAGTGCAAACTCCTCGACATTTATATTCTTCCCGTTCTAACCTACGGCTTGGTTACTCACCGAAAGCGATGGAGCGCAGCATACTACATAAGGGCGCGTTCACATAGAACGTCCGTTTTTACAGGATCCGTTTTAACGGATCTAGATGGCGTATGTAGTTGAATGAGCGCGTTCACACCCAAAACAGTATTCTGGATCCAGTAAAAAAAGAAGATTACAAGGTGAAAAGATCCTGTAAAACGGACGTTCTATAATATGTAAACGCGCACTAAGTGTTCGAATTGCAAATAGAATCAGAAACACTGATCTGCGCTTCAAGACCGGTACCACGGATGTGGGTGTGAGAAGACACGAAAACTATTACACTTGGCAAATAATAATAACAACTTATTGGATCATGTGGCCAAATGTGACGTTATCTTTCAAAACGGACCTTATTGTCGATGGCGCTTACGCCATTATTAAAGATGCTCCGATATAAATACAACGTCGCGTGACGCAGTGCGGCGTAAGCGCCATCGACAATAAGGTCGCTTTTCATAGATAAGGCCACAAATTATTTTTTACAAGAATATTAACACAAAAATATATAAACAAACAAAACAATGTAATAAAGCTAAAAACAGAAACAAAACCTAAAAAATAAACCTACTAAATAAAAGGACAATGCCAGGTCTCCTTAGAAGCTTTGGCCTAAGAAAAAATTGTGACGGATAATAATTATAGAATTAGGTTTATTTGATGTACAAAAATAAACAAAACAATGCTGTGGTGTTAGTTTTTCTGAAGAACTTGTCTTATTGTACTTTACATTACTTACATACATTACTCGCAATTTGTCTTACCCACTTATAAAGTAGCTTAAGGGGCTACCATGGGCAGATGACCTTCGATCTGATCCTCTAAACTTTTAGTTGTTGTTAAAACCTATTTGTATTAATTAACACTGCTGTTCTAAACCAGCTGCCATTAAAATTTTTCTTTTACAAGTCACTGATATCGAGATTTATGCTATCAAAGTTTGTCATTTTTACTCTAAAAAAGTAGTTTTTTTGCCTTTATTTCCATATTTTTCACTTTAGAAAAAAAACCTTCGTTGATTTATTAGATATATTAATGAAGAATATTTAGATGTAGTTTCCATATCAATTGACGCCAAGATGAAAAAGTTATATCCAATTTTGTGTTTTTATAGTCATGTTTTTGAAAAATTATAAACAAATAACCATGGATTATTTTGAAATTCGGTTCGTCAAAATCAAAGATGAATATATGGATGATAATATATTTTTTTTTCAAAAATTTACCTTCAGTTTTGACTAAGTTATAAGAACTTAAACTTCATCAAAAACGTCTGTTATGGGCATGGTAGCCCCTTAATAGATAGCTCTATTTTTCTTATAAGTTCCCTAAATGTATAAGTAATAAAATACAGGTCATATCAACATCCTTCGTATCCGCTAACTTTTTTTAGGGTTCCGTACCTCAAAAGGACAAAACGGAATTATAGGATCACTTTGCTGTCTGTCTGTCTGTCCGTCTGTCTGTCTGTCAAGACCCTTTATCTAAGGAACACGTGGAGGTATTGACCGTATTGATTGTACTTCTAAGTTAACGTAAAGAAAATAGGGCCGCTTATGCCGCAAAAAAAGTAAATTTTGACTCTCTCCAGTTAACCTAAATCTCGATAGATGTCGCTGTCACTCGCTTACTACATCGCGCTGACGAAATTTCCCCAGCATATAATATAAGGCTCGGGAACTTACTCTTTGATAACCTATTTCACTAGATCATATGAGATTAATTACTGATTAGTTATACGTGTTGAAGTATACATAGTAGAGCTGTGTGTTTTAAAGTGTTTGAAGCCAAGATCTGGCATTGTCCTTTAAAACTTATACAAAGAACTATCAAAACACATACCTGAGGAATATGGTAACAAAGAAAACAGGCTAGTCAGTTGTTTGTAGTAATCTTTGGTAATTTAGCGAGTATTTCTTGACACAATTAACGTTAATTTGAAAAGAAAATTGGTATTTTGTATTCGATGAAATGCTATTTTCTGCTGAACTCGTGTTTTTTGCAAGACGGACATGTAATAACTAAAAAAATCTAACTGCAATGTTTGTCAATCGGTGATATCTTCTTCTTTACATGGTATAAAATGAAGCCGCTTTCGCTATCTGTTCGCTTAGATCTTTTAAACTATTCAACAGATTTTAATGGAGTTTTCAGCAATTGATAGAGTGGTTCAAGAGAAAGGTTTTTATGTATAATAAGTTCTGGATTATGTGAGGTTGTTACACAAAACTCACATAAACCGAAGTGAAGCGAGGGCGGGTCGCTAAATCGTTATATCGAAACTTTTTTAAATGTTGTCTTGCACCATAATTTTTTCCATTATTTAGTAGCTCTGGTGAAAATTTCGAGTATTAAAACGTTTTCCTGCTCAACTACGCATGCTATTTTTATTTATACTCTACTTTTTATTTTATATTCATTGTTTTATATAATGCTAGGTTAAGTAATACAGTGTCATACCGAGTAAGCAATATTTATATTTATATTTATATTTATTTATATTTGAGTTTCTTGTGGCGTTGCTTCTTAGCAACCTCTTGGGAAGCGCTGGTAGATTTTTGACGTGTTAAAGTGCCTTTGCTGTCTACTTACTGAATAAACATCTTACAATAAAAAAATGACTGGCTCCGCCCGGTGTTTTTTTTTTCATACAAACCCCTTACTGATAATTACGAACACAACAAAAAAAACATATTCAAATCGGTTGTTGAGCCGTTCTCGAGTAAGGGCGTGACCAAAACAGGGTTTCATTTCTGTCGGATAAATTACTGCCAAGGACAAATAGATAAAAAAATCTCATCAACCTTAACACAGTTAGCTCAACAGTGTTTCTTTAATCTTCAGGATCAAACCTATTTCAGAATGAAGTCCCATCACGGCTGTTTAACTCGATTTGCTTTTAAAGAACCTATTACAGGCCGCAGGGACCTATTTCGGCCCAAATGGCCCCGGTATGAAACGAGTTGATTTAAATAAAACGAAGTCTTTTTTAAAAATTATGTTAGACGTGGTTTCAAGTATCAATCAGCAATGAAAATCTCAATGAAAATTTACAAATTGAAAATTTCAAGTAATTGATTATTCAAGTGCTTTAATTCAGAAATCTAGACCAACATTTCTCTGAGCTTTCGGCGAAGTATTTTTCCAAATGGATTCCTTGGCACTTTCGAGACGAAATATACTCCACCACGAAGCTGCATGTATGGTGGCACCTGTAACATCATGGCATTTATGAGCGCTTTACATTCTCATCGAAATATTTAAACTAATACTAAAGAAGCTTACTAGAAATATTGAACCCCATTGAAAGTGCAGATTCAGCCTTGTTATAGTTGCAAAAGCCAGATCAAGGTCCAGGTTACACAAGATTTGGCACTCGTAGCATAATTAATTCCATTCCAATTTCCCAACCAAATCATTGTATGACCAGGGTTTGACTGCGACTTCCATGTAGCAATTTGTAGATACTTAAGTATAAGAAAAAAAGTTGGAGTAAGCTCTGACCTCCTTGCAGACGTACTGCTGGAGCTCATGCTCAGAGACGGTGGCAGCGGGCTCGAGCACCACAAAGGCTGCCGGCTCCTCACCCATGTCATCCACCGGACGACCCACCACGGCCGCTTCTCGCACATCTGGGTGCAGCTGCAGAACAGTCTCCAGCTCTACCGGAGCTATCTGTTGGACAATTACAAATATTAACATTGTGTCTCTTTGTGACTTAGTCTATGTCTACGTGTATAGTATATGGAACTGAAATTGTAAAATTATTATTGTATTGTATTTTTCTAGAATTAATCCTTGTATATTGACATCGGACAAGTCGCTATTTATTAGATGTTTAATTATTTTTGGATTCTTATTATTTTTGATTATTTGATTATTAATATTTATGTTGACGATCTCAATGTAGTTTCGTATTTTTGACATGCAATGTAATTTATATTGTGATATTACATTGATGAATAAAAAACTAAACAAATAAACTAAAGTAAGACGTTTAAAGAACATCGCACCCTGTATTGTAAAGAGAAAAGTGAACTTATTTCACCGTGCTATTTTCAAATAACATACAAAACGAGGAAAACTTAAGATAATTTTGTATCAATCGCTTGGAATAGCTGAAAAATGTGTTTATGCTTATAAATACCCTATAGAAGTGAAAAGTGATAAAAAACACGCAAAGCAGCACTTGGTCCAACCACTCCTTGTTTTCTTACTGAGAAACTAATCGCAGTGCAGCAACTTAGATCGGCAAACCACTCATTGGTTTTCCTCCCTGTCACTCATTGGTGTCTTTCCACTCACTACGAGGGATGCTACTTATGTATCCGGAATCTGGGATTCCAACATTTATAAACGTTATATCTGACCTCCATGGTAAAATTTGAACTTTTTTTTAATTTTTTTCTTATGTACGCTAGTCTTTTGTTTTTGGCGGGATCAAAATGTCATCTCGCTGCAAGAATGGAACTCACTCGTGAAAATATTCGTGCTATGATTTATTATGATTTTCGGCTTGGTTTAACGCAACAACAGTGCATAGATCAATTAACTTCGATTTCGATTTGGTGATGAAGCTCCATCGAAAAGCACTGTGTACCACTGGTTTAGTGAGTTCAATCGTGGACGTAGTATGCTCACGGACGAAGTTAAGGAAGGTCGCCCGAAATCGGTCGTTGTACCACAAAATATTGAAGCTGTGCGAAAACTTGTAATGCATGACCGTCATGTTACATATCGCGAGATAGAGGCGACTCTGGGCATATGTATGACGAGCATTAATAAGATATTACATGATCATTTAGCTGTAAAAAAAACAAAATCCCTTTGGATCCCTCACAATTTAACTAAGGATCAAAAAGAAGCTCGCGTCGAATGGTGCAAGAAAATGTTCAAAAAATATATCCGTGGTGACTCAAAAGCTGTTTATAATATCTACACAGGTGACGAATCCTGGATCTATGCGTATGATCCGGAAACTAAACAACAATCAACAGTGTGGGTGTTTCAAAATGAGCCGAACCCTACGAAAGTAACTCGTTCAAAAAGCACCTTGAAGCAAATGGTCGCCTGCTTTTTCGGTATTTATGGCTACAGTGCCACTAGAGAATCGTAAAACGGTTAATTCGGAATGGTACACGACCATTTGTTTGCCGGAGGTATTTGAAGAAATACGTAAAAACAACCAGCGACGCAGAATCGTTCTTCACCATGACAATGCCAGCGGTCATACATCACGCGAAACGACTCGATTTTTGGAAGGTCAAAATATAGAATTAACGGGTCATCCGCCGTACAGCCCTGATTTGGCACCCAATGATTTCTATTTATTCCCAAACGTAAAGAATAAATTACGTGGTCAACGATTTTCGACCCGTGAAGATGCAGTCGACGCGTTCAAACAGCACGTTTTGGAGATACCTCAGTCAGAGTGGAAAAAATGTTTTAAAAATTGGTTTCAACGTATGCAAGAGTGCATCGATCATAAGGGAGAATATTTTGAAAAACAATAAAACCATATTTAGTCATATACGTTTGTTATTTTTTTCTATTCCGGTTATATAAGTAGCAGCCCTCGTATCTCATACAAGTATTTATTCACAAACATTAATGTAAATGATCCCTGAGGCCATATGCGTCCTAGGTGCGAGTACTTTTAGAGTATCACTGTCATCAGGAGCTGACACACATCGGAACCATCCGAAAACGGACTGCAGTCAGACTCCTGCTAAATATAATTGGTGTATCAGCTCCAACAAAACACAAGCATAACAAGCCTCTGGGTAAAGCGCATTAATTCTTATCATCGTGCGTGTAAATTCTTATAATCATATTTGTAGAAATCTATTTAAATATATTCTTTTTGTAAATCGTAATTATAATTCTCTAAACCGTATTTTTTAAACAATACATACTTACATACATACTCGTACGTTCACGCCTGTTGTCCCAGAGTGGGGTAAGGCTACTTAGCCTATTTGTGAAAAATGTGGTTACAGAATTATCAACAAGTTTTTAGAGTGGTAGGTGTAGGAAATCTGTAGCTCTGCTACCCCACTCTGAACGTACGAGTTTACCATTTTACAAGAAGTTATGTTTTGCGTCTTTGAAGGGGGTTTTTTGCTATTTTTTTAAACATTTATTTTGTATATATTTTTTAGTGATCATAATAAGTTGTTATGTAGTCCCACTTCTTAGTTGATATGAAACTTTAAGACATTTCAAGTTCAACGCAAGTAACGCCGCGGGAAAGCCATAGTCATATTTAAACAATTAAATGTTCTACGTTATAGTCGCTCAACTGTCTTAATTGAGATATCTTATCGCCACCCTTGAAATAGGTACCGTTGAGGAGTTCCGTTGAAATCCGTGGTCTTCATCATCAGCTCCACTTGACCAAATGATACTTTCTGAATGCAAATGCTGGATTTGTTGCTAAAAATACTGAAATTGCTATATGTATGCCTATAATATTTGATGAGTTCCCTCAATTCCTCATGGATCCCCTCATCAGATTACAATTATATTTTTAATAGTCCTAAATATTATAAATTTAAATTTATTAACAAATACTTAAAAATATAAAACAAAGTAACAATTAAAAATTAAAACTAAAACTAAGGCAAATTAAAAATAAATAAATTAATCAATTAAAACTAAAATAAACCTAAATATAACTAAGCTAAAAACTATATAATTAAAACTAAATAAAAGCTAGAAAAGAAAGGGCCCCCGTGGCAAAGTACCACAGATGCTGGCAGCATTTCGTCGTTGTATAGCAATACTTATGCGTTGTCCGAGGAAGCTGCCAGCTCTGTGGTCTCCAGTTGTTTCTATTAGCCTTTTTGAAATGTCCTTACAAAGGCTAATAGCACTGGGTCCCCACGGACCAAAGGTCTCGACGCCGAAAGGAACAAAGTGATATTCTGCGCCGAGACCCTTATATTTATTCTTCTTCATGGTTTCGGCCGCCTCAGCCGCCGCGCCTGATTTATTTACTGTTCCGCGGCGGTGTGACGAGGCTAGGGTGTCTACACAAGTAGCGTCCCACACCAGCACTCGCCCCATACTCCACGGAATTAAAGACCTTTGCGCCCTTGCGATACCGGTTGGCCCCAGTAAAGCGGGAACGTTGACGGAGGCAAGAGACCGGCGGATAATGTCATTGATCGCGGCGTGTCTAGAGAAGCGGCCCGCACTTTTTTGGCATGAAAGTCCGTGGTGACCCAGACAATCGACTTCGTTGCCACAGAGGCATAAGTGTGGAGTGCAGACCCGGACACCAAGACGTAAACAAGTAGAAAATCGAAGAGTTTCAGGATCTAAGAAAGTACCAGTATTTGGCGATGGGTGTGCATGAAGCCAGTAGCCAGCCTCTTTGGTTCCCACCGCCAAGAGCCTGGCACGCTCAAATCCTGAGTTGCGGCTTACAAGGGTGTCATACGTTAAGTTGGAGGTTATGTCATCCCAACTCCTCGGAGATTTTAAATTTTCTGGAAAATTACTTCTTGGGTAGGCAAGTCTCCAGGCATTTTTGGCTTCCTCCATGTCGGCAGTCGTGTAGTTTGAGGGCAAAGCGCTAAGGATTTTACCTACTAAACTGGCCGAGCTATGAACGGAAGACAAAAAAGTTGGAAAAGAAACACAAGAAATTTTGCGCATCCCTAGTCCACCAAAGCGCATGGGGAGGGAAGCCTGAGTCCAGGATTGCTCGCTTAGCTGAATGTTCAAAATAGAATCCAAATTTAATTTAATAATGTCATCAATTTGCGTTAGGAGATTTCGAAATTTTCAAAAAGGGCAGCAGCGAAGCAATATAGATTACAATTTGGTGACAATGGGACCACCTCGGAAGTATCTCTATCAAACAAAAAAGATTCAATAGATATCAAACAAGAAAGATTTTATTTTTAAATGGGTACATAAACAACGAAGTCACAGTACTTAACTTCCTTTCGTACTGCTTCTTTGACTTAGCTGGTAACAAGTCATTTATAACACATTCGTTGCTCTGTCGCGAACATCAGGTGGCCTCATTTTTCACGAAAGTGATGCAATAAGTAGTTAATTTATAAACAACAAAACATACTAACTCTTGTGACAATACATACAGACAGAACGTCAAAAATGGCGGTAAATGAAAACTTTTCTCATGCATGTCAGGATGTCACGCAACCGTAGTTTTTTAAATTCAGAGACAAACTAGAGACGGCATCTACTATCATATCGTTCGATATCAAGTAACATGCGAAATTTGTCAAAATTGTATGCAATTGACATTTTGTTTCGAATAAAATGTCATCTCGACTATTAGAATTGAGGTCAAATAAAATTGTTTTGTTTTTCAGAGATGTTAGAATTTGAATGTAATAATAAAATCGAATTTGATTTTATTATTAAGCAATAATAACATTTTCACAGATAAGAAATGAGTTCTAACAAAATAGTTTATCTTTATTCTAGTCGTAATTTGCGGTTTTTGAACGCATCATAGAGGGCTTATGATTTGTTTGTAGATAAACATTTTAATGTAATTCCAAAAAACAACGTACAATATTTACAAATATTCCGTAGTAATAACAGTAGAGTAAACGCGATTTAAATTTCGGGCCTTTTCAACGCCATGTTAAATGTTTCGTTTTGCTTGTCATCTGTTTTAAATGTGTGTTTGCGTTGAATAAGTTATTTGTATTTTATTCTATTCTATTCATTTAGCGTCACCAACACGAGAGTTGCGCTATGACGGCTCAGAGGGCCCTGCAAAGATGCACTACGCTAACTAACGTTTCTATTCGATTCGTTTTTAAACCAATCGCGTCACTGGTAGACCACGTGACTTTTCGTATCACGTCATCTCCCAGTGACGCGATTGGTTTAAAAACGAATTGAATAGAAACGTTAGTTAGCGTAGTGCATCTTTGCAGGGCCCTCTGTTTCGTTGAATGTTCTGAAAGAGCGCAAAATACGCTTTAAGAACTTTTTACAGCTAAAATTTTATTAAAGCTAATAAAATAATAATAATAATTTACCTACCTTAAATCCATCGTAACATATTATGTCCTTAAGCCTGTCAACGATAAATAAATAATGATCTTCGTCGTAGTAACCCAAGTCTCCTGTTAAGAAAAATCCTTGGTTATCAAGATACTTAGAAGGCTCAATGTCTATATAGCTTTTCATCATATTTGGTCCACGTACACATATTACTCCATGTTGTTTCGGCCCTAGAATTTGGCGTGTTTCTGGATCAACTATCTAAGGAAAAAAAAAACTTGAAAAAAAAACGTTACATGTACGTCATTTAATATAATTTTAATCTATTTACCTTTATGGTCACGCCAAGCGCAGCCATACCAACGCTTCCTGGTTTTGGGCCCTTAGTATCCCAGATCTCGGATGCCACGTCTCCTAATTCAGTAGCACCGTATAGTTGTAGTAAGTTCTCTACATGTGGAAACCTGTAGATGAGGACACGAGTTGGTAAATTTTAATGCTTATTGAGGCAAACGTGCGAGTGGGATTCAAATTGGAAATTAATCACTTAGACCTAGTTGAAGAACACCAAGAGAACAGCAGAGGCATTGCAGAGATTTTGTGAAGAAAGAAATCTGGGAATGGAAAGGAAGTCGTCTGCAAGTTTTTTTTGTTAAAACTACCTTTTTTTCATTGTCTCCATTAATTCTTTCCGTAAGGGAAATCCGGCACTGTAAATTATTTTCAAAGATCTAAGATCATATTCTTCTACTTCGTTGGCTTTTGATAAGGAACTGACAGTCGATGGCACGAATATCAAGATGTTCACCTAAAACAAGTATAATTAGCAACAAAAGTAACTATCTAAAATACAGAAAAAACTCTTTAAATGAGATGTGTCTCAGCGGAGTTATTATTGTACTAAATACGTCTTATATTTTTTTTTGTAAAAAATGGATTGCTCTTGACTAACTCTTGACCCTGGAGGGCGAAGATTTTGTCAACGATAAAGCGAGTTCACCCAGAAGATGCCTATTCACCCTAGCTTTAAATAGGTTTGGATTGTGTGCACTCGAAAATACAGTCGCCGGAAGCACATTCCACTCTTCTTTTTTGCTTGCGTATTCTACTTCTTACGTGAATTTCGTAACATAACCTTACCTGATGATCCTCAATACTCTTCAAAATATTAACCGGTGATAAATCATCTACATACACAATTTTTTTGCCAACAGATAAAAACCTGTAGGTTGTATAAATGTCGTAACTACTCGTCCAATATCCATATATAAAGATGGTTTCCAGGGATTTTCCATTTACTCTAAAAACACAAATTCATACGGATATTGTTCGTTAACACTTTCATTTGTCTTTTTAGGTGTAAAACCATCAAAATCATATAAAACCCTAAAAACGGGATAATTCTTTGTAAACTCTAACTACTTAATATTATAAACGCGAAATTTTATTCGTCACACTTTCTCAGGTAAACCGTTTAACCGATTTAATGAATGGTATGGAGATACCTTTAACCCCCGGAAAGGACATAGGGTACTTTTTATCAAAAAAAAGGCAGTTCCCAATAGAATAGAAATACGAGCAAACAAATTTTACACGGATTGAGCCACGGGAAACAGGTTGTAAGATATTATACAGGATACAAGTAAATTACGATTTATTTACTGTTAAAGACTTACTTACTGTTCTAGGTTTCCGATGAAACTGTGAACAATACAGTTTAGATGTGTGATTTGAACTCCTTTAGGCATGCCGGTGGTGCCGGAGGAATACAGAATAAGCGCGGTGTCTGTCTGTCCCTGCACGGGAGCGGGTTCAAAACTGGCCACGTCGGCGTCGGATTGTCTCGCAATCAACGTCTGGATGGACAACTCAATATCCTCATTCTCATCAAAACAAATGAAAGTTTGTACATGCTCCAAACCCCTCAAAATATCACCGTATGCTTTCCAAAATAAAGATGAACAGATGAAATACTTTACTTTGGTCAAACTCAATTCGTGTTTTAGTACAGCTGAAACAAGATGTTTATTAATAGCTCATTATAGGTGTGACTGGTGTTGAAGTAATAACTAAGTGACATACCAATTTGATGAAAATAGGACCTTTTTAGGAGCGGTTGCTGATCGAGTATATAAAGTGCTCATACATGTACAAATCCAGCAGCAACCACTTATTCGGCCGTGCTCTACATAGTGTTTTTGTTATTTTATTATATGTACATTTAATGCAGATACAACAAGAGGAAGAGAGTTACAAACCTCTCCCAATTTTCAAGTCAAAGGGAGTGTACGCAGCTCCAGTGAAGACCACCGCGAGTCCGGTAGGCAGGAACGTCAGTCGTTTCTCGCTGCCGACTCCGACAGTGTCCCCTCGTTTGACTCCCAACTCCAGCAGAGATGCTGCGAGGCTCACAGTGTACTGAATCAACTCCTTATATGTCATTTGCTTCCCCGATTCTGCGTTTACCTTTGTAGAGATCACAAAAAATAATAATTTAAAAAACAATGAACCTCCTTCAATAATTTAAGAATAATTTAAAGTAAAGTCAGCGTCCCAAAATATTTTTAACACAATCTCAAAGTTTCCTGTTCATTGTTTATAAAACATTAAAATTTCATTTTATTATTTTTAGTGATCGTAATTATGCTGTTATAGTCTAACGTAGTCCAACTTCTTATTCTTCTTCTCCGTCTTCCAAGAAGGAGTTAAAGTGAAGAAATTATATCTTTTGTAGTAGTGAAATAATAAGGATAAAACCAAGGCAAAAACTATTACTTAAGCATAAAAAAGGTTTGTTTAATTTGACATGTGAAAATACATTAAGTGCTATTTATACATTACTAGCTTTTGCCCGCGACTCCGTCCGCGTAGAAGTAGTTTATCGCTGCTCCCTCGGGAACTGTCCAATTTTCCGGGATAAAAACTATCCTATGTCCTATTCCAGGACTGAACCAATATGTGTGCCAAGTTTCATCTCGATCCGTTCAGTGGTTGAAGCGTGAAAAATGGACAAACATACACACTTTCACATTTATAATATTAGTATGGATTAAATATGATAGTCGGGAAAAAAATCTGTAATCAACAATTCGGCAAGTTGGCAATTTTCTGCTTTTTTCCCATAAAATATAAATGAAATCGCAAACGTACACATTAGATATAGGAATAGGTGGAGTGGAGGTACCTCATACCTATACATATACTAGTATGTTGTGTTGATTTTTTTGAGGGCCTGCTCGTGGCTATCCAAAAAAAAACACAGCACTGCATGTTAAACAAGACACAATCGACGCATTTTTTCTAAATTTTGGAAGCTCGAGAGATGTTTGAAGACGGTTGTCGCCTACAACGTAGATATTAATATTTTAAATATGAATATCTACATTTTTTTCCTTAAAATATTGTAACGACTCACTTACCATACAGACGTGGTCAGGTATGGCATTTCGAAGGTGACGCAAGATAAATTTACCAAAATTTAAATCAGCCGGAACTTGTACTTCATTGCCGCAAATCATCTTGCTGACTGGTGAAGTGTTTATTCAGCTTCTACGCATTTGGTTCTACGTTCGTTTATAATTCATTCAACAACTACTTGGGTTTTCGAACAAGCGCGAGTCGCTTTTGGAGAAGGTATTTAGAGAGTATTTAAATAAAATGGGATCCCCTTGAATCACCAACACTCAATTGATCGAATGTATAATTTAATCCAAAGCTAATTTCTGCTGAAACATTGTTTTTAGGTTGTCTTAAGCATGGGTTACGTAGGTTACTCGTAGGTTAGGTTAGACCTGTGACCACCATAAAATTATGGGTTACTATCGAATTGTCTTTATCGCTAAACGACCATTTCAGCTGGATGACATAAAAGTAAAATACACAGTCAACAAAGAGTCAATTCAGCTGGACGACATGAAAGTAGAATACTCAGTCAGCAAAGTGTCAATTAAGCAGGACGGCTCAGAATTAAAATGAGCAAGTAGCCAAACATTTGGAAATGTAATAAGTCCGTATGATTAGAATACCTAATTAGCCGAAAGTAAAATTAGTTAATTGACATGAACACAGAACGACTTACTAGCAAAACGTCTGGAAATTAAAATAGTCCGTATAATTACAATAGGTACCTAATAAGCTGTTTTTTTTTTTTAATTAATTGTCATGACCACAGAACGAGTTAGTAGCAATACCTAATTCGTCGAAAGTAAAATTTGTTGATTTTAATTATCAAGTGTCTTATCAATACGCAATTTTAAGTTCCAGACGTTTTGCTAACCAGCCAATTGGCGTTCATGTCTATTTAGTAATTAAGAGTTAAGACATTTTGAGAAACAAACGTTTCGCTACCGGGCCATTTAGCGTTTATGTCTATTAAGTAATAAAGACATTCTAAAGAGACGTTTCGCTACTAGAGTATTTTAAATTGTAACATTCTAAGATCTAGACGTTTTGCTAAAGAGACATTTAGCGTTCATATCTATAAAGTAACAAAGACATTACACAATCCACACGTTTGAGCTATATTGTCCTTTGGTGATAAGGTAAATTTGATAGTAACCCAAAATTATTACTCCTGAACGTGTAGAAATGCCTGTCGATGAAATGAAAATTCGGCGAAGTAAAACATTCTATGAAATTGAGACTGTGATACAAGGGTAAACCAAATAAAATAATAAGTCTTCTCTGTTTCAAAGGCGGACCATTTTCCGTTTTCAAACCGATTGGTTCGTTATTAGTTGTCAACCATTTGGGGATTATAAACGGAACGGACAGGCATACTCGTAGTAAACAATACTATTAATTGGGATAAACTTTGCCTTCGCGATTGTTTGGTAGGTAATTAAAGACCCATACTGATACTCATTTATTTATAACTAGCTTTCGCCCGTGACTCCATCCACGTAGACTTCGGTTATCGCTATTCCCTCAAGAACTTTCCAGGCTAAGCTATCTCCATTTCAAATTTCCTCCAAGTACGTTTAGCCGTTGCAGCGTGAAGGCGTAACAAACAAACACACAAACTTTCGCATGTAGGTATAATATAAGTAGGAAGTTGAATATCACATATTGTGTCAAGTTAACCGTTTGGGGTAGATTTAGGCGTCACTTCTCATTTTACATTTCATTGTAATGTTTTAAATTGAGAGCGCCGGTGGCCTTAGTGACTTGGGGATTCTACTCATGATCGTAATTAACAAGCCAAGTTCGAATCCCCGTGGTCACCATGTACCAATGAGTTTTTCTAGCTGAAGTATATTACCCGATGTTCTTAGAATGAGAGAAAAAGATCGTGAGAAAACCTGCACATTCGAACAGCAAAGTATGTAAGAGGGTATTTGCACAAAAGATCCTAAAGGGTGGAAGTGTATCCGAGAGGGCCCATCTGTAAGGTGAGATCAGATAATGTTTTAAATTATAACCTACGATGATGGTGCAGTCTACTATAACATTAAAGACATTAGAGTTGGCTTCAAATATATATATTTTAATCAGTTTTATGATAAAGTCAAGGTTAAATACATGGACTAAATAAAAACTAAGGAACAAAACAACAAAAAAAACTAAATAATATTTTAAATACGTACTATACGTAAATAACTACTTGATTTACTTTTTTAATTGTATTGCAATTTATTGTTCTTGCCAAATTTAAGTCGGTACTAGATTCTACCTACTCGACTTAACTCGTAATAAAAAAGTTTCTGTACATAAACGGAGTATACTAGACTGAAACCTTTTTTCACTTGATCTTCAGGAGACTTTTACCCTCTCTCACTAGCACCCCACCTTACGGAACACTAAATGGATAATTAGTCAATTGCGTCATTGGTTCTGCATTTGCCCAGCTGTATCATTAAATCGTTACTGAATATAGGTAAATAAAATTCATTTATACCTACCTATCTGACGAAATATTATTTTACTATTATGAAACTAAGATTTCCAATTTTAAGACAAAACTAACGTGATTACATAATTTGAGTAGGTAGGTACTACTGCCGAAACAATAATGACGTTAAGATGTTTTAAATGTCTATCGGTTTGTCGGTCTTATTGATTGTCTGTATATTTAGTGCTATTTATGGTAAAAAAACGAGATTGTTTTTATACATATATATGTACGTATAATCCACATGGACATAACCTAGTTAAAACACATTGGTAATATCTACGAATCATCATGTCAGCCGAAAGACGTCCGCTGCTGGACATAGGCCTCCCCCAAGGCTTTCCACCCAGACCGGTCTTGTGCTTTTCGCATCCACCGCGTTCCCGCGATCTTTACAAATACCAGGGGCAAAAGATGGGTTAAAGTTAGTATAGAAAAAATACCAGATCGAACTACATCCTGCAACATTGTTCAAATACTGTGAGTAATAAATAAAACCATACAAGCTTCAGGTTATTTTTTTTGTAAAATATTAAAATAAATCAAATTTCTGTAGGTAACTAAAAAAACACATCTCTCGCTATGCACTGGTACTTTTCTTGACCCTAACACACTTCAACATTCAGTTTGCCTTCGTCTCGGGGTTCCGGTGTGCGCTCTACATTCGTGACCCTGCGGGAGTGATGTCGATCGGCTGGGACATCACGGACTTTCTTGCCAGAGAAGTGCTGGGCCGCTTCTCAAGACATGCCGCACTAAGTGACATCATTCGTCGGTCTCTTGCCTCAATTAACGTGCCGGCGGTATTTGAGCTGACCGGCGGCATCTCCAGCTAGAAATGATGGCAAGAGATCTGATGGGATGTCTTGTAGTAGGGGATCCGAATAGGAGGGAGACGACCTTCACCGGGCTGTTTATTCGATAAAAAGTATCAAATTTAATATGCTAAGTAATGTATGGCGAATAGATTGACTGAAAAATTTCAGTCCAGTCCTTATATGAAAATGAACTTCTTATTAAAATTGCTATTGCTTGTTAAGTTAGACCAATTATATACTAATCGAACGCATGAAGCCTAGGCCATAGAATATGCGAACGTTAGGTTGACTATTTCTTCCCGTCATAACCATTTCGGTAGGTAGGTAAGTCGGTACCTACTAATAATTTGCATTTTCAGTTTCATATAAGGACTGGACTGAAATTTTTCAGTCAACCTATTCGCCATTATATTACTTAGCATATTAAATTTGATATAAAATACCTACTTTTTATCGAATAAAAAGCCCGGTGAACGTCGTCTCCTATTCAGAGCTTAGACCATTGGTTCCGTGCAATATGAGGCGAGTGCTAGTGTGGGATGCACCTTGTGTACACACGCTAGCCCCGTTAAATCTCCACAAAACATTCACTAGGCCTAAAATTCATGACATCACAATTCAACCGATTAAACCGTTTAACTACCTACTTCAAAATAAAGCTGTTATGATTTTGAAAGTTGTCAAGAATCGGATTACAATTTGACTAGCAGGCATGGAGGCACGACCCCAGTACATACAATTCGTTTTGGTTTGTTTTATAGCAGGTAGTTAGACGGTTTATTTAATCGATTAAATTGTGTGTATTGCATGGGTTGGGCAGTTATGAATAAATCAAAAAACAAAGTTTTTAAGTAATAATTTATTTTCGTTTTTCCTGGTAGAAAGTTGTAGTAAACTGTTTCATTGTAGTCAGTATTCAAATTAACTTGGGAAGAAACTAGACAAAGTCTTAGTTATAATTGTTTATACATACAATATGTGTTTTATTATAAATCTGTTTTGCTTATTACCGTCTCTTCTTTACCACAGTTTAACAATTAACTTGGGGATTCAGCAGTCTGCAACCTTTCTCTGAGCCGCCTGCGCAGTATTTTACCGCGCGGGTTCCTGGGCAGATCCGGTACGAAGAGCACCCCACCCCGCAGCTGCATGTAGGGCGGCACCTGCATAACCGTATCATCAGACAGGATTCTCATGAATAATGTCACTTACTGAATAAAAATATTTCATCTTTGTTTTATCTTTGAGTACCATTTATACTTAGTTACAATTTTCGTAATTGGTTTTTACTTTTTTTAATTTAAGGGTAGGCGAATTTAGTGCCAATTAATTTAGGACCGTATTAAATACCTGATCTTAAGTAAGATGGCTGTATCAAGACACATCATAGAAACCTGTTATAATGACGGGCGATGAAAGATAAATTTATCACTACGGCCTCTAGATCAGACGCATTTCATCAAAGTAACCAATGCCAAAACGAAGAAGGTGCAGTTATACAGGGTGGAAAGTTCGAATGCCACATGGAAGGCAACCACCTTAAATATTGGAAATAGCACATTCTGTGTAAA
Organism: Acleris literana; assembly: GCA_946894065.1. Lineage (NCBI taxonomy): Eukaryota > Metazoa > Arthropoda > Insecta > Lepidoptera > Tortricidae > Acleris > Acleris literana. The sequence continues at coordinate 16,450,753 of OX335669.1, forward strand.
GGAGACTTTCCTTTATTATTAAACTATAAACTCTGCATTTATAGATTTTTGAAAAATCGTCTGTCTCAACCAGGACTCGAACCGGTCGCTCAAATGCGGTAAAATAATATGCCGTATTTTATGATCCAGATCGTAAGGGTTACCGATATGGTTCATTTATCTCTAAATACCAAACACAATCAAAATAACGGAAGGCCATGAATACTAGCAATTACCATTTAACTTTGTTTCCACCCGTCACGGGAAATGTACCGCAGCTACCTTAAATATTGGAAATAGCAACGCAATTAAGACTTACTTTTATTTTAGAAAATAATAGTTTGGTACTGCATTTATGGATTTTTGGAAAATCGCCTTACTTAACCGAGAATCGAACAGGTCAAATATGACAGAAATAACATGCCGTATTTTAAGAGGAAAATTGAAAGGGTCTTTCATAGCGATAGTTTACAATACATACCATGAATTAAATAAAGACCGTGAAAATTAAAAATTACTTGTATTTTGAATTGTCATTACCTAAACATTTAACGAATACTGAAAAAAAAAATACTCTAATCTACTCAAAAATAAATACAGATCATTAAAATGTTCTATTTTCAAATTACCTACCTATGCAAGCAAATATGATAACTAGTTACAATGTGTAAAGATAATAATTGATGCAATTTGCTTATAGGAAGTCAATCGTATTGTACTAAAGAAGCGGCATTAGCAATCGCAATTAAACTGATAGGTAAACATAAGTGTAGCTCATTTAAACATCTTTACTTTTCTTGCATGCCAGAGATTAGAGTATCTTCTTTTTTCAATATTCGTTAAATGTTTAGGAAATGTCGATTTTTCAAAAATCCATATAAAATATGCACATTTTATAGTTTTTAAAAATAAAGGAAAGTCTCCTTTGCACAGAATGTGCTATTTCCAATATTTAAGGTAGTTGTCTTCCATGTGGCATTCGAACTTTCCACCCTGTATAGTACAGTCACCAGCAATAATATTATACAACATAGGGCGCAAAAATATCTGACACGTCTTTATTACTGGAGTTATAAGAGCGTGTCAGATATTTTTGCACCTAATGTTGGATAATATATTATTGCTGGTGACTGTACCTATTGTTTTTAAATATTTTTCGTGTTTGTATTTCTGTCTGATTCGCTTTCTTACACGCTTATCCGAGTTTAGCCGATATTACCTGAACCTGAAAGACTTGTTAAAGTACTCTTGCATTGTAGGTAGTACGAATAAGTAGTTAAGTATGGACAAGTTGCATTCTTGAACTTGAAAAAAGTCGAATCGACGTCAGCCACCGATGATTTCGGCAGACAGTCAACCGATTTAGCTACTAAGTTTAGTCGGTAAGCGCGATTGTGTGCCTGTCAATGTTAGTGAATATGAATGTTGATGGTTACCTCAGCAGCGACGTACTGCTGAAGCTCGTAGTCGGAGACGGTGGCTGCGGGCTGGCGCACCACGAAGGCGGTCGGCTCCTCTCCCAGGTCCCCTGCCGGGCGGCCCACCACGCCTGCCTCGCGCACGCCCGGGTGCAGTTGCAGAATCGTCTCCAGCTCTAATGGAGCCACCTATTGAAAATTAGAAGAATTAATTAATTTTGTTTTCATTCTTTGTGGCTAGGTGAATTAACAATATACTGGATACTGGAGAGATACTGGGAAAAACCGCCGAAGATCGGGGTGTGTGGCTCCAATGCGCTCTCCCTACGTCTAGAAGTGTGAAGTACGCTGATGATGATTCCAGCAATCATTTCAGATGTAGAAGTATCACAATTTGTGTATTTTTATGCATTTAAAGCATGTCTACGTTAATGCAAATATTGGTTATTGGGTACTACTTACATGTACCTACTTAATATGACGTGTATAGGTATTATTAATACATTGGTAAAGATCTTTAAAACGCCCATTTCAAGTACCTACCTTGTTTCCATCGTATGAAATGATTTCCTTAAGCCTGTCTACGATATAAAAATAATTATCTTCGTCGTAGTATCCCAAGTCTCCTGTTAAGAAAAATCCTTGTTCATCAAGATACTTGGACGGATCAATATCTATGTATCCCTTCATGAAAACAGGCCCACGTAAACATATTTCTCCACGCTGCTTTGGCCCTAAAATCTCTCCTGTTTCTGGAGCAACAATCTGCAAAAGGACCTTTATAAATAAAAAATAGAAGTCCTAGGTTATAAGCACAATGAATTTCTCGATGGTTTTCGTTACCTTTAATGTAATACCAGGTGACGCCATGCCAACGCTCCCTATCTTTGGACCTTTAGTCCCCCAGCTTTCTGATGTCAACTCACCTGATTCTGTCATACCGTATCCTTGCAATACATTATTCAGAGTTGGGAATCTGCAACATACATTTGACGAGTGTTAAAAAATCATTTTTTAAGAATAAATCTATTAAACCAATAATGTATACCGCTTTTTGATTGCTTCTATTGTTTTTCTGTGGAGAGGAGATGAACGACAGTATATGATTTTCAAAGAACTAAGATCATATTTGCCAACTTCTTCCGCTTTAGATAAGTAGCCGACGAGTGAAGGCACCAACATGGCGATGTTTATCTAGAATATAATTAATGAAGTTTAGCAAATTGTCATCGACGTTATCGTCGTATCGGCTATATATCTATAAATAAGCAACAGAGCGACCAACCCAGTGAAACCAGTGATGTGTTGTGGATGAAGAGACCAATACAGGGTTATGTTATTCTTTCTTTACTTTGATTTGATTGTGCTAATAATCTACCTTATAATCTTGAACAGTCCTCAGAAGATTAACCGGTGTTACAGATTCCACAAACACTATCTTTCTTCCAGCAGATAAAAATTTGTACGTCATGAATGTGTCATAATTGTGGTACCACTCTCCGAACATGAATGTAGTTTGAAGACATTCATCCTTAAAACTGAAAAGAAATTATTTTTTGTTACATTAAATTGAAATCATAACTTGTGGTTTTTGGTAAAAAAGTACAGTAACTAATATAAAGTTTTATATTTCAGTCTATGATTGTTGTTCGAAAATCAATAAACATAAATTATTAAAATACAGGGTGGAATCTAAGTCGTGATCACAATGATCACCTCTGTGGTCTACCCACGAATATGAACAACTTTCACTATGGGACCAACTCTGAAATCCCGAAAAAATAATCAGCTGTTTCATAGAAAAGTTCAATACTTACTCGACCAAAATGTATGAAGCAGCTGTTTTTTTTTCTTGATTTCAAATTTGGTCCCATAGTGAAAGTTGTTCATATTCGTGGGTAGACCACAGAGGTGATCATTGTGATCACGACTTAGATTCCACCCTTTATATTAAGAAGTTAGTCGTTCTCGTACTTACTCTTCGGGTAAACTGTTAAGAATACAGTTTATATGTGTCAGTTCAACTCCCTTGGGCATTCCAGTCGTGCCGGAGGAATACAGAATGAGCGCGGTGTCTGTCTGTCCCTGCACGGGAGCGGGTTCAAAACTGGCCACGTCGGCGTCGGATTGTCTCGCAATTAACGTCTGGATGGAAAACTCAATGTCCACATTCTCATCAAAACAAATGAAAGTTTTGATGTATTTCAAATCTCTTAATATGTCACGGTATGTTTCCCAAAATAAGGATGAACAGATAAAGTATTTTGGTTTAGTTAAGTCTAATTTGTGTGTGAATGCAGCTGAAACAAAAAGTATCGGGTTGTTACTGCATAGGAATTATCAGACCTTTCCTCGAGAATTGGTTCTTGTTAATGGTAAGAAAGAATGATAATTAAAGAAATCATTTGTCATCTGCTGCTACTGCAGCACTGCACTTTGCGCACTTTTGGTGTGTTTTGCTTTGCTTTTGGTGCTGCAGTTTGCGCGTATAGGAGAGCCGACGTAAAGTATTCAGAGATCTTTGGTCACCTATATGCGATTTGTTTACAAAATAATTGAATAGAGGACAATCCTACACACTTTGACCTAGCCTCATACTGAACTCGAAGCTTGTACTTGTAGTGTACTACCTACTTGTTTTGCCGCAATATCAACACTTATGCATATGTATAGGTCTATAAATATTAACATAGAAATCATTCAAATATATGGAAACTATATTGGTACCTACTCATCACAAATTGTTGCTCTTACCATAGAACCTGAGATTGCTGTATTTATAGGCAGTTCACTATCAAGTATTAGGTTATAATTGATGTTCAGTTAATTAACTCTTCGAAAACCTTTCGATTCTGTACCTCACTCATTCGCTGTTATAATGCTCTTTTATGCGAATCCAACCGAACCTAAAATACTTTTTAAGACCTCTTGAACTGTAAGAGTATTATAATATTACGATTGTTATTTTTATCTTACCTTTTATCTACTTTATTCACCAGCTTGCCCATTATGGTCGTGTTCACCGACGTGTTTAAAGATGGATAAAACATCTGTCAATCTTTGAGTTTGTCATTGCGAGAGTGACGGGTGTTTTATCCACCGTGATAATGGTGATGATAATACATCCGTAGTGTGGATCAAACATCCGTCACTTTCGTACATATGTCAAAGAGTGACGGATGTTTTATCCACAATAAACGTAGTCATATTAGGCCCCCTGGAACGAAATCATAGCAAAAAAATTACCAACCTCTTCCACTTTTCAAGTCATAAGGTGTATATGTAGCACCAGCAAACACAACCGCCAGAGCAGTTGGTATGAACATTACTTGTTTCTCGCTTCCGATTCCAACAGTTTCCCCTCGTTTCACTCCCAATTCTGCTAATGACGCCGACAGGCTCACGGCGTATTTAGTGAACTCCTTATATGTTATCGAGTCATTTGTGCTTGCATTTACCTTAGAAAGAAGTAGTTTTTTGTGTGTTATTTCAGATAAACGATAAATTAGCAGTTGCGTTGGAATTTACCACGTTATTATCGAGCTTGTGAAATATGCCGTGTTAGCGGTTGGTTATTAATCATAAAGGGCATAGATTTGTTTAAACTTTATAAGAGATTGCACAAACGAAAATATATTACCTTTAGGTATGGGTTCATTGTTTTTGTAAAATAATAAATCCATTTATGGACAGACTGGCAATTTATGTAAATCACATGAAATGTGGTTACTAGTGGTTGTGGCTAGTTTTTTGTACTTATGTAATATGATGACGAAGATTATAATACATACAATATTAAAAGATTATAATGCATTTTATAAGGCGCAATAAATAATTATTTTACCAGGTGCTTATTTTTGGTTCATTGGCACGTATTTTAATCAGGTGCCACTGGGTTCAACACGGAATATTAAAAATGATCCTGCAGTTTTACACAAATAAGAACACAAAAACTATTTTTAGAAGATCCTAGACTAAATAGGCTGAGCCTATATGTTGTGTATCCACAAGTTTATACATATTTTAAATGTGTTTTTTATAATTGTTCTTTTTGCTAAAAATCACTGTTCGCGAAAATTAGCTATAACTTTAACCCCTTAATTTAGCACGGTCAAAAATACTTAAAATAATATAATGTTCACTTTTTTGTTTGGTTTGTGCCTTTATTTTCTTGCTGATTAAAAATAAAAAACGGTTTGAATTCCCGACCTTTGTAGGGTTCCGTACCAAAATGGTAAAAAGGAACCTTATGGTGAGACTTCGGTGTCTGTATATCACAGCAGGTTTTCTCTGAAACTATAGAAGCAATCGACTTAAAATTTGGCACAATTGTATAACTTGCTTGACCGCATCTGTTTTTAGTAAAAACAATATAAAATTATTTTTTTAATTATTCGAAATGTGGTCTAGAATGGGGGGTTGAAAATGATACTACTTAATTTGATTAGGTATAGCAAACGGGGTGTCATGTGAAAGGGTTTAATCTGCATATTTCAAAACAAAAGTACGAAGTGATATTTTTTAAATAATTGTTCGTGGCGTACTTTTTGGTTTAAAGCCAAAAATGTTCAAAAAATGATAGCCGAATCTCCGAAGTTACGGGCTAAAAAAATCTGAAAAATTCCTTCTGAAAACCTTGGTGAAGGCCTTTGTCTAGCAGTGGACGTTTTGCGGCTGATGATGATGATTTATATTTTACCCGAGAAATAAAATGAAATTGTTAATTTATACAGTTTAGGAAAAATATAAAAAAACTTTAAAAATTCTTAATAAAATGTAGGCTGGTCAAAATGGACCTTATTGCAAAGATAAGAAAGTTCATTACAAAATGAGTATATTCTTTTACGTTTTCCAACCATTTTGTTCTAAATACGGAACCCTCGGTACGTGGGTCCGACTCGCACTTGACCGGTTTTTTATTTTTGCCAAATGAAGGGTTAAACAAGGAGAGAAAAATCATATTACAACGGTTTTGAGTATGTCAAAGCAAACGCCTTGCTTTAAAAGGAAAGCGCTAAGATTTAGTAAAGATTAAACTTACCACAGCTATTTCGTCGCTCTTACACCGCAGTCGATTAAGCATATATTTTCCAAAACTGAGATGTGCGGGCACTTCGACATCTTGATCACCATACACCAATAAATTATTATTGAACATCATCTCATCAGTATTTTTCTGTCCTTTATCTAAAATGGTTGACTAACAGCCGACGGATGGAATGAAATATTCTATCGCAGCACTCTTATATAAAACTAATAACAATAAATAACAACTAATTAAGATATTTTTGCCGACCATTCAGATAAACAATTCATTAAGGACTGAGTTGGTTTTGATATGCCCTTATATTTAGTTCATGAATGTCAACTAACTCATTAAAGATCTCATTATTGTTTTAATGTCGTAATAGTGTTTACTTTCTTTATTATGATGATTCATTACGATAAAAATGTCTCGTAAAATCATTCAACTGATTGTAAATAAGTATTATTAGTAATCACACAATTTCAGATCCACACGATGAGAATAGTGAATGATGACTAGATATGTCTTTGTCTGCTCAAATTGCATAACATTTGGACAACATTCCTGTTTCCTTTTTGTCGTTCTTCCCACAGTAACTGTGGCCTGCTGGTACTTGATCATGTACAATAAACGACAGTGCGTTCTGGGTCCATAATATATATATATATATATATATATAATTTATCCCTATTTCCCTTGGTCGCACCATACCTAACTCGAGAATCGACCGATTTGTTTCTTTTTGTTGTGTTAGTAATTATCAGGACAAAGTTATGAAAATACATTACACGGATAGCTAGTTTCAGATAAATATGTAAAAATTTACGATGCCATTATGGACAGCCCAAGAAAAAGGAAATCATTCTTTGAAAATGATACACACATTTGTATTTAGACCAAGTTTTCGAAGTCGTGAAAACATGTGTGTCTGTTTTTTTGTTTATCGCATCTTGTCCGAACGATGCCAATCCTTGCTTTTAATTTCTAAGTTTGTAAAAGCGGCGGTTTATTTCCTCAGTTAAATTGCAGGAAAATCGTTTCAAATTACAAGTTATCTAACTCAATTGAAAACCAGTTTATGACAATCAATCAATAAATTTTATATGTGCTAAGAAACATTATGTTACAGGGTGGTAAGGAACAATTATGTAAAACCAAGATTGGCATGCAAAATAACATTCTACTTAAAGCAAGATAGAATATAAACATAAAATAAGAAAACACTTGCAACAATTATAGATATTAAAATATGCATATACATTTTACAACACTAACTAGTAATGAAATGACGAACGAGAGTTTAAAGTAAAGATCCGACAACAGACGCCATATTTGCATTTCGACAGCTGTGTGAAAAGTACAGATGCGTGCACAAGAAACTGCACATCGTGTTTGTGAACCTAGAAAAGGCATACGATCGGGTACTCCGAGCGGTTCTGTGGTGGACTCTGAAGCAGAAGAGAGTAGGTACCTTATTTGCAGCTTATTCGTTCCATGAACGATCTACCTAGTACACGCGTTCGGTCTGAAGCAGGAGTCACCGACGAGTTCAAAGTGGCAATAGGCTTGCACCAGGGATTGGCATTAAGCCCTTAACTGTTCCTCCTGATTATGGGTGCTCTGACATCGGACATACAGGAGGAGGCACCTTGGTGTATGCTATTTGCCGATGATATTTTTCTGGTTGGTGAAAGTGCTATTGAGATCCAGTGCAGACTGGAAAAGTGGCGGGAAAGAGGGATGTCGGACTGGAAATCAGCAGATCGAAAACTGAACATCTGTTTTGCAACTTTGATAGTCCATCCGGTTTTTCCCACATAGCCTTAAATGGCAGACATTTGCCAGTCTGTTCCGACTTTCGGTATCTCGGTTCACTGATCCAACATGACGGGGACATTGACAGGGACGTCATGAACAGAATAAAATATGCAGGGTGGATGAAATGACAGGTTTCAGGGGCCACATGTGATCCACAAATGCCTCTCAAGCTCAAGGGTAAAATTAATAAGACCATGATAACCGGTCGTCATGTATGGGTCGGAGTGTTGGCCAACCAAAGAGAAGGAAGAGAAAAGAGTGCATGTGGCGGAGATGCGGATGTTGCAATGGATGTGTGGCGTTAGTAGAATGGATAAAATTAGGAATAAATATATTAGAGGAAGCTTGAAAGTACCACCGATAGTGGAAAACTTAAGGAGTAATAGATTGGCGTGGTATGGGCATGTAATGAGGGGTGCAGACTCGTGGTCACCCCAGTTTGTCACCCCAGTGCCTTTCGACGGAGCCCTGCCTATGGCAGGGCTCCTATTTCTGAGCGATTTGCCCTTCGGGCATCTTAAGATACCTAACAAACCTAACCTACCTACTTTTGCGGAATAAAAAATATTTCTGACGAATAACCGACTAAAGCGAATAGCACTGGGGTGACAAACTGGTGTGACCACGAGTCATCCGCTGAGGAGGGACGGATGTCACATAACTAGAAGAGTAATGAGAATGAATGTTGATGGATATAGGGGTAGAGGAAGACCAAAAAAGCTGTGGATGGAATGTGTGAAGAATGATATTATTATGTCCACGAAAGGTGTGAGTACTAAGTTAACAGCAGATAGAGGAGAGTGGAAGAAGAAGACATGTTGTGCCGACCCCACTTAGTGTGGGATAAGGGCAGGAGGATGATGGTCAAACATTTTACTAAAGTATTCTTCCAATTTGTAAAAAGTCATTGTCAATAAAAATAATTTAACCTTTCTAGAAAATTAATTTAAATTATTATATTGTTTAATAAATTACAGATTTTAATTGCATTATATTCAAAACTATTCCTATAATGTACGTAATTATTGTGTATTGGTAATTGTATGTCAAAAATATTTCTAAAGGCAATGACAAACTATTATTCGAACAAACGATGCGTTAGGCCAAACGTTATTAGGGTTTCCGAGTTACACCCGCTCATGACAATTGTGAATCCAGCAGTAAAACTTGAAAGCGGTAAATTGCTAAGTATCGATTGGGACAGTAAAGGGCACTGCACCGAGATTGTTCCGTGTTACCTATTAATGGGATACCTAGCGGTTCTTGGTTCGAGTAGTTACTCGTTTACCGGGAAACGTGAGCAGAGTGGAAATAATTCTGAGTTGCAAGGCATTGTAGCATATTGTAGCTAAATCGCGCCAGTTTGTATTTGGAATCCAATAAGTGCCATTGTACCTGGAGTTTCATATTTGACTTAGGTCCGTTGTTTACTTCTCATTTTATTTTTAATCATAATTTCTTTGTTGAATGTTGGCATTATAATTAAGAGTCATAATTTTTATATCGCTAGAACCGTAAAATATTCCGAAATTCTTAAATATCTAACGTATAGGTAAGGCAGGTTTTTATTTCAAAAATCTAATAAGGAACAGTTTAAAAAAAATACCTCATGAATTGCGATAATTATGACCCAAATATACGAGTATTATGACTTAAAATAATTATGACAGATATTATAGAACCATTTGCATTTTTAGTATATTTTTAGTTTAATAAAAAATTACCGTACTTCTTTCGTTAATATTTTTTTTAATGCAACGTGTCCGTTTCACATACATACAATCTTATGGCGGGTACAAACGGCTACTTTTTGCAGTAATTCAGTCACGGCGCAGTAATAAAACGGTCGCTAATCGTTTACCTTTACAGTTTTGACTGTTGGCTTACTTTTAACGACCATATTGTCGCTGTCGCTAAGGGATCTTTCCAGAGACTAGGTTTTGTGCTCAGAAATTTCCGTGATTTTCGGAGCGATAAAGAATGACGGCTTTTGTTCGGAGCCCTTGTGCGGAGCAAGCTTAAGGCAAGTTGTTGCGTCTGGAATCCGTACGAAAGTACATACGCCCTGCTTCTCGAAAAAGTTCAAAAAGCTTTCCTAAGATTCCTGTACAAACACGTTTTTGGATATTATTCCTATATGTACCCAACCAACTTCCTTCTGGGATGTCTTGGTTATAATTCCCTTAAAGTAAGGAGAGCCCGCGACCAGTTTACAATGGTTTGCAAAATATTTCGTGGCACGGTCGACGCTCCTGACTAGCATAACGATTTGCTCCGCATATTTGCCCCGAACAATTGCCTTCGCAGTCGTGGTCACAGGCTTTTCTCAGTTCTTCAGAGTCGAACTGTGGCTCGCGCTAACTCTCCGCTACCTCGCATCCTCACTGTGATGAGTGGAGGATAGTTATGTGTGCATTGTTAAGGTTTTGTGAAGTTAACGAATGAATGCGTGTTTTTTTTTAAATATTATATACTTTGTTTTGTTGTTGAATGTTGTATGTTAAAATTGCCTGTTGTCTGACTTACGATACCTACCTTTTTTTAATATTTGACATGAATGTATTATAATTAGCTACTTTAAATTGATTCATTTATTAACTAGTGTAAGTGATTTGTAACCGTACTAGTTAATTAATTAAATAAATAAATGGGGGCTTAGTCAAGTAGAATAACGTAAAGTAAACGATTTTTGAAAATTTACTTAATCTACACTAATATTATAAAGAAGAAAGATTTGATTGTTTCTTTGTTTTCATTGAATAGGCTCCGAAAGTATTGGACCGATTTGAAAAATTGTTTCACCATTAGAATCCTACATTATCCCTGATAAACATAGGCTATATTTTATTTTTCTGCAAGGGCGGAGTCGCGGGCAACGATATAAATTAAATTGAAAATTGACGTTAGCTAATGATAGATTGCGTTAATCGCTTATGTCAACTCTATACATTTCGAGTCGATATAAAATAGACGCGTAGCGGCGTTTGCGTCTTGGCTAGGCTAGGCGAGTAATCGCGACTGTATCGCTAAATTCGCGATTCACTCGCGATATAGTCACTGATCGTCTTTAGATAAACATGGTGTTCAATTGTTTCTTATTCTATTGTTAATTATTGGTTTTTATTGTTACCGTTATTCCTCACATTAACATTGTTTCATATGTTTTGTATTCTTGTGGTCATAGGTACGTTATTGGCTTTATTTGTAGTGCCTATTAATATCACAATAAACTGTAATTTTGTTGATGTCCCTAATAAAAATAAATAAAACTACTTGCGACTAAATAGATTGATTGGTTTCAGGGACACAGGCTACAGCATCAAATAACTTTTAATAGAAAATTCGTTCATAATTGTTGTCTTTCGAGATAGGTAGTTTTTCGTGTCTATAGTAACGGCACCGGAACCCTATAGGTACTGTACTGACCCCAAGGGGTAGGTATTGTAAGAATTTAAAATATTTCAAATTCAATTTATTTTGACCGGGCGGTTTGACATATGTGGTCGTCATCTGATTAGGGCTCTACGTTGTGTTTTGTTTTTATGTTATGGAAGCTCCAAATTCCTAGGGCGAGATTGGAGGGTATCAGTTTCCACTGAATAAAGAGATATTCAAGAATAAGGGAATTCAAATAGTTCTAGTAATTGAAAGGGAAGTTAGAAATTCTTCAGTTAAAAGGTATTCAAAATGACAAGCGTATGGTTTCTGGTAAAAGCAGGGCCCCTCCCCGCCCATTCTCATGTGCTCGTCTCCAAACTGGTCACACTCTGCCAACCTGCCTCTAGCTTGTCTGGGGAATGGTTCCATTACGTCGCCATGTCAGTCTAAGGGCCTGTTGTTTGATCAGAAGTTAAACTAACTAATTATTAAAATTTGAAAAAGGAATGGACAATTTGACACATTTCCTTGAGATTTTAACCATTAGTAACTTTTTTTGATCATTGGTTAGTTTAACTACCGATCAAACAACAGGCTATAAGTTGGTCCATGTAAACAACGGTGAAGAGGATCCATCAAGTTGTAGTCACTCCAAGAGACAGGGATTATTTTATCTCCAATTAATTTGGATGGAGTGACTATTAAACCTAAACGACCCCTCTATGTGTTTTCGGATATTTCGGGACGACGAAATGTGTGAGTTTTTCTGCAATTCAGTGGGACAGATACCAAAGTAAACCCAGAATTTGGGTGACCTCCCCCCCTTCAAACCCGCCAAGGCACTTGATACCACACGCTCAGCTTTCGCTTTGCTTAGTAGAGTCCTCAGGAACCGACATGATAGCCGGGAGTAGAAAGCAGTTGCCGAGCTAAACTCGCAGGCATCCTTACCAACAAGGGATCATAAAAACCCAGGCAGCAGGTCACCTCAACTAACTAACGTCTTACGACCAGAGGTGAAATCAACTCTTGGCGCAACTCAAATCTGACCCCCTTTTCCCCAAGTTGAATTTGGAAAATACTAGCTTTGGATCTTCTACACACTGAAACAGTCTGTGAAGTCTGAATTGAGACTGGTCGTACGCCGTATACGCCGTAACTCTGCTTGCAATCTTAGTCCAAGATATTTAGTGCCGGTAAGATGTCATCGACGTCAGGTCTGTGACCCGCTGATAACTTTCACCAAGACACTAAACCTTCTTCGACTCGGATAGGATATGGTAAATAAAGCCGACTCGACATGTTACTAGTCCTTTGAATTCCCTCGATTCCGAAAATTAACAAGAAGCAATACCAATAAAATAATAATGTTATTTACCTTTTAATTATTTAAACGCTCGAAATAGATTTAAAATTCCGTAAAGAAATTCAATGTTGCTTAGACACAAAACCGTATATTCAACGTCTATTTTGATTCACTGATGTTTTAATTATGATTGCAATGACAACTTCAATATTTCAAAATATTTTGAATGTGTTGACAACTAATGTCAGTCGTAACCAACTGCATTACTACGTCGAGTGCAACGATGCACTTATGACAAATAACCACTTAAAAGACAGCACTTAGCTTCCGCTCACACCAGCGCCACCGAACACACCACAGAAGCCGTCAGGAACCACTGCTCGACGAGCTCGTGCGAAACGCATTAAAAATAAAGAAAGTTTAAACTACGGTTTAAACCCCTAATGGGGTTTTCCCTACCCTGATATTATACCCTGAAACACAACACTCATTCAACTATTCAAATTATAACCACTTGAATCACCTTCCTGACGAAGCACATCAATTCTCTGTTTGTCTTTCAGTTTCCCAATCAAAACACACGTATTGTCCATTCGCTTAGATAGTGTCGCTACACTCGCACGTACTTGTGGTGTATTATAATAAAATTCGAATATAATTGGAAGTAAACTACCAAATTCACTTGTGGCGTAACACCCGAAAGTGAATTTGGCAGTTTACATCGAAAAATATTCGTATTTTAGTACAATAACCATAAGTACGTGTGAGTGTAGCGACACTATCTAAGCGAATGGACTGTACCCAAGCTCCTTTATACTGGTAAATAAGTCTTATCTGAATAGTTATAACATCAATAGGAAATCATTAATTCAAAATTCGTATTCTCAAACCAACAACCAAATTACTCGTGAACATGACTTCTTATAGATCATTATTTCCAACAACGGTAGATTTCAAATATTTACCTTCTGAGGTAGACTTTATCTACATGAGAAAACTTACGTCTCCTCACGACTCTTAGATCTCCTCATCAAATCAAATCAAATCAAAATAATTTATTTGTCAGAATACAGTATTATAAGGTGTTATAATTATTTTTGCACTTGTATTCAGCATGCAAGCAGGCGTACAAATGTTAGTCGTATGTATATTCAAATTCTATTTTATAATTTACATTACTCATTTATAAATAAAATTTATTGTGGTCAATATCATCATTTAAAGTATTTGATTTCATATTTCCTTAAAATTTACGTAATCCTTGACACTATAGAAACATTTCTCCATCAACCATTTTGTTAACTGACATTTACCTCCTGTGGTTAAAAAGATAAAAAAAAAAGATAAAAGATGTTTATTCAGTAAGTAGGCCGCACGGGCACTTTTACACGTCAAAAATCTACCAGCGCTTCGCAAGAGACCACTGCTGAGAAGAAACGCCGCAAGAAACTCAACAGTCAGTCGTTTTTTTTTTAAATTACTTATACAATTATAGAACTTAACCTAGCATTATATAAAACAATGAATTTAACATTAAAATATATATATCATGCGTAGTTGAGCAGGAAAATGTGTCAAAACTCAGTATGTTCAGATGAACTCTTAAATTGTAATAATAATAGTATACATATACTTACCCATGACGGTGCAAAACAACCACATAGTTTTGATACATTCTCCTACAGAAACCGTGTCCCCTAGACAATAATTATACCTACAATGTTTAGATATTTTCCTGACTAAGCTATTACTAAGTTATTTAGGTGTTTAATTTAGGCCAAGCATTTTTATCTGTTAGGTAGTCCTCGACCCTATAATAAGCTTTCGACATCAACGACTTTTTCAAGTAATTTTTAAGTGCTGGAAATGATAACTTTAAAACTTCGTCAGGTAATTTATTATAGAAATGAATGCATTGACCAACAAATGATTTATATACCTTACGGACACGAAATTTTTTAATAGCAATTTTATTTTTATTTCTTGTATTCAAATTATGTATATCACAATTCTTAACAAAAGAGTCTTGATTTTTAATGACATAAATAATATTCTCATAAATAAATTGTGACGCTACTGTCAAAATACTAATTTCTTTAAATAGTAATCTTAAGGAATCACGGGAGTTTAGGTTATATATGGAACGAATGGCTCTTTTTTGTAACACGAATATAGTCTGTATGTCAGCAGCTTTTCCCCAAACCAGAATACCGTACGACATAACACTATGAAAATAACTATAATAAACTAAGCGAGCTGTCTCAACATTGGTAAGTTGCCTGATTTTCCTGACAGCATAAGCTGCCGAACTTAATTTACCTGCTAGTACTGCTATATGGGGACTCCATTGTAAGTTTTTGTCTATAGTTATCCCTAAGAAAAGCGCCTTGTCCACCATCTCCAAACACTCATCATTTAGAAATATACTAGATTTTACCGGTCTAACATTAGGCAAAACGAATCTAACACATTTAGTTTTCTTAGCGTTAAGTAGCAAATTGTTAATAGTAAACCAATTAAGTACTTTAACCAGCGTGGCGTTTATCCTACTGTAATCGACGGATTTTCGGTCCACCTTGAAAATTAATGAAGTATCATCAGCAAATAGCACAATATCACAAAGGTTATCTACCGTGGGTGGTAAGTCATTTATATAGACCAGAAATAAGAAAGGACCTAATATAGAGCCCTGAGGCACACCTAATTTAACAGTTGCTCCAATGGACTGTTTGGTTTACAACAACCGTTTGTGTTCTATCGCTAAGATATGAAGACATAAGATTTAGAGAATTATTTGATAGACCATAATGTTCTAATTTTAATATAAGAGTCGCATGATCTACGCAATCGAAAGCTTTGGAAAGGTCACAAAAAATTCCTATTGCATCACAGGATTTCTCATTCTTCATACTAGAATCAGTAGAGTAGTAGAACTGTCATAACTTCCCTTTGATATTAAATGACATAATTGCATAAGATTTGCATTATGATAACAAAAATTTGTTACATTTTGTGTCAATTTGTTTCTTAACATGGAACCCATTCCAGACCCTATCTGATCCGAATAAATAATAGTTTTATTATTGCTAATTTGTCTAGGGGACTCATCTAAAACTATTTTTGGGGCACTTAGCTTAGAAGAATCAAGAGCCACATCTGGCTGAACCACAGCTGTTGGTACAGTTCCTATACAATTACAATCACCAATGCCATTATTAATTAAAGAATTAAAACGGTCTTCATTATATTTACTACTCTCCAGCAATTGTGTGAATGCCAGCATGTGCTCCTTGATTTCACTTTGAGCCGTTAAGTATTTTATTGACATGTCCTCAAGTTTTTTTCTTAATCTACTAATCTCTGCATTTAATTTGTGAACATTTAAATCATGTTCAGTCCTATCTAAATCTAATTTATTATTGCATTTTTGCACCCTATTTTTCATAACCGATAACTCTAATTTCATTTTAGAATAGTTTTTGAGACACCTCTGACTTTTTATTAGCTTCTGAGTACGCATTATGTATTTGTTTATGTAAACATATTTTTTTAATTTATTGTTACTATTGAAAAAGATTAAGTTCTTAATATTACTGTCCTTATTATCCTTATCACCTACCATCTCCTGATACAAATTTTGTGTAATTGAACTGTCATAACACTCACGTTCTCTCCGTAGATAATTTAACTCTTCATTAGCAGCACCGAGTTCTTCTTCGAGGTTAATTATACGATTCAATGCAACTTCATGAGTAGAAGCGCACTGGTTAAAATTATCTACGAGGGTCTGCAACTGCTCCACCCTATCTTGTGCATCTATTAGTTTATAGTCATATTCTACCAGGTCGTTCCTTAACACTGTGTTTTTAGCCAACATTTTTTTTTGCTCTTCTTCGCAATCTTCCCTTTCCCTTAGTAGCTGGTCATTTAAGGTATTGGCAGCTTGCAGCTCTTTCAAGGTAGCCTTAAGTTGTATCTCAAGCTGGCGTGTAGTGGCTTTGCGCGATTTGATGTTCGATGCAGCCATGGTTTCACAGCTACTCCACAATCACACTGAAAGATATTAAACTAGTGAGTAAGTGGAGAAGAAGTTTGATAATCAGGTTATTTTATGCAAGGATGTGTGTGAATAGATGTTGGTGAACAGTGTATCGTGTAGGGCAATGTCTGTGGCAAAAGTGGCTTGTCTCAACTATACTTCCACTGTATGTCAAGTAAAGAGAGATCGCACGGTGCCAATGTTTGTATTTTGACGTCGCTCACGGCTTCAGCAATGAGCAGTGAAAAGTATGGATGTAAACACAGTGTTAAAAACAGTGTAAAAAGAAATTAAAAGTAATACTTCCCAGGTTATCCTTTATGAATTTGAAAATGTCCGTTGACGGTTGACGGAGCTGCTGCGAGCGGCCTGTTTTTAGTGTTCTTGAAGTTTTATGGGCCTAAATCTTATTAACAATTACTTCATAGAGTAAAACAACGTTAACTATAAGGATATAAACATAAATTACTTCAATTTAAAAATGTTTTTTAATAAGAAAACTCGGAGGATAAAATTTGACGTCTAGAGGCTGTCAGTGCTACCACAGATTCACTGGTTTTTCACGCAAATCACATCTTTACTAACATTTTCACTAATTGTCCTAATAAAACTAATGCGCTATAATCACTATTAGTATTACAATATGCAAAATAATTTTAACTATTAAATTCATTTTAAAGGGCTAGCGGTAACCAAGTCAAACGCCCCCCTAGCAACCCCCACTCTGCCCCCGATAGTAAAAAGGGCGCATCTAACACTTTTGTCAAAAATGAGTTAATTATACTGCCGTGATCAGCAGAAAAAGACCCACCTACTGATATTTTTAGTTTTTTCCTAGGTAGGCTAGATTAGAAGTTACCATAAGCAAAAAGGGCGTAACTTCAGTCACTTTGTTACATAACCTTAATTAAAAAGACGCATTCCAGAAACATGTAGGTGGTCTTCGTAAAAAAGACGTAACTACGTATAATGCGCCCTTTTGTTTCGTCAAACTTTCAACACTTTAATAAAAGAAAAGACGTAAGGTATAATCCATCACCGTATACTTCAATAAAAGGACGCATCTAAGTACTTGTGCCTTTTCAACTAAGTTTTGTCTTAGACGCATCTAACATAAATACTTAATGAAAAGGGCGCTAGTGACCACTTGCGCCTTTTTAACTTAGCCAAAGCTCGATCACATTATATTGCCGCGGACGCATCTACACGTAAAACTAAGTAGAAAAGACGCAAATGACCACTTACGCCTTTTTCAATAGTGTATTTTGCTAATTCACTAAGATGTTCGTGGTATTTGTGTCTGATTTTGATGTAGGCATATTTTATTTTTGCGATAGTACAACTAAGTTAGTGTCATTATTTTTTGGGGTGTTTGTTACCGGAAAAATTATTAAAAAAATCTTTGTTAGTTTAAAATTGTTAGTTTTCCAGAAAACGTAAATCAAGTATACTGGACAAGTGGACATTGCCAACTTTGCGGAGAATAGAAAGTCGGCTTAAATTTCAAGCATTATGGACATTACCAAAGATATTGTAAATATTTTTTAGTCCAAATATTAGACAAAACTTTATTATTTTTTTAAGAAATAAAACATTAATAAAAATCCACTTGCAGGTTTTTAATTTAATAAAAATTGAAACATGATAGTATTTTGTACTTTAGTGTTTGCTGGTGAATTGGTCCGCATGGAACTGGTTTATTGAGTTTTCCCGTAGAAATTATTATATTTCCAGATAAAAAATCATATTGTCATGTCCATCCCCGGGACTCAAACTATTTTAATTTCAAATTCATTTCGGTTCGGCTTATGAGCCGTGAAGAAGAAACAAATAAACAATCAAGTTTTCTGATGGAAGCGTTATTTTCCCTGCGTCGGTTAAAGAACTTAGGAACAGCTAAGCAAAATAAGCTTTGAGTTAGGACTACTAATAAACATGTCAAAGACCAAGTTAATTTCCAACTGCATCAAACAGAGCATTGAAGTCTTCCCCCAAGCTCTTAAACACTAGTTTAGTTGCAGACGTTTACGATGACGACAGAGTTGGCGGGATGAACAGCAATTATTTGGAAAATATTGATCTGTCACCGCTTTGTGAGGAGCACCATGGGAAGAAAGGTCTTTGCCTAATAATGGGGCAGAACAGGCTGATAATAAATACAAAAAAATAAATGGCGTTAAGAGGAACAGATTCCCAGAGGAACGCTGTACTATTTCTCCTTTATCTGAATTCTGATGGGGCATTGAGTTGTAGAATCTATTTTCTTTTTTACGTCAGGACTTTTTTCAAAGAGCTGAACATAAATTAGTAATCTTGAAGATATAGGAACTGTGGTTTTAACAAGGAAATAACGACATTGACACCCGAGATGCATTGTTTAAATAAAGTACTGCACTAATATTTGTGGTTTATCAATATTTCTAGGTTCTCATTCCAATCTTTCTGGGACCATATCGGTTTGCATCGAATAGTTTGATTAAGCCTTATTTTGACGGTCAAGATAGGATAAAAAATACAAAACAAAGCAATACGGAAGCGATTAAGATAGGCAATAAAGTATTGAGTATTGAGTATTGAGTATTGAGTATTGAGTATAGTTTGGAGCAGGGTGACCTGAGAAACGCCCTAACACGGTAAAAGCACTCACTTCCTTGTCTAAATACGCTTCAGTTAAGCAGTAAAACCTAGGCGAACAATCCTTATTTTTTTACATAAATACTTTATTATAAGACTTAGCAGGAAGTATAAGTTTTTTTTTGTACGAATTAATTGGCAATGGGAAATATGCTGGACGTAGAAACGCAAATTAGAACACAGTGACATTAGCAATGGGAAGTACGGGAAGTTATTTTTTTATGCGTATTATTTGGCAATGGGAAGTATGCAGGATATTATTATTTTTTAATGTATTTTTAAAATAATATTTTTTAAATTTTAAATTAAAATGTATGTAAATAAGTCATTATGTTGTCATATTTAATAGAAAAACATACAAAAAATCATGTACCGAGGATAAGTGAGAAGCGTTCTTTCCTCATTCATATTCTGACGGCAATTGACGAAAAATTACCGTCCGCACTGGCTTTTTTGTTTTTTATTAATATGAGATTCCATAATCTAATAATTTTAGTTTTACGTGTAGATTTTTGTCTTTACAACGTCCAGTATACTGGACAGCGTCAAATTAAGGGTTAATAAGCTTTACTTTTTCATACGGTTTTTTATTATTGTTTTTCCTGATTGTACCTTAGAACATTGTTAATGTGCAAATTATTATTTCACAGGTAGTTGAACTACCTACATGTCAAAGTAGTAGAAAAAGAGAAGATATACCTTTTTTATTTGAGTAAAAGTAGTTGTTTAAAATATCAATTACTATATTGAAAAGACGCTTGTCCAAATGTGCCCTTTCATCTTAGGAGAAAAGCAGGAAATATCTGTCAAGCACTTATATTAAAAAGAAGTTTGTGATTGTACTCAGTTGAAAAGGCGCAATTGGTTACTTGCGTCTTTTAAACGGAGTATCGAGTATTTTCCAGACATTTTTTTGCTAAGATGAAAAGGAAAAACTTAAATAAATAACTAAATAATTGCAAATAAAAAAATATTTTAATACCATATTGACAATATGGTACATATCTATATTACTTCGATTACGGAAAGTGTTTATGTCTATTTGTTTAGAGACAGCATACATTTCTTTAATTTTCAACTAAATCATTTAATTTCTCGATTTCGACTTCATGTTACATGCGCCCTTTTTACTATTCACTGACCAACGCTTTTTTTTCTAAACGGTCAAATACCAAAGACTATTTAATTCTTGTTTGAAGGTTTGGCACGAGATGAGGTCAATACAGTACCTACTGAGCTCGACCCGACATGCTCTTGTCCGGTTTCTTTTTTAAATAATTAGTTTATGGCGTAGGTGTTTGTATATGGGGTTGAAATGAATCCTAAGAAAAAGCTGACAAGTCTAATACTTCGATTAATTACTTTTTTGCCTTTAAAATTTGATTTATGGTGATAATCATAAGCACAAGTGACAAAGAATAATCTGCATCATTATCATTATGGACACCGTTCCGTCAAAGAATGTGTAACCTGATGTTTTTATATATTTACCTATGTAACAAAATGACAATAATTTATGTTATGAATGAATCAAATAAAAAGTTAGGCATTGTGACATAGATATGATGTATGTACGACGTGTATAAGTAGCATGAATATTTTCTTTTTTTAATTTCGTCAACAAGTCGCTTTCGTGTGAGGAACCACAGATGGCCATCCAAATGTCTGCTTCTCTATTAACACAAAAGTATGTCAATTATTGCAAAATTGATCGTTATCTTGACTGATTGATGATTGATTATGTCAACGCTAATTGCCTGTTTTTGATGAGTCAAGCCATGGCAGGCAGTGGGGCCAATCACGATACGTATTCTATAAATTTAAATATCTGTAAAACTAAATGAATAAACAGTTATCTCGATTTTAGTCTACCAGGAATAGAGTTTGATATTTATCTATACATTTTGGCTAACAGATATGCATGTATTTTTAGTGTTTGTAGAAAAGAATGTGTTAAAATGGTTTGCGCTTGCACTAACCGGCTGCCCTACGGAAAAATAAAGTAACTGATTTTTTTTTCAAAATATTTTTTTTACATTTTTGCCTCTTTTAGACGGTAACGGATGTTGCTACATTCTTGGAATCATCAAAAGAGCTTTATTTTTAGAGATACAATTTCGTTAAAGAAAGTAACTGCAGGCACTTGTCACAAATATCTACCGAAAAACAAAGCAAAACACAATTACAAAGCATAAATACAGTAATTGCATGTCGATTACTTTGTTTTTCTGTTGTGAATCGATTCACTTGGTTTTTTGTTTGGTAAAAATGTTTATATTGAGACTGAGATTTAGCTAAAAAGAAATTAAATAGCATTACTTGATTTTTGTATAGTTACTTTCTTATTACATTTTTATTTCAATGAAATTTGTTTTTAATCAACATATACTTCGTTTATAAATTGTTAAACTTCATTTTAATATTTTCAAAATAATATTTTTTGGCACTTGCTTTTATCTTTGGCCGAGGAAATAGTCACTTTTAGTCATACATTTTCAGCGAAGAAATACATTTATTAACCGATTTCAAAAAAGGAGGTTCTCAGTTTGACTTGTATGTATGTATATTTGTATGTATGTATGTAAGGATGTATGTATGTATGTATGGATTTATGTAGATTTAATAGAATAAACTACTTAGCAATAACCAGTTCGGCTTTACCAGAGGTCGATCAACAATTGACAACAATTCATATCTGCTAAAGTAGTAAAATAAAATACCGTTTGTAGATTTTATACTGCTGATTACAGTAAAAATATTTTTGGATTTTTTTATGCAGTAGTTTTTTTTTATATTTGGGAAAAACAGTAAAAAAGTTGGATTGTGAATGTTAGGAATACACTTATAGTGCCCTTAGACCATTTATTACCATAGGAATTGAAAAAAATATACAACTGTCATGTCCATTTTTCATCTGTCTGACGGATTACTTGATTCTAACGACACGCTTGCGATTCTCGTAATACTATTGTTTTGATATACGCTATTAAAAATGAAAGTGACTAACGGATTTGTAAAAGCGGATAGCCGCAATCTGCCCAAAGTCGACGAATTCATGTTGTTACAGTTGTTATGGTTGACAAGTGACATGACATGAGAGTCAGTTCTGTTTCTGTTGAAAGTTACCTTTTTAATTTTAAATCATGCTATGATCACGACATCAGTATTCCTAACTTTGTATATACGGTCTTTTTAATGATTATTTCTTTAATAAATTATTAACGACGAATTTAAGTTAAATAAAGAAAAACCGAGAAACACGGGTAGTCTAATTTTGAACCAGCTATAATAAACGCGAAAAAACCAAAATGCTTTTTTTTAAATGTTGTCAATTGATGCGGCATCTGTACTTATTAAACATATATATAACTGTTGGGAGAAATCTTGCGATTTTTGTAGAAATTTTGTGATCTTTCTAAAGCTTTTGATTGCTTAGATCATACGACCCTTATTTTAATATTAGAACATTATGGATTGTCCAATAAAGCTTTAAGTCTTATGTCTTCTTATTTAAGTGATAGAACTCAAACAGTTGTTGTAAACAAAACGCAATCTGTTGGAGCTACAGTGAAAATAGGTGTGTCTCAAGGTCCTTTTTTATTTTTAGTTTACATAAATGACTTGCCACCAACAGTAGATTAACTTTGTGATATTGTACTTTTTGCTGATGATACTTCACTAATTTTCAAGGCAGATAGAATATCCGTAGACTACAGTAGGATAAACGCCATATTAGTTTTTTAAAGTACTTCATTGGTTTACTAGCAACAATTTGCTACTAAATGCTAAGAAAACTAAATGTTATAGGTTCGCTTTGCCTAATGTTAAACCGGTAGATTCTAGTATTTTTCTAAATGACGAGTGTTTGCAAATGGTAGATAAGGCAGTTTTCCTAGGTATAACAATAGATAAAAATTTGCAATGGAGTCCCCATATAGCTGTACTGGCAGGTAAACTAAGTTCGGCAGCTTACGCCGTTAGAAAAATCAGACAACTAACCAATATTGATACAGCTCGCTTAGTTTATTATTGTTATTTCCATAGTGTTATGTCCTACGGTATTCTGGTTTGGGGTAAGGCAGCTGACATACAAACTATATTTGTGTTACAAAAAAGGGCCATTCGTTCTATTTACAATTTAAATTCCCGTGACTCATTAAGAGAACTTTTTAAAGAAATTAATATCTTAACTGTAGCGTCTCAATTTATTTATGAGAATATTATTTATGTTATTAAGAATTTAGATTATTTCACCTAAAATTCTGATATACATAATTTAAATACTAGAAATAAAAATAAAATCGCTATTCGAAAATTTCGCGTCCGTAAAGTATATAAATCAATTGTTGGTCAATGCATTCATTTCTATAATAAATTACCTGACGTAGTTTTAAAGTTATCCTTTCCAGCACTTAAAAATTACTTAATGTCTAAAGCATATTATAGGGTCGAGGATTATCTAACAGACAAAAATGCATGGCCTAAACCCGAAACTTAGTCAATAATAATTTATTCAAATGCAAAAGCTTTATCTTGTCTAGGGGACACCGTTGATGTAGGATAACATATCGAAACTTTTATGTGGTCGTCTTGTACCGTCTTATATAAACATAAATAGGTGTTTTTTTTCCTTTTCTCCCTCTGTCTCTCTCGTAAGATTTTTGGCATGTTTTCCTGCTGAACTGTTATTTTTATAAGTATAATAAGTAATTTAATATTTATTGCTTTATATAATGCTAACTGTAACCATTGTAATATGTTTAAAAAATGACTGACTGCTGAGTTTCTTGCGGCGTTTCTTCTCAGCAGTGGTCTCCTCTTGGGAAGCGCTGGTAGATTCTTGACGTGTAAAAGTGCCCGTGCGGCCTACTTAATGAATAAATATCTTTATCTTATCTTTATGTATGTATGTATGTATGATTTATGTATGTATGTTTGTTCGCGATTATCTCGCGTTTGTTTGAACCGATTTTGATGCGGTTTTCAGAAAAGTATTTCATACATTTAGGACAAGGTTTTGGTTTAAAAAAAGGAGGTCCTCAGTTTAACTGATTTGATTTGATTTCTCCGTCAATTATGGTCTGATTTCTGAAAACATTTTTTTAGTTGATTAGAGTGTATTTCGAGGTCGTCCCATTGTCATCAAATTGTAATCTGATGATCCAAGAGGAATTGAGGGAACTCCCCAATTTTAGTATTTTTTTAGTAACAAGCATTTGCATTCAGAAACTATCATTTGGTGAAGTGGAACTGATGATGAAGACCACAGATGGCCAACGAACTCCTCATCGTTACCTATTTCAAGGGTGGCGATAAGATATCTCGATTAAGATAGTTGAGCGACTTTAATGTAGAAAATTTAATTGTTTAAATATGGCTATGACTCTCCTGCGGCGTTACTTGAGGTAAACTTGAAATGTCTTAAAGTTTCATATCAACTAAGAAGTGGGACTACATAACAGCTTATTATAATCACTTAAAAGTATAAAATAAAATAAATGTTTTAAAAATGAAACACGGCCGCAAAACGGTAGGCAAAACTTCTTTTAAAATGGTAGGTATAGGTCAGTCCAATTGAAGTCGGCGACTCACAATATTTTTAGTAAAAAGCACACTTCAGTTTGACTGACCTATACCTACCACTTTAAAAGAATTATTTTTTTGCGTTTTTGAAGGCGGTATTTTGTTTTCTAATAGCTACCAGAACGTAAAGCTGGACAACGTGGTATTAAGTCAAGTAAAGAAGAAGTTCAGTTCCTTTTATGCCGGAAAATCGGCGTTATTTTTGACAAAACCTGCAAACTAGTGAAAATTCTCCTGATTTGATAACTCAAGAAGTAACACAATAATAATAATATACCTACTTATAAAATTAAATGTTGCTTAAAATGAAAATACTTAGCCAGATTGCTTTGCATTACTTTCGCATAACAGTCATCAATTTTTAATGTATATTTGAAAAAAAGCTTAACTAAGATGTATTGTATCGGTGTCGGCTCACAAGTGGTCCAAATGAAAATTTTAAATAGGTCATCCCCAGTGCTACCAAAAACACCCCTATGTATGTTTAGCGATTAGTACCTTCGGAGATATTGATCATTTTAATCGGAATTTTAGTAATTTTTATTTATGTCCATTTTATGTCATTTCGAAGACCCACCTATTTAATTAAACTAAAGGATATGAAATTTAATGCATTTTTTTCATTTTAGATATCATGTTTCGTAGTAACGTTTACTGCTTATGACCTACACAATCGATATCCAAATACAAATAATGTAACTTTTATTTTTCAATATGACCGGGTTCGATTCCTGAACTGAGTACAAGTTTTTTTTTAAATCTATGTACCTATGCAGTTTTTCTTGTCACTAAAATCGATGACATGGTTCCTAAGAATAGCTCTTTGTATAACTTATAGTTACAAACTTCCCCATAATTTCCGATCTAAATGTGCCACCCTGTATACTTAAAAAGAATTAAAGTTGGAAACTTTTAAACTTAATTTATTCAAATCGACGTTTTCAAGTTTGCTGCGTTTTGTCATTGAGCTATTCAGGATCAAGTGTGTCATGACATGTATGCCAGAGGTTACATAGTATACGAGGAGTTTCAAAAAAATTGCACACCTTTTACAAATTCTTCAGATTTGTGAAAAAATCTGCACGTGGGTTAGGATCATCAATCTATTTTTCTTACTCAGGATGATGATCCCAAGATCCCAACCCCCGTGCAGATTCTTTCAGAAATTTGAAGAATTTGTGAAAAGTGTGGTATTTTTTTGAAACTCCCCATAAATAAAAATTTAAAATTTGCGTATTTTGTGATCATTATGAGTAAAAACTGTGCAATATGCAATAAAAATGTTACAATTTACGCCTATGATGTTTTATTGTAAATTGGTTGGTACCTACAGTAATATAGTACCTATTAGTAAGCCACCCGGTCCCTCAAATGACAATCTTAAAATTCTATAAAGCAAAGGCTAATACAGTGTTTAGTAAAGAATTTTTAATCTTGGAATGGCTTCCTAAAACTTCTAAAAACGAGGTAAGTACTATTACTTCATTATTTAAATGTCAACTTGTGTGAGGGATATGCTTATAAGCAACTTAAAAACAAAGTAAAAGTATATTACTTTGTTTTTGATATGACACATTTATATATAACTAAATAATTTACTACCGAAAAAAAAATTGTGTTAATTTAAAAGATAATTAAAAACAATTTGTCATAAAATTATTACACAGTAGGTAAATAGAGCAAATTATTTGACACATTATTAAATGTTAAAGCTGACGATGAAAAAAACGTTTTAAATAAAGATTGTTTAGTTTTTTCCCTCTGCTGTAAAATTGACTCGACTTTAATTACTTTCTTTTATGCCGCCGCCGCCGCCGTAACGAGCAAAGAATTAGTAATTTTATATTGAAACTCTTCACAAAGGAGTGAAAAAATATGCTTGTTTTTGTTTTCCTGTGTACTAGTAGCGCATAGTTTCCGGGGGCATTGCAGAGCTGAGATTCTACATGGTACCTATAACCTTTTTTTTTTTCATCTTTCAAAAACTTTATTACGACACAAACAAAAAAAACAGAGAAAATATAAAAACATAAACTAAAACTAAATACTAAAATAAATTAACTTATTCTAAGTAACTAAAATATGTACATGACGGGTGAAGATCAGGGGGCTCACTTCCCTCTGACATGCTGTGGGCGTTACGTGGGTAGTGTTGGAGGAATTTAAAAAGGTTTTGCAGAGAACTCGTATAATAACGTAGGTACAACAATCAAATGCACAGTAGGAACGCGGGACGGTTTCTACAGCTGGATGTGGTCTGTCCGACGGCTCAGCAAGTAAGAAGTGCTCCGCCGCCCCAGCTCGCTCTTAAGTAGACTCCGTCGAACGCCCTAGAGGGCGCTGGCGTCCCAACCGGAAGAACAAATTGGCGCGCATCATGATTAATACGACATACAGATGTCCCCTAGGCCACTGCCACTGGGAATGATGCCCATAATTCTGGCTGCATTTCCTCGTTGGATAACTATTGCTAGCCGTTGGCCGAGGAAAGAGCCAGCCCTATGGTCACCTGAGGCACGAATTAATTTATCTTTTATATTCTTGAAAAGCTTTCGTGCCTCCGGGCCCAACGGTCCAAGAGTTTCTACTGCAAAAGCCGCAAATATGCAATTATCAGCTATATTTGCATATTTGCGGCGTTTTGCTGATTCTCCCGCGGTAGCTGCCGCACCTGCCTTCAGAACCGTTGCGCCGAGGTGGGACGGTGCCAGAGTATCCACACAGGTGGCATCCCACACTAAAGGCCGTCCCATTTCCCACGGCACGAGAGTCATTACATCGGGTCTCTTGCCATCGTCACGTGCCAGCCCACTAGGTTCTAGTGTAGCAGTACGTTAACGCTGACAAGGGCCCGCCGGATGATGTCGTTAAGGCAGGCGTGACGGGACAGGCGACCAGCGCTTTTGATACACGCTAGACCGTGGTGGCCCTGTGCGCTTCGACAATGTTTCGACCTATTATAACCTTATTGTTTTTGACGTCTTTCCGTTTTGTCAACATTTCGTAAGCTCTTATTTACTTGACAGTACCTAATGGCAGCCGAGTTAAAAACAATACCATAACACATCAAAGGCAATATGGTTTTGGCTGGAGTTTGATCGGTCTTCCGTCCAATTGGTTAATAATTGTTGTGCCTTAGCCTAATTTACTGATGGTTAATTAGTACATTCAGAGATCTGCGTTAGGTATCTACCTATAGTATAGTTTGGCCAAACAGAATTTAACGTTGTCGCAGGTTTAATAATAATAATCAGACTTAACAGTACGCGGTTACGTTAAAATTTGGGAAAGGTTTCTAAAATAGGTTCAATTAACAACGCTCTCATTTTATATTTTTTCGCGACGGCGGCGGTGACTTTGTGCATAATAATATAAGGAAGCCTTTAACTTATTCATCTTGCATGTTTCAAGGTTATAATTGCTATCAAAAATAGTAATGTTTGACAGTAAAATTGTATACAGGGTGACTCCTAAGTCGTGAACTGAATCGTGAAATTATGGTTTCTAAGGAGCATTTCAAGGAGAATTCAGTGCACTAACTTCAAAAACCAACAATTAAACTTAGTGGAAGTAAAATTTAATTTCTTTAAAGAGTAAAAATTACCAACCGTGTGGTCACCCTATTCTACTCGACGAGTATATGTAGATTAAAGTACTCAGAGTCTATGACTGTTCAACGTAAGAAGTAATGTAACCATGAGAATCGGTCAATTTAAAATTAATAATTTTATTAATACATTTATAAATGTTTGCATAGTGTTACGTACGAGTGCTTTAAGTAATTAACGGTAAAGAGCCAGAAAAAGATATTTGGGTTCACGACTAAGGAGTCACCCGGGTACAGGGTGGAAAGTTCTAGATGCCACATGGAAGGCAACTAGCTTAAATATTAGAAATAGCACATTCTGTGTAAAGGATTTCCTTTATTTTTAAAAACTATAAACTCTGCATTTATGGATTTTTGAAAAATCGTCTGTCTCAACCGGGACTCGAACCGGTCGGTCAAATGCGGTAAAATAACATGCCGTATTTTGTGATGCGGATCGAAAGGGTTACCGATATGGTTCATTGATCTCTAAATAACAAACATAATCAAAATAATGGAAGGCCATGAATACTAGCAATTATCATTTAACTTTGTTTTGACCCGTCACGGGAAATGTACCGCAGCTACCTTAAATATTGGAAATAACAAATTTTACGCAATAGTGACTTACTTTTATTTAAAAAAATAATAAATACAGCATTAATGGATTTTTGAAAAACCGCTTCACTTAACCGGGAATCGAACAGGTCAAATATGACAGAAATAGTAACATGCCGTATTTTAAGATGAAAATCGAAAGGGTCTTCCATAGCGATAGTTAACTATACATACCATGAATTAAATAAAGACTGTGAAAATTAAGAATTACTTGTATTGTGAATTGTCATTACCTAAACAATCGTTAAATACGAAGACTTAAAAAACAAGATATTCTAATCTAATCATCGCTATGAAAGACCCTTTCGATTTTCATCTTAAAATACGGCATGTTATTTCTGTCATATTTGACCTGTTCGATTCCCGGTTCAGTCAGACGATTTTTCAAAAATCCATAAATGCAGTACCTATTTATTATATTCTAAAATAAAAGTAAGTCACCATTGCGTAAAAAATATTATTTCCAATATTTAAGGTAGCTGCGGCACATTTCCCGTGATGGGTCAAAACAAAGTTAAATGATAATTGCTAGTATTCATGGCCTTCCGTTATTTTGATTGTGTTTGTTATTTAGAGATTAATGAACCATATCGGTAACCCTTTCGATCTGCATCATAAAATACGGCATGTTATTTTACCGCATTTGACCGACCGGTTCGAGTCCCGGTTGAGACAGACGATTTTTCAAAAATCCTTAAATTCAGAGATTATGGTTTTTTTTTATAAAGGAAAGTCTAATTTACACAGAATGTGCTATTTCCAATATTTAAGGTTGCCTTCCATGTGGCATTTGAACTTTCCACCCTGTATATTACTATTCTAAAAAAAGTTCTTGAGCATCGTGAATGACAAAATTCGTTTCTATGAGAGTAAATTCTTTATCGTGTTGTATATTAATGCTCAAAACATAAACAAAGTCATTATTTACTCATTCATCTACTATCACTGAGACTGTTTACTATGGATTGAATCAATGACTATTATTATACTGTCAATATTTATCTGAATTATTGTTTCAATTGCTTTTATCTTGTTTACTTCTCAATCATTATTTACTAAAGATTTATCTTTCTGGAACGACTTTGCTTTATTCTGTTATTTAATATTACTATTATTAGAAATACCTACTTAGGTACCTAGTAGACTGTCGGTGGCCTAGTGGGTTACGGAGTCGAAACGTGATCCTAAGGTACCGAGTTCGAGCCCCCGCGGTCAATATGTACCAATGAGTTTTAGTAACTGAAGTACTACTACTCTTACGTTAAAGGAAAAACATCGTCAGGAAATCTGTACATTCGAACAACTGCGTCCGGTCCTGGGTTCAAATCCCGGTAAGGGCAGATATTTGTGTGATGAGCGCGAATATTTGTTCCTGAGTCTTGGATGTTTTCTATGTATTTAAGTATATATTTCTCTATATAAGTATTTATATCGTTGTCTAGTAACCATAGTACAAGCCTAGAGCTTAGTTTGGGACTAGGTCAATTTGTGTGAGATCGTCCCTTGATATTTATTTATTTAAACTGGGTGTACAAGAGGTAATAGGGTATTTGCCTGATATTAAATTTGATATATTCCTTTTTGATAATATATCAATATACGTAGTATGATAAAATAATTCAAAATCAAATTTGAAATTGGTAATATAATAAAAGTTATAGCCTTTTAAAGTTTTTTGTCTATCTCTTTCTCCCGAAACGATGTTTTGCGTGTAATTCATATGGCGGTCGAGTCGTATGACGTCATATTACTTACTGTATTTTCCTCTCTGTCTAAAAGCAAATTTTAAACATTTATATCTTTCTTATTTTTAAAGATATTAAAAAACTATTTATACTAGGTTATTCGGAAGGTAAAAAAGATTCAAGTTAAATATTAATAAAAAAATAGGCTAATACCCTATAACACAAAATATCCTAAAGGTTCGAAGACTCAAATTGTATAAGAAAAGTCACATCTGTAAAATAAGTTTATTTATTATTCCTTTATTCAGGTACCAACTACTAAATTACTTTGATAGGTTTAAATCAGTATCTCACGCAGCAGACTAGATTAATGGTGTTTTTAACTTCGATAAGACATGATAAATGTATAATTATAATTTTTCACTTAATTGAAGTTCCCAAAATTCATAAGCTACAAAATGCCTTTTTCTGAATGCATAAACTTTAATTTTTCTTAATATGCCTATAGTTATGTGAGGTTTGATATATGTATGTACTTACGTATAACAAACCTTAAAATTGTAACAGCTTTAGAAAAAATGCCTTTGATAAATTCGGATAAAATGAAACAGTTAGGATCGAACATTCTAATTTGTGATGGGTAACCAGTTTTTCGATGAAATCTGTTGTACTCCGACACTTGATGTAGGAACCTATTTTAGTATCATCATTTATCATCATCATATCAGTCAAATTTTCTTTATAGCCTAGATTCCCTTAAACTCGTTCTTGAACTCGACGCATTAAATATTAACCGGCGAGATCAAGTTGTCCAGTCTGAGCTTGAAAACCACACAGGCGAGCATGCTCAGCTTACCTGCATTACGCGACGAGTGAGCGAGCTCGTATGACTTCGCTCAGTCGATGGACCGTTTGACAGAGAGCCGTTTTAAGGAGAAAAACACCTCAGTACCCCTACCATAAGTTACAATTGCCGCACTCGCTAGCGACTCAAATACTCCGTCCCTCGCATTCTATTAGAATACTGCGAGGTCTGCGAGCGACAGAGCATTCGACTCGCTAGCGAGTACGCTGTTACTCATGGTAAGGGTACAGAGGCCGTAGCCATGATGTAAAGGCTGCTAACGTTTATGTACCTATTCCGACTAGAAATGTTAAATGAAAATGGAGTTGACAAAAGCGGGCGAGCGACGTGTCAACGGCTTATGTTAATCCTATACATTTTGCCCATTTTAGAAAATCCCTAAGCCGTTCCCGAGTTTAGCTATTTCAATATTTAAATATCCTATGACATATAATACTTAATCTATTAATATACCTACATACCTTCACGCCTTCATTCCCAGAATGGTGTAGGCAGAGCTACAAAATTACCAACAACTCTAAAAACTTGTTGTTATTTCTGTACCCACATTATGCACAAACAGACTAAGATGTTTACCAGACTAAGATAGTTGCAAGCCCATCGCCTAACAATACTACAAGCCTTTATTCCCTCAGTCGCCTCTTACAACTTCCACGGAAAGACATGGAGTGGTACTATTCTAAGCTGGCAACCACACAGCTCATCTATTTTAACTATAAATATGTATGTTCATATCCTTTTGTATAGTACCTATTACTCGTACTTACTTTTTCAAGGCGCTGATAAAAACATATGGCGTTGTATAAAAGCGTTTACGGAGAAGCGATAATACAAGTTTGCTTCAAATAAAGCGTTACTTGCAGCGGAGCCCGCAGATTACATCACCGGGATGCACGCAGCGTCGCACGTTTCAATAACGGCGGTTGGTACCTACCCGCCACTGCGCCCACCGGCACCGCTAGTCTCTACGCTCCGCATCTTCATAAACAACAGCGTACATTGCCGTATGTTTGTGTTAGCGCGTTTGATGACGCGGGCCATTGCACGCTGTAAACGGGAAAAAACGCCCGACGCGCCAGACGCGACGCCAAGCCATTTGCCGAGCGTTTTTGTTACATCGATTGCAACTTAAAAAACGTTTTAAAGAAAACTATGAAAGTTCGTTAATAATTGTTATATCGATGTTCAAAAATAAATAATTTATCAGCACCCAGCAAAATTGTAGAGTAACCAAAAAAAATATTCAACAAACTTTATCAGTGTGAATAATGTATGTTTTGTATGTAATGGATTCTGAAATAAATTTGAAATAAAAATAAAAATAAATGTGTACCTGTAACCATGTACAGTAGGTAAAAAAGAAAATTTCCATACAAAACGCTATAACGTTTGCCTCTTAACCCAAATCCCATTTTACGATTTTTGAATATGTTGTAGATAGTTATTATAAATAACACCGGACAAGAGCATGTCTGGCCATGCTCAAGTGTTGGGTTCCGAAGCCGTTACTACAATAAAAACTACCTCAAGAAATAACAAGTATGAAATAATTCTTTATTTAAAGTTATTTGGTGATAACTTCGATGATTTTAATAGGAATTACTTTAGTCGCCGTATCTGAGGAACCAATAAAGTCTACTTATTCATGATATTTTTTCGTAAAAATTCATTATAATTATGAGCTTTCATTTAAGATTTTTTCAGATTTTTAGTATAAAATTTATTGTTTTAGCTGCATCACTTGACTTTAACAAAAATAAGCACTTTAAATTTTAATATTTCACAAACTGATTCGAAAAATAGTTTTTACTATCAGGCAATATTTTTGTAAGACCTATCCCACGTCACCCTACACCAAGGGGTAGACGAGAAAAGAAATACAGTCACCATCAGATATATTGTAGCGGGCGAGGTACTCAAATATTTCGGAGCAGCATTACTTTTCAATAAATTCGTTACACTAGTTATGGTCAATAACACCAGAACATGCAATTTGTTATAAATATAAGAGCAGCGACCTTTCAATAAATTCGGAACATATAACGAGGTAAAAATATCAGAAAGCACAGAACGTCAAAGGTATCTACGCACTCAGGGTGATCATAAAGATCGGAACATTTATGGAAAATATACCTTAAGTCTGTATCACACAGTTTAAATTCGTTACTATAATTATTATGCATGTCGATCTTTGGCATGACGTATTTATGTTTTGTTTGGAATCGACGTGTACACGTCACGAGTAGATTCGACATGCATAATAATTATAGTAACGAATTTAATCATCTCACCTCATAATAGGTAATTAAAAGAAAATTGTTAGGTATCAATTACCTAACAATTTTCTTTTAATTACCTATTATGAGTAAAGAGTTTTCAATTGTTAGGTTTATAGGTACAACACGAAGGTTAAAGAAAATAGGTATCTTATGTTACGTATACGAGTATTCACATGACATTAAATTGAATGAAATTCAAGTTGGTTTTCCTAGTCCTCAGTAACTGCTGTATTTTGAAAGCTGTCTCTTTTCATCAAAGAGGGTTAAACCGCCTATAACGACGCCCTATCTTCTATCTTGCTTTACGTTAATTCGCGAAGTCTTAGGAGGGCTAGTAAAACCTATTTACGAATAATCATAAACACACTAATGATTATGTCTGTGATATTGAATACCTACGTGTCAATGTAAACTGACAATGTCAAGGAAATGTAAATCATATAAATAAAAAATGCCTCGTTTTAATTATCGTCCTGAGGAAGAAGCTGAAATGCACTTCATTTACGGCTTATGTGACGGCAATGCTTCTGAAGCGGCACGAGAATATAGGCGGCGTTATCCCGACCGACGGACGTGTACTTTATTCCTTCATTTATTAGTAACTAGCTGTTGCCCGCGACTTCGTCCGCGTGGAGCTCGTTTACGCGGTTCCCGAGGGAATATTACCTTCCTTTATTATTTTTTTACCTTCCTCTTGAATCACTCTAAGTATCTATTAAAAAAAACCGCATCAAAATCTGTTGCGTAGTTTGCAAGATATAAGCATACATAGGGACAGACAGACAGACACCGGAAGCGACTTTAATTTATACTATGTTAAGATTATTTTATGTTAAACAAACCGTAATTATTATTGTTACAGTTACACCGACGATTTAGAGAACAGGGTTTAAAAAAGACTCCTCACGAAAGGGATATTAATTTGACAGTACAGGACGAAGACGGGATCATGAACGCAATAATTGAAGATCCGACCTTGTCAACAAGACGTGTGGGGCAAATTTACAATGTAAATCACGATAAGGTTTGGAGAGTTTGGAAGCGGTATGGTCTATCGGTATCCATATCATTATCGCAAAGTGCAAGGCCTTTTGCCGCACGATAACTTTTCACGAATTGCATTCTGCCAACGAATGAACGCACTTTTAACAGAAGATCCACAACTCATCGGGAAAATATTGTGGATGGACGAGGCACAATTTACAAGAGCAGGTATTATGAATACAAAAAACTTCCATCATTGGTCAGAGCACAACCCTAAACTAGCCAGAGAGTCTTCTTTTCAGCATGAGTTCTCGGTCAATATGTGGGCAGGAATTTTAAATAACCAACTGATAGGTCCCGTAGAAATTCCAAGCAGACTGAACGGTGAAAATTACTTGGAATTTTAACGAAATCACCTTCTGTTGAGTAACAACTTTTCAAGTATTTAATTCTAGGTGTACAAATAAACATACGGGCACTTTTAACACAGGATTAGCCAAGCAAAGAACGATACTGTGGGTGACCGAGGCAGAAAAAACAAGAGCTTTGAATAGTCAATTATGTACGTGTCTCGAACAATTTTTTTTCTAAAAGAGCACGAAATTTGGTCAGAACATCTTCGTCCGCGTGGAGCTTGTTTAAACTGTTCCCGAGGGATCAGTGTAGCCTTTATTCATCCTGAAAGTCCGTTCTAACTATTGGTGACACAATGTTTGAAATCGGCACAGTAGTTTTTGAGTTTATCCATTACAAACATACACACATACAAAAATACAAACCTCTCCTCTTTATAATACGAGTATGTTTATTCTGAAAGTCCCTTCTAACTATTGGTGAAAGAATTTTTTAAAATTGGCACAGTAGTTTTTGAATTTATTCATTACAAACGTACACGCACATTGTATAGCTACATTATTAATACTGTTACGTACGTGGGGGTAGGTAACTGATAGAAATGCACGAATACACCGATAATCAAAAGTAGACTTTAATTACGCAATCACTTAAACCGTTACAAAACAATTATCGCACAATAAACTTCGAATACTCAGATGATCGAAAATCCGTAGACTACAGTAGGATTAACACCACACTAGTTAAAGTACTTAATTGGTTTACTAGCAACAATTTGCTACTAAATGCTAAGAAAACGAAATGTGTTAGGTTCGCTTTGCCTAATGTTAAACCGGTACATTCTAGTATTTTTCTAAATGACGAGTGTTTGCAAATGGTAGATAAGGCAATTTTCTTAGGCATAACATTAGATAAATATTTGCAATGGAGTCCCCATATAGCTGTACTGGCAGGTAAACTAAGTTCGGCAGCTTACGCCGTTAGGAAAATTAGACAACTAACCAATGTTGAGACAGCTCGCTTAGTCTATTATAGTTATTTCCATAGTGTCATGTCGTACGGTATTCTGGTTTGGGGTAAGGCAGCTGACATACAAACTATATTTGTGTTACAAAAAAGGGCCATTCGTTCTATTTACAACTTAAACTCCCGTGACTCTTTAAGAGAACTTTTTAAAGAAATTAATATCTTGACTGTAGCGTCTCAATTTATTTATGAGAATATTATTTACGTTATTAGAAATTTAGATTCTTTCACCAAAAATTCTGATATACATAATTTAAATACCAGAAATAAAAATAAAATCGCTATCCGAAAATTCCGCGTCCGTAAAGTATATAAATCATTTGTTGGTCAATGCATTCATTTCTATAATAAATTACCTGACGAAGTTTTAAAGTTACCCTTTCCAGCACTTAAAAGTTACTTGAAAAGGTCGTTAATGTCTAAAGCGTATTATAGGATCGATGACTATCTAACAGACAAAAATGCATGGCCTAAATCCGAAACTTAGTCAATAATAATTTATTCAAATGCAAAATCTTTATCTTGTCTAGGGGACACCGTTGATGTAGGAAAACATATCGAAACTTTTATGTGGTCGTCTCGCACCATCTTATATACACATAAGTATGTGTTTTTTTTTTTCTCTATCTCTCCCGTAAGATTCTTAATTGGCATGTTTTCCTGCTGAACTACGCATGTTATTTAATACTATATTTAATTTAATATTTATAGCTTTATATAATGCTAGACTAAGTAGTACCATTGTAATAAGAAATATGTTTAAAAAATGACTGACTGCTGAGTTTCTTGCGGCGTTTCTTCTCGGCAGTGGTCTTCTCTTGGGAAGCGCTGGTAGATTCTTGACGTGTAAAACTGCCCGTGCGGCCTACTTACTGAATAAATTTCTTTTATCTTCTTTTATCTTTTTTATCTTTTTTATCGCTCGGGTCGCTCTTATTCGCACTGTTCGCTTTCCAAGTAAAGACTGACTCGTCGCAACCGGTGTCCGCCGTTTTATAGTTCCCGAGTCCGATTATTCTAGAACGCCTTCCGGAATGTTCGATGTACTTCGCCCCGCCAAGGTCGATCGAGACTGTTCGTTGCTGGAATATTCTACGCCTTGCTACCTTGTTGTTTTTACGATCGCAATGACCTTGACTCACGGGTCTGGATGAGTCTGGAATGTTCCGCGTGTTGCCGTCTCATTTCGTGTTATCTCTTTCACACGCTTCTGGAAGGTTCTCAGTATCGCCATCTCTTTCTAATCGTGTTATCTTTTTCACACACTTCTCGAAGGTTCTCAGTATTGCTGTCTTTTTCTAGTCGTGTTTTCTCTTTCACACACGCAAAATGTGCGTTTGTAATGGTACCATTACAAACGCACATTTTGCTCTTCGCGTACGCGAATATTTAAATACAGATTTCGCCGGCCGGTGGATTGGACGCGGTAGTCCAACCCTTGCTTGGTGTCCTCGGTCTCCCGATCTAACGCCCCTGGACTTTTACGTCTGGGGAACTCTTAAAGAGCGTGTATATTCAAAACCAATTTCATTACGAGAAGATTTACTCATAAGGATTCGGGAAGTAGCTGATGACATGCGTGCTACTGAAGTTAATTTAAATCGTCAGATACGCACACGATTACACCTTTGTTTAGAGCATGAAGGTGGTCATTTTGAAAATCATTCACATTAGTTTAAATAAATTTAATTTGGTTGTTTAGGTTGAATAGCTTAGGCTTCTTGATGGTTCAAACATTCACATTAGGTACTTAGCTATCATAAAAGGTTCTTTGGTTAACGTATTGTTACGCCGATGGCATAAGGCGTCTCATCTTTTATCGTTAATTTTGGTGCTTTAGAAGCGTTTTCAGCAGGCTGAAATATCGTTTCAGTCCGTTTCAGAGGTAGCTCTATCACATACCAGATTATCAAAATTTCGACCAACTTACCGTTGTTTTCAGGCGGCTGAAACATGTTTTCAGTCCTTTTCAGGCCACCCTCTATCAGATTACGCCATAACCTGAAAACCCATTTTCAGGCATTTTCAGGACCCCTTATGGGCCTTTGAAGTACATTGTAGTATATGGCATTTCCACTAAGAGTGAAAGAGATAGCATGGTTAGAAAGAGACAGCAATACTGAGAACCTTCG
Source organism: Acleris literana (assembly GCA_946894065.1). Taxonomy (NCBI): domain Eukaryota; kingdom Metazoa; phylum Arthropoda; class Insecta; order Lepidoptera; family Tortricidae; genus Acleris; species Acleris literana. Next base: position 16,489,463 of record OX335669.1, read on the forward strand.
AGAAGTGTGTGAAAGAGAAAACACGACTAGAAAAAGACAGCAATACTGAGAACCTTCGAGAAGTGTGTGAAAAAGATAACACGATTAGAAAGAGATGGCGATACTGAGAACCTTCCAGAAGCGTGTGAAAGAGATAACACGAAATGAGACGGCAACACGCGGAACATTCCAGACTCATCCAGACCCGTGAGTCAAGGTCATTGCGATCGTAAAAACAACAAGGTAGCAAGGCGTAGAACATTCCAGCAACGAACAGTCTCGATCGACCTTGGCGGGGCGAAGTACATCGAACATTCCGGAAGGCGTTCTAGAATAATCGGACTCGGGAACTATAAAACGGCGGACACCGGTTGCGACGAGTCAGTCTTTACTTGGAAAGCGAACAGTGCGAATAAGAGCGACCCGAGCGATCATCTGAGTATTCGAAGTTTATTGTGCGATAATTGTTTTGTAACGGTTTAAGTGAGTGCGTAATTAAAGTCTACTTTTGATTATCGGTGTATTCGTGCATTTCTATCAGTTACCTACCCCCACGTACGTAACAGTATTAATAATGTAGCTATACAATGTGCGTGTACGTTTGTAATGAATAAATTCAAAAACTACTGTGCCAATTTTAAAAAATTCTTTCACCAATAGTTAGAAGGGACTTTCAGGATAAACATACTCGTATTATAAAGAGGAGAGGTTTGTATTTTTGTATGTGTGTATGTTTGTAATGGATAAACTCAAAAACTACTGTGCCGATTTCAAACATTGTGTCACCAATAGTTAGAACGGACTTTCAGGATGAATAAAGGCTACACTGATCCCTCGGGAACAGTTTAAACAAGCTCCACGCGGACGAAGATGTTCTGACCAAATTTCGTGCTCTTTTAGAAAAAAAATTGTTCGAGACACGTACATAATTGACTATTCAAAGCTCTTGTTTTTTCTGCCTCGGTCACCCACAGTATCGTTCTTTGCTTGGCTAATCCTGTGTTAAAAGTGCCCGTATGTTTATTTGTACACCTAGAATTAAATACTTGAAAAGTTGTTACTCAACAGAAGGTGATTTCGTTCTTTGTGATAACTTATGATCTGCAGACCATGCCGCTTGAAGGATTTCTAAACAGTTTTGTGAAATCCGTTGTAAATACGCACGATATTTGTTTTTATACTCATTGTTTGATACCGTTGATATGTTTTTTTACAGTTTTAAGTAATGCTATGTTTTTCATTGTAATAAATCATAAGGTGCCTAATAAATAAAATGACTGTTGATGTTTGTGCGGCCATTTATTTTAAATTTTAAATAAAATTATTTTAAACAACGCAACGAATTTTTTCATTATATAAACCATTAAGTAATTAGTTATGATGAATGAGAATATTAAAAATTAGAGCAATCTGCTAAATAAATAAAAAAAAAAAAAAAAAAAATCATTTAATTCAGACTTGAAAGTCCATAGATAAAAAATACAGATTTTGTTATTAATGTCTTAGAAAACTATGTTAGGTAGATATGTCAGTTTTAAATTCTAAACTACAAAGATTAAAATAAAAATTACATTAAACTGAATTACTAAATGCTAAAGAAACTAATTAACTAAATGCTAAAGAGTGCGACTCGGTCTCCCATATGTATGTGATTCCAGTGTCGCACCACTGGACAACTAACCCTCTCAAGTACGACATTCAGGAGGCTGTTGGAGCTGTCCCGCACTCGACGCATTATGGAGGCAACACGTTTGCGCCTAATTGCTTTAAAGCAGTCCGTTCTTGCCTCCAAGAACATTGCGGACGCGCTGCACCAGCGAGGCAGCCCCATCAGCACCCTGAACGCGTCATTATATTGTACACGAAGCCGATTTAGCGACCTCTGAGTATAATTAGCCCACAGGCTGCAGGTGTAAAATGTTTGACAGTATGATTTAAAGAGGGTTATTTTGACTTCCCGCGAACACTTTGCAAACCTGCGGGCCAACATGTTGGCTCTTACCGCCAAGGCTCTCCGCTCCCGCTCTATATCAAGGTCATCTTTGAGGTCCGCGGTGATCCAGTGTCCAAGGTACTTAAACTCCGTGACTCTACTCAGAGGAACTCCTCCCAATCTAACCGGTGGAACTTTTTTCGGTTTTTTATTCCCCGCTGTAAATACGAGTAGCTCACTCTTTTGGGTATTGTACCTTAAACCGTGTACCTCCGCGTACCCTTCACATATGGCCAATAAGACCTCGAGGCCTCTGACCGATGGGCTCAGCAGAACCATGTCGTCGGCGTAACTTATATTGTTTGCAAACTTGCCGTCTATAGAACAGCCGACGTCTGCTCCGCTGAGCTCATCGATAAGACCATTAATATAGAGGTTGAACAGTCGCGGTGAAGTCAGTCCCCCCTGCCTCACCCCGCAACTCAACTTGTAGTCCCGTGAAGTCGCACCGGCCCACCTAACGGCATTAGTTTGATTCAGGTACCAGAATTGTAGCAGATCTATTATCTCACCAGGTGTGCCGGTTTCACTTCTCATTTTCCTCCACAGAACGTCATATGACACCAGGTCAAACGCCTTGGACAAATCGAAAAAACATGCATATACTGGAGTGTTTCCTGTTACATAGTACTGGACGGTGTGCTTGAGCCGCAGTATTGCCGCCTCGGTTGAGTGTCCCGGTCTAAAACCAAACTGAGCGTCATTTAGTTTTAAATGATCACAAATATGGCGGTCAAGCAAACCATCCAGAACCTTTGCTACTACAGTTGCCAGTGATATCGGTCTATAGTTGGATTTGTCCGAGGCGTCACCCGTCTTGTTCTTTATGATTGGCACAACTATGGTCCTTAAAAGATCCCGAGGAAGATATGCATGCCCCACACATAAATTGAACAGAAGCGCCAGAGTCCTAGGTAGATGAGCACCCGCATTCTGCAGATGCTCGATGCTGAGGTCGTCATGACCTGGTGATTTGCCTCGTGTCATACTCTTAATCACCTTCTCAACTTCTCTCGCTTGAAATATTACTCGCGTCTGTACCGGCCCCGGCCCAGCATCGAGCACCTCCCGCGGCGGTCCAAGAGGAGACTCCACCACAAAGTGGTCCCTAAATAGCTCCGCTATCCGACTCGGCTCCGCTACCCCCTCAATGTTGGATGGTATAACTGACTTTCCTTCAAATTTCTTTGCGTGACTCCAGAACCGCTTAAAGTCCGTTGCTCTGTGGTGTGTTGCCAACATATCCATTTTTATTTGTCTTTCATTATTCTGACACCACTTGAGTTTGGACTTAAATCCATTTAAGAAATAAAGAAATTTTCACTTTGTTTTGTTATTGTAGGGTGCTTGTTTGCACTCAACCGACGATAAAAATGTAACTATCCTAAAATGTAATTATGATACGCACGTTATTGTTAAATACTGGGTAATTAAAATATCAATTTATAAAAAAAACTCTAATAAATAAAAGAGACCCACCTGGGAATCGAACCGGTGACCTCTTACACAGTAAGCAAGATACTTCCCGCCAAGTTAAGCGATCGTGCACCTGTCAAGTGTTATCTTTACTTGTGTGTGTGTATGTCACGCTGACTTGACGTATTTGACACTAACTATGAGTTAACTCTAAAGACCCTTTTAGAATGATTGAAGACACAACATTTAATTACTTTGTTCTAAACAATTTTTTTAATTTTTTTTTGCAATATTTTAAAATCTAATGTACCACGTAGTTTCTATACGTGTACCTAACAATATGCCGAAGTTATCGTAAATAAAAAAAAACACGGTGTATACGAGCAATGTGCTTTGACCACCGGCACTTGAATGTTGAACATTTAATGGTAAATATACGATTATACTCCTAACAAAATAAAAAATAAGTTCTAAATATTATAGGGCTATGGATTATGAGAACTTGAATATTGATAAGCGCTTTTTTATTAGGCGCTTCCTCTCATTTAGGTAGAATAGGACATAAAATACTACTCACCATATTTAACCGTGGTTTTAGGCCCGCAATATCGCAACCACTCCTCGGCAAGCGATTATTTTGGTGGAAAAGTATAAAAACCGACTGTGTCCTACCCTTTCTGCTCTTACAGCTTTTAATAGAGCATTTAACCATTTTGCATTTTATAAAAAAATTCATCAACTACTTTTACCGCGATAGTTTGAAAATCATTGGCGTGTCATTAGCGTCATGATACCGAGCGAGAGCGGAATATGATATTCCCATAGGTTCGAATAGTATGACGGGAAACATCAAGTTGACAAATTTGTAACCGGCCAGTTTGATCTGTTGAATCCGGTGATGCCTGTAGTATCTTGTTGTAATTCCACATTGTAATGTAACCTTTATGTTTAAAAAAAATACCTGTAGTTATTTTCATGCATAGATGTATATACAATATTGAAATAAAACATTAAATGAAAGTAAATATGTAAATTATGCTCGTGACTTTTATTATTCGTGATATATATATTTTTGAAATAAAATCGTACACTAACATAAAATATTTTTTATCCTTATTTTAGGGTAGTGGTTAATCAAGTGGCAACTTTGTGATGACGTAGAAAGTGTCCCTTTTCGGAAGAGAAGACCTTGTATGTTCTATCGTTTTGTAATCTGAAGAGGGGCGAATGTGAACTGTCATACTTGTAAATAAGGTGTATATTAGTAAATCAGTTGAAAAAAAACCAGTTTCTTCGGTCAGGCGTTGTTTATTTAGTTAACCATTCATTTTGGCAGGTTTTGTTGTAGCAGTAATATTACGAAAAGTCTACACGTCCCTAGATACGGCCATGCCTAATTATTCTAATATTTAGAGCCGATCATCACGATTTTCACATAATAAAAATAGTCTAGAACACTATCAAGGTACTTACTTACTTTAATAAAATTATACAAAATCAGATCCACGTCTTCTACAAAAGCAAGTTATAGAGGCATAAAACATAAATTCGTTTTACATTCAGAGAAAGAAGTACAATTATTACCAAGTTTCTATAATAAGCTATCATCATCCGAAGCACTACATCATTAGTTGTAGTTGAAAGCATTTATTTACATACGATTTAACTTAAAACTACGCATGAAAGAATAAGCTTTATCGAAGTTCGATATAATATTAAGCACCTATTGTTATTTTTGGAATCGATGTATCTATGAATATTCTATTGTACACAATAATAAGTATTAAACAGCTAGTAAACCAATTCACTAAACAAGTTTAGGTGGCCTTCGTCCAACTCGCTAGCCTGCCTAGCCGAAGCACTTGCACAAACAAAAACTTATCTCATGTAGTGGTAATTTCTGGCACATTACCTAGTATTTAATTATGGCAAACGTGCAATTTTCAGCCAAACCATACATTCACACCCAAATAAAATAGGAGACCATGGCATGCTCGTTAGTAAGGTGTCTACGGGGAACTGGGGGCAAATAGTCAAGTTTGATTGCAGAATATTTAAAATCTCATTGTTAGTTGTATTTAAAACCAAATACCACCGTTGCCTTCAAAGTTTACAGAGTTCGTAACAATATAAAGCAACCTTCAATTAAGGCCCTGTGATCGCTATCTGATAATCTTGTAGGCGATATAGACGCCGTAATCTAGAGCAAAATGTCAGTATGTTAACATATTATGACTTGATATGTTATTATGAATCGTAACATAAAATAAGTTAAGATGAACTTGTCAGCGATAACTGTAATAAGTAACATAAGTTTAATTATTAGACTTTACAGATTTTTCTACTTTAGGACTGAAGATTTCAATTTATTTATTCATACTCAGAATGGATCGGCCATCAGGTATTTACAATGCTTTTGTCACTATTTATTTATTTGATAATAAGAAGCAACTTTTTTGGCGCAAGATTTGTCTATTACTTGAGGCAACAAAAGCAGTTTACAATTGCATAAATAGGTATACTACTTTTAAATTCTGCATTTCATTTTCTTAATAAGTAGAAAATTTATCAAGCAACTGCATGAATACATAAGTACTTATTGTCTGTCAGCTGTTGAAAACAAATCTTTAGTCACTGGTAGATACAGTCATTTCATTTGAACAGGTGTTGGGAATCATCAAGACATACTTCCAATTAATAACTTCATTAGATTGATGAGGTACATCGAAATACATATAAAACTTATTCTGTAGGTACAAGCCGAATTGTCTTCGACGTTGTCGAGTCCTGTGAAAAAAAGTTAACATGTTATGATTTCAAAAGTGAAAAATAGTTTGCAGTAAGTATGTTTTGCGTTTAAATAAATAAAAAGAAAATTTCTAATGTTGGATTAGTTTACATTTAACTATTTACTTGAGAGAAAAAAGTATTACTAGAAAATAATAGAAAACGTTTATCTTAGGCACAAGGCCCATCAAAAATGAATTATATTATGCTTTGGTTAGTACTTAATTGCAAAATTGATAATTCAGTCGCATAAATGTATGGTAAGTAAATATAATTTATTCTATCATAATAAAGGCATGAATAAGTAACAAAAAAAAGACATGTTAGAATTACCTACCATAATTCCTTATTTGTTCCCCATAAGCGTCACCTAGAAAATTTGAGCTCACGGCGTCGTTGGCATGAAAAACTTCATGGTGACCTGAAATCAATTTTCAGTTACAAACACATTTCATTGAATAAGAAATAATATAAAAAGTGCATTTTTTATCGCATAGAGAAGGCAAACGACCACACAAGCCTCGGGCCCGTATCATAGTCACCTTTATCGCGGTGGATAAAGCGTTCGTCACTCTCTTAGTTACATACTGGTCAGAAACTGACGGATCTTTTATCCACATCGATAAACCCCACCATAATAAGCTCGCTGATATTAAGTGGACTCTAAAGCTTATAATTCCCGTATCATAATGTTGTTGTAAGAAGATGATATTTCACTTCAGGGTGCCTAATACGGCTGCGTTTATCGCGTGACAAAATTTGGATAAAACATCCGTCATTCTCTGACACGTATACATAAGTTCGAAAGTATACTAGGCCCGCAGGTAGATACACAAAAAAAGTTGACCCTCGCCTCGTTTGCTTTCAACAACGGGTCGTCTGAATTTCACTTCAACCCGACTTTATTATAAGTGCCTACTCATTGATGTGTAGAAAAGAAAGCGGATCAAGTAAGCGCCTCGAAGTAGGTCGACTTTTAACAACTCTTCGAGGTGTAAAAGTTTGAACAGGTTAAAAAAACAGCTTTATATTGTAGCTCATTATGGTTGAGATTAAACAAAGTGGTTATCGTATACAGTAGTCATTAGAAATTAATATTACGAGTATCAGTGAGGTCAGACAAGTTGCTTAGTGCTAACGTTAACGATTTTTGAACACTGACAAAATGTGTGGAATTGTCGTAGGCGCTCGACGCGATCGTCTGGCAGCTTACGTCAATCCTATACATTTTGTAACTATAATGGACGCCGAATGCATCTTGTCTAGGGCCTCAGGTACATTGAAAAAACTACCAATGGTTATTGTATTCATAGAAATATAGATATTCACCTTTCTTTTTAATTGTCTCGTTATCCAAAATAGCTTTCTGTGTTGTAGCGAAGGCCGAGGGTGGAGCCGGAATTTCTAAAAAAAATACATCGTAAGAATTCGACTTCACAGGCCAGTGTAAGAGTGTGTTAGCATCGCGTCCGATCGTAAACAAATTACTACTAAATGGGATAATCTTATAAAGAAATACCTAGTTCTTAATCAGGGTCTTAATTTGTGCTATGCTAGCTAGGTATCGATAAACAAGTATGTTATATGGATAAACTAGTAGTTCGCCACGTAAACCCCTAACGAATTGTGCTCATGTCGCATGAAAGTATATTCGATGCAACTAGTTTTTTACCTTTAAATCAAACTTCACTCTCTAACTCAAACATTCAATTCGTAATTTTCTCGAATCCGTGCGAGAATGCTTTATGTAGTTAGAGTGTAATCTCCTTACCGTCCAGCTTGATTATGCCATCGGTTTCTCCGAGAGAGTTCTTTGCAATGCACTTGTAGAAGCCGAAGTCCTCCTTGGTAATATTACGTATCTTGAGCATCATGAACTTGTTGTACCCGCTGTCCGTGGGGAACGCCTCGTACTTTCCACCTACAATTTCCATTTCTGCTTAAATGTAACATCTGTGCATCGGGCTATTTATTATAATCGCTAGTTCATTAAATACGAGCTCTGCACTGAAAGTTTTGGGAATCCTTTTTATAATCTCTAAAGTTTCATTATCTTAAAACACTGGCCACATAGAAAAAAAAGCGATGGCTCGGTTTCAATTGTTTTTTGAAGTCGTCGAGTCGTTACTGAAAATGGAATTGTCCCGTGAAAATTTAAGAGCTATGATTTATTACGACTTTAAAAGTGGATTAACACAAAAACAATGTGGAGACCGGATGACTGCTGCTTTTAGTAATTAAGCACCTTCAAAGACGACAATACGGGTGGTAGGTACTCAGAATTTCAACGTGGCCGTGTATCCCTCACGGACGAGGTGCGTGAAGGTCGACCAAAATCGGCAGTCACGCAAGAAAACGTCGATGTTGTGCGTCACCCGATAAACGTAGACCGACATGTGTCATATCGGGAGATTCAAGAGTATTTGGGCATTGGAATGAGTCAGATACAAATTATTTTACAGAATCAATTAGGCGTGCGAAAGTTGTTTTCCCGTTGGATCCCTCACTTATTGTCTGACGAGCAGAAAATGACTCGTGTCAATTGGTGCCGCAGAACTTTGAATAAATTCAACGGAGGAAGCTCAAATGCAGTTTTTAGCATTGTATCAGGTGACGAGTGTTGGATATATGCAAATGAGCCTGAAAATAAAAACCAATCTCGAGTATTATGGGTCTACGAAGACGAGCTCAAGCCGACAAAAGTTATTCGTTCTCGCAGCACGGCCAAAAATATGGTGGCTACGTTTGTCTCCAAATCGGGTCACGGCCCATACCATATATAAGTAGCTATACTGTACTGCTTTTGCTAAATAAAGTTTTTATTATTTTATTATTATTATACCATACCATAGCTATACTATTCCTCTTGAAGATCGTTTAACGGTCAATGCCGATTAATACGCCACTATTTGTTTGCCGAGTATCTTTGCTGAACTCCGAAAAAAAAACCCTAGTCGCTGCATCATCTTTCACCACGACTATGATTATGCCAGCCCTCACACCGCTCGGAAAACAGCTGAGTATCTGGACAGTGAAAAAGTCGAATTACTGGACCATCCTCCATAGGGATCCTCTTGGAACGCATAATTTTTTTACGCATATTCCCCAAAAGTAAGGATAAGTTCCGTGGTCAGCGGTTTCAGACACCGGAAGCAGCAGTGGAGGCTTTTAAAATGGCCATATTGTCGACCCCTATTTCAGACTTCAAAGTGCTTTAACGACTGGTTTGAACGTATGGAAAAGTGCATAAAATATAAAGGAGAATACTTGAAAAACAATAAAAATACTTTTATTCAATTTAACTACATATTTATTTCTATTCCCGCAACTTTCAGTTTGACCCTGTATAGTAAATTTGAAAATATTGTAATTCTTGTAAATTTTACGTATAGGTCGATTTTCAAGAACTGTCACTAATGACATGACACAAAAGAAACTGGTCATCTATGATTGTGTAAGTGCTGTCCTTTTAAATGTGCAAATTTTGAATTTAAAACCTGTAGGGATCAATTGTATGCATCATGTATGTATGACTTCATTCATCCGCGCAAAGACTAAAAATATGAAAAGAAATTTCATTCGCCTAATCAATCAGATCCTTACAGTTCGTGTGTTTATATGTATGTAGGTTTTTTAGGTAGGTTTTTTAACTGTTTAGATTTTTACCCAACTGCGTCATAACAATGGTTGTGTTTTTCGGGTGTGTATATGTATTTATGTCTAATTCTTTGACACGCTTTGCAGCCTAAACGGCTTGATGGATTTTAACATTATAAGGTGTCGCTAGATTCGTCTTGGTCGTAGAAGTGACAAGGCTATAATACTTTAATCAAAGTAACAAGAGGGAAGTTTATATAGTAGCATAAAATTAAAAAGCTTGCTTTTTAAAGAGACTTGTTGTACCAAGTAAAACACAAACAAACACACATGCTACTCGATATTCAGGGCAAGTTGTACTCTCAAATTAACGTTGGGGCACAGACAAAGCGGTCTGAGATTTTTGCTCTACATCATTGAGTCAAAACCGTGCGCCAATATAAAAATTCCCGGTGCATACGAGGCATAACACAGTTTATTCAAAAACTTTTCCATTTGTAAGTAAAGCGAACTCGAGAAGCGTTTAACTCCACCTTCCATTCCATTCCGATACACGGGAAACTATTTTCATTATGAACTCATAAATCAACGATATTGGCGCAGTCTATTTGACTTTTGCTTTATTTACCCGTTGTTACCTATATGTATAGGTTTTTGCATGTATCTTTGCCTGCCCTTAGTGGTTTTCATGACTTTAAAATACTATAATACACTGAAAAATTTGCTGTAATTTCGATATACAAACTCTAATTTTTAAGCTGTGATTACGTACTCCCTTTAAAGCCTCCGGCCAATAAAAGTGTTATGACTTTAAAGCGTTTCTCCGTTTTTCATTGCCGAGAGCCGGTTAGACCGAATTCAATGGGATATTTAATGTTAAGTTTGAATTGCTAAAGCCAAAAATCTTCTAAGCTAAGTTTTATTATCGTCACTTGGGCAAACCAAGTTCAAAAAAATATATTCATTCATTCATTCATTCAAGTCAGGGTTTTTTTACTTATTTTATATAACTATAGCTCTATATTTTTTCTATTTAATTCAAGACGTGGCTTAGTGGTGGTTGGTTCTTAGTCTATAATGTTGGTACATTGCCACTTGCTGTAAGTTAGTACAGTTGGTAAAAACTGTAAGTTAGTACAGTTGGTAAAAAATGGCCCTGATAAAAATCGGTGTATTATGTTATGAATCAAAAATAAATACCTAGATTATTGCAAGCATTCAAATTTGCCATCAAAGTGAAGCTGATTGGCTGTCGACCAGTTTTTTAATCAACTACACGATCATAATTGGTCAGTCAGTAAGCATAGGTTTGATATAAAGGATCGTGGAATTATTTTTTAAGAACCATGATGTCGTTTTTAATGTAAGGATAAAGTGTTTCAAAAATCGAGAATCAATCCTGGTAGATTTTTCTTGAATTAAGCACACATCATTTTGTTGTTAGAGTTGCAAGGAAAAATAATTTGCTCTAAGAATTTAGTTCTAAAAAAAGAGATTGGAGTTTAAAAAAAACATTTTATAATTGTTAACCTGGTTCATAACAGCAAATTTCCTATATTTTATGGTTTCAGACTTCTTACTGACCGAATTTGATTTCTCAACCGGAATTGATTGGTGCTTCACTGAATAGTCCTGGCAACGAAAAATTGCGGATGGAAAAGTTGAAAGCAGAAAGTTTGACTTCGGAACTTTGTTTGGACTAGTTAGGAGATAAAACAAAGTATGCGCATTGTTTGCAAGAGGTAAACAAAAAACATAAACACGGGACCTTCTTTGTGCAGGGTTGTCCAAATTGGATATTTAGCCACATAGGTAAGTACTTGATTATACTATTGATCTATGATTTATTATCATTTAATGTTAATATTACACAAAACTAAGGAAAGTTTGAATACTGTTGGGTATCTAAATTAAATTATAAGGCATACCTACTTGTTAACGGTTGCCATTACTCAAGTTAATAGGTAAGTATATGATATGTAGTTACATTTTCCTTCAGCATCTTTTGATCATGCCGCTTTCGCTTTCGCGCGGCATTTTACAAAGAACTCTGGTAGGTACACTTTTGCGTCGATGCGCTTATTTACTGCTCGCTCAATACAAAATCTTGAAATGTAATACACAATGAATAATTTGAATTTGAAGCGAATTTGGCAACGGCGCGGCTGCGACTAAAGCCGGCTTGGCCCTCCAGTTGAGTTTGCATGTAGTGGCTCGAGGCGCGTACGGTCCAGGCACGCACACATAAAAGCCGCGCGATCTATTTATTCTATAACAGCCAAACTCAGTAGGTAGCGAACTATACCTTATGCCTACGGTCACGCAGGACAAATTTAAGCTCGTCGGTTAATAACCCGTCTGGTTAAAATATATTTCAGATTTACCAGAAATTATCATGTCTCCTCGATCCGTGGTCCAGTAGTTGATGGAGGAGGGATAAGCCTCCGTGTGGCACTCTAGCGTCACATCCTGTCCTATGTAGGCCCCTTCTAATTGGTTCGGTATAGACAACATTGGAGGAACTGCAAATTAAAATCAAAATTAAAAATGAAACAAAATTGTTCATATAGAGTACTAATAAATAAACTGTTCTTAAGGGAGATGCTTTGTCATGTCTTGATACATCATCTCGCCCGAGATCACTTTATTAATTAATACGGCCCGTTCTGTAAATGTACCCATAATACCTACAGAAAATCCCGGTGTCCAATATAAAAATGAATGATCTTATTTGTAAATCTCCTGTGGAAATCTAATGGCACTAAGTATTTATATTCTGTGCCATCCTGACTTATATGTACAGATGCATCGAACAACTGCAGCCCCATTGTTTCCCGATGACCAAAATTCAGATCGTCAAATGGTACAATTTTGATCTATGGGAAAAGAGGCGTAGTGGTACCGCGACCTGAATTCTGAGGCCCACTTTGAAAATCGAAGTTCGAAGTTACGTTAACTTCATTCCTTTCTCTCGACGACGAGTGACAGGCACTCTGAACTCGAAGTTTCGAATTTAGTAGTTTTTGGTAACCATCCTGGTCAGCGGGAGATATTAACGCCTCCTTGTTTTCCTAAGACCAAAATTCCCGTCGTAAAAAAGTAAAATTATGGATAATTTAGGTAACGGCGGAGGGTAGCGTTCGTGTGACCTGAGTTCTGGCCGGGAAGAAATGAGGGATAAGTTCTTGTATTAGTAAGGCAGCACAATGTATCGGAATACGGATTTACTCACACTGTACCATCAGCATGATGCGTTTGCTGATGGAGGGAGGCACGCCGTTAGAGGCAATGCACAGGTATGGGCCCATGTGGAGCCGAGACACCTTCGATATTGACAGGGTCTCGCCGTCCACCACGCTTACTGATGGCAAAAAAAGATAAATATAAAATAACAATAAGAGAGGTTTACTTATTTCAGCCGTTCTAATCACTTTTACACGTCGAAAATCTACAAGCATTTCCCAAGTGGAGACCAGTGCTGAGAAGGAATGCCACAAGAAACTCAACTGTCAGGCATTTCTAAAATATTGCTTGCCTATGACAAAAGATAAAGATGAAAGATAAAACAGTTTATTCAGTAAGTAGGCCGCACGGGCACTTTTACACGTAAAAATCTATAATGATAATACTTAACCAAACACTTGTACACATACCAAAGAATAAATAAAAAAAGATAAGAGATGTTTACTTAGTTCAGCCGCACTGGTACTTTTACACGTCAACATCTCATAGTGCTCTCCAAGAGACTACTGCTGAGAAGAAACGTCCAGAAAATAAATAGTAAGATCCTTATGCTGCCAACAATAAAATCAATAACTAAAACCCTACTGGCGACTATAATGACGCACCCTATATACAGGGTGAGCAATCTAAATGAGTCAGTATGGGGAACTCGGAAATTATATGAGAAGAGTTCCTAAGAACAGAATACCCTAATGTTAGGAACCAAGGCCTCGATTTAAAAAAAGGAAAATCTGCTCAATTCCTCTTCGCGGGAAAAAATGTTGTGCTTAGATTTCTCATTGATGTAATAAAAAAATTACTGATAATATAAAAATGGCAGTTGTAACCGGGAAATAATTTTATTTCAACACATATTTTAATAATCAATCAATCGCAATTCTTTATTTAGTATAGTATCTTTGTTCAGTTTGCCGACTAAAACAGGCTGTGGTAACGCTCTTTGTTTGACTTCTTTTTGCATTAGTATTATTTTACCATTATTAAAGACGTACCTACATAATACTATGTCTAAAAAGTTCCATTTGAAAAATGGGATGCTGTTACTTAGCAAAAGGAAAGCAAAAAACGTTTGAAAACATTCAAAAAATATATTTTATTCACAGTTTACGTATAATTTTATAATTTTATTATTAATGGTTATTTCACTTAATTATTTTATCAGTCTTCTGTATCACTGTACTTTATTTAATTACGTGATCTACATAGGTATGTTATATTAATAACAACCGCATACATAAAAACAAATCAATATGAAGTTAATGAACCTTTATCTAAAAAGGTGGAGATTGGACAATGATATTTTATATTAAGATACGTTATGCTCATACTAAACGCATTCAAAACCCGTGACCAATTACTGACAGAGACAAACACGGCAATCTATTGCGAAAGCTATTGTTAGAAAGAGATAAATAGATAAAAAGTAAGGCAATTTGCCTTCCTTTGTGTCGAACGTTTTCGCGCGCAGATGACGTAGGTATCTTTATATAAAAAAATTGACATTGGAAGATTTCGCGAGCTAATGTAAAAATAAGGCCTACAGCTTAGTGTAGGTATCTCTTGTTCCTTCATGTTCTTTCTTCTAAGGTCATTTTTAAATCATACCCCGAAATGACGTACCTGTAGTTATCTAAATATCATTTTTATTTAAGTACTTACTACGAGTATATACAGAATATTATACAGTACTATACAGAGTGAAATGTTTTTTTTGTTACCAAATTATGTAGGAATAAAAAGTACCTCATTCCGTTCTTTTTTGGGCCTAAACACGTTTTTTTTTATTTATCTTTTGTTAGCCCATGTTGTACAACTTTATTCCCACGGCAGAGCAAAGCCCATCCCCCCCGTTTTTTACGCCATTCGTACCTTTATTATCGTCGCAATAAAATATCTCGGACTTTACGAGTTGACTGAAGTACTTAAGATCTTATAGAATATTTGATTATGTAACTTACATACTCGTGCGAACCAACTTCGAATGCTATAATGCTCTGCTAAGCTATATAGCAGCATCTCAAATAAAACTCCTGTTGCAATCACAACCTCATTTCTAAGAGGAGAGGATTGAATCTACTGTAGCAATTGAAACTGAAATATTAAATATATTTGTTTAGGAGGGCAGTATATTTTGCCTAATAACCTAGCATTTATACCTTGCTGTCTCAGTTATGGTGTGGACCATTGAAGACCGCAAGGATGTATGAATATTAGGCGCTTCTACTTGACCTTAATTTGGTGATCTCTTTGGAGAAATCCGAGTAGTAAGTCGGCAAAATGTTTTGCCAACAACAACCTATTAAAATTATATTCAGCGCTTTCATTGTAAACATAACAATGCGATAGCAAAAAGGACAAAGACACTACAATGGAGGATCCGAGGAATTTGTGAAACTTTTCATTGTCCCGGTAAGTTCCGACAAATAATTTCCAGTTGATCATATTAGGCTACAGGTGAGTATGAACTTGCAAACTCACCACTCCCACATCTGTCACCATGAAGTAAACACAGTGATGGATCGAGTTTATAGACTGGTTCTTCTGGTATACTTGGAATCTTCGCTGATTCATTAGTACCTACCTAGTCTTTGAATGCTACACACATGAACATTTCTTAATACTACAATAACCTAGCATATTATTCTGACCTCCTAAGAAAAATGCAATATCTAAATTCAATAGCCAAAGCAGATTCAACTCTGTTCTGTTTGTAACTAGGTTGGCAATTTCTATAGGTGTTATCTCTGAGATGTCGCCATTTAGCTTAGTAGGGTGGTATTATAGGATCCACGGGTAAACTAACCTGATTCCCCGTTATAGTTGAAGTCCTGACCGTCCTCCCGTCGCCACATGACGTAGGGCTCTGGGTACCCGCCGGCGCGGCAGACCAGCGCCACGTCCGAACCCTCCCGCACCACCAAGTCCGTCGACGTCATGTTGTCCAGGATAGACGGTGGCACTGGGAAACATAGTTTTCATTAGCCAACCCTAGCATTGCACCAACGAGAAACATCTTGAAATGTCAAAGTTTCTTATGTTATTTTTTTTTAATGGAAAGAGATCATTTTTATTGCTCGATTTCTATAATTTTGTCTTATGGTAAGTATATTTAAGTCATCTATAACAAATATGTTAATAAATTTTTTTTTTCTTAAGTGTGACGTGACGTGTTTTATAGCTGAATAGATATTATTTATTATGTTATTCTTTATTTTTCTTTTCTTAGTTATAATAATAATAATAATAATAATCTCTCTCCGAAGTTGAAACCTACAAATATCTTGGTATGTCACAGTCTCGTATTGTGGACGGCGATGTCAAGCAGTCAGTGAAGGAGCGCTTCTTCTGCCGCTTGACAAAAGTTCTTAATAGTCTTTTGTCGGGTGGCAATAAGGTGCGTGCCTTCAATGGCTGGGTGATGCCGCTGCTCACATACTCCTTTGGCATACTAAGGTGGACTCAGACTGAGCTGGACGCCCTGGATAGGAGGGTCCGTCTACTGCTTAAATCACATCGCATGTTGCACCCACGCTCATCTGTTATGAGATTGTACATCCCGAGAAAATGTGGAGGTCGAGGCATGTTAAATGCTAAGAATCTCCACAACCGCGAGGTGTGCAATCTCAGGGATTATTTCCTTAGCAATGAGTGTGGGATGCATCGTGATGTGGTTGCGGTAGACAAGAGCCTCACGCCTCTTTCCTTGGCAAACGAGAACTGGCGCAAACCAACGGTGTTGAGCACTGAAGACCGCAAGAACATATGGAAGAGCAAGGAGCTACACGGACGCTTCTACCGGGCCCTAACAAGGCCCGACGTAGACTTTTCAGCGTCTGTGAACTGGCTACGATTTGGTGACCTCTTTGGGGAAACCGAAGGTTTTGTCTGTGCAATTGCTGACCAGGTCATAATGACGAACAATTACCGGAAATATATTTTGAGGGATGGCACGGTTGACATTTGTCGAGCATGCCGTTGCCCCGGCAAGTCCCTCAGACATATAATTTCCGGTTGTTCGCATTTGGCCAACGGCGAGTACTTGCACAGACATAACCTCGTAGCCAGGATCATACATCAGCAACTTGCTCTTCAATATGGTCTTGTTGAGTCTGAAGTGCCGTACTATAAGTACACACCGGCGCCAGTTCTCGAAAATGGTCGTGCTACGCTCTATTGGG
The DNA here is from genome assembly GCA_946894065.1 of Acleris literana. Lineage (NCBI taxonomy): Eukaryota > Metazoa > Arthropoda > Insecta > Lepidoptera > Tortricidae > Acleris > Acleris literana. The sequence continues at coordinate 16,506,656 of OX335669.1, forward strand.
ATCGATCTGTCATCACGGACAGGACTATTGTTGCCAATAAGCCTGATATCGTGTTGACAGATCGATCTCAACGCCGGGCAGTGCTCGTCGACATCACCATCCCGCATGACGAGAACCTTGTGAAGGCCGAGAAGGACAAACTCAGCAAGTACCTTGACTTGGCTCACGAGGTGACCGCCATGTGGGATGTTGACTCGACGATAATTGTCCCGATAGTTGTTTCGGCAAACGGTCTTATAGCGAAGAGTCTCGACCAGCACCTCAAGAGACTCTCGCTAGATGGCTGGATTAAAGGGCCAGATACAGAAGGCAGTACTCCTCGACACGGCACGTATTGTGAGGAGGTTCCTCTCTCTGCAAGCCTAACCACCGGTAGCTTGAGCCCTGCCCCGCTGCCGGCGGCACTCGTAGGTTAGGTTTTTTATAATGTCTATTTTTTTGTATTAGTATTGTTATTTTACTTTTATATTTGAATATTTGCTATAAAAAACCTAATGTACAGAAAATTTAATAAATATCTAAAATAACAATAATAAATTTTAATATGCAATAATAATACCTATAGCAAAAATAGCGATAAAATAACGCTCAGAAACAATTTTATCGGCAATGACATAAAAAAATATCGTGGAATCATCTTCGCGAAATCTCCAATTTACCCGAATTTTTACATGGACGTATCTTGGGACGGGAATTTTATGCAAGAAACAATGGTTTCAGTTTTCAGTAGACCGTCCTAAACACCCTGTATATTTTGAGAACTCAAAATAATAAGTGATCGCAATAAAATAATGAATGACACAATTAATTCGTTTATTCCGTGTCGGTTTTTTTGTGGACTCTGTTAAAATAGCAGACTTTTTAATTATTTGTAATTTTGTGTTGTCAAGCATTTCGAATAAGTACCTGGATGAATATAAATGCCGCAGCCTGCATGTTTTTATTTCACAAACCAAATAAAATGCGACTACGAATAAAATCAGCACAGTGTCATCGAAATGTCCTGTAAACAATGTTTTACCTTTAAGTTATTCAATTATTATTAGGCAATGGAATCAAATTTGCTTACAAAACCGTCTTTTAATTATAAAAAAAGCCATAAAAGTGCTGCTTTGAGCAATCATGTTACGCGCTAGAAAAAGATTCAAACCAAAATATCAATATCAATATAATATAAAATGTCCTAAAATTATAATATCGACATTATAATTTTTACTGCCTGTTTCACAATCGACAAGTAAAGCATTATTGACAGATAAATTTAGCCCTTTCCCTTTATTACACTTAAACATAGACAAGTACCGAGCTAACTTTAAATGGCAAATAAATTTACTCATCGATTGTGAAACAGGCCCCTAATGTCATGATTTATTCGTAACCGTGATTAACCTTTAATTCATATTTGAAGCGTCATGTTTTACGAGAAAATTACTACCGAAGAATTCATATTTGATATTTAATTTCGAGAAGCTTTACATTCTCTTAATTAATTCTAGTTAATTTGAAATAACTTCAGTACACTCGGAGCGTTCTGGAATTTACTGAAAGACGTATCTACTAAAGTATTCGTTACGTTAATATTTCGATGAATTACGATGGCTTCCCGGCTAATCAAAATATACAGTTACCGCTTAATAACCACGGCCTTTGAAATATAAAAAAATCTTGTTTGTACCCATAATTGCGTACTCACTGATTTTTATGTATTTATTTACCTATCATTATTTAAGACCTTATAACGTAAAAAACTTATATTTTGAATCGGTATAGATAGATAAGGTTGAGCGTTTAAGTTACAGTCTCTTTAGATTAAAATTATTTACAAAAAATTATAAAGAACAAATTACAAAAAGATGTAGATATGAAAATTCGTCATAGATCGGTGGTAAGTCTTACGAGGGGTTAAGAATACCTTTTAGAGTTCCATTCCTAAAGAGGCCAACGGGACCCTATTACTATAAACGGTATAATAACAAATTATAAAATATCAGTTAAATTAAAAATGAAAGGGGGGGACGATACAAGAATGGTACGGGGCATTTCGAGTGCGGGTCCGACTCGCATTTGGCAGGATTTTTATTATGTATTTGTTTGGGTCTGTTGGATAAATACGAGTACAAATATTTTACAAAAACAGTCTTAAATTTAGTTGCAAAACTTGTTGAAATTTTATTAAAAGAAATAAATCCTTTTTTTTTAAACTATAGATGTGCGCATCCAAATATTTATTTTAATGACTTCGACATCATACTATTGAATAAACACTAAACTTGTTCTAATTTAAGAATCTTTTAGACTCCAACTTTAAATTCTGTGTATGAATTTTAAATTAAAAAAAAAATTCACTTTTCACTTGCATGGTTTATCAAAAACGCGCGTATGATAAAAATCAAGCGCGTAATAAATATTATTACTGACAAATAAATATCAAGGTACCTATAGCTAAGAAATTAATATGAAGAAAGTTACTATTTAAGTAAGGTTTTCACATTTGAAACTGCAGCATGCTTGAGTGCCAAGTGGAAGCCGACAAATGTAGCCATCGCGAAAATATTATGTACTCCACTGCATGTCCTTAAAATGGAATGCAAAAAGTAGACTGTGGAAATACCCTGCAATAAATTAATGGACAACTTCTAAGTCCTCTAAGCAACAGGGTTGTGGGAAGCACGCCTAGCAGTAGCCTTGTTGCACATGGAATGAAATGCGTCTACGGAATCACAGGCGGCTGCCACGAGTCGTGCAATACTCGTATAGAGTTAAGCCATCCTTTTCTGAGGGGAGTAATCCTGACGATAAGTGCAATTATCATCAAGCTGCTCTTTAGAGAAAGACTGGTTTATGTGTTACTCGATATGTTGCACACACATGGAAATTTCTTTCCGAAAAAAATTCTTTCTGAACAGTCGCATACAAATGAATGTTCCAACTCTAATTTTTAATCTGAATTCGACCAGTCGCTCGAAATAAAAATATAATTCTAATCACACACATTACAGTCACAGAAGATGAATGATCCAATACTAGTTTTAGCGGTTTAATCCTAACTTGACAATATTAAGGCCCACTCGAAACAAAAATATATTTGAACCACACACACATCAGAGTCACAAAAAATCATTCATTTTTTGTGACTCTGTGGTTCAAATATATTCCAACACAAATTTTTAATCCAAATTTGACAACGTTCAAAGCCGCTCGAAACAAAAATATATCCTAATTCGACAACCTAAAGAAACAAAAATATATTCTAGTTTTAGTTTTAATTATGTTTGGTTGTATCAATCAATGAGTCTTTAATCTACATTAAAACTTAAATTAAAATTTAATTGTTCCTGAATGTGCTCCTAAGACACGAGCACCGGTTGGTATTGACGTGTCGCGGTGTCACATCCACTGTTTACCTCCTTCTCGCTAGTAGTTGTGAGTGCCTACTTACAATTTATTTACCCTTCCCTAAAGCCTCTACACATTGTCATAAATTGGTAGAGGTGCGAAACCCCGAAATAGGCGTTGATCACTCCGATCAATAACCGTTACTTAAAATATTCGATTCAGATGAAAAAAACGTCACCGGGTATCGTACATGTTTAAAGATTTAAATCGTTAAATGTTAGAGAATTTGAATATCTACGGCTATTACACAATTAGAAGAAAAAAAATATTCGCAAAATGGGCCAATTTCTTGAATCAAATAATCGCATTAACACCATGGAATGGAATATGAAAACTGAAAACATGAAAAATATTTATTAGTAATTAACATAAATAAAATATGTACAGTCGAGTTCATAAATATGTGTACATTTTAGTACCTTGTCTATTTAATGTCATGTTTAAACTGAAAGACATGAATTGTCACAGCGATTAACGTGATTCCCCCTCATGCACGCTCTTGATGTGTGGCACACTTACCTACGACCTGCAGGTAGCCCTTCCGGGAGCGCATGGGGTCGGTGTTGACCTGGCACATGTACCAGCCGCGGTCCATCTCTTGCACGCTCTTGATGTGCAGGTACCAGGATCGGTGGTCATTGTAGGACAGGCTGATGCGCGGGTTCTGCGTTATTATGTTGTGGTGGATGCTCAGGATGGTCTGCGTGTCCATGCGTACCCATGCCACCTGATCAAAAAAAACTCAAGGTAAATAACGTATTGTCATAGCAGGTGAGTTTAGGGTATACACAGCCTTATGTAGAAAGAGTAGACCCATTATTTGGACCAAATTTATCAATAAATCAATTTATTCGTGTTCACAGGTCATAATAATCATAAAAAGGATGTACAAATGTTCAACCTATATTATAAACTGCCAGCAGGCGAACAAATATATAAATGTTCGAAATTCAATATTATTATTAAAAATTATCCATTAAAAAGGCACACACACAATTTGTCATTTGGAAACTCGATAGAAGATAATTTCGGTAGGCACATTCATGCTCGGGGTGCTAACTGAGCTTTTGGTTGTCTATCTTTGTTGTCTTTGTTGTCTAAACAACAAAGATTGTACAAATTGTGTGGTTAGGAGCTGATTAATGTAACTTTACATGGAAACCGTACCCACGATTTTCCAGGATAAAAACTATAGCTAAAAATGTATAAGCAAGTTCTGCGTGAACGGAGTTACTGGCAGAAGCTAGTAATAAATAAATGCCAATAGAAATGTCCTTTAATGGAAAGAGACGAATTAGACGGAAACCGTAGGTTCATAGGTGTATCATGAAATGTCTGTGTGGTTGCTGAAAAGTTCTACGAATAGGTAGGTAGGTATTAATTACTGAAATCGTTTTATTGTGTATTGAATCGAAATAAAATTAATGCAATAACGTAACCAATATTCGACATTACCCCTTATTTGATGGTTTTAACACAGATTAAATAAGAGTTCCTACGTATCAGATATTTCTCTGCGCGAGGTACGTACGATAATCACCGCCTCACGGAACATAGTTGCCGATGCTAATACATGAAGGATGCCCGCGCGTGGCGAGGCCAGCTCGCTCGACCGGTTTTTGAGTGTGAGAGTTCGAGACACGTCAAGCGAGATGCAAGTAGGCAAGTAGGTAGTGCATTCTATTCATTACGTCAAGTTGGGTTAGATTTGTTGTTATTTCTTGTGTTGAGTTGGTAAATTTATATTATAAAAAAATACTCATTATTGCTGTGTGACTTGTGTGAGTGGATGATAATTAAAGATTTAAAGTGATCAACACGAAACAGTACTCATCAAGTTAGAACGATTTGATTACCTACCTAGTTTACATATTTTATAAACATGTTAGGGTGATTAGTTACATATTCGTAAGGCTCTTAAGTAAAAAAAATATACCAAGAAAAAATAACGGACACCAGTATAAAATTGTTACTTATTTTATTACATAAATGTTATACGTATACCTTAGTGATAGCGAATTCATTAATACGTAAGTTCTTAGATGTAAGTAGGTAGGTAAGGTAGATAGCTAACATAAAAAGGAGGTTAGTTTTTTGACCCATATTTATGTAATATGTAACCATTAACAACTAGGTACTGCGCCGATTTGCAAAATTCTTTCGGAAATATAATTCTTGTACTTCAGGAATGGCTCTAAGTTATAATAACTATTGAGCGACCCTTATTAAAGTAAAAAATAAAGTAAGTAGTAGTGAGTAGTTTTTTGATAAATAAATATATAACTGTTTTTCTTATAATAATGTATTCATTGTGTTGACAACCCTACCGTTCGAGCGTGCAAACGTAGGTATCAAACACTATACGTTCGCAGGAAACTTAGAAAAATAAATTTTCAACACGAGTAAATAAGGTTTATTTAGGCGCGTTCGGGCGGCATTATACATTTGTTTTATATGCCTACAATACGTTGTAGGTATTGATCGGACGTACTTTCTCGTTTTGTATAGAAGAAAAATATACCTAGTTTTAATGACAATTATGTGGCGTGCCTCAGTCATACGCATGGTCATGATTTCGAAGCGTCGCTCCGAATATAACCCATCTATAAGAACACAAAAAAAGGCAAACATCGCAAACTCGCATGTAACTACGATTTGCTTATATGTTTTTAGGTCTGTTGTGAGTATTTAACATCCAAGTTTGCAACCCCGAAAACCCTGTGCTACCCCCATGGTGCGAATTTTTGGCACATGTTTCAGTTTTTTTGAAAAAACTTCACTGAGGAAGTATTTTCCAAGTATCTTTGTACTATTATATTTGTACTATACTTTAATAAAGATAACTGAATTCGCTACAATTTGAGCGTAATTTGAGCACATTATGTTTATTGGTTGCGGAGAAACAGCAAGTCAAAGATGGGCAATTTTCTTTAATAAGTGAAAATGTGTTGGTAGGGTTATTGCGAAGATACATACCAGCTGAAATAATGGTCTTAGGTAAAAGTCATGTCAAAAGAATTTGTAGAAAATTGAATTAGCCTCAATGTAATATCAAGTTTCATCCAAAATAAAAAATTAGTAAAATATCGGATTTTGGCTAAAAAATAAAAACATTGTACTGAATAATTTTGGGACGATTTTCTCTAAAAAAAATGTCCAATCATGTGAAATTACCATTTTAGGTGTATAATTATGGCTTCAAATAAACATACACTAAAGAAATGAACATACGACCACGTTGTTTCGTTAACTGCGAAAATTTAAGGCACTTGTTTCAGTTTTTTCGAAATAATTATTTAAAGAAAGCGTTTTTCGAGTATCTTTGTGCAATACTTTAATAAAGCATACTAAATTGGCGATAATTTAAGCCTAATTTGAGTACTATAAGACTATTCCTTGCGGACATACAGCTAGTCAAAGACTGATTTTTTTTTCAACAAAATGAAAATTTCGTGTTATGGTCATTTTCCAAGTTACTTAGTGGCTAAACTAATGTTCCTAGAATAATCGTTGAGATAAGAATTAGTGTACAATTTGACTAGCTTCAATTTAATACCAAAGCAGTGCATCTAGCTCTCATAGTTTTCTCAAAATTATAAAACTATTAAAATATCTGATTTTGGTTAAATGATAAAAACATTGTTTTGAATAATGTATGAATGTATTTCTTAAACAAAACCAAAAAGTGTAAATTTGACATTTTAGATGTAACATATGGTTTCAAAATAAATAAACGTAAACATAAAAAAACATAGCAAACATATATTTAAACTATAAAATAATACTATTTACACGGTCAAGCAAAAACAGCTTAGACTTTCGTTCTTTTGGAAGGACCAGGTCTCATCCAGTCTAGATCAGTGGGGAGGAGTGAAGGAAGAGGGATAATGTTTTCTGGAGTGGAGGTGGGCCGGCTCATGGTGTTGGGTCGTCCACATCCTCGTCCTCCTCTTCCAGAACGATAGGGATGGCGTTGTTGCAATTTCACCCGTGGCAAACGGAACATAGGATAGAACACCTGAGGCCAGTCTGTCTGCAAGTGCACGACCCTAAGCAACCTCTTTTTGCATTTGCAAGTCACCATTTTAAGCAGGGTCTGAGGAGCGGGCTCTGCGCACATTGCCCATCTTCGACTTGCTGTATCTCGGCAACCAATGGACATAGTGAGCTCAGGTTACGCTCAAATTGTAGCAAATTAAGTTATCTTTATTACAGTATAACCAAAGATTCTTGAAAAACGCTTCCTTAGGGTATTTTTTTCGAAAAAACTGAAACACTTGCCAAAATTTCACAGCTTTTCGAGCACTATGGGGGTAGCACAGGGCTTTCAAGGTTGCAAACTTGGGTATTAACTACTCTCAAGGGACCTAACAACATATCGATACCTTTAGACTCAATTGGCGTAAACGCCAAAACTCAACTTTTCAGGAGAGCAAAAAAACTTTTTTTTCTAAATTATTTTTATCATTTCATTTTTGTTTTTTGAGTTATAAAGCTCAGTTTTGGACATAATAAATATAGTTTCAGGATAAAGAATATGATTAAGTAATATTTAAAGTAAACCCAGTATTTAAGAAAATGGAAGGCTTATACGCCCTAGAAAAATACTAAAAATGTTACTTACGCCCCAAAAAAATACCGTTTCTGTGAAAGGTTTAGGTTGTAAAAGCCAGGAGGATTATTTTTTAACTGTAATAGGGTGTATAAGAGAAATTTTATGTAATTCCGCGAACGCTCAGGTTGTGGATTGAGCTCCCAGCGGTTGTTTTTCGAAGAGTTTACAATATGGGTTTCTTCAAAAAGGAATTAGTAAAAGGTTTTTGGTAGGTCGGAGACCTAGAAATGATGGTTCAATGATGTAAACTTTCATAGGCTACGGTGGCCATCTTCTTTCTAGCGGGCCATAATACTAATATCTTGTACAAAGTAACACATACTTTACATTTAACTTAAGTGTTTATAAATACATATATTATAATCTTTTCGGAATATAATTATTCATTTAAATAAATAGGATGGTGAAATAAACACACGAAATATGAGTTAGGTACCGAAAATATTTATTCCAATGACATTATAGTCAGCTAATCTTCATTTATTTAATAATTAGTTAAGCACTTGTATTTATAATCACATGTATGCCTCTCTTACTATCGTATAACTTGTATTTATTCGCACGCGGCACGTGTATTGCTAGGGTTGTCACACGCCTAGAATACATCAATGAGGGCTAAAATGTTTTAGATCACCAGATGTCGCTCGCTCGCTTGTGGCGATCGTTATAAGGTCGTATCGACGTGTTTTTAACAGACTTCAAAATAAAGGACGTTCTCCATTCGTCGGATTATTTCTATATGTATGTTCCGTTAACAACGTGTGTAATTAATAACAGTACCTATATATAAATATAGTATAAACGATTGTAACATCGTCGAAATATCGGGCGGGACATCAAAAACCCAAATCGTGGTTATACTAAGTAGGTGTTGTAATTTCATAGTCAACGTAAAAAAAGAATATTTTACGTCCTTTTGTTAATTCAAACAACCACTTACCTACACAACAGTACAATGTAACAGCTTTTCGGAGTGCGTTTCATTTCATCGTGTGTTTTACTATCAATCAACACCACATAACAAGTAAATAATAAAAAGTTTAAGGTTATTCACAAAACTAACTTCATTACGTATTACGGCACGCCCCGAGATCGATCGTTCAAGACGGCGGAAGACATATCGTGGCGCACGCGTGCTCGCTCGGTCGGTGCCGGCCCCGGACTGATATCCATTCTCAGAATGGACCAGCTGGAAGGTTACTAAGGCGGCGCGACACGCCCAGTGCAATCCCTCTGGTAAGGGTCCCAGTGTTTGATAGTGCTACAACAGTTGTTGGCACCTTCAATCTTATATCATAAGAATAAATAATACCTAGACGTAGAAGCGAAACTCCTGGCGTCTCCGGAAGCGCACTCGGCGCGTTAGATACCTACCGCCGGCACCTGAGGTGTTTAGTTAATATTTTAAAGGTTGTTTATAGACTCGTTTCCGTGTTATAGAGATGATTAATAGCCACATAAGCCATGTAATTTTCTGGAGATAATCTTAATATCATCAAAAAATATTATTACCTAATTTAAAGTAAATGTAAAAAACATATTTTGCAACAATGTTTCCACGTTGAAGTAAAACATAAATAACATTTCGTGACTAAACTTGTATAACACATTCATAAACCGATTAAAATATTTCGCAAGTGACAGCCCTAACTTTGGGCGCGGAAGACAGACGGGCGTAGCGGGGTGAAGGGAGAACTAGGTATTTAAATCACGGCATTTGGGGCCTGGTCCAAGGAGATTCGCACCTACGTGTAGTTATTATTTATTCTTATGCTTATATCGACAGAGGTAACAGATGAGTGTCTCTCTTATACACCCTATTACAGTTAAAAAATAGTCCACCTGGCTTTTACACCCCAAAACCTATCACAGAAACAGTATTTTTTTGGGGCGTAAGTAACATTTTTAGTATTTTTCCACGGCGTATAAGCCTTCCGTTTTCTTAAATACTGGGTTTACTTTAAATAATACTTTTTTTTAAATGTTAGCTCTCCTGAAAAGTTGCGTTTTGGCATTTACGCCAATTGAGATTTAATGTTTTCTATTTCTGATCAGGTTATAAGAGGCAAAAATATATCCACTTTATACGACTATTATAAAGTACGACCTTCAATTTAATTATTTGTGGCTCTTTTATATTGGGTCGTAAAAGCCACCTATTATTTTTTGCAGAAACAATAGGTTCGTATAAGCCACGTTAGACTTACATTTATCATCATACATCCTTTTACTATAAAAACAATATCATTTACGACCTTGAAATGTAGAAAATAAAAAAATACAGCAAATACGCCCAAACAATTACAAAAATCATGTTTTTTGGGCCTAATATTCTGGGTCGTATTCTCAACTTTAACTACACAGATCGATAGAGAATGAAGAATTGAGTATAACTGCATTAAAAACTCATTTTGGCCAAAATGGCGTTTACGCCAATTGAGTCTAAAGGTATCGATATAATAAAATCGCAGTTACATGCGCGTTTGCGATCTATGATGTCGTTATAGACTGGGCTAATAGACCAATACCACGTTTGGATCTTAAATCACTTAGGCCGCATTTCACCAAACTTGGAATAAGACTTACTCCGAGATTAATTTATACAAATTCGGGGTTTATTCGGGGTATAAGAAATTATTCCAGTTTAGTCGAATGCAACCTTATTGTGGAAATCTAATGGGTAAAACCTAATAGATTTCGACATCTTTTTGACTTTGACGTATTGTTTTTAACACGGCCGCTATGATTGTCAAGTAAATCAATAAGAGCTATCATAACGAGTTAACTAAGTTTTACCGAGTAAAATAGAGCCCCCAGTAGGTACCGGGTGGGGCCACAAGGTAATAGCTTTTAAAGATGAATGTGTATTGAAAATGGGTATCTAATAATTTGCATAATATTCCTATAAAGTATCGCAAAGGGGTTACGTTTGCCTTCAGCATGTGATTTATATACAAGCGATATTTATACAACACGTATCTATTCCTTAGTGCTGGCAACTGAATTAAATGTAAGAAAATTACAGACGCTATTAAACCGTGGATATTATGTCAAACGTATAGTTTTGTAAGTAACATGTCTAGTTCACATGTGTAGGGTAAGTAAAGGGTAGTTGGCCGAAGTTTTTTCAAGTTTTAGTTAGAAAAAATTACGTGTGTATGTAGATTGTCCATATTATTTAGTTCGTTGTAATTGTCATCTTTTTGGATTATTATATTATCTTATATTTTAATTAACTCGCATTCTTGTGTCCCCATCAGTGTAATATTATTTATAATCATTTATTTTAAACTATCTTCCAGGTGAGCTAGAGACTCAAATCTTTAAATATATCTCAGAACTGGCATTTCATTTCAATTCCTTCATCTTGCTTTTCACTTATGAAAATCATCAATATCATGTGGCAAACTATATCATTTTACAAACTTTCATTTCACTAAAAGATACTTCCCGCGGCATTATTTTACAACTTTATGTGGTCTAAATTCTAGCCTAACATAGATTATTTAATAAGCTCATTGTAACCGATGTAATATGTAATGGTTTAAGCAAAAACACGTTATTGCGATATGAAAGTTTGTAAAATGATACGTTAGGCTGGCGACTTGGGGCTTTCAAAAAACGAGCCTACTATTTTCTCAAAGGCCGGCAGCGCACCTGCGGTGCGCACTTCTATTCTATTCTATCTAATTGTTGGACAACAGAAAAGGTTCAAAAAATAATATCTACATATCTTTGTAGTCGATTGTACTTACCTTAAATCCCCGCAAGTTGTCAACCACGCAGGCGAGTAGGGCGTCGCGACCCACCGTCACCGTCACGTTCGGGATCGGCTCAGCAAACCTTGGGTACATCGATTCTGAAAAGAAAGACTGAGTAAAATAACATGGCTAAACTAATAGGGGTGTTGACACATGTTGAACTTTACTATATATCGCACGTAAAATCCAACTATGACACTAAATTACGAAAAAAATTGTTCTAAATGACATTATTGCAGTCAAAAATAATTATTAATAGTGTAACGTCACTGTGGATTGAAAAACTGGAAATTATAGTAACAAAGTGAAACCAACAAAAAATATCAAAATGATTTAAGGTTTTGAGATCGCAACATTTCGGAAATTCCCGTTTTATTTTTTTATCCTATGGTAAATTATCAGAACCGTTGCCTTGAAATTAAAAATGAATTTCAGTTTTTCACAGCCGAAATTACAATTTAAATGTTTTTACCATAGGTACATCGTGATTATCATGAATCTCAAAGAAAAATAATAATAATTGTGTATGTTAATATTTTTAAAAACGCCTTTTTAAGGATCGATATAATTATATTAAGAAACATTCGGCGTACGTTTTACAAAAAATAACTAAGCCGTCTCCTAACTGGAGGAGCCCAAAAGTACGTTTTGAAAATATTTAAATAGCTTCTGATGAAATAGATATTGTACCTAATGCACTATCTACAAAATGTATTCTTATACCCCGGAGAACCTTGTCGTAGTAAACCGAAATTTCAAACAACACTTAGAAATAAAGAAATAAAGAAAAGAAAGAAAATCATTTATTCGTGACAAACATAACAAAGAACAGATTAAAACGTACAAGAAGAAAGTAGCCACGAAATGTGATCCCAACTCAGCGTAATGCTGGCATTAAAGTCAGCGCTGGTTTTCCGTTGGAACCGTCAGGTGAAACTACGGAAGGTTACGAACACATAATTATTTAAACACAAAACATTAATAATAAAATTAGAAAAATAAGTAAAATTCAATTTTATATGCTTTGCTTAAGTTTAGTTGAGTAATTCTATGTTTTTTGACAAACAAATTAATAAAGTTTTAAAACTTTTGTGACATGATACTTTTGGATGTGGTGTTTAAAGTTTACTACTCTCCCCCCCTCCCCCAGCCGCTTCATCCCCCCTCTACTGCCCCAGCAAAAGAAAAAGTTATAATTATTAGGTATGTATTTTTTTCGTAGGATCGACGGTATTCAAGCTATAGCTACAGTTCCGGACTCAAATTTTTCACCCTTGTATGTACATCTCATACGATTACCTACAAAAATGACTTACCAAAATTGACAACCAATCAAGAACTAGTTTACCAAATGTATTGCTATTATTCAATTCGTTAGGAAGCGAGGAAGCATTTAAAAAACCATTGCCGACGCCTTCATACTAATATATATGAACGCGTCAGCGATGGTTTTTTAAATGCTTCCATCGTGAAAACTACTATATGTACAAACATTTACTATATACCATTACCTTATTTAATCAGCTAACGAATTGAACAATAGCAATACAATTGGTAAACTAGTTCTTGATCGGTTGTCAATTTTGGTAAGTAATTTTTGTAGGTAATCGTATGAGTCGTGTGATGTCGTCTATCATTGCGATAAGGCTCTATAGAGGTAGGTACATGAATCCATTTTATTGACTGTAGATACATATACATCGATTAAGTACCTACCTACTTAAAAAGACTTGACAGAAGCGCGTGGAGCTAACCCCGTGTGCTTCTGTTTAGTCCACAAGAGAAAATATTCTTTAACCAAATATTTTTTGTTTTCGCCTGTGATACCTATCCATGCACTTATTTCTCTTATAAGTCCATGGCGATTGTCTATAAGCAATACACAGCAACTAAAATAATGAACATACTGTCAAAGGATCCTAAAGCACTTGTCGGGTTTCAGAAACACGAAAAGAGCGCAAAAAACACGAGAGGGAAAACGGAGGGCTTTACATAACATGTTTACCTAATCGCGACAAAAGTTTTTATGGATACAGAATATTGGCAGGATAGCCTTGTTCTGGCGCCTACTATGAAAGCATTCGGCATTTTTCACTACTGAATCTTTATTTATAATTTTCGTAATAATATTTATTTTCTTTGATCGTTTTATATCTTAATATGTTTGGTCTTAATGTTGCTATGCTAGGTAAAGGAAAGTAAACAAGAGACAAAACGAAGCAACAGAAAACGACCCTTTGAAATAAAGTTTTGATGTCAAAATTATACTATTCAGCCATTAAATAATTAAATTTTATATAAATTAAAGCACGGCAAACGCACGGCTACGATGGTAACGAAAACTTGGTTCAAGTACAGAAAACTACTTTACTAGGGTGTTTTACACCCTTTGATTGGAACCCAAAAAACCACATATTGGGACCAATTTTACATATTTTTATATTATTTATTACCTGGTCGTACTTTTTTATAAATATAATTTATTTTTACCACTACAAATACTTTTTCTATGTTATTTCTTTGCTATTGAGTTTGCTTCTTTTTTTAAATAATAATTTATATATCTCATTTTCAGAGTTTGTGTCTATTACCTGTCAATACCAGCCTGATGGATGCTAATATGGAAAAGTTGCCTACTACTTCCATTGTTACTTTCGATATTTTGCTGCAGATTTTTTCTCTTAAAGACTGAATAACTTTTATTAATTGAATTAACTGTAGTCAGGAATAGTAAATTTTTCATTTTAAGTATTGATAAATCGTATAAAATGTCCACATAATGGTTTTAAGTTAAACTGGCGCAGTTTTGTAACCCTTTGTTCAACTGACATGTTTTTTAAATATATTTTTTGTGCGATTTTTTTCACTACATTTGCCGTTGTAAATGTTGTTTCAGAAAATCAAATAAATAATTAAATTAGAAATAAAATATTGTTATGTAGTATTTAGTTATTCAAAAACCGGGTTTTTAAACAGTCATTTCAACAAAATATTCGGTCAAACATTTCTACATGCCAAAGTAAACAATTTAAAAAAAATGTTACAACAAATTCAAGGCATCCGAAATAGCCCCTCGCAGTCCCCACGGAGAGAGTCACAAGATATCAGGTGTGGGAGGCGGACTCGTTATGGGGCGGCAGCGGGGGACGTAGCGAGTAAACATGATTTATTTTTTGTTAGCTCGAATACTACTCGTAATTTAACTGGAACCTGTTAGAATTGAAAAAGCTAACGTTCATGCTAATGGACATTCTTTAGGAACTAAATCTACATTCGACATGGCGTCAGTATCCAATTGTTTTGTATATACCTAATTATATGTGTTGTTACCTTTTAAAAACCAAAACGAAAATCAAACCCCTTGGTCATAAGTATCGTTTAGATTGTTTAGGTTTTTGAACTTCATTTTTTTAAACCGCTTCTTTAAGAGTTCTTTTTTTTTTATTCCTCGTTTTTTTTTTCTTTTGATACCTTTCACAGTAATATACCACAGAATAACCAAGTTCTATTTCAACAATTTCTATAAAGCTAACGTCTTCGGGCTATTTGTTCTTCGTAGTTGCCCTTACTAAACATTGATGGAAGGGATGACAAGTGGCACTAACTTTCGGTGAAACTAAATTCTGCCTCGAGCACGGGTGTCGTGGCGAGAGCCAGTATGGTTTCACCCGGTTCCTTAATTAGGGTCAAACTTAAGTAATTAAATATAAGTTAATAAAATAGAAAAAACGTTAATTCCCACATCGATGAAATCGATTTGGATTGTTCGGTAAAGAAAAAACTACTCCACGCATTTCAAATCGCATTACTGCGTTCATGTCTCTCTAATACGGAGTAAATATTATAGTCTCAATTGAAGAGTTACAATATGTTTCTCGTGTTGCATTTGTAGTTAATGGTATTCTGCAACACAACAAAAAATCAGTTAAGTGCGAGTCGGACTCGCACACGAAGGGTTAAAAAACACGTTTATTTAATTTTCAACGTTATTTTAAATTGTTTTTTTATCGGTTACGGGTAGGTTACATATAGGTACTGTTAAAATTTCAAGTATGTAGCTATTACGGTGAATGAGATACAGCCCACTGACAGACGGAAGGACGGTCAGTGGAGGCTTAGTAGTAAGGGTGGCACCCTTTGGATACAGAACTCTAAAAAGGTAGGTTTGTTGGCGATCTCCATGAGTACTGACGTTAAAATATTAGAATATCCTGGTCCATGTTCCAAGATACATTTATTTTACTTACGTTATATGTACAGACCCGCGTCAGATAGACAGACGGCCATAAAAGATTTAAAAAAAAATACGTTTAACTAAATTGCAAGCCATGATCTGCTAAAAGCTTCATCAATGAACAAACACTTATTGAATGCCCTAAGGCACTTGTCCCACTGCACGCGAGGAAGCGATTAGGTATCGACTATTTTCTCGCTCAAGAAACAAAAGGTACCTTTTGATCCCATGTCAATAGAAGAGACACATATATGAATAAACAGTTGGTAGCTGGCTACACTCGCTTCCCGCTCATCGTCGGCGGGGGGACAAGTGCGTAAAACCGCGATCGCTCGTCGCCCCCGCCGCCTCTATGTCCGCTGGCCTGGAGCTCCCGCCGTCGCGTCTGGCGCCCGCGACGCCTGCCCCTGATTTATCCCCTACCCGCCAACGACAAATAGCGGTTTGTCGCGGCATCACTCTTTCACTACCAAAATAATGACTCATCCAACAAACCCCATTAAATCCAAACGTTAAAACAACAGAAAGGGTCTACCGAGATATATAATCTCGGTTTACGTTGGGAATAAAAATTTTAAGGCTTGGCGAAGGCAAACGGGTGCACAGGTCACCAATGCAATCATAAAACTGCAAACGTGTTGCCAACCCTAAGGACGAAGATGGAATCGACCCCCTACAACGGAACTCAACGAGGAATGCTGCTGTTCAGCAATTGGTTAAGTTAAGCGGTAAAATATTGGTAGCAACAGAAGGACCCCGAGGAGTTACCGTGATATACCAAAGCAGTTCAGTTTAGGTTGAGAGAAAGGGACAGAACTATATAACTGCTATAGGTGTGTCCCTTTCTCTCAACCTAAACTGAGCTGCTTTAGTACATCACGGCAACCCTTCTGTACAAGGTCCAACGCAACTACAGCCTACATAATATTTAGTCGTAAGCCCTGTGAGTTACGACTTAATACAGTTAAACGTTATTTGGACTAGAAGAATCAAATAATAATGACAGTGGGATAATGCAGCTGACGTGTTTACCAAAGCGTGGAACTAAGCTAATACGTGTGATCGAACCTTCGAATGTTCTGTTATTAAGGGTAATAATCTTAATTTCATGTATTACAGTAATCTATGCCAGGTCAACTATGATTCACGTCGTCAAGCAACTACTCATTTATTATTAAAGAGGACTTACCGTCGGGGACTTCTATAGGCGCTACAGACACTACATTTTGCCCCGTAGGCAATTCCCGACCTGCAATTAAAATGAAACACAATGGCATAAAATCTTTTACAAATAATAATCGCAGGTTTATTGGAAATACTCAAAACAAAACCATTTGAACAAACTAATTTCATCTGTTTTGCATTTAAATAAAGTTATTTTTTTGTACTACCTAACGATTGAAAGTGGGTCAGTCATTTCAGTCAATAAACATATTTTTCGAACTGGTTTTCGATTGTGAAATTATGGTGTATCCCAATTAGGTAACTATTTACAGTCAAGTTGGAAAACTACTTCGAAAATCAATCAGTAGTTATGCTGCTATGAAAGTATCAAAAACATCATTCACTTAAAATTACATATCAATTTTCTAATTAGGTTAGTTTGATGATAGCGTGAAGGACTTACCGGCCCATAGAAGTTTCAATGTAACCGCCATAATGTGTTACGGTTGGAGTTCAGAGGCATAAAGCCTGTTTTATGGCCACGTGCAGTAATCAAGTTTATAATGTTACCTACTGTCATTGCTTTTAATGAAGTTTTGTAACACTGTTGTGTGGATTAGAATAAACATTGAACAGACGTGGAATTTGTGTTAATTATCAAAATAATTTAATTGTTTTTCTATTATTCCAGTTTTTAGATTACAAGCATATATTACGTAAATTTAAGTAACAATTTAAGGCAAAAATTAACGGAGTAGTTTTTATTTGTGTTTTAAAGTTCAAGTCATATCTAGTAATATCTATGATTGTGCATGAACTATAAATCAATAAATCGCGTTACTATTATCTCTAACTGCCGCACTCAGAGACGTCAATTAAATTTAATGTTTGTTTAGTGACGTGTTGTCTTATTCTATTGCTATAGCAAAGAAAGTGACAGCAGAAACTTTAATCAAGCATTAAATTGAATTGACGTCTCTGAGTGCGGCAGTAAATGTCACACATAATTAACCAAAATCCATCTGAACATTATAATTGATGTGAACTATAATTATCAAATTAGTAAGCAGTGTGTTTGATACACACTGTAAAAACAAAACTTTTTTACTCACTCTAATATATGTTTTAAATGAGGAAGCTCTTCGGTAACTAACTTGTAGTCTTACCGCAAACGGATAGTCATAAAATAAATAATGTATGGACGTTGTTAATTTACGTATTCAAAATTGCTTTTCATCGGTAATGTCGCGTTCGTCGTCCAGTGAGTACAGGCCTATCATCATCGACACCATACCATGGCACTGTTTGCGAGCGGCATTAAACTCGTAATATGGTTGTTAATACATTGATAAGTTTAAATGTACAAGTTTTATTGTCATACATTCAACTTGAAATCCATTGCATATTTTAACGCCCCATCTATAAAAGTAGTTGTTGATCCAATTTAACTTTATCTTTGTGTTAGTTTACGGGGCCATGCCTTTTAGCTGTCTATATTTTTTGCACAGTCGTTAACTGCTTATTCAAATCAATTCATCCAATTCAGTAAAATAAAAATGACAACATAAAAGTGAATGTCATCCGACCTCAATGTAAGTCGTAATGAAAAGTTGGTCTAATTATCTTTAAGATTTGAGTACCTAATATCCTCAGATAACTGCATGACCAAATATAGTTTACTATTTTTTTACTTAAATAATGAAATTATCTCAGACAGCACCAAGTAACTTTAAATAGAAAATTAGTTCATGGTTGTTTTTTGAGAATGTTTTTTGTGATTGTTGTAACGGTTTCAGAACCCTACACTAAACATGGTCCGACATGCTCTAGCGTTTTTTTTTTCTAAATATAACAACACTGTTAACCGATTAACTGTTATGAGAACGGCAATAAATACCAAGGGCTACAAAGTGCCTGGCCGTTTTACTTTTAAAATAGCTTAATTGCCGCGCACATTAATTGCTCCTGTCATCTCCTACCAATTTCGGCTTTAGTGGTTTTTGTCGATATACGTATACTATGCCTATACTTACGAGCACCGTTGACGGGCTCACTCCTCGAGCGACAGGATTGTTCCATTATCGGGGAACAGATGAATAATTGACACGTGCAACTACGCTTTCTGGAGGCGGCGACGGCTAAGTTGAGGGTTCAAACTTATCAGTAACATTACAAGGAGACAGAGTTAAGTAATAGTATAGTCATGATTGCGAGATACGCAAGAATTATCAAAAAAAGGTTTGTTTTTTCAGTACGACTTGGGGGCTTTCAAAAAACTGGCCTACTCTTTTCTCAAAGGCCGGCAGCGCTCCTGCGAGTCCTCTGGTGTTGCGGGTGATTATGGGTTGCGATGATCACTTACCATTGGTGACTCGCTTGCTCATCTGCCTCCTTTTTCACATAAAAAAAGGTGCCAAATAATTAGGGCCTGTATTTCACTTCTTGATTATAACGATGTTGCTTCTATATCGTAATTATATCTCTAACAAGTTCAATGACAATTTAAAAAGTTCAATGATTTGACTTCATGGTGCAGAACTGAAGAATTTCTAAAAGGCCTGTGTCCAGTAGAGATAATATTTTTACTGACATACGAGTAATAATGATAAATGATTGACAAAGACCATTTTTAAAATAAAATAAACAAATATGACATTCCTTACATGCCCTTGGCAGGTACGAATAATAATTTTATTAAAGTAGGTACTTAATGAGACAATTGTGTATTTCGCGTTCCTCTAATTATTTCCATGAGTAGGTATAATTACTTACTTGAAATTTGTAATTAAGGTCAACTAGGAATCGAAAAGTAGTAATTATATGGTACCTACTTAGTGTGAATAGGAAATCATAAACGCTCGATATTTGACACGCATTAATTAGGTACGAGTAAGTATACCTAAGGCAATATATAATTATTATTAGGCACACTACCGGTGAAATAGATCCTTTCAACTTCTATGAGTAAAATACAATAGCCCTTAAGATGACTGTGAAGCTCTAACTATCCATACAAAATGCAATAACGACTCTTTCCCCTTTCCTATTTTCCTATTTTCCTATTTTTACTATTTTTGAATATTTTGTAGATATTATGAAAATTTAGGTCTGTAGGTACGTTTTTTTTCCAAGAAGATTTCTGGGAAGGAAACAAATTATTATAAAAAACTGAATTTTTTGCTCATATTATTATTACTTAGTTATTGCACGATTTCCGAATCTTGATACACTGCGCCAACTTTTGAGACAACATGCCACCTTGGTCAAGAGAAATATTTTTTTAGTAAGAAGAGTCAATATGTTTGTAGAGTGAAAAACAAATACTTAACTAGCTTTGAAATTATGGATTTATTTTGAACGCGTTGATATTTTGGATGTACGAGTATGGTGTAATTAAATACTTTGCTAGATACGTTATTGAGGTTTGGATATGGAATTAGAATTACGAACTCTAGTTATTTTTTAGTCACGGGAGCAAAGGTGTTCAAGGTAGCGTGCTTTACCAGTATCATTAAAACCGTAATAACGTCTAAACTATATACTGAAAAGTTAAAACTGTATTCTGGACCGGTACGGAAAGGGATTTCTTATCCCTTAATATTTAAGTCGAATTCTGGGGCACCCTGCATTGTAGGTTACGTTTTTGATCAGTTATTTTTGATATCTCTGCGTATTTAACAATTTCGCTGCGGTATAATAAATAGTATATATATTTGCCGCAGGAAAGGTAAATTCAAAATATACGTTTCATATAGATAGATATAATAACTACCGCAACAGTTAATTTTAGTCAAGGCAATCTAATTTTTAACCTAATTAAAGTAACCAAAATAACTTTTTTCTACTCGCGTACTATAAACCGCTAATATTGATATCGTTAATGGTCCCACAATACCACCTATAGCGTAACCGAAACGTGAAAAGTATTCTATAATGAGCGTTGCCATGGTAAAAACAGTTCTATAATAATTATTATAGCATTGTTATTACCATGGTTACAGTCATTCCGGATATCAGTCTTGGCGTTTAGTGAACACTTGACATCTTAATTTGTATAATAAATCGTTAAAAATATTTTAATACCGATTAAAATGACGTACCTATAAAAAACAAAATTAATTTTGAGACTAATTATGAGTTTAAAATATATGGATACCAACAAAATGGCGTTTCATTTGGCTTTCCAACTTTTATGATAAAAATTGTCAGAACTATTTTATTAACTATTAATATTGGCATGAAATTTGTAAACATATAACAATCAATTTCACAAATTATTAACGCCAATAGGAATAAAGAAAATGACTTTGCTGACAAGTAATTTGCTAGCAGAAAAATCGAGGAAAGTATACAAGAAAAGTTAGCGATTGTTTATTTTTTTGTCATTATCATTTTAAGCTTGTAGAAAAAGTTATGTATGCAACGGTACATAATTAGCTCTTAAGGTACTCGTACCTGTAATTAGAGCGCTCGCAAGCTCTTGCTCTAACCTCGGCACTCGTACCTTAAGAAGCTTCATTATGAACCAGTTACATAAATAACTATATTTTTTGTAGGTAGGAATCGGTTTTGGCCAAAATGGTTTCATAGCAATTAAATTAGCAAAACGAGATGTAATCCATTTTTCAAATACGTAGAGATTTCTATGTGTTTAATAAATAAACCAAATACCGCATTTTAAAACTTCCATTATTGTTTTTGACGATTAGTTAGTTTAACTACTGATCAAACAACAGGCCATTACAGAGGCACCCAAACTATAGTTAGTTTTTTTAAATGTGACATAATATGTAAAAAAACATTTGTTAGTAATTATTTGTAAGTAGAAATATTTGAGTCGCATACTTATTACCTCGTGTGTTCAAGAGTTTTCAGACGAAATAAATTCTATGTGTACCTAAGATTATTTTTTTGAGTAAAGTATATTTTTAAATTGTATAGATAATAATAAATGAAGGGTCCACGGAAAGACCATGTCTAGTCACATTAGTAACTTTTTGAGATATCGCGATTTGAAAGTTAGGAACCATCATATTTTTTTAAGAGAGAAAAAATACAAGAAATATGAAGATTTATATCTTAAACTGAAAGGTAGGTAATAGTTCATTTCGTCCTCTAGCTTTTGAAATTCAAAACTCATTTTCAAAAAAATGTGACTAGACATGTTCTTTCCGTAGACCCTTCAAATATATATTAAACAATAACTACAAGCAATTATTACTCAAAATGACAGCGTCTATTCTTTATACGAGCTCCTTGACGCCTTGTTGGCGAAAATTGAGCGGCGTGACACCTTCCATCGTTTCGTATGGACCTTCCACCATACCATCACACTCGCGGGAAAATGGGAATGCGATACATATCGTGCTGAAGCTGGAACATCTTTGCTGCTTTTGGCATAAACTTTATTATTTTGTCGGTTGTACTTTTCTTCGAAAGTGAAGATTTTTTCATCGGTGAAGAGTATTTTTTCGAATCGTGTCTCTGAAGCAGCATCAGACAACGTTCGCGTCGTAATTTACGAAGGCGATCATTAAGGAAGCGAACTTTCCTACGATTGTAAGCCTTTACTTTGAGATTGTATTTCAGTATTTTTTTTACCGCAACACGCGAAATATTTGTATAGCGATTTTTTTCTGGGTGCGACATGAATTTCGGCGAAGTCGCTCTCTAATTATTTTGATAGTCGCATTCGTCCTTACAGACCGCGGGCGACGACTGCTTTGGCGATCTTTCAGAGAATCAGTCTCCTTGTAACGTTTTATGGTGTAATGTATAAAGTTGCGGCTAATTCCAAAACATTTTAAGACACGGAAAATCTCCATTGGTTTTTTTCCCGCCATTATGTGACGAAATAACAGTCGCACGTAATTCTTTTTCTCCTGCCTTCACAAGAATATTTATTGAAATAAATAATAAAAACATACAAATAGACGTCTCTAAACTTATGAACACACACAATAGAAATAGAATCTCTAAACTTATGAACACACGAGGTATCTACTTTTATTTGTACCGATATTTTAAGTTGATTTTAGACGGTCCCCGCTTGATAAAATCATGTAAAAGTAACGCTCTTAAGCAATTCCAAAATTTTGCGCTATTGAGATATTGCTAAACATCATAAATTTAAACGATTATGGTTCTACTCAATAAAGAGCTAGAATTAATATTTCAACACAAATTATTGCGCAGGAAAGTTAAATAATGAGAACAATTTTACTGCCAATAGAAGTCTTGTTAATCCTAGTGGTTCTCATAAATCTTTTAACACGCGAAAATAGTTAAAGTTCTATTTTTTTCTTCAAGGCAGTCTCTTTTTGAGTTTCGTGGTAGTTTTTCATTCAACTCTAGATTATAGATAAATAATGGCAGAAGAATGTACCAACAATTTCCTGTTTCAAATAATTTAGTTGGTTTCGGAGTATTAGAAACATTTAACAGGCCTATGGAATGTGTTGACTTTTCTTTACTCAGTAAAAAAATAAGAAACACAACCACCTCTTCGTACAACCAATCAAAACATACCGAAATGACAAACTTATGTCTCGATGACCGATTAAAAAACTTTAGTACCGACTTGTCTGTGGTCAGTTTTCATTGGCTAATATACTTAGTGGCGAGGTTTAGTTTGTTAGTTACCTTTATTCAACTCCTAAACAAATAGTAGTTGAAATTTGAAACCGTTAGGTACCTCTAATCAGTGTCGAAAATTCAAAATTAAGTCTATACTCATCTAACAAATTTATAAATAAAAACCTCCGATTTAATAACATTTACATTCAAAGTTAATGTTTATTGAACAGCCTAACCTATTTTCATGAACTCTAGCAAGGAAATACCCTGACTAAACGGCTTTAAAAAAAAAACGCCGGTCTCACCGTTTTGGAACTACGATTCCACAGACAGACACACAGATACACACATGAAGGTTCAATTTCATTGGTGGATAGCCCGCATGCTTGCAGCAATCCATTGACGAGTTGTTTTAGCATTATAGAATCGGGAGCTATTGCAGCGACGGAATGTATCACGAAAAGCATGCGGGCTATTTTAGAACACGCTTCTTCTTCTTCGCGTGCGTTATTTTAACAGGTTTTTTAGATGAACATGCTTCAAATCTTTTATACTCAGTAGAAGCATATTGCTTTTGATACGTTGTCGTATTGTCAACATTACGATAGTTTTAACCCGACTATGGCGAAGCAAAACGGAGGGTTATTACAGATGTAGTGAAATATCCTTTCACATCGTATTTTTTCGGAAATGTTCGTACGTGTCATGCTCAGTGATCGGAATAGGCAGAGTATATTTGCCTACACTTGGCAGAACATAGACAAAAAGTGGAGACTCCCTTGCGTTAACATTTTTTCCGGGACTTCCCGGATTTTACAATCAGTAAAATAAATGAAATCCCGTAATGTATCACGAAGGTACTTAAAATTAATAGTAACCATAACACTAAAAGTTCTTACTAGTTTACGAGTGAAAATATAAGATTATTATTTGAAACTCGTCCGTCTCTTTTACGCCAATAACAGTTGTGTTCAAGTGATCTCTTGATAGAAATAATATT
Source organism: Acleris literana (assembly GCA_946894065.1). Classification (NCBI taxonomy): domain Eukaryota; kingdom Metazoa; phylum Arthropoda; class Insecta; order Lepidoptera; family Tortricidae; genus Acleris; species Acleris literana. Next base: position 16,531,402 of record OX335669.1, read on the forward strand.
ATCTACCGTATTGCTTGTGGTTTCTATTGCTATCGTAAAGACAAAACAGACGGCGTTATCACTTGTCGCTGCTACCCGCTACCCTTTTATGCATTAATAGTAAGTTGACAGCAGTTTCATACTACCCTTTTTCGAGTACGTGCGGAAGTGTAGATACTGTGATTCTTGGACATTTGCTTGTTTACTGGAAATTCGCCTGCTATAAGTACCTGATTTTTACACGGCCTGAACTCTGACACTGATTTTGCTTTGATTGGATTTGACGATTACTGGATACACAAACACCACGGATACTGCAAGACTACCAAGTTTCAAGGTAAGATAATGTATTTAATATTTTAGATTTTTATCGCTTTTCATCGTGTGTATAGTCAAAAGTAAGAAAATAAATGAATGAAATATACGGTCGCGAAACTTGATTAATGTTCATAACTCATAACATCATAGTCGTGTAAAGTATTAAACCTAACTATACATAAATCGAACATGTGCAAGCGGTAAAAAGGTTCAAATCATAAATATATGCGAAAAAAAGCGGTATGTGTGTGCGTCACCGACTACAGAATTATGGAAAACGGTTGTATAATATTTATTTATTTATAAAGATAATCTTGTGGACTTACAGTTTAAACCAAAGTGCCCAACAAGATACATACAAAATACAGCAGTTATACGCAAAACTATGAATTAAGTAAGAGCATATGAAAATATAACATTATTCACTAATTTTGCAATAAAGTGAATTAGTAAAGTGCTCTATGACACGTTTGAGAACCAACCAGTTGTCGGAAAAACACATCGGTATCTTGGGACTGTGAGAGGAACTCATTAATTAATGCCACCATGTCATTAATTTATACCTACTTGGAGTAGAGTTTGTACCTAAAAATGTAGTTTTGTGTCATTTACAAGTTTGCACGTGTTGATTTAGATGGGCATTTGCTACACAACAACTATGCTACACAAAGTTCAGCTCTATGATAAAATGCGTTTTAAATAAGCTCATTGTTATGGTTCCGTAAACAAAGGGTAAAACGGCACCCTATTACTAAGGTTTCGCTGTCCGTCTGTCACCAAGCTACATCTCGTGAACCGTTATAGTTGGACTGTTGAAATGATCATAGGTGGTGTAATTCTGTTGCCGCTATAACAACAAATACTAAAAACCGACCAAGTGCGAGTCGGACTGACTCAAGTTTTTTTTTTAAATAGTGGTGTGGAACCTTTTGTGTGCAAGTCCGACACGCACTTGGCCGGTTTTTTAAATATTAGTACAAATTAAGTGGCTTATGCGTGGTGAGTGTGCCCCTTATTAAATATAGAAGAATTTATTTATATTATTTGTTTTATTTCATGCCTATTGTATTGAAGATTACTCGGTAAGATCCCGGGACTTTAGTCACGCAAAAAAATGTAGTCGTAAGGAAGTCTCCACTTTTTGTCTATGTTCTACCAAGTGTAGGTAAATATACTCTGCCTATTCCGATCACTGGTCATGCTACTTCAGTCTGACTCAGTACCCATCAAGACAACGTGGGGGAACGTAGTATCGCGAGAGTGATAATCGATATAGAGTGGTTAATACCAGAGTATTTTTTTGTTAATTAAGATTAAGTTTGTTTTCAGCTCTTTTTAATATCATGCCGAAAGAATTAAGACCTGGGAAACGTTTAGATCGACAAGTTTCAACATTTATTTATACCTATTTCTTCTTGTTTACCTACACCTAATTTCTATATATTTGATTTCTGTGGTTTTAACATCTCGGTGTGATATACTTCAAACTCGTGGTTTGACATTTGACACTGATAACTAAAGTACTCTATTAATTTAATACAAACATGTCACTTAATAATCCAATAATTCATAGACACGTCGGCATCATTCGGAGATAGACGTGAGTTCCGAGTTTTCACGATGTGAAAGGATTATTCACTAGATCTGTATTTACTTGATATGGCGGCTGAGTTAAAAACAGTACGATAATAGTCAACACCAATATGGTTTTACCGAGTAGGTTAGAGCCCGAGTGTATATAACCTGAGCGACCAGTGGCGTCCTCATTATTGTGTTTTACTATTATTGTGTTTTCTAATAAAAATCGAAAAGTGTTTTTTTGTTAGTCAAATTACCCAATGGATAGCATATTATGACAAAGTCTAGTCACCACTAACCTTCGTGTAGTCAACTTAACGGAAATTTCCATTATGTCAAACGTTATTAAATTATATCACATACTTTAAATATTTCTGGATTTATTATAGTACCATAGTGTAGAACCCTATTACCCTATAGGTTAAGTTAGTTTAGTTTTTATAAAATCCTGAAATATTTTCGGTTACAGAAAACAAAGCGGGTTGGCAAATGGAACGGTTGGGAAACGATACAATTTGGCAAACATATTTCGCCGAAACAAACTTGTACAACAAAAAACCACACTTAGATTTCCAGACAATTCTTTACTTTATTACAAAACACAACGATATCGATTAGGGAGCCACTGGACGCTCGGTGTAGCCTTAACTTAAGCCACTTCTTCGTATAACGAAGATGCATGAGAATTGCCGAATCACGTAGTTTATTTCCGAGTACCTAAATACTCCGGGTAAAGACGGGTGGCAGTTTTGACAAGCGATATCCGCTATTTTCGGACAATGCTGCACGTTGTTGCTCTCACTTGAACACTGATATATTGAGTTAGAAGGAGACAGATATTTAGTATAGCGTTTAGTTTTATTGTTTACGAATTACCATTTAACGTATTTATTATTAAAGCGTAATTGTATCTTCGATTTGTATTTTTTTTTTTATATAATCTACGTTAAAGGATATGTGTGCAGACCGTTGTTTTTTACTGTGGAAAAAAAATTACAAACGAAGTTAAGGTCTGCCAAGTGCCTACGACGGACATCTTTTATCTGCCGGTTAATATTTAGTTAAATTAAAAAACTAATTATTAAATAGAATAAATTAGGTAGATTTCCACGCCATTACTACGAAAAACACAAAATTATGCTAGTTCAACTGTATAGGATTACACAATTTATGAACCTTCAATCTCTTAATTATTTAGATTTCAATTATTAATTTATTTGTATGGTTATTGTATTTAACTTAAACGTTCACTATTAGTTTATACACATGGTTTAATTAGTAATGTGGTTGGATCGTTTAATCATTTGCGAATTGTGCAAGAATGGCCGTAACCCTGCCCTAAAAAAAAAAAAGTCAAACACAAATGTAAAGGGAACTTTATAAAATCTGTAGAATATTACCTGTAAGCATGAAACATAAGTATCTACTTGCCACTAATAACCATGGCTGTCTGGAACATGACTCAGAGTATTCTGCACTAAAACCCATTGATCATTCCTATAACACCAAGGCTATGGCGACTGGTAAACTATTCGTTCCTAGGATAAATAATTACTATGGGGACAGAACTCTCAAAAAGCGTATCCCATACCTACTCAATAGTTTGCCTGAAGCCATTAGACGTGAGAAAAATAAGAATAAATTTAAGAGACTTTTAAAAAACCCTTATCTACTAATATAATAATAATATGTATGTTTAGTACTGTTACTGTGTACAGCATAGTTCTGCTATTTAATTAATTTAAGCCTAACCTAGAGACTGCCGTTCCCACAGTCAAACTGTTACTCCAGTTTTGTGGGGCAATGTTTAATTTGTAATTCTTTAATAATATTGTACTTATTAAATAAATAAAAAAATAGTAGCTTTTTACTTTTAGCAAACAGAAGGCCTATCGCTAACTTTTTAATTTACATTCAAGCATTTTTTCTCAGAAACGCTTAACGCAGAAATTGTTTTACTAGGTTTTTTTTTTGCCAATACTTATTCGGAAATTATTTTGCGAAAGTCGACTACTTCTTTTCAGGTTCATTAGTCCATAGCGCTTATTAATAAGGAGCTCAGCGAACTTGAATTTTTCGTAGTTAACTTAATTAATGCTGTAGCTTACCTAAGACAAAAAGTAAAAGACTATTAAATTAAGACAACTTTATTTAAATAATTTTAAGACCACCGCTATTACAGCGAACTGATTTATGAAAAAAGTTTTACAATCTTCAAACCAATTTAAGAGGAGTTTCTTTTTGTTTTACGTAGCGGAGAAAGAGCGCGGAACAAACTGACTTCATTACGATACACTTCGGAGTAATTAAGGCGACATTGATTTAGTTCCAAAACCAATTCTGTGACAGTTTCCTAAAGCTCCTTTTGCCTAGGAGTTGCTTCCGCAGGTTTAGGTAATAAGTATGATCTTACTCATATTACGGCACGTCTATTCTATCTATTCATTTAACAAACGTATCATTTAACAAATATCATTTCGCAAAATCCAATTTTCTGAATATTTATTGCAGAGAAATATACACTTAGTAAATAAAAGGCGATTTTAACTCTGTGAAGCATTCTCTACCACTTAACCATAACATAATATTACATAAGTTCCATTAGTTAGTTGTGTTAGATTAGTCAGGGGACTTAAAAAAATGGCTGCAGATGGAAGATATAAATTGCCAATGTCACCCATGTCAATATTCTATTAAATCCCAAACTAAAATGTACATTACTTATATTATCATTTTCAATAGGTACCTTAACACGGGTTACCTTTGTTTCTGCGAAATATGTTTGCCAAATGTATCGTTTCCCAACCGTTACATTTGTCATCCCGCTTTGTTTTCTGTAAGTGCAAATATTTCAGGATTATAAATATAAAAACTAAACTAACCTAACCTATAGGATTCTACACGATGGTACTGAAATAACCCTGAAATATATACCTATATAAAATTGGGTTGGCAAAATGAAAAAGTGGGGAAACGATACATTTGGCAAATATATTTTTGCCAAACGGGAGGCTCCGCCTTAACACACATACACTCATACACACACATAGTTTTGCGTAAGTAGATTTTTTTACTTTATATGAAGGCTATGTATCAAGCTAATGTTGTTGCCTCACTGGGTCCTGTAACACAGGGAATCCTAGCTCAGGTCCCAAAGCCATGATTAATTTATAAACGTGTTTTTGTTGAATAAATATATTTCATTTCATTTCATATACCTATTTCATTTCATTTCATTAATGCAAATTAAAAAAATATACCACAATTCAAATACTGTTTATCAAATGATAATAAAATTTGTCTAATATGTGTAAACCGCTAAATCAGATTTGTTTTTAGCCCGCTCTGACTTTGTTTCTAATTCCTTCGCCCTTCAGGCAATTCGTGTGTAATGATCTTTTACTCCGAGTCAGGGAAGCACAAACTAAGTTCTCGTTTAAACGCATGGTTCGCAAGCATTTTCTTGATAACCTTAATTAATTAATAATTCGTTTTTCATTGTGTTGAAACAGTAGGTATGTATACATATAATTATGTGTGTATTATACTTATATATGTATTATCACAGATTACTATACTCTACAGATACTTAGTCGCGAATCGAAAATGGGTGCCGTCCTAAAGTCGATAGCCGCCGGCCCTATAAGTTTCTGTGGTTTCGCCAGCAGAGGCAGCACAATCGACATGTCTGCTAAGCTATGAACGGCACGTAACCTCGCAATCAGTTCGACAGATGGCATTTTTGTCAAAGCTTTATGAATAAATATAAAACTAAACGTTGATTCTACATTCTTTAAGCATATTTTTGCAAAAATATTGGGTCCTTGTGATCAAGTTTTGGCTTGAACTACCTTTTGTTTGCCTATCTATTTATTCACTTTCTTAGTGATTTGCAAACGATGCACATCTCCGTAGTTAGACTAGTACTCGTAAGCGAAAGAACAGAATAATTATTTATTATACTTGTACTATATATATATATATATATATATATATATATATATATATATATATATATATATATATATATATATATATATTTATATATCTATATATATATATATCCTCGTAAGGCCCACGTCAAATTTCGTTAGTTCGAAAAAGAATCTTATGTCAGTCAACTAAAGTCAAAAGTCACTTTGACAGATGTCCTAAATTTAGGACATCGGGCCTTACGAGGATATATATGTATATATATAATTTACGTAAGTACTTTAGCTCTAAACTGATGCGGTTTGAACCTCCGTTAAAAACGAACTAATCTATTTACTTATATAAAAATCTCGTGTCACGGTGTTTGTGGTCGAACTCCTCCGAAAGGGCACGACCGATTTTTATAATTTTTTATTTTTATTTATATAGATAGATAGGTACTTATAGGAATTTGGTAGGTCGTAATAGTTATTTGTGTATCAAGGAAGCAAAATAACATATTTATGGCGAGGGCGTACATTGGATCCTGAACGAAGCGTGACGAAGCGAAGGATTCTATAAATGAATGATTCAAGTGTTAACGCCCAAGGTGGAAATAATTTTACTACTGTATGACACATACTGCTTTTCACATCACCTATGAGGAAAATACAAGATCATCATCATCATCACCATCACCATCACCATCATCATCATCATCATCATCATCATCATCATCATCGTCATCATCATCGTCATCATCATCATCATCATGATCATCATCACCATCATCATCATCATCATCGTCATCATCATCGATACCATCATCATCATCATCATCATCATGATCATCATCATCATCATCATCACCATCATCAATTCATCACCATCATCACCATCATCGGCATCACCATCATCATCATCAATTCATCACCATAACCATCAGCATCATCACCATCACAATCACCATCGTCATCATCATCATCATCATGCTAATAAAATAGTATGCACTTGATTTATAATCGATTATAAAAAAAAAAACGATAAGGTATTGGCGGCGCCGGGCGCGGACAGCTAGTAGGTTTATATTGGGATTTAAAAGCTAAAGAACCTAAGTGATGACGCGTCACGCGTCCATACAACATTGTACCAACAACTTTTATGAACACTATTAAAGCACGTACCTAAAAAAATACGGACATGTTTCCTCGTCTTATCATGAGTCAAGCATGCAAATTGGCATACACGTAAACTGCGTGCGTTTTTAGTGTAGGTATCTGTGTGCATGCGGTAACTCGTGTACCTACCTATAACAAACGAAATTGCCGACGTTGCATGCTTCATTCCTGTCTAGGGCAACGTTACGTCCTTTCTTTTTTAGGTCCGTGCACTAAATATATTTTATTTATACTTATCTAAAATAGTCAATAAAATTGTCCTCAATTTATATCTTACTTTTAAGTAGGTAGGTACTCGTAACAATAAATGTAGGTAACTAACAATAAAAATGTTTAAGGTCTTTTGACTGTCTAAATCGAAGTCATAGGTAGGTATTTGTAGGCAAATGTGACCACCTATGTCACTATACAAAGCAGTGTAAAGCGCAAGCGCACGTCACGTCTACGCGCACGCATCCGGTGTGGCTGGGCCTTTAATTAAACAAGCAACGCCTCGGTAAAGTCATAGTCATATTTAAACAATTAAATATTCACGTTACAATTGCTGAACTATCTTAATCGAGGTATCTTATCGCCACCCTTGAAATAGGTACCTACCGTTGAGGAGTTCAGGAGGCCATTTGTGGTCTTCATCATCAGTTCCACTTCACCAAATGGTACTTGCTGAATGCAAATGCTGGATTTGTTACTAAAAATACTAAAATCGCTGTATGCCTATAATATTTGAGGAGTTCCCTCAATTCCTCACGGATCCCCTCATCAGATCCAGATTTAGACTCATGATTGGTGACAATGGGATTACCTCGGAAGTATACTCTATCAAACCAAAAAATATTTTTTAAACTCGGACAACTCTGTAAAAAGCTCAAACTGAGAAACTCTTTTTTAAGTCGGTTAGATAACTAAAACCTCCTTAGTGTAACAAATACTTTTCTGAAAACCACGTCAAAATCGGTACAGGACAAATTGAGATAAGAACCTCCTTTTTTTGAAGTCGGTTAAAAATAGTCGCAGTTGCATATAGATAGCTACACAAACTACAATTAAGTTCACTTGTTTCACTAATGAATGATGGACAGATACGAAAAACACGTGAGTAAGAAAGATAACTTTTAGTTTTGTTTGTGTCAAGCGCATTGTGAAAAATACTTGGGAAGTTATTTATTGTGGTGTTAAAATAAATAAACTTTCGTATTTTTAGGATAAGAAATAACAAACGCTTTAATTAAATGTTGTTCCATTTAATATCTATACCGGGAGTGACCGCGACGACAAAAGTTGGCCTCGTATAGCATCATCTAGCGGATCTAATGAATATCACGTAGCAAGTTCAATAGCTAATGATGGCCGTTCAGCGTCCCGCAAAAAAATGCCATTCTTAGTTTCTAAAATAAAGCCTTAAATTTATGTAAAGAATGATGTTTGCATTTAAATTAAGGTATATCTGAATAATAAAAGCTTAACTTTTCCTTGACTAACGGAAATTGAGAAAATCATGATGATGATGATACCGGTGGTGCCATCTAGTACAAATTATAATTTGTACGTGTTATGCCCCCATGGTATTATGTATTTACTATTTCGTATATTTATATACCTAATTGGGCGGTTTTCAAAAAAAGTGTATAAGTTGAGTGCATAAATTAAGGGACAATTAATTTTCGTCAGGTGAGTCACGAAAATTAACTATACCGTTATAAAACAAATGGTGGTATCTCAGGCAAAACTCCTGTAGCAAGTGCGTACATATTACTAGGTAGGTACCAGGTGAAGCTTGAATCTACTTCGTTTATTGAATTTGAGATACCTCCAATTGGCTTATGAGGGCAGTGCCTATATAAATGAATAGTAAATTTTCGTGACTCACCTGTCTAAAATTAAAGTTTCTTAATTTTAGTCCTTAACTATGTACACTTTTTTTGAAAACCGCCCAATTATCTTTTATGCATCGTCTCAGTAAAAGTTTATTTTTTTATTTAGTAGAGTAAATTTTTATTTTTAGTATTTCCTTCTCAGCACCAACCTTAAATTGTTTCTGTTTAGCCCATTGGTTGACTGGTAGAGAATGCCTTAAGGCATTAAGTCTGCCATTTGTGCCTACTTTGTGTATTATACAATAAAGTTTAAATAAATAATAAACAATATATCTGACGGCGCGCAATCAAAATATCTTATTTGATTTCTTATTATTGTTTAATTTAGAAATAAGTTATAATGATAATGTTATGATTGGTAAAAATAATAAGGTAAATCGGAATAAGAGCGGGTAACCCCGAATAGAGTAGTAAGTGGCGCCACCGTGGTGAAGCGGGTCATTCAATGACAGCTGACGTGAGGGTTTGCACACGTACTAAACTATTGGCTCTTATCAATCTGCCTCGATCTTTGAAATCTAAATTCAGTGTGTTGTAAAATTAAACGCGTGATTGTTGATTGATACGATAGTGTATTTATTTTGGAGTTTTCGCCATCATTACGCCCACATGGAGGGTAACCTCCAAGACCGCCCGGTCGGTCTTCCTGATGCCCCGTTATCGGAAGTGGAATTACCCGAGGCGCCTCAGCAGCTGCATACAGGTCAGACCGTTAATTTTTCTTTTGAAAATGAGTGCGATCGCTGGAAAACACTTTTTGAAATGCAACAACGGAACCTAACGGAATTAATACGCGCAATACAGGAACCTCGCGTATCAGAATTCAAAATTTCGTTACCTGAATATAATCCTGATAGTGTCGATAGCGATACCCGTGCGTGGTGTGAAACGGTGGATTTATGTTTGAAAGAAAAACCTTTGTCAGGTGGTAACTTAGTTATTACAATGAGTAGGGCACTAAAAGGTCCCGCAGCATCGTGGCTTGCTCAATCTAGTTTTCCGGGCATAACCTGTCCCCAAATGAAAGATTTGTTCTTAGCCAGATTTGATTCTGTGGAAACCCCTGCCGCTAATTTATGGCGAATGCTAAACGGTAGTCCTAAGGAAGGAGAATGTTTATCGTCCTACGCAAGTAGATTTATGAGCACCATAATTGCGCGATGGAAGTCGTTATCAACAGAACAGATCGCGATTGCATTAACACTAGCACATGCTGCCAGAATTGATCCGCGCCTGCAAAGAGTAGCATTTACTACTGAAATTGACAACCGAATTAAGTTACAACAAGAACTCATGGCCTTTACGTTTAGAAAAAGGGGTCCCCCTATTAATGAAAAGGCGATTCTGGTTGTAGAAGCAAAGAAGCTACGAATTGAAACTCGCAGATGCTATAATTGTGGCAAACTAGGCCATGTTTCTACTGAATGTCGAGGGACTAGTAGTCGTGATAATAGTTCTAACGCACGTTCTGAGTTTTCAGGCACCCCTTCACCACAACTGGTGAAAGAAGCCAGCGTGCAGAGGAAGACGATGACCCCAACCTGCTACGTCTGCGGTGAACGAGGCCACATCTCACCCAACTGCCCTAAGAATCCATCAAAAGCCAGCGACATACCGACCGAACGGCGAGTGGATATCTGTGCCATCAAACCAGCTACCGATCAGCTCTTAGACGAAACCGGTGAGAAGTTTTCGTTTTGTTTTGACTCTGGTGCCGAATGCTCTTTGATAAAACAAAGTTTGACTGATAGAGTTCTAGGCAAAATAATGTATAATGCGGTAACACTACTAGGGTTAGACAACGCCAGTTTAAATTGCAGTACCCAAATTTTATCTACGGTTTCAATACAGGGTTATTCTGTGCAACTGTTATTTCACGTAGTACCTGACGTTAGTATTTCTGAAGACCTAATAGTTGGTAGAGATTTGCTCGCATTAGGTTTCTCAATGGAAATATTTGAGAAGAACCTAGTACTGAAAAAGACCAAAGTAGTTTCTGTCTGTAACGTGGGGTCAAAAGTAAACAACTTTGAAGGGGTAGACAGCGATTTATCAGGTTGTGAGAGACAACACTTAATTTCATTGCTCGAGATGAACTCTGATTACTTCGTGGAGGGTACACCCACTAGTAGGGTTAGTACTGGTCATCTCGAAATTAAATTGACTGACCCGAATCGTACGGTTCAACGTAGACCCTACCGTTTGAGTCCTGAAGAAAGGCAGGAAGTACGCCGCCAAATTAAAGAACTCATAACAGCTGGGATCATTCGTGAAAGCAACTCTCCATTTGCAAGCCCGATATTGCTTGTGAAAAAGAAGGATGGAACTGATAGGCTCTGTGTGGATTACAGAGAGTTGAATAGTAACACGGTACCTGATAGATATCCGCTCCCACTCATTTCAGACCAAATTCAACGCTTGGTTGGAGCGAATTATTTCACATCATTAGATATGGCTAGTGGATATCATCAGATACCGGTTCATCAAAATTCAATTGAGCGCACTGCCTTCGTAACTCCAGATGGGCAGTTTGAATATCTTTCCATGCCTTTTGGACTTCGAAATGCGCCCTCAATTTATCAGCGAGCTATTAACAAAGCTTTGGGGCCATTGACCGAATCATTTGCGGTTGTTTACATTGATGACGTCATAATTCCTTCCCGTACTATAGAGGAGGGTATGGATCGACTGCAGCTTGTTTTAAAAGCTTTGACAGATGCAGGGTTTTCTTTTAACATTAAGAAATGCGCTTTTCTTAAAACAAGAGTCGAATTTTTGGGTTATGAGGTGTCAGCTGGTGAAATAAGGCCAAATCCACGTAAAATTAGAACTCTCACTGAACTTTCTCCGCCCCAGACCGTTACCCAGCTCCGCCAATTTATCGGCTTAGCTTCATATTTCAGACAATTTGTTCCCGGGTTTTCACAGAAAGCTGCCCCTCTTTATGGGCTTACCTCAGGCAAAGGAAAAATCACTTGGACACCTGGGTTAGAAAAAATTCGAAAGGACATCATAGACATACTGACTGACAAACCCGTACTCACGATATTCGATCCAAATCTCCCTACAGAATTACACACGGATGCCAGCGCTGAAGGCTATGGCGGAATACTCATGCAGCGCGTTAGTGGCAAATTGTTGGTAGTCGAATATTATAGTCGCCAAACTTCCAGCGCCGAATCCAAGTATCATTCATATGAGCTTGAGACTCTGGCAGTAGTTAACGCTATGAAACACTTCCGCCACTATTTACAGGGGATTAAGTTTGTGGTTGTGACTGACTGCAATGCAATCAAGGCGTCTAAATCAAAACTTGATCTTACACCTCGGGTGCATAGGTGGTGGTGTTTCTTGCAAACGTTCGATTTCAACATCGAATATCGACAGGGCAAACATATGGGCCATGTAGACTTCTTGTCACGTAACCCTTTACCGACCGCGGAACCTATAAATAAAGTCGAACAAAAACGAGTAAATTTAACAGAAATGTCAGATAGTTGGTTACAGGCTGAGCAACAAAGAGATGCAGATATAAATTCCATTATGATAAAACTTCAACCGAATGAACTAAGCAGCGATGTTGCTAGGACGTACGAAATTAGGCATGGTCTGCTCCATCGAAAGATTGATAGAAACAATAAAAGTACTTGGTTGCCAATAATTCCTAGGGCATTTCAGTGGGCTATAATAAATCACGTACACGAGAACATTATGCATTTGGGATGGGAAAAAACTCTGGAGAAAGTTTATTGCCACTTTTGGTTTCCGAATATGAACAAATACGTACGTAAATTTGTAGAAAACTGCATAACTTGTAGAGTGGCAAAATCTAACTCCGGGAAAGTTCAAGCTGAACTCCATCCAATCCCAAAGACTACGACCCCATGGCATACCATTCATATGAACGCTACGGGAAAACTAAGCGGGAAGAAAGACACAAAGGAGTACGTTTTTGTGTCTATAGATGGTTTTACGAAGTACGTGTTATTACATCATACGCGAAATATAGACTCAAAAAGTGCCATTAAGGCATTAAAGTACAACGTCTCTTTGTTTGGAGCACCTACACGCGTAATAGCTGATCAGGGTCGATGTTTTGCGGGAAAAGACTTTAGGGACTTTTGCAATTCGCACAATATCAGTCTGCACCTTATAGCTACTGGCACTAGTCGTGCTAATGGGCAGGTAGAACGCGTGATGTGTACTCTGAAAAATATGTTGACTGCTGTTGAAACTAGTAAAAATAGGTCATGGCAAGATGCGCTACCTGATATCCAACTAGCTATCAATTGCACCACAAGTCGAGTCACAAAAGCGAGTCCACTGGAATTGTTAATTGGAAAGGTTTCCAGACCCTTAGGTTTAATGGTATTAGAAACGGACGAGACTGACGAGACTGACTTAAATTCTATTAGAGAACAATCGGCACGAGAAAACGAAGCTAGTGCGTCTTACGAAAAGGTTAGATTTGATAAAAGCAAAGCGAAGGTACAAAAGTTCAAAGTTGGTGATTACGTGCTTTTGGAGAACCACGAGCGTAATCAAACTAAATTAGATTCAAAATTCAAAGGGCCGTTTCGGACAGTTGAGCTGTTGGATGGCGACAGGTATCTACTTAAGGCTCTTAACTCTAATCGAACCTATAAGTACGCACATGATCGCGTGCGGTCTATGCCCGAGTGTTACGTTCCATTAGAGTTAAGTACCGGTTTGGAGACTCCCTCCAATCAAATTGAGGCAGAATGTGCCGATGACGGCGCTGGTAAGAAATTGCTCGTACTTACATTGTGCATGTTTATTACTCATTTTCTGCCATTTAAGTGACACTGACTGAACATTATTGGACAAGCCTGTGTGGCTACGACACGACAAGCCTGTGTGGCTACGACAAGCCTGTGTGGCACTGACTAGTCAGTTTGGCAATGACAAGCCTGTGTGGCACTGCCGAGCCTGTGTGGCGCTGACGAGCCTGTGTGGCGCTGACGAGCCTGTGTGGCGCTGACGAGCCTGTGTGGCGCTGACGAGCCTGTGTGGCGCTGACGAGCCTGTGTGGCGCTGACGAGCCTGTGTGGCACTGATGAGCCTGTGTGGAACTGATGAGTCTGTATGGCGCTTACGAGCCTGTGACTTTGTGTGGCAATGATAACTCCGTGACACAAACTGTCTTTGTGGCCTTTAGTAATTTGACCAGTCTAGTTTTTAGTGTGTATTGTTTACTTTAATAACGAAACAGATACTTGCAAGTAATTGAGTTTTGGTCAGGATGACAGAGTGGAGAATAGTATGAAACACTACGTTTGTCTTTGTTCGCAGAATCTGAGAATGAGGCAAGTACACACGAGGGCGTGTGAATACGCAGGACGGCCGTGACGGCGCGCAATCAAAATATCTTATTTGATTTCTTATTATTGTTTAATTTAGAAATAAGTAATAATGATAATGTTATGATTGGTAAAAATAATAAGGTAAATCGGAATAAGAGCGGGTAACCCCGAATAGAGTAGTAAGTGGCGCCACCGTGGTGAAGCGGGTCATTCAATGACAGCTGACGTGAGGGTTGCACACGTACTAAACTATTGGCTCTTATCAATCTGCCTCGATCTTTGAAATCTAAATTCAGTGTGTTGTAAAATTAAACGCGTGATTGTTGATTGATACGATAGTGTATTTATTTTGGAGTTTTCGCCATCATTACGCCCACATGGAGGGTAACCTCCAAGACCGCTCGGTCGGTCTTCCTGATGCCCCGTTATATCTATCTCTTGTTTTGACCAAATAATGCTCTTCCCCAATATTAAAATCGTCAAATTGCATATTGGATTAAAAATGTACATTTGCCATAATTCAAATCTGTCTGCGGTTGGAATATTGGGAATAGGTATTCACGTTGTACTCTCATATCTTCCTCACATTTTCGTCTCAAAAACAACGAGGAATGTATGTATTTTCAACTGTATAATATAGAACACTCAAGCGCCGCAAATATTCATCATTATTAAATAATTACGAATTTGTGGCGCTTGCAGTGGAAACCATGGGACCTTGGTCAGCTGATATGAAAAACTTTATTAAAGCCCTGTCCTCTCGGCTCATAGAATCCTCCGGAGATCCTAGAGCTGGTGCTTACCTCTCCCAAAGGATTGGGCTAGCTATCCAGAGTGGTAATGCAGCCAGTATCATGGGGACCATGCCGCGAGCAGATCTGCTAGAGGGGGTGTTCTTTTTATAGTGGTGATTATTATTTATATCTTTAATATTTGAGTAGTTTAGTTTAATTTTAATTTAAATACTTTTAGTTTTAATTTTTAATTGTATTAATGTTGAATTCTGTACTTAGTTGGATGTATATAAAATATTAATTTAATATTTGAAACAAGCGGTTAGGTAAACCTAATATCCGTCCCTACCGAGAACAAGACTCGGAATGAAAAAGACATACTCGTAGTTATTAAGCCAAAACTTAACTCGAAAGCCATATTATTATTACTCACGCCTTAGTAAAGTTTAAATACTTAGTTACAAGAAAACATGCAAAAATTTCAACATTTTTGCTAAATAGGAATGGGATCAGTTGAATCCTTGAGGTAAGCCTGGTCCGGGGTATTAATTGAATATACAGTTGCATGGCGGCTGGTACGTATGTTTGTTTGTACCTACATCGAATATGCTGGACAGTTTGAAAATTTTATGACATCACGTTCTTCAAAAACAAATATCCGCTCGGACAGAGCTTGTCTAACTATACGCCATGGACTGTAGGTAGATAAAATTGATTCTACGTCAAAATTTACGGAGCCTGCAATAGGTCCAACCTCCCGTTTCTCCGATTTAAAGTAAAAAATTGCCTTTAATAAAAAGAACCAATGCGCATACACGTCCGCTAGCATGTGTAATTCACCATCGTAAGCACCATCCTCTAATCACGCTTACACTATGTATAGTAAGCAATGATATTTTATATTTAGATACGTTATGCTCGTATCTCATGTTTCACAGGTGACAGTGACGCCACCACCGGTGCAAATTAAACAAAGTATGGCGATGTAAAACAAAATGTAAAAAATATTTACGGTACTTACGAATGAAATGAGACATCCTTTCTTCCTTTTATAGTTACAGTATAATTTCGAGAGCCTCGAAAAACATAAGACGGCATTTTTTACGACTTATATTTGTTGCATTTCGCAAATAAAAATTTACTGTTTTTGACGCGTGCGTGTCAGCGGCCACGGCGCGACTGAACGATAGTAAGGCAAACCTTCCTTTTCGAGGAACGCTTTTGCGCGCAGATGACGTATTTTAATATAAAATATCATTGACAATAAGACCTAATTGTTACGTATAAGTATGTAAGTGAATAGAGAATAAATTGTAAGATCAAACGGAGGCTTTACCCGTTAAAAGGAATATTAAAACCCTTTGTTTGTATTTATGTTACACACTTCATTGTTCAAAAACGGCAAGAGACAGAATGTAGGTACAATATTAAAATTAATTGAAAATTTAATAAAGTTTAATTCAGACGCAAGACCTTTTAAGCTGTTACTGAATTTGAATAAAGGAAAATTATATTATTGTCATGGTTTAAACTTTAATTTATTGAAAAAACCTACCCAATCAAACAAGTGAGTGACTAGTCATGTTAAATTTAAATTAACCAGTTTAAATTGACATGTAATATTCTATATTATAAATAAACGAGCATGAGTATAAAGCTTTAACACGCTTTAATTTCACCATCGACATCATTCATCATTTGACTTGCTTAGTGTTTTTTCTCGTATATTTTCATTATTGTTTATTTGAAGATAGAGTGATTATTATTACTTACAGTTCGTTTTCAATAATTGATTTAAATCTGTATGGGTTAATTTACATTTAATTTAACATTTAGCTTTATTTGATTATTCGTATTACTCAGTTATCACTTTGCTTCCGATAACCAAGCTTTAAATAAAATGTATTTTTATAAAAACATAATTTAACCGCATTTCAGTTCTTACTTTACGATGAAATGTTATGCTATTTATAAGTTTTAAATGCGAATTAAGTTTATTTAAGGAAGACACTTCATTTCCTTGTGTACTTTTCTTGGTGTGGTGTTCAATAAAGCGTATTTGTATTGACATTTTAAGGTACACGCTTTTACTTACATATTTTTCAAACCTTGGATTTGTGATTGTAATTTATTTATAAAATATCAAAGACAAAAATCAAAGTTATCGATTTTATACTTTGGATCACAGTCGCTTTGTTTCCAAATTTTTGTTGGGCGGTATATTTTGAACGCAATTCTTTTCGTAAATTTAAGCTATCACTAAGATAGTCAGTAACGGTACCTACTGGTCTAAGATCCGAATAGGAGACGACCTTCACCCGGTCGTTTATTCGAAAAAATTTTTTTATATAAAATTTAATATGGTAAGTAATATGGCAAATAGGTAGGCTGAAATTTTCAGTCAGGTACTTATATAATTTAAAAAATAATTAAATATGACCTTTTAATTAAATTGAAATGGCTTGTTTAATAGAGAAATTACATACAAATCGAAAGTATGAAACCTATAGAATAAGTATGCAAACATTAGGTTTAGTGCAAATTATTGTTACCGACTTACCTGTTTATACCTAACTACCCAATAGTTATGATGGGAAAAGAAGTCAAACTAACGTTTGCATATTCTATAGGCTTCATACTTTCGATTAGTATGTAACTTGTCTATTAAACAAGCAATTGATATTTTTTGTTTTAAAATTGATTTTTAAATTTTTAATTAATTATATACTTGACTGAAAATTTCCAGCCTACCTATTCGCCATATATTACTTACCATATTAAATTTTATATAAAATACTTTTTATCGAATTATTTAACAGCTGGGTGAAGATCGTCTTCGGATCCCCTACTATACGAGAACATGTCAATGAATAATTTGCGTTATCAAGTACAGTAATAAGTACCCGAAGCACGATCTTACCTTCTATATTCAAAATTCAAAATAATTATTCAGTAAATTGGCCACATGAGGGCTTTGTTACACATCGGTAATATGGAGTGAATCTACTAGCGCTTCGGACAAGACCAACATTGCGGAGAAGAAGCGCTGCAAGAAACTCCAGCAGAGGGTAATTTTTTCAATTATTAAATACAATAATTACTTAAAAGTAAGTTACATTACAAGGCAATAAAGTAATAAATAATTATTTTTAAAACTAACACAAATAGATTGTGTACCTACCTAACGTCAACGTTCGTCATTGAGAATATGTGTATGGAAATTGCTATAAGCGCCCCGTGTCCGTTTTTAGTAGGTACTAAAATTTGATACCAAGTTGACATATTTAGACGTTGACTTTCGAATCGTCATCAATTAGTCATAGATGAAGTAAACGTAAAATAATGTATGAAAACGTGATTGTGTTAGGGATTCGTATTACAGATAGATATAGAACACCTTTGCGAAGATTAAAGGCGATTCGAAATCGTAACGCATGATTTAAAGTTCATTGTTCATGCTCAAGCTACATACAGATAGTCGTTTTCAGATTCACCCGTTAGTAATTACCCTTTTTAAACGACTTCAAACAAGTCGGAGTTTCTCATTTCGAACGTATGTATAATATATTCTTTTATGTGTGTTCGCGGATAACTTCGTCGTTTATGAACCGATCATGATGATTCTTTTTTTGTTGGAAAGGAGATATCCCAAGGATATTACCATGACAAGGAAACTAGGATCTAATGAGGGGAATCAGTCAGGAATTGAGGGAACTCCTCAAATATTGAAGGCAAACATTTATAGCGATTTTAGTAATTTTAGTGACAAATCCAGCATTTGCATTCAGAAAGTATCATTTGCTGAAGCGGAACTGATGATGAAGACCATAGATGGCCATCGGAACTCCTCATTCATCAACGGTATCGATTTCAAGGGTGGCGATAAGATACCTCGATTAAGATAGTTGAGCGACTACAATGAAGAACATTTAATTATTTAAAAATGACTATGATTTTCCAGCGGCGTTGCTTGCGGCCAGCTTGAAATGTCGTAAAGTTTCATATATCAACTAAGTGGGACTACATAAGCTTATTATGATCACTAAAAAGTGTATAATAAAATAAATGTATTAAAAAACAAAAAACCGCCTTCAAAAACGCAAAAAATAACTTTTTTTAAAATCATAGGTAAAATAGGTTAGTCCAAGTGAAGTCGGCGACACACAATATTTTCAACCAAAAGCCGACGGCGTTTTTGAAGGTGGTTTTTTGTTTTTTATATCTTTGATTTTGTACACATTTCGTTGGTGAAATGACTGTGTTGAATACTTTTCAACACGAAGGATAAATAATATTAGCCGGTTAATTTAAGTTGTCTCGTCAGAGCGTACATACTAGAGAATGCAAACCGGTTAACGGTTTTACCGGTTAGCCAGTTAACCAGCCTATTTAGGTGTCAGTAAAAGCCGATAATTTATATGTATAGTAATAACCGGTGATTTACCGAACCATTATTTTAATCCAAAACACGTTAAAATATAATAGATTTTATCGACGAGAGGTTTTTGCACGTAAAACGCAAATTAAACAGTTTATTATACAACCAACCAAGTCTTATACTGTCCGTTTTCAATTCAGTATTTATGTTATTAAGCTTTTAAGCGATTTTCATACAAAATATACGATATTTACAACATTTTTCTGTTAAATTTTCAGCTACAAAAATATGAACGAGGTTGGTAATTTACCGGTGTTAAAATTTGGTCAGTAATTGCACTTCCTAGTACATACAACCTTTAAGGGTGTGCCTTCTTAATTAGGTAGCTTATCCGACGAGTGAGCTCGCTTGCCTGATCGACGAATGATCAAGAATCCGTTTTTAAAAGAGTAACGCGGGTTTCCGCATAGTGTTTTCACTTTACCGTAACAGCATCGGTTACCACAGAAAACACTCAGGTGGCTACCTAATATTGTACTTAAGTAATAAAAACTCTTTGGCCGCAGAGGCGACTTTGATGTTTGAACTTGGTACCTTAAGATCACGAGGCGACACCTTAATAGATAGACGCACCGACTTTAAATATTATCTATCATCGGTTTATCCAAATATTCAGCACTAGTTTTTATTCACCACTCCGTCCGCGTAGAAGTCGATTATTATTATGACCTCCGGACCTGCTGCGAGTGCGCGTTACGGAATAAGCCTGCTGTCCAATTATCCGGGGTAAAAAGTACCCTATGTTCGACTGCGGGTTATTTAAACTATCTCTGCCCCTTTCACGTCGATCGGTAAAATTGGAGAACGGTGAAAATGGAACAAACAAAAAAACACATTTTCGCATTTATTACACCTATCTTATTCCTTAATTTAAACTAAATTGAATAAGCGCAACGTCTTATTTAAAAAGGTTAAAATCGTATCACATTAATAACAATCAACTTCCAATGAAATTCTCTATAAAATCTGTTGGATCTTCGTCTTATGACAATAGTATTCTGAAGAACCTATGTAGTACTGAATAATTCATACCAAGGCCGGTCAAGTAAGACACCTATCCAATCCAGCAGCAGGGGTTTTATAATGAAGATCGATAAGGGTCCCATGCAAAAGTTATTGTAGCATCGTAATCCATCTGAATATTTTAGTACATTACGAACTTTAGGAAATAATCATATTTACCTAATACATTATCTACATAACAAAAAGTTTATCTACACAACAAATACATTATCTACATAACAAAAAGTTTATCTATACAACAAATACATTATCTACATAACAAAAAGTTTAAGTTCAAGCACAATGTAAGAATTAATAATAATAATAATAATAATAATATTGTTATTTTACTTTTATATTTAAATTTTTATTGTAAAAAACCTAATTTACAGAAGTTCAAATAAATATCTAATATAATAATAGTGTGTTACTATAATAATAATGTATAACCATAATAATAATGTATAACTATAATAATAATATTTGTCAGATATAGCGACAATGACGCGTAAAATAATGTTTATTTTATCAATAAATGTCTCATTCTCTCATTCTCATTCTCTATATAAAAAGACACGTCTGTTACGAAATTTAATACTATTGATGAGGTAAAAACTGAAAAATCTTGAGTTATGTAGATATTAGGAATCGGGAGATTATTAACCTAAAGTTCTATTATGCCGCTGCTGTTTTGTGTTTTTAAATCAGACATATTTTATGTATGTATGTAATATTACCAGTGTAAATGTTTAACTTCTAAAATACTATAGAAATAGTATGTAATTAACAGAGGTCGGAATAGGTAGTGCTTATTAACCTAAACTTGACGCATGTTCATTCATGCGTGAGTGAGGTGGGAATACATTACTGAATGAAGATGCATCAAGTTTAGGTTAATAAGCATTACCTATTCCGACCTCTGGAATTAAACGCTTCTGATAAAACCATGTTAGAAAATGTCAAATTGTTTGCTCAAATACATCTGCCAAGTTATTAATGTCTCGTCAATATAAATGAAATTCAGACCAAAACCAAACGGATAGTTCTACTAGCGTTTCAACCGCTATCACTTTCCTGGTCGCATTATTCACCATTTCCCTGTAGGATCGGATTACCATTTTGAGTTGTTTTGAAAAATGCCTGGACTCCTAGAAAATAACCGAAAATGGTAATCCGAACCTACAGGAAAATGGTTAATAATGCGACCAGAAAAGTGATAGCGGTTGAAACGGTAGTAGAACTACTCAAACAAAGAAACGAGCCGCTTCCACACTTCGTTTTCATTGATCCTATGTGAATTTTATGTAGGTAACTATCTATTAGGTACTATCTCTACTGTATCCCTAGCTGAATTAATTCTCGAGCCTACTCTCTTTTCAACGATCGGCAATGCTTCTATGACTCCTTTCCGGGGTGTTATTCTCTAAAAAACGGTGCTCGTACGAGTGAACGCGCCACACCGGCGAGTTTAAGTAGTCCCGTCAGAGCACACAAAATACATTTAAACGGGTGCATTCTCAATTAGGCAGCAAGGTTTCAGTCGATTAAGAATGCATGCGCTATAATGTGTTTTGTGCGCTCTGACGGGACTACTTAAACTCGCCGGTGTAGCGCGATCACTCGTTCACTCGTTCGACCGACCGAGCGCCATTTTTAAGAAAATAGTATCCCTGTGGGTATTCATGGGTGAGGTAAGCAAAATGACTGGCTCACTGGCTTTTGCATTGTTGTGTTCCGGTTGAGTGAGGATAAAAACACCGGTAAAATGGCTAGCATAGACCATAGCATAGTACACAGTATATAGAAAGATTTGGCAACGAAATATGTTTGCTTTAGGTTAACTTTACTAACTTTTAACTACCCAGTTTGTGCAAAAGCTGAAATCTTGTCAGGAAAATACTATTCTGCCAAAAACTTATTTTTCATTTTAAATAAAAGGAATTGTTTCAGGGTAATTAGTAATTAAGTGAAAACATCATGTAAGTCTATATTCGATATTATAATTATATCAAATTCTCTGGAAATAGACCACTAAAAACGGAACTGCGAAAAAAACGTAGCTTGAAGCGACCGATTCATTGGTATCATACTTACAGTATTATATCCGGGTATCGCCGGTTTTTCACATGCCCAGGAAGTTGTTTTTGAATTTGATTTAAAGATTTTTTTCAAAGTCAAGAAAAGCAAGTACGATTTTGATCACAATAAAAAACTAAATTGAAAAATAAACATAGTTTTCTGCAGGTTTGAAGATTTTATCACCATGCGTCATCCAAAATCAGTTCCCCCAAGCGTAGCTGAGATGCGGAATGTTAGCCATCGCTAATGTTTATTGTGGAGATAAAATACATCCATAACTGTCATGGCCGTCGGGGATGACTCCGGATATCCGTCGATGCGTCACGGGTAAGCCGGCCCCTGTACATTTTGTTTGTGCTTCTGTCCCCTTGTTAACTGAGTTATGTTATATAACAAGTGCTTCTCTACGACCCTCTGAATAAATCTTATAGTTGAAGGAGTTCGCGATTTATTTATCTGATAAGGAATGTTTTCTTAATTTATTGGCTTAATTCTTGGGATTTCACTTGAACATGCTGATACAATACAATATAATATAGAATAATGCCCTTATATACCCTTGCTACTTTACCTATAATAAATAAACTCAAGGAAATATACGCCTACCCCAAACTGGGAATAAAGGCGTGAGTTTATGTATGTATGTATGTAATAAACTCAAGGATGACCATAACACCACTCAATGTTGGTATGCCGATGACTCTTCTGCCCAAGGTACTTTTAATAACCTTTTTCAATGATGGGAAAAGATAAGTAGCAAAGGGCCTGCCTACGGATATTTGCAATACTAATATTCAAGATTACTAATGTTTAAATTGTAACTGGATCTCGGTATCTAGGAAGCTACATCGGAGAAGGGAAAGAAGTTTTTGTAAAAAAGAACATACGTAAATGAGTTTCCACTTTAGATAAATTATCATTACTATGTAAAGATTCACCACAAGCTGACTATACTGTCCTTACGAAAGCTGCACAATTTCAATGGTCCTTTTTGTTACGAGTCATAAAAGATGCCGCAGAATACTTTGATCCATTTACAAATACCTTACGCACAATTTTTTTGCCGACCTTATTAGGGGGTGATGTGTCATCATCAGAAGCTGACTTATTTTCTTTACCCATTCATAAATGTGGCTTAGCAATATCCGATCGTGCCACCACTTCAAATTTATACTATGATATGTCTAAAAAAGGCTGCACAGTCCTTTCATCCTCGTTAACTGAAATGAAGAAAATTGAACTTTCAAAACATCACAAATCCCTCAAGGATGCACGTAAAGAAACCTCACGGTGTCAATCTTTTAGATTCTATTTTAACCAATCTCCCACCTATCAAAAAAAGAGCCATTGAAAGATCAATTGTGACCAAAATGAAAACAAAATCCTCCAATTGGTTATCCGTTATACCTACAAGTAAAGATCACTTTGACCTTTCCCAACATGAATTCCGAGATGCCCTTTCTATACGGTACCATCGAACACCAATCTCAATGCCAAAATCTTGTGATGGATGTGGCAATAACGATTTTAATATAGATCATGCACTCTGCTGTAAAACTGGCGGTCTAATTACAAGACGTCACAACGAAATAAGGGATCTCTTTTGTGAATTATGCCAAAAAGCGTGGGGAAATGTAGTCAAAGAATCGATTATCACTGAAGGTGACACTGGCCTACGAGGAGATCTAGCATGCCGTGGCGTGTGGGTTGCACAGAGGGAGGCCATATTTGACATCTGTGTTGTAGACGCCGACACTCCCTCTTACATCTTACGCCCTGTTGCTTCCGTCCTGAAAGCTGCCGAGTCAGAAAAGCAAAACAAATACGCCAATGCCTGTGAGTTGCGTCACACCCCTTGTCACCTCCGTGGATGGAGTCTTTGCACCACAATTGGCTACCTTTATTAAACACCTCGCGGAAGCGCTTGCATCTCGCTGGGATAGATCTTTGTCTTGTGTTTTGGGCTGGCTGAGAGCTCGTATAATAACTTCAATTATTAGAGCGACCAGCATGTGCATTCGAGGCACCCGCCACAAATGGAAGCCAGCAGCGAAGCTGTTTGGTTTTGATGATGGTGCTGCCCTTCCACACTCCTAATAGTTGAGTTTGTTGTGTTCGATATTTATTTATTTAATTTCATAACAGATTATTTTTAAATTGTTTGTATATTCAATTTGATCTGTATTACAATAATTGTATATAATACATTATTGCTGTAAATTATTCTTACATCAAAAAAAATTTATAATAGAGAGTATGTGTACAAAAATAGAGAACAGTACAATTTAAAATAGAACCTGTACCTATACAACAAAGGCTGTATTCCTACTCGGGCTAAACCTAATTGTCATTGTATTGTCAACGTTATGATAGCTTTTATTTGACAGTAATGGCTGCCGGGTTAAGAACAACACGATAAGAATACGTGTAGAGATAAAGTAGAATAAGGCCCTTCGTATAGTGTTTCCGCTAAATAGCGATATATTTTAGACAACGGTACACAGAAAGAATGCTCATATTCGGAAGATAACTTAGAAAATATAAAAATGGGAGTATAACATCAACAAAAACAGTTAAAAAACCCGGAGCAGTATCAGTTTTGGAAGATTGCCCATAAAACTAATAGTGCAGCGATGCCGATATCCAAGCTTTGGTTTTTAACGTATTCTAGTCTAGCTACTCGTATAAAGTTCTTAAACAAAATGTCAGTAACATGAAATTTATAAAAATGCTGACCAACACGAGCGCGTTTAAGCGACGTTACTTTTGATTGGTTCGGCTGATTTTCATGAAACAACTTCCGGAATATATATTTTTTATTTAAAAGAACCGCACTAAACCGCCTTATTCTAATTTCTTGCTTTTGTTCGGGGCGTTAAGGAGTTTTATGTAGTTTTACTTCACCAATTCATTTTAGTTATAAAGAAAGGCGTATATCTATTATATATACTTTAGGCACTGTTTATTTTCTAGCTTATAAATAGTAAATAGGTACACTTTATTGAACCTGAGTTATATTTTTTTCAAAATGAAATATTTTTAACATGTTCTCAAATATGTTGCAAAATATTGTATCTGTTTATTAATTAGCTTTAATAAATAAACAAACAAACAGCTTTATCAATTGTTGTTTTATATTTACCAATTTAAATTTTAACCTTGAAATATAAAAAAAACCATTTAAAATGAAGTAGCATTTATGTTAAACTAGTTGGAACCATTACAATTCCAATTAAAATGTCACTTTTATGAACTTTTCAGAAGTTCGAACGAACTCAATAAAAATGCTAATTGCAACTCACCTGTCGTACTGCAGCAGCCCGTCAATAACGCTATCCATATAACACAGTATAAATGTATAAAAAGAGTCATTTTCGCGTTCACATAAGAAAATTGCGTGCGTAGTTAATTCACCTGTGTGTTTTGGACCGAAAGCATGCGGTGGAGGGAGCGAGGGCGGGGAGCGAGCGTCCCATCGCTGAGAGGGCAGCGGAGGCACTGCCGCGGGGCGCCGCTGCCTTGCCGGCTCGCGCTGCCTCCCCAGATAAACAAGGGAACCGGGAACAGGCAGACAAGCCGTCTCGCTACTCGCGAACCGAATAATATTATGACAAGACAGCACGAAATCTGATTTTAAATGTTACTATGTTAATTTGAATTGGGTTTCACATGAGTATTTAATTATTATACTTAAAGTTGATTCAGACGCTTTTGTGGGTATTATGTGATGAAGCCGGTAAAAAGATACAGGGCAAGATTTTTAACAAAAAGTGAAAGAAATTTCACCCTCGTCAATTGAATGCCTGGCCATGTAGAGCTTTTCTGTTGTGCATTGCACCCAGGCCGGTGCTACGTCTCGATTTTCTCGCCCACGTGTAGATTAAGTGTAAATAAATCCGAACAAAATCTCTACAACATTTTTCGACACTTTTATTTCAAAAGGATTTACTAAAAGCTAATAATAGGATAAGCCTACAATAAAAAAATATTTCATTCCAAACGAATGAATAAAATAAGCTCTAACTTCCTTCTCTGTGTCTTACTGACAAGGATGGCGAAATTGCTCGTTCCGTGCGCACACTACTAGAAATAAATCACATCTGTCATGCCGCAAAATTTTCGTAAAAAGTCAGCGCTTCTTCATTTCTGACACAATTTAATTTAGCAGCGATGGTTTCAGCGAAGTTTTCACTTAAGTATTTAAGTACCATGGCTGGGGACAATATCACAATAATTGACTTAGTCCCAAACTAAGCTCCAGGCTTGTACTATGGGTACTAGAGAACGATATAAGTACTTATATATAGAAATATATACTAAAATACACAGAAAACATCCATGACTCAGGAACAAATATTCGCGCTCATCACATATATCTGCTGTAACACTCCTACCCCCGGGCTACATAGAAATGATAAAATATCCTACGTTGTGTAATTAAATTAATTTGGCCTTGAATTAAAACGTGTGATCGTCAGTTTTAAATATGTCTAAGTTAGGACCCTCTACGTTGTGTAAAATAATATTGGGAACAAGATAACCATAAACCTATTTCAATTAATAGACAAACTAGAAACCATAAACATACAAAAATACCACAATCATGATAGTCACAAAAGAATAAGAAAGGAGACTTGTTAAATGGGCACGACTCACCGAGGATCTTCTCAGGTACCTGCTCAATCGGAATAAAGCTGGAGTATATGAATAATTAGAAAATAAGAATAATTAGAAAATTATATAGAGTAATGTTCCCTACCTAACCCCTACCGAGTACGAGGTTGGTTACAGTGAGAACCTATTTGACCCTAGATTTAAACGAATAATTGAACAAGAAGTTAAAATCAAATTGGCCCTCGCTTTGGATGGGGATTGACCTCACTAAACCTACCTGCCAGGCTATGTCGCTTCCTAAGTCCCTAATGAAATATACTTAAGCACGCCCATGCAGTTACGCTATTCGCTTATACTATGCACTTAAAAATATGACTCTACGCGTCCCTAATCCGAATTACGCTGCCGCGGTTTGTGACGATGACTGAGGTACGTTGTCGAAGGTGGTCAAGATAGTCTGAATATCATTGAGATGAGTCTAACAATTACTGGGTGACCCCATAACATAAGTGCGTACTAACCAAACTTCACACTAGCCAGGGTGGCCGGGTCGTAGGGTCTACACCTCAGGGCCACTAGTATAAAGTTATAAACACCTAAATGACCCAGGTCTTCAGTGAGTACCTAGTGCCTGTGAAGAGGTGTGACGTAAATAGTGCGTTAACTAATGCAAGTTGTTGAACCTAAATGGTGGCAAGAAAGTGAGATGGCAAGAGATGTATTCCTAGTGCTTGCAGTGGGATTAGACTTCCAGAGTCGCAAGGCTTTCAAGCCGCTATCTGGGCTGACCTCACGTGTGCTGCTTGTGAGTGTTCAAATTGAATGCATGTACAGTTAACCACAAAATTAGTTTTTTGTTATATACCTTAGCTCGTCACAAACATGGTACAAAACTTACTTATAATGAAGCGTTATAACACACTCAATAAAACAGAGGTCAGGCAGATTAAAGAGAGTGAGTAAGATAGACCTACTCCTTTCTCTGTTTCATAAAGCCTGCGATAACAAAGCTTATAATTAATTAGGCAAGCAAGCATAAAGATATTATATTTACCTAACATTTTCCTAATCTAATCTAATTCTACACATAATTCTCACACACATACTATTCTCTTTCACAATCTCTTTGTCGAATTAGCTGAGATTAAATGATACTTAATGAACCTTCCCTCTAATCCCTAGTTATCTAGACGATTTAAATAAAACTTCTAACCCTACGAGTAATATTAAAGACCCAAAATATAAGAACCCCTGCGCCCCTAATACTGAAAAGACATAAATTATCTAACACATAAAATCAAATCAAATATATAAAATAGATACAACCGTGTATAAACACTGACTCTAAATAACTATCTAGTAGTTAGCAATTACAGTTCACACACAATTACAGTCCTTTAAACTAATAGTCCATAATCACACAAAACTCGTCTACAGCGAAGTAAAGATCAACACTATGAATTAGGTACTAAAATACCGTAACTTGGAAATTTAGATCGAAATAGGAGATCCGATTCTACTCGCGCCGCGTGGTTGACTCTCCCTAGGTTTGTTACCAATTCTCGTTGTTACCTCTTAGACCCCTTCTCCCGAATCTAAATTTTCAACATCCCCTAAAAGTAGGCTTGGCTAAATACCACATTTGACCAATCGGTGATCAATACTCGTTCTACTATGTTAACGCCCAGGCCCTATTGTCTTCGTCAAAATCATCAACATATGTGCCTAAATTACTCTCTCACGATATTTTTCTTTGTTAAAATTATTGAAAAACAGTTTACCCCGAGGAAGTAATAAATATGCGTTCTGACTTTCTTATTCCTAGTAAAATAAAAGGTCCCAAACCCATTTGCGCAACATGCTATTTTAGAAGAAATTATGTTCTTTGTTAATGCCGAAAACTACTGTCATATAAAAGTGTAACGTAACTCTTTATGGCCGCCTAGTAGATATTTATTACAATGGATCTCGCACATGTGCGTTTCAGGCAAGCAAAGTTCGAAAAATTATAAAAGCCCGTCATAAAGTGCTATTCAACACCATGTCTGTTTTTTAACCATCTAGCGAAAATATTAAGACAAAAGAAATCTTGCAGCTGCAGAGTCAGAAATCCCAGAAGCGGCTT
The DNA here is from genome assembly GCA_946894065.1 of Acleris literana. Classification (NCBI taxonomy): domain Eukaryota; kingdom Metazoa; phylum Arthropoda; class Insecta; order Lepidoptera; family Tortricidae; genus Acleris; species Acleris literana. Next base: position 16,560,557 of record OX335669.1, read on the forward strand.
CGTTTGTCTGTAACGTTTTATTGTTAAAGGTAATTGTAGGATTTCGAACAATGCCACAATATAAATTTTAGGTAATTTTTTACATTATGTAAAATTATTATTACGAGTATGTTTATATATTAATGTATAGCGGGTAATATACACGCGTTACACTGCCCTTACCGGGATTTCAACCCAGGACCGCTAGCTTCGTAGGCAGCGTCACTACCAACTAGGCCAACGCGACGTCGTATGACCGAGCACAGTCCACAAATCGTGTGAAACATAATAAATTGGAGCAACGGTCAGTTAGAGAAACAGCATCTTACCGTCTGATAGTCAATTGAATGCTCTCCGTATTCAGATATAATTGAATAGCTTTGTGAGGGAGTATAATCAAAAAAATATATTTTTCATGCTTAAGATACTGTTGTTTCTAAAACCATAATAGCTTAGATGAGTCATGGGTATCAGTGCACAGAAATGTAAACAAGATCCGATGAATTAAAAATGCTAAGTTGGATTATAAATAAAACTTTAATTTATGCATTAAGTTAATAAAACAAGCCAGTTATTGCCCATGAAAACAATAAACAAGCGACTATTATGTTGCTGCTGGTTTAATCATCCGTTTGACATTACAAAAGCGAGTCTCAGCACAATGTTACGAGTTTCTGTGGACAGAATGTTGAGTGTTATTGCGGTATCATGCAACTATAGTGTCGCGACAGCGCTCTCGGACTCTCTCGACACTGCTTTGAGACCACTGCAACGTCGTAATGCTCTCCTTAAGTGCAACTCCCCTACTTGAGAGGCTTTTGTGTCAGAAAACTACATATTGTAGCTTTAGCATGATTAAAATTATCCTATCTTCATGTTTATGTATATGAATATTATTAGTACCTATTTCACATATTACTGTGGCAATAGCTGTGTTTTTGTGTAATAAAATACTTCCTACTCGTAGCTATAAATGTTGCGAAGTGAGTTAGAGAATTTATGAACAAGTTTATCAGAAAATAAATCTATTACGGAGTTGGTTGACCTATTGGCATCTGTGCGATAGTAGAGCGCTAAATCTTGGCAATCTCCATGAATACGCTTAATTCTTTCGCAAGCTAATAGCGGTTAGGGTCAGCCACTGTCAACGAAAGTAAAAGGGAGTATGAGTGTATGAAGTCGGTTTGTTTTTACTGTCTTTTTGTGGGTAGCTTTGTCGAGCAGCCATGGAGACGCCGGCAAGTCGCGCCGCGTCCCCGTAGCGGTTTGTTCACCCCCAAATGTAGGATAACGACGTTTGTTACGAGTGTTGCTGCCACCCCGCGTCAGCCTTTTAACGTTATTTTGCTGCAGTAGATGCGTTTAAAAGAATTGGTTGTTTGTGTTGTCCTTTTTTCAGTGTAAAGTGTAGACAGAGCTTTGTGAAGAGATGCATCGCCGTGCAGTTTGCACTGGGTAGCGATTGATCCCTGATTACTTTGTAACGAAGTTGGATGTCTTTGTTTTGTTGGCTGTTGGGAAAAGTTTTAAAAACTGTTGTTACTTAGACACATTTAAATTAAAGTTATATTGGCAGGCTTCCCAAAAGGTGAACCGACGATTAGGGTCTACTCTATTCCACATTGATTTAACTGACTTGTTTTCAAAACCATTATATTGATTTTTAGACTTCCGTACCCAAAGGAAACCAAACGAGACCTGATTTAACTTTAATTTGATTTTGTAAAAATCAACAAGCTATAATCAGTTCAAAAGATGTATCTAACTATATAAATATTAAGGCGAATTTCTTAACAAACAAAAAATACAAGTTTATAACGCACTGGCGTGACGACGACAGTTGACAAGCTCACGGGAAAAGTGGTTTTTGTCAATCGGCACCCATCAGGAATGCAATCTTAGACAATCCACTGATGCTTCTATGAAGGTCTACTAAGTTCGAGACACGTCCGATAATGTATACACGCACGCGAGTAGCGCAGCACCGATCATAGATAGTGGATATCTTTTGGGGAGGACTAAGTCCAACCTGGCCGGTGACACTCTGCGCTAGTGCCTACAAAATGTGTAGCCTCCCACGGAAGGCTAATCAGTGGAGTGTCACGCGAGCGCTCGTCTTGACGCGCGCCACCGTATGCTGCCAAAGTAAGTCCGGTTTTTGTTTGAATAGCTACTCGAAAAGCCGAAAGGTATTGCATAGCATACGGGTGCTTAAATAATGACAGGAATGTCGACTTGTCATTATTTAAACTGCCTAAGGATATCGAAAGGTAAGAATATTATTAAAATTATTTATAACTTCAATCTAGGTAGGAAGTTACGAGTAGCTGTACTTAGTTACTGACACAATCATTACAGTTTTGAATCCTCGACGCAAAAAGAGCGGTATAATACTTATTATTTATTTTATTAACGACCCGTCCGCAGCTTCGCAGTTTTCAACTTATTCGCATCAAAAACCTTAAACAGCGTTCAGTGTAAGTAGATCTCCCAGTAACAGTGACTGCCTACTAAAGGAAGGTCATCATATACTGGTTATTAATTAAACACTTGTTACTTGGTCAATAAAATATTTTGAAGTTTAAAACAGCACAATACTACGATAAAACTAGTAACTACGTCTTATTAGTTATTACGTAGATAGAAAGGGTATCCGAGCAAACAACAAACAAGTCGCGGACAACATTTACTAGCTCTCCAGGCATGTACTATTTTTTCTCGTCATTTAACTGAAGCGAACTACATAAGAAAACTACAAATAATAATAAATTAAATTTTCACGCCACTGCTCGGAAATGTGGCGAAAGATGGTCTGTTCTTGGTCCCCAAAACAATCAATAGTTGTACATTAAATGAACAGGCCAACTATGAATTTAAACTGACCAAAAATGTAACATTGTTGGTCTGTTCCAATGAGCAAGTCGACCAATCACATCGGATCACTGATTCGACCAATCAGAACACACCTGTGCTGCATATGAAATTAAATTAGCCAATGAGAAGTCGTTTTATTTTTTAATAATATTCATCCCTTCACGGATAGGCAAAGGAATCAGATGCCATACAGCCATATATGTCTGTTTTTAATTATCTGAAATATAGTTCTGGCACGGTCCGAGTCGTCAGTCAAACATGTCTTAAAAATTCAGATTGGTCAGTTGTCTAGCGAACGTCACATAGATAAGTATGGTCATGGTATTCTTCAATGCCCGTGTCCCATATACACGGGAAACTTTATACACACAATGTTAAAGTTTCTGGATCAGTCATTATGGCCGATCAAACAAGTCGTAACGCGTCATGATACGCTAGAAGTCTGCGTTAGCAACTGAGATTCGTAATCGGAATCCAGTATGTGTGTGCTCGTCCGTAATAATTGTATAGGAACAGGTGCGTCCGGAATTCATAATCTTAATTTTCATACTCTGAATTCAGAAAGCACGTCAAGATCATTCTGACAGATCAATCTGAGAAATGTATAATAAAAAAAAAACAGAATGTGTTTGGGGAACAGATGAATTGTATGCAATACCGTGCGTTCAGAGTAAATAATCTGAATTCAGATTATGAATTCAGATTGGGATTCAGACTATGTAAGGCCAGCCTGAGTGTGTTGTAAATTTATTATAAGAATTGATTTTTATTTCGTCGCAGTAGTCGTGAAAAGCACTGTGTTAAGCCTCGGCCGAAAGTGCAATAGATGGACTCGTACTTTCGAGGGCCTCCGCTACGCGTCGGCCCTTGAACTAACTCGTCCATCTATTGCTTACTTTTTAACCTCTGCAACAATGTACTATTTCTTACAACTGCCACAGAATAAGTAATAACGGGTGATAACAAAAAATGAGAATACTAAACTTCTCAGACGTAAAAAAAAGAACTCATCTGATATTAATCAAAGTCTCTTATTATGATGTAATATATACAAGATTATTATCCACAAAACTGTTAATGAACATCTGAATAAGGCCCGTGGTCAGGTGTTCGACGAAGCTTTGAGGTAATGTTGGAAGAACACCGTTGGAAGGCATTCAGGTCCATTTTATGAACACAAGTTTTGATCCTTTTTATCAGCGGGGCACAAATTTCAGCTCTCCAATTGTTTTTGTATACTAATCTGCTCAAATACTTAAGCGAAAAAATCTTTAATGGGCTGATATTGTGGCAAATTTGTACAAATAGAATATTATTGGAGTCCAGAAATTCCAAATATTTTTTATACATATTCCATGAGAGTGATGTAACTATGCCAACGAAAGGCATCAATTTTTTTTTCAAACATTCGTTCTCATACAATTTTTGATTAACCGCTAAAGCACTCGGTTTAAACCAAAGTTTCGAAATACACTTTTCCGAATTAGCGACATAAAGCATAAAGAAATCTTTCCTCAAACTTGTGTTTATATTTGTGCTTTATATCCTCAGGTGTAGTAGTGCTATTGCTAGTATAGGTTATTTCCAGGAATATGGTTTTTGCTAAGAGGAAAATAACTTTCATCTACTAAAATAAGTTTCCTTTGTAATTTCGAGTCATCCAGCGACATTGTGGCAAAATTAGTCGATTTTTGCTGGTCAGTGTATTCCGGTGCCCTCAGCTTCTTTCTGCATTCCAGACCTATCTATTTTAAAGTTCGGGAAATGTACGGGTGGGAACACTTAAATTTTTTCGTGGCATCAAGTTGGCTCTTGGAATCCTTATCGTTAAAAGTGCTATGGGAGGATGTTCAGCTTTTTCTTGGTAATTTTTTTTGTTTTATTTATTTATTTATTTCATTAATTTTTTGTTAGTCGGCCACTGCCAGTTTTGCGAACGGGTAGTCAAGCATGCCAGAATTTTATAAATAATAGAAACTTTTCTTAACAAAAACGCTCCATCTGTACTTTTTTCTCAACTTTAAGTTTGATTTATAAAAATGTATAATAAGTCGAAACAGAAAGCACTCAGAGTTACCTCTTTCGACGCCATTTTTAACAAATATAAAATGTATTCCGAAAAGAGGTAGCAACAACTCCCTTAACACCTTTGTTTCCTATTGTAAAAATAAAAGCTTGATTTTTTGTCATCACCTGTTAGTACAAGTAACTGCATGCTCTGCGAAGTGGGCGGAGTCAGTAAAGCTCATGACGGGTGAAATAATATAGACTCTTTTCTTTATTTCTTTCACATTTAAGGTTCATTTTGCCTCGTTAGGAGCCCCCCACTATCGATCGCAGAAATGTAACCAAGGGCACTTTCGTGCCGTGCACTTGTATTATTATCGTTAACGCGTACTGAGTAGGTTTACATTCGCATGTTTGCTGTCACAGTTGTCGCTTCTGTACTTGCACTAGGTATTACTTATCCTGTGGTTCAACTCAGAAAGTGTTTCAGATCATGATGATGATGATGATGATGAGGATGATGATGGTTATGTTGATGATGATGAGGACGAGGATGAGGATGATGATGATGATGATGATGTTAATGAGTATATGTGATGGTACTCGCGCACGGATTCTGTATTTAATACAGGGTGTTATTTTGGTCAGCAACTTCCACAATAGGGATTACCTACTATATTCATGATTATGAGCACAAAAAAAAATATAATTAAAAAAAAATCTTTTTATGAAAAGTCGAAAGAATATCCTCGCTATTTTATAAATCATGGTCTCTCGTTTCAGTAGCTACGAAGGAGGTAGGCCGCTTATCGTCACGATCAGTCTATGTTATTGTTTGATACTACCCTCACAAAACTAAGCGCAAGCGATGTCAGTTCCGTGTTTTTTCGAAGCGAGTGCTTGTTAAGTGAAGTGTTAAATCATTTAATTGATAAAAAAAATAGCTCAGCAAGAAAATTTTCTTTTATACAATCGGGAAATGTCATTGTAAACAAACATTTACTTTGTGAGTGGTCAAAACATTGCTGACGCCGTTAGAATTTGGACTGAACGATTTCCTAATCGGCAGGCCATTAAGCGCTACACTGTACTAAGGTCTATCGCTAGCAACCTTTACGAGTGGGGCACTTTTGAAACGCCACGCCATGCTTAAGGTTTGTATTTTATTAACAATCGTTGTACAAAGCTGATTCACCGTTTTAAATACGCAAAAGACAATTCTTGCGGTTTTGTAATCCATACCGTTATTCTGTAGTTAAATGCCATGTCAGAACGATTTTTAACAACAATAATCTACAATTTTCTAACCTAAACCGTGTTTGTAATCTTTGACGGTCCTCAGCCCGTAATAAGTATGAACGGAAAGATGAATCAAAACATTGTGCACGGTGATTACGTCATTAAAGTCTTCGGTAAACACGGCGCATGGTAACCACAATTAAGTGAAATAATGGGAAAAATTGAAAATGCTACTTCTCTGACCTCCTAAGGTTTTTTAATTTTTTAATGCGATATTCGGATTCAACATTAATTAAACTATCTCTCCTGTTTTGGAAGTTGTCGACCAAAAAAGCACCCTGTATATAAAAGTACTAAGTATGAAAAGTTATTACACTCTTCTGATATGCCAAATTTTCATTGGATTTCTGGTTTATTTACACATTTTATCTGTGTCTTAAATCAAAAACCATGTCGATTAAAATTAAAATAAAACTCCTTTTGCACATTTTTTACAGCTAAATGAATAATCTAGTATTCTAAATGCTAGCTAAATGATTAATAATTCATAATTAATATGTTGTACTAACAGGTTGTTGTCTACAAGCACCGAAGTGTATAAAAGTTTAGGTAGGACAGTAAAATTATACATTTCACCTTGGGTCGATTGGTCGGTAATCCGCCGTTTCTTGATATATTTTATGTTTGTTTGGCTATGCCAATCGTCTTTGAACAAACGCAACTTTTGACCTTTTTTCAGTTTTTATAATATACATCCTATTTTTTGGGTCTCATAGCAAAGTTAAATTCTAAAGAGATTAACAAGACTAAATGCGCTACAAAAATGCAGTTTTTAATTATTTATATATTATACGTTCCTGAGAAATGTAACATTTCAAACTATAGGCAGTGAGGACTAATTTTTGTTGTTTATTGCCAGCGCCAAAAATGGCGGATACCCGACCCTTCACAAGGATTCTTTTTTAGAAAGAAGGGTCTGACCCAAAAAATCCAAATGCGATATATGACGTAGGCAAAACTAGGCACTTTGATGGAAATATTGGTATTCAGTAGTCTCTCATGCATCGTAAATGTATATCAGTAGGTACCTGTTGCATATTACCAAGAAGTACATAATTTGGCTGCTCCAAGTTCATTTCCATAGCAGCTTTTATCCTACACCGGATTCCCGTCACGTTCACTCCATTAGCTGATTTACAATCGGAAATGGCCAGAGAATAAATGCCGCATTTAAGAGAAAAATTTGATTTCTTCCTTCCATTTCATGGAACAACAATTTCCTATTATTTATCTCCATCCGAGTACGTTTCACGTTTTATCTCCGATGACGGGGTGACAGTTATAATTATGAGACGTAGGTATATCCATCGCGAGGAAAACCAACGCGCTGAATTAAAATAATATTTTTATCCTCAAATAATGGCAGTAAGTCTCATTAGATTATTTTTGTAATTTCTAATGGGCGAGTACATTATATTTTACTCAACGGGGCAGTGAAAGTATGGAAATAGAATTATAAAACGGAATATACTTAGCTTATGACATGTTTACTCGCCACGTAAGCATAGAATATAATAACATTATTATAACACTTATTGTAATGAAAAATCGAGTTATTTGACTACATTTCTATCAAAGCAGTGCAGGAAACCAAATTTGAAATGTTGCAATATTTTCAGACTAAATTTGACGCTTGTAGGAATTATCTTCTGACGATAAAATAAAAACAAAAATACAATTTCTTTCTTTCTGATATTATCCGCCATTACTACACATAACAAGTCAAATCAAATCATTTAATTCAAACAAATTATAGATCATCAACCGGCTATCGTTACCAAAAAAGATACAGCTGTTAATAATTAGGATGCACTCGAAGTGGCAGTGTGAGGGATGTTTAGCAATTGGGTCTCATTTGGCACCATTTGCATATTGAACCCTCAAAATCACCATTAGGATAGGTGCCCTGTGCGACACTAGGAAAATGGTCTATCTTGTTGGTGGTTTTTTCCGTGCATATCGCTTCTGCCTTACACAGATCTGGTTAAGAAGGCGGCGGCGCCTTACCGTGGGGAAATTAATTGCAAGTTCCTGATATTTAGCCGATATTGCAACCGTCATGACGACAGGATAACTGAAGTGTGCGGGTAGGTTGACAGTTATGGATAGCCGTATCTATCTACGCTCCATCTAGTTAGTTTATTTTCTCCTCTACCAGTTTGATACTAAGCGACACTTGTAATAAGTTTGATAGTTTAGTAAGTTCAAGATCTAAATTAAATACACTTTTTGGTAACTTTCTGGAAGCGAAAGTTTTGTATTTAGTACTTTATAGCATTCACCCAGGATGGACAAGAACAAGGCCCTACTAGCAAAAATAAAACGTTATTTACCGGTTCATATAACTGATTTCATTTATTATTGTGTTTGTCCTTACTGCTTGTTATTCAAAGGCGCGTCTTTATTAAAACTATTGCACCTTCCGACACTATAATTAGATCCTTTCGAAATGCAAAACGAGCGGCTCTCAAACATTCCAGTCACGTGAGACGAAGCCCACTTAGTTGTTAATTCTCCTGCATACATCTCACTTGTGTCAGTAATCGAACTCCAAACTTTATGAGTGTGCTATCAAATACACGTGTCTATGGACAGTGGGAGCGGGGATCTCCGCACTAGCTGGAACCGCCCCACGTGACGTGAACGGTCTTGATTTATTCTTGTAGTGCGATGTGCAGGGGATTTTATTTCAGCGATGCCTTATGGTTTGAATGGTTATTACGGTCGAGATGCATGATTTTGGCTTTTGGTAAATATATATGTATAAGAAGAAGAAGAAGAAGAAGAAGAAGAAGAAGAAGAAGTTTGTTTTAATAATGTCTTTATTAATGCACAATAATGAAAATATACGTCTCATTAAAATATGACAAATTAGACGGGCTAAAATAATCGAATTTAGAATTTAATTAACTTCAAATTTATCTGAAATTGCCTCTCGGGTAAATTATCTTTTGTATTTAAATTTATTAGCGTTCACCTTTTCTTTAGTTAGCTAATCCGCTAACAAAGGAATATTAAATGGTCCTCTTAGATCCCTTTAATTCATTTTATCCGTCCAGCCCACGACGCCTAAAACATTTTTTGTGTAAAATTACAACTTGGTCAGAGTAACGCTATGAAAGCTTTTCCATTTGATTTTTTAATTAAATTTTGATTTATTACTTTTTTTTCCAGTAAAAGTACAACATTTTAAGAAAAAACCTTGATTTTGTCCGTTTTCTTTTAACTTGCACAACGTGTTAAAATTCAACAGAAAGTACCTCAAGAATTGCTTATTAATACATAAAGCTTCTTGGATTCACTGACACACAACGCGCAGCTTAATCCGCTGAGCCTAAAGACTTGGGATTTGAAGTATGGACTCATAGTTATACAGGGTGCCTCTAACCTTGGGGCTTTAAATGCATGGATCGTTTCTACTCCTGAAACTGAACTTCTTTTGTTCTGTAAGTTGTTAAAAATATGTCCAAAGTTAAATGTAATTTTCAATGTACGCGATCCAACTGTCCATTTTCCTTTAGCCCTCGTACCAAGGAAATGTCGCCACCGTACCATGAGATAGTGATTATATGGCCATGATGTAATACACTGATTTTACAACTAGACTTTAACATCAATTAGTTATCTAAATTTAAGTTATTTTTTAATGTTGCCGAACAAAAGTAGTTCAGTTTAGCGAGTAGAATCGATGGTTGCATTTAAAGCCCCAAGCCCAGAGGCACCCTGTATAAAATTAAGGTGCATTGAAAAAGGATCTTTCAAAATTAAATTAGGACATGAAAACGATACTACGTTTACAAAGTCTCAGGTGTCCTCTAGTCAAATATAAGCATGAACCCACTCAAGACCACTCCTGTTTACGGGCAGGTTGGAGTTGCGACATTAAACATGGCCAATGCATCCGAACGCTACGGCTGCAATAATTCTACGTGTATCCGCTCCAAGTCCCATCCGCTAAGTTTCCATCCTGTATGAAAGTTGGTAAATCAGCAAGAAAATGCAGATTGAAGGAAAGCTATTTCCAACAAAACGCTCCGCATCGGCTCAGAAATTGGTTCGTCTTTCCGCTCCACTGCCCGAAGAAAGTTGCTGCGCTACAAACTATTTTTATTATTTCGTTCTTGTCTCTGTTGTCTGATAGATGTTTGATTTTAATCTCCGGTACAATTTGTTTGGACATTGCAAGAGGAAATATAGTTTACACGAGCAGTATGAGTAGCGCTGGCTTACTTAATTATTTTCTTTCCTTGCTTTTAATGCTTTGTTCGTAATCTAGGATACAGCAAATTTAATATATTTTGAGGAATTTTATTCATATCCGTTTAGCCATTTATGAAGCTTTAAGTAGCAGATACTCAGCCATCTAGCCATCCAAACCTTGTTACATACGAAAGTCATTTACGTAATAGAGGTTAAGATATATATTTTTTTATTAAATTTAAAACTGCAACTCGTTATTCATGAGAATTATTATAACCTTACCTCAGACGATTTTTTTTTTAAATGTGTGAGCACGTTTATATGAATAATGTGATTAATTAAAAATAAGTCTTTGATTCGACCGTGACAAAAATGACAAAGTCAAAGATGTGTTTTTAGCGGTGAGGCTGTTTTAATAAAACTTTCTCCTTTATCAGTTTTTTTCTCTCTTTTTAAAAGTCAAGCTGTTGTCAGTAGGATTTTTTACCTCTCTAATAAATTTATCATTAGCTGAGGATTCATCAACCAGTGGGAAAAGAGATTTCGGCAAACGATAAAGACGGCATAAACCCAATAATGTGTACTTATAGGATTGAGGTAATCTATTTCAGTTCCATACATTCGCATAAAATATCTTATAGCCCTAGACTTCGTTCTTTTATTCGAGAAAAACACCATCTGTCTTCCAACAATTTTATTACTTTACTTTCTGATACGACTCAACTTCTATTTTGATCATTTATCAGTGATGAAGAACTACGAGTAAACCCTATTAGCAAGTTATACATCATTATACTCGTATTACTCGTATACATTGCGAAAGACTTAATCAATTGAACCACAGTCGTTATTGTCCTGTAGAAATAATTCATTAATACTTTCCAGGTGTATTGAAAAAAACACAATCTTTATTAGTGTCACAATTCCATAAAACAATATCAAGTAAACACATTTGAAGAAACACGGTTACATATTCATGTGTTTGCTTAAGGAAAATGTAAAATAAAATTGTCCCAACTCAATTTCGTTGTTCTCTTGAACAGACGAAAACCTTATCTCTCTGCCTTTATTATTTTCCAAGTCCGTCCGCAATATTATGCGAGACGGCACGGCAGATGGATCAGAAAACATAAATCTGACGTCTAAACATGTTTGCGCTGAAAACGCTTACTCCAAGAGGATTTTTCTTGCTTTAATATTACCAGCCGTCATCTTGACGCAGATTACGATAAATAAATCTGACTTTAATCCTCCAATCAATTAGTATCTACGTCTTGAAAAGGATTCTAATCGACACAATATAAGAATTCTCGTTATGTTTCTCAAAACAAAAACGTACTTTTTTGTGTTAGAAAACGCCTTTTGCTCTCGATTATCGTAACTTAAACCTCCCCTAAAACGCCTGAACACTTTTTCCCTCGAATTCAGTAAAGAGCGGAACAACTCATGCATCCACTTGATCGCCTCCCCTTCGTATTTATTAGCTGCTCATAACGGCAGTTCGCACTCCGCGGCCTTTTGTGAAATCGTTGGGATTCCGTACCCGCCGCGCATAGTTCCCGCACGCCCGCCGGCGACTGAGCAATCCCGCAATACATTATGCAAAATACGTACCTATGAAACAATATCATTTTTTAAACTCGAAGCTACGACAACACGCTTTGTTTGTTTACAAAAACAAAAGCAGATTGTTTTGAAATTACACGATATAAACATGTTTTGTACATACTTTTGTTTTAAGGGTTATCTAATAGTGACATTTATGATAATAATAATATGTTACTTCTATATCGCTTACTATTCAGAATAAAACGAACAACATGTGAGTAAAACAGAAGTATCAACCGATAAATACATGATATCAAATGTGTCTTCCAACGAGTTATCTAGTAAGATAACGAAACACTGAGATTAGGCATGGATAGACATGGATAGGCCGCCGGCAATCAGCGTCGAGTGAAGGGAAACTAGCGAGCTAAACTACTAATAGAGGAACAGAACACAAGTTGAAACAATGAGCGCCAGTCCCATTTTGTGAACTTGTTTTTCCGGGAAATTGAGTTGGATTTTTCGCTTCGTCAGAATGTTAGTAGCAGAGTTTACAAACATTTTTTTCAATTTTATCAACATTTATGTTTCATGATGGGTCTTTTTTAATTAAACTTTACTCAGTAAGTTTTTTTAGTGAACTTTTTTTTGTTTTATCGATCTTTTGAAAAGCCTGTGTTTAGTAAGTAAGAGTAGTAGACGTTATTTGGTTTAATGGATTTTATTGTAAATAAATTCAAAATCCAATTGTGTTTACATATACGAGCAACATACATACGCATCGCATTTTACTAGTTTCGTACTTCTAAATCCAAATGGTAATGCAAACTGGTCTTTGAATTTCAAGATTGACCAATACTAAGTGAATTTAAATAAAAGTGGACGCCCAACTCCAAATTTTAAAAGCCCGCGCCTTCTCCGGCGTGCATTTTGGATTCATGAATCTTTTATTGCGGAGGACGCGGAGTTAGCAAGAAAAATGCGACGTCATTCATTCTCGCTCGTCACGGGCACTAACTGCGTGTTGCCGTTGTTTGGATTTAGTGCGAATAATGCCTCCTCCCGGCCGTAGCCTCACTGATTTGAACTCGTTTGGCTTTTGTGGAAATTAAATTTTCACTGCACCCTCTTCCTTTAATTTATTACGGGCGCTTTGTCTTAAAAGTGGCGCAATGTAATAACAGAGGATGAACGGATGACATGAAACTACACTGCATTATGTTTATTATTGATTTATACTTTAAATTTTGTAGAATGCGCTCGTTTATGTACCTAGTAGCTTAGCTAGTATAACTAAGCTAAACGAATGTTAAACCAACAACCGTATCTGATACTATGTTTGTTTAAGAAAAGGCTTTTAATGTAATGCTGTCTAAGAAACACAAAAAGCTTAACAAAACTCCATTGGTAAGAACCAAAATTAAAAGTTAAGTAGATACTTAACGTACTTCACGAAATATTTTATTGTAATAGTTTGTTTTCTAATTTTTAATACATTTTATAACATTATTTAATATATCTTTTGATGAAATCTCTAAAAAATGTTTTAATAAAGCCGCCTATTTCGTCTGTGTTTATCTTTGTGACTTAGTCTTTGGTTTTAATAAAAGCCATTTTAAGTGATCATCGACTGTGAATATACAAGTCTCGAATGCTACGTCCATTTCAATGTTGTATTCTAGAATTTGCTTCTTTTATTTATGCTTTATTTTCGCCCATTATTTACAACGCCAAATATTTTGGGGATATAAATTCTGATTTGTAGGAATGTAATCCCGCCAGACGTGTTGTCGAAGGCTAGACGATTCTGTCATCGGCCGATAACACGCTGTATTACCATAAGCCGGTTGTTCACCTCTTTATAGAGGCATCGTGCGGATAGTAAATGCTTTCACTGAAACATGATACAATAAAATATCTTTTCTTATATTGTTGACCAAGCTCTTAAGGGGTTCGAGAGTTAACTATCATTCCTTACTGTGGTTTCTCAATAGACGGAAAGGAAAAGGTTAAATTGTAGGGATCCCCTCGATTCCCATAATTTTATTTTTTCGATTCTCGAAAGTCAGAAATTGGTATCCATATTATTTTTAGTCATAATAATCAATATTTTTATTTATATCATTTTATTCTCTAATGTTTTAACGGACTAATTTTAAAATTCAGAAATAATACATGTCAAACAGAAACAAAACACCGCTGCACCAGCATACAAAAAAATTGGTTAGGTTAGAACTGCGACTCCTTTCAAAAAGGACCAGCTGACCATAAAGTAGGTTAGGTTAAGTTAGAACTGCGATCCCTTGCAAAAACGACCGGCTCTCAGAAAATTAGGTTAAGTTAGGTTAGAATTGCGACCCTTTACAAAAAGTACCAGCTGACAGAAAAGTAGGTTAGGTTAAGTTAGAACTGCGACCCCTTAAAAAAATATCATTTATGCATAGTACTATTTATCCTTGTATCATTATTTAACATAATATTATATTCCTTATGAAATTATTATAGGTAAGTATTTAATGTTATGATCAATCACAATAGGATAGGAAAAATGATGATGTACTAAAATTTCTGATTAATAATTTTCATTTTTGTAAGCGTTATTTAAAACAATAATATTCCTTTTGAGAAATTCAAAAGGAATATTATTATTTCAAAACATTCACCACATTGAATGTTATGACCAATAACGGTATGAAATTCAATAGTTATGACGAATGAAAGGGGGTGAAAGAAAAGTATGACTATTGAAATAATTACCAAAGACAAAATGACGAATAACGATTATGAAAAACAACGGTATGGATAAACTACATCGAAAGATTAATGTTGTGGGAGCAAAATAATCTACAAACTTTTACAAAACATGCTCTTTTATAATTTTACCTAAGTGTTTGTAATTTATTCACATACATTATTTATTTTTTCAACGACGTGTTTGATTAGCCTAGTTGGTTTGGTTGGGAGTGAGCCTGCTTACGAAGGTAGCGATCCGAACACCGGATATTTGTGTAATGAGCGCGGGTATTTTGTTCCTGAGGCTTGGATGTTTTCTATGTATGTAAGTATTTAGTTCTCTATATAAGTACTTATGTTTATACTTGCCTAGTACCCATTCTACAAGTCTAAAGCATAGTTCGGGAGTAGGTCAATGTGTGTGAGATTGACCCCTGTTTTTTTTCAAGTTTCTATAATAACTGATGATGTTCGTATTGAGACGCGGGTTCGGTGGCTTGTCACTTAAGATAGAAGCTCTTACCGATAGATAGTTAGAATATGACTCATACCGATACCAATAGTTCGTTATACCAGTCGCGGTACCAACTTATCTCTTAAAGATTTTTACTATTTCTACAAAAGCTAATTACTAAGAAAATTTCTTTTTGTAATTAATGGTTGCTTACACATTTTTTTTTTCTGTCATCCCAGAATGCAACAGCTTAAGGCCAACTTGTGTTAAAACGACCGACTTCGTTAAAACGAAAACTTTTTTTTTTATCATGGGATGTTTTACTTTTATCATAACATGACATGCTAAAAGTAAAATACCGCTGATAAAGAAATGTTTTATAAATCTACTAAATATTTACTATTTATTCGCATGGCAAATGAAACCAACAGAAAATCAGATGTTCAAATAAATATAAAAATCCACATGCCAAAACCAAACATTAATGAATTTGATGTTCAGATTTTGCTGTCTATATTTTTACTAAGGTCTGATTGTAAATAAAAAATCTGGTTCTTACCGCTTTAGGAAGGTAGCTACCTATTTCAAATTTTATTTGAATAGCTTGATGACTTTCTATTTCTTCAGAACAAAGTGATTTTATGAGGGTTTGTTATTGTAAAAAAAAACATCATACTCGTTAGTATTCCAGCAATCTTCGAACATTGAAGTACAATTGGCGCAACAATGTTTTAGTACTAATGCTAAGAAAAACCCTTAATATTGGTAACAAAGTAGCTTTTGCCTATGACAATGAAAATGTAAGCAAGGAAAATGAATAAGCCGGACAAATTGGGGACACTTTGCAGTCTTAAACTCGGACTAATTAAAACTGTAATAAGTGAAATGAATGCAATAGGTTTTTGTTATGTTTCCTTTCTCTGCCATTAAATATGTTAAATAAATTGATAACTTTGAAATTTTACCCGCGTCCTTACAAACCACATATTTAACATTTTATACATACAACCAGTTGCACGAACGATAATAAGCACTAATGTTCCATTATGTCACTTTCTAATTCGTGAAGGTAAAAATTAACAGCTCGCGTTTTGAACGTTTTCACGAATAATGTGTGTACAAACACTGGCCAATAGACTAAGAAATTTTCAATCACCGAATGCTCCGAAAAAGAAGCAAATAATGAACTTAAAATGAGACTGTAAATTTGGCGATTCTGTTCACAAAGTGAGCTTGTTTGTTCGTGAAACGAGTTAAGTGTACAAGCAGTATAGGTGCAGCAAACGAAGGCGGTCGCCGTCCCACTGCACTGCCGTTGGCCATCCTCCAATGCACTAATTTAAATGTGTGCTCGGTCTCTGAAAAAATCTTGAACCGCGCAGAAAGTACAAAGTATTACGACCTGGCCAAATATGTTTTAATGTTTTAATATTGTGCACAAGAAAAACTCTAAGATGGATCATAATAATTACCGCCACATTGAATTATTGCCAGTCATTTCAAAACAATTTGAAGAGGTAATGTGTAAACGTTTGTACTCGTTTTGTGTTTCGTAAAAACCTCTCAACAACCCTAGCGGCCTATAACTACGTAAATGAAATTTTGGATATTCTGAACAAGAAACAATATGCTCTTGGAATTTTATTCGATATGTTAAAGGCGTACGAAAGGATTAAGTTCGACGTACTTTTACATAAACTTTATGGCATCGGAGTCCGTGGAACTCCACGTAAGTGATTCCAGGTGTACTTGTGCAACCGTGGGCAATACGTCGCTCTAGACCATTTTGAAAAAAGGTCGAGGGTAGTCAGAACCGTACCGCAATTTTAAAGCATTATAATTTTTAACTCTGCCTTCTATTAACATTTCGGAATAGTGTAAATTCATAAAAAAACCACCCAAGTTGTTATTCGCGTCTAGACGATAGGCCTCGTCGCTATGGACTGCGTGCTAATGCTAAGAACAATCTAGTGCAACCAGTATCTCATTTAGTGTTACCTATACATAGCTCCGGGCCTAATTCTATGTCAGTTAAAATCTTTAATAAATTGCCTACTGTCATAAAGAACGTGAAACAAGTAACAAACGTATTTCTTTTTAAGCCTCAAAACATTTTTGATTCAAAAAGCCTACTATACGGTTGATGAATACCTACTTTAGAGAATCAATTAATATTAAACGACGACTTGTCTGACACCTCCTCTCTTTCTTTTCTAATACCTAGTAAATGTAGTTATTGACAAATTATTTTTATTTTTACATATTGGCAATTCCTTAATTTAAATAAAAAATAGTTTCCTTAACTAATGTAGTAAGGCGACATCATAATTATAAATAACTTTTAACATCTAAATTCTAATATTTTTACGAATGATTTAAAATAATCAGCATATTTATATTTTATTTTTAAATTTTTAGTAGTTAGTTAATTGTAATTATGATGACATGTTTGAATAGAATTAGTACTAATTTACTTAATAACGTAGTTTTATTGATTTGATTGCAGAGCCCTTACAGGGTTTATGTCTGGAATAAATTATATTTACAGAATTCAACATTAATACAATTAAAAATTAAAACTAAACGAATTTAAATTAAAATTAAACTAAGCTACTCAAATATTGCAGATATAAATAATAATCATCACTATAAAAAGAACACCCCCTCAAGCAGGTCCGCTCGCGGCATGGTCCCTATGACAATGGCTGCATTACCTCTCTGGATAACTCCTTCTTCAATCCTTTGGGAGTGGTAAGCACCAGCTCTAGGATCGCCGGAGGAGTTTATGAGCCGGGATGACAGGGCCTTAATAAAGCTTTTCATATCAGCTGACCAAGGTCACATGGTCATGCAAGCGCCACAAATTCGTAATTATTTAATAATGATGAATATTCGCGGCGCTTGAGGGTTTGGGCCTGATCAGCTGCTGCACCAGCCCGATTACGGGTTGGCTGGACATGGGAAACGTCGCGTCCCAAAACATTGCCCTAACCAGTTTCCACGGCACCAATGTAGCTCCGTCTGGTCGCTTGCCTTCGCCTCTATGCAAACCTGCTGGTTCCAGGACAGCTGGTAGAGAGGCAATAGCAAGCGAACGACGGATCAGATCATTAATTGTGCCGTGACGGTACAAACGGCCGGCACTTTTGAAGCATGAAAGGCTATGTCGTCCCAGCTCACTCACTTCCTTCCCGCACGTGCAAGTATGAGGTTCACAGAATCTAACCCCAAGCCGCAAGCTTATTCCTATGTGCAAGCTGCTTGGGCCCAAGACTGTGCATATATTGCGGGAAGGAAGAGCGTGGAGCCAATGACCTGATTATTGGACTAAATATATTTTTAAGATCATGTATACACGTAATGCAATAAATAAATGAGTATGCGTATGAGTATGAGTATGAGTATCCTCTTGGCATAAACTAAACGTTTTGGTCGACCAGTAAACGAGCTTAATAAATTTAAACTTGACACATAAGTAAATTTATCGTAAACAAAAATAAGATATGTGGAGGAATGATGTGATATGCTTATTGTTTTTCATACTATTTTGGACCACCCTGCTGTCCATTAACAGTTCAAAATCTGTCTAGGTACCTACAGAAATACACATGCTCGAAATTATTTTATAAAAACCTAACCTTCTCGGATTGCACTGCACTGCTATAAAGCATATTTTTAAACACGTTTCCTTTTTAAAGATTGTCGTTTGAAACATACTGAGGCGGAAATAATTTAAGGCCTCAATTAACTTTAACAGGATTCTCTATTGATGCGAAGTAAAAAACGGGACATTGGAACGATCAAATTTTCTTTACCTTTGGCACTTAGAGGGTTACAACTGCTTTTAACCTATTTAATTAGTAACATTGGGGATTTTGGGCAAAATGGGTTCTGACGTTAAAATAAGATTAGTGTAGGAGTGCGTGTTTTGTAAAAAAAAACTGCACCTTTATAGTTTGTCTTTTTTTAGTAAATCTGTCGTAATAAGACATACTTTGAAAAAAAAACCACCCTTACCTATTATGGTTCAAAAGATACAGCTCTTTTAAGTTGACGGACGAACGACCGAGTAGGCATATAAGTGACCCTACACACTGGAAGCGTTGTGCGTGCTGAGGTCCGGTTCAGCATAATATCTCTATCTAGACTCGCAAACTGATAGAGATATAAAGATGATTGAACTGGACCGCAGAACGCAGAACGCCGCAGAACGCATCCAGTGTATAGGGTCCCTTAGTTGCGTCCTGTTCGGCTCCTTTCAGGTACGGAGCGCTAAGACACACTACCATATTTACCATTTCTTAAATAACTGCAGGAATAAGTTGAAGCCGGATACATCCTTTAAAAACCCGCGTTTGTTTGTCATATTGGACCGGTTCGATTCCCGGTTAAGGCAGACGAATTTTCATAAATCCATAAATGCATTTTTTTTTTCAAAAATAAAAGGAATCTCCTTTGCGGAGAACTTGCTATTTCCAATATTTAAGGTAGTTGTCGTCCATGTGGCGTTCGTTTTTTCCATCCTGTATATGATTGACCTAATCTGCCGGGCGGCAGCGTCGAGCGCTTACGTCAATTCCATACATTTTGACAGTTTTCTTGCCTAGGGCCTAGTAAAGATGCATTCTGCGAACGTTACCGTTATCGAAAATGTATAATGTATAATATCATAATATGTAATGTGTATATATGTATAATGTGCAATTTATCTATGTAGGTTGTAGGTATGTCAGTGGCGGTACTGCCATACAAGCCCAAAAGCCGGGCTTGCCTTACAAATATAACAACGATCAAAAATCAAAGGTCACGATCACGAACTATTTCAATTCGCGCTCTCATTAAAATTTTCAAATAATGCAACAGCAGCGTAGTACCGAATTTGATCGCGCTCCGCCGCCGCACGGCGGGCAGCACTGCTGCGCGCTGAGACGACCCGAACTCGCTTGAGACACGGCTAGTCATCCCGCTCGCACGCGGTGGCTTGCAGGGGGGCTTCTATCTTAACCGGTATATCTCTTTCTTACGCATTAGAACTGCCTTATAATGAGATATAACTATTCATAGGTTCATATAGCACATAGTACGAGATTTTAAGCCCTGCTTGCGTCTGAAGTTGTACCCGAGTCGAGTAAAATGCGAAATTCGCGCATGCGCGTGTTGAGCCGCGTTGACGGCCGACTTCACTTCTATTTATTTGCTTGCTTACTTACTTCAATAATTTTACTTGTTGTGTTTGTTGTGAATTGTGAATTGTTTTGTTTGAGTCAACTGCGGTCACTAAGTATTTTGTTTGTTATGTTGTTCAATTGGATTGGCAATGGAGGAAGTATTCCCTTGTGAATCTTGTGATTGTGATTATTTAAACTGTGCAAAAATTTTGCTTGACGAGTGAAATGTATAAACTCTTTAAACTTTGCTGATAAAACATCAGATTTTCAGTACCTATTTCTCATTTCGCGCATAAGTAAAAGACGGTTTAATGTTTAATACCTAGATCAGTGTAAAAAACACAATATTGCTGCTGTTGTAGTGTAGGTATATTATTATCGAACGACAAAAAGTTTGGAATATACATATCTGATTATGAAAAATCAAATAACTTAGCTGACACGATTAAAAGGCATATGAATTTTATTTGCAATAAGACACGAACGATTTTAGTAATTTTGGAAAAAAGCGAATTGAGACATTTATCCGCAATAACTTTAAAAACTACAAAATCATATCTCTCGGCTTGCCCTATCCTGAAACCCTAGGCACGCCACTGAGGTATGTGTGTTTGTGTGTGTGTGTAGGATAGACGTAAGTTGCCTGATGGTCGCGTGGAGCGCTTACGTCAATCCTATACATTTTAGATAACAATAACATTTCCCGAATGCGTCTTTTTCAGGACCCTGGTAATAACTTCAAAAGGTTAGTGTTGTAAACACAAAAATTTAAAAATAATTAATTGAAATTCAAGTTGAAGTAAAACAAAAGAGAGTAATCCAATCAATACCTTTTTCCTTTTTTCTTGGACATTCATACAAAATCCGAACCGGCCACACTTAAATTAATGAAATAATAACTTTCAATACATTTTCAAAGTACCTAGTCGAATCAAATCAAATAAAGTTTTTTTTAATTACAAATTGCTCTGTCCATTTGGTGACAGTACATTTTTGATAGACTTTATTTTACTATGTGCTCGCGACTCTGTCCTGTTTATAACTTTTCCCTCGTAAGCTATAAAAAATCCAGGACCAAAAAATATTTTATAGAGGCACTAGCTTTCCGCCCGCGACTTCGTCTGCGGAGAGTCAGAACTTATGTTAAAAGTAGACATGGTTTATATCACCTTCAAAGAGTTTTTTATGAAAAAGGTGCAGAACGTGAATTTTAAGTAAGTGGCAATCACTTTTCATTTCATGACTCTTAAACAACAAAATTGCGATACAAAATAAATTCACTGCCCCTCTTTCACCATTACATTTTTTTTAATCGACCCTAGATTAAATAGATTGGTAATTTAGTCATCTCATCTACTTACTAAATTTCTATACAAACAATTAACCCAGTTAGCAGAAGATTTTCGAAAAACACCAAATCTGGATATTTTCTTTGTGTTACAGTCACAGAACTATATCGAGATAGAAGGAAAGGGTTCGTCGATTTATATGAGAACCGAGCGTGTAACATTTTGCGTAGGTACTTTGACGTCACGCGAGTATTTTAGTGATGTGCAGAACTAAAACAGAATCGTTTCCAATCGTCTCATCGATCGCAACGGAATAGTAACGCAACGGAACATCTATAATCGGATGAGCTATACTGATTATTCGCCGGTACTTTGATGTTGATGGGCTAGTAAATGTATCTTTGTGAAAATGTATAGAACAAATTCGGCTGTGTTTTGTAAGAAGCCAGTTTTTGCGACCCGTTGCTTCTATCCATCAATTTTTTATAAGAGGATCTTTCGGAAAACTGAAACAAAATTGCAATATAGTAACTATATTTTTAAATTATCGATATAAATCTATAATTATTATCCTTTTTGCAATAATATTTAATTTTGCCTACCTACTACTTCATCACAGCATCTACGGCTACATAATAGTAGGTCTAAATAAGCTTTTGTTGCCCACTGTACTTTTTTTTGCAAAATCTTTATCTGCTTATCAAGAACAAACTATTGAGTTCTAACACGGTGCGTCTACGTTAAGAATAGCGGAGATCCTGTCGCCACCTTCCGACTCCATCATCAGATCACCTCTAAGATACCATAATATTGCATTGTCATTGAGTTTACATATCGACGGTCCCCGCGAATAAACGTGTATTATCAAAACACCAACTTTACAGGAGAAATAAAATACGGAAAAACTTGAATATCTCTTCACCTGATGGATTTAGTTTAAAACAATGTAGAGAGAAAACAATGGAAATTAATAATCCAATATATTTATGACCTAAATACATTTTCAAGTCTATGGGTTTTCAAGAAAACGTGAGAAAATCATGTTATTTTTTTATTCGTGTGAAAATTCATTTGTAACCTAAATATCAAAAACCTTTACACTGTTATTCGTGTTTAAACGATAAGCGATCGACTAGGTATGTCAACAATATACTAATGTATAAGTGAGAAATTAGTTTTGATATTTATATTTAATAAACGTTTGCATGGGTGTTCTTGTGCTTTTAAGTAACATCTGTTATGTTATTTGATTGTTGCGATTTTGTTATGGGAATTTGTATGACATATTAATTTAGTATTGTGTTTTAGTGAGTTTCTTGTACATAGGGATAAATTATTTTTTATTCCTGGTTCATATTTTAACATGCTAAAAATAAATGTTAGTATGGTTTTTAAAATTATTTATAACATAAACAATTATTAAATTTAACTTGAACCATTATTTAGCATAAAATACTTTAAAATATCAAATAACAAAAGTTGTAACACCTATTAATCCGTGTTTAAGGCCTATATCAGTCTACTGCTGAACGTAGGCCTCCCCTAAAGTGCGCCATTTTACCCTGTCCTTGGCCTGTTGCAACCAACATGCCAGCAGCGTTCCGCAAGTCATCACTCCATCTTGCTGGAGGGCGTCCTACACTAAGTTTGCCGAGTCGCGGTTTTTACTCAAGAACACGTCTACCGCAACGGTTATCGGTTCTTCTACAGATATGGCCAGCCCACTGCCACTTCAGCTTGCTAATTCTCTGTGCTGTGTCGGTTACTTAGGTTCTCTGTCGGATACATCGTTACGGATTTTATCCTCCATTGCTCGCTGAGCGACTTTAAACTGGTGGACCAGCCGCACTGTTAGTGTCCACGTCTCGGCACCGTAACGTTCGTTTTCATACATTGCGGGATGGGTGAAGAGAAGACCTGACGTAGTTTTCCAAATGCTTCCCAGCCCAATTAGACCCTTCTCTTGGCCTCCTTCTCAAAGTTATTTTTACCTAGTTGCAGGATCTGCCCGATGTAGGTATACTCAGAAAAAACTTCGAGAAGATGACCATTCACAGCAATAGGTCTCAGATCAATGTGGTCATTGAACATGACTTTAGTTAGTTTAATCCAAATCCATGCTGATACCTACGCTTTCTGACTCGGATGCTAGGTTGTCCAGCATTTATTGCAGCTCTTCCAGCGACTCCGCCATCAAGACTAGTTATGTCGTCTGCGAATTGCAAGTGCGCGTTGTAAGTAATGTCTCCTTGTCTCTCACCCCTCTGCGCAATTGGGTTGGTTCAGACTGTTTGTCCTGTACACACATAAACGCAGATTCGTACAAGAATCTCAACACTGCGATATACCGACGGTTTACTGGGCATCGCTGTAAGGATTCCAAAACAGCCCAGATTTAGACGGGATCGAAGTCCTTCTCATAGCCCACAAACGCCAAGCACAGTGGCCGATTATATTCTCGGACTTCTGTATAATCCTCCTAACTGTGTGGATGTGGTCTATACGATGCTATACCCCGGGTGAAACCCGGCTTGCTGTGGAGGCTGAAACTCGTCAAGTCTTCTGGCAAGACGATTCGTGATTACCCTGGAGACCAGCTTTTAGACATGGCTTAGGATAGAAATGAGTCTGTAGTTTTTAAGATGGGTTTTGTCTCCCTTCTTAAAGAACAATACCGCGTTTGCCCCATGCCACGCCTTTGGAGTTTTTTCACAATGTATGATGGAATTAAATACGTTTCGAACCTCCTTTACAACAGTGACTCTTCCTTCCTTCAGAAACTCTGACGTAATTCCATCTTTACCGGGGGTTTTTTCCATTTTTAAGCTGCCTTATGCCAACACGATCTCTTTCTCGCTGATTTCTGGCAGTTCGTCGATATAGTAGCGTGTCAGTGTGGCTCTGAATACACAGCTGTCACGCTGCGGCTGAGGGACATGTGCGGCGTAAAGTCGCCCATAGAAGTCAAAAGCAAAAATCTCCGACTTTGACAATACGGCCCTGCACTCATGTGTTGTGAGTTTCTTCAGGTTGCTCCTTCCAAGCTGCTGAGTGAATACTTTGGACCCTCGGTTTTGCTCTATCGCCTGCTCAATTAGGCATGTGTTAGAACTCCGGAGGTCACGCCGAACACTACAGGTTCCTCGCACACCTCGGTACACGTATATTTACCTAAGCTAAGTTTAATGTTTCGCTTTCGGTCACACTTAATCGACCACCGTGTTTGTTTTTGAATTGAAAGTTATGGGTAATGAAATTCAAGGGTGCCTATTACAAAAATAGGTAGACATAAATTATGGGCTACACCTTACCTTTATTTCCCGTATTATCTTCTTCATCCGCACCTCGTAACATCCTTCTGCACCTTGATCGATTCATTGTTTCAGTAATATACAAGTGGTTTTAATTAATACGCGTTAAAACTACGTCACAAGTCCACAACACGTTGTTTGTAAACAGACTGCTTACGCGGGACTGACGCAATAATAGGTGTTACAGCGAAACGGGAAATTCCTGCACATCAAATCGTGTGTTTTAGGGCAATACCCAAATAGTAGACGCTCAAAATACAGTTTTAAAAACCGATACTGCATGCTTGCAGATTAAAGCTATTTGCTGTAATCAATGTATTACCCATTATAATTTACATTCATGCACTAGCATACAATTATACAGGGGCAAAAGTTTTTACACACTAAAACTTTACAAGAGTGATCAACATAGGCTATTACATAAGCAAACTGATTTGCTTTCATATTGCATTAGACAATACGAAAACGTACGATGAAGTAAATTACACGAATAAACGTGCAAAGCAGTTTACACGAGCTACAAAGTGATCCGTCCGATGATACACGTTTCTTATTGTTTAAAACAGACGAGATCTGTGCTTCACAGTGGTTTATAATTATTTTGCTGCGCATTCTATAATTGTATTTTCCCTAGAAAAAACATTGAAGTTACCTTAAAACATGTTATTAATCATTATTTTTGCTTGAAAAAAATCTAGGAGGTGCGTTATAGGTAAAATAACGTTATTATGCAATAAAAAAAATATTGTGTAAGAGTTCGTACACGGTTATTCGCGGGGACCGTCGATATGTGGTCCAAATTTCAGCCCATTCCGTTAACGGGAAGTGGGTCAAATTTAATTTGCAAGGTTTGACCCGTACATACATACATACATACTTACATACAGACATAAATACCTACATTGCAAGTTAAATAAAACCTTGTAAAAATAATTATCGTTTTTTCTGTTTTCAAAGTCGATTTTAATCGACTAAGAAATCGGCATTGAAAATCGCAGAGTACAACACTACATCTTACTTTTGACAGAAAAATGAGAATTCAACCTTGAACGCGTCTCGACAAGTGCTCGACAGTTTGGATTGGTTTATTTTCGTTGCTGGTTTTCAATGCATGCCAAGTGTGGAGCGTCAAATTAAAGTAGCAATGGAAAAGTAGCATTAGACACAGAGTCGCCCGCTACTGTTTATATGAAATTAATACTGAGCAACAAAATAAATTGTTTTATAAATAATAACAGATATTTTAGGGCAAAGAGTACTTACCGATGAAAGGAAATATCCTGTTTTACAGCTCCTACTTTTTTGTTGGTGTTTGTACAGTTGATTATCGAGCAAGAGGGTATTTTATTTTTATATTCGAACGTCACACGCGGTTCCCGGTCGAGAGCGGACTGAGCATCGCGGCGAGCAATGGGGCTCTCGGCCCTTCTTTTCGGCACGCGAGGTACATACACTCTTTCATTCTATCTCGATATAGTTCTGTGGTTACAGTATTTAGTCGCAATACCCGTTTTCATATCTTGTACGTTTGAAAGTAACTTTATTTCCACACAAACTTTGTAAAGTTCAGTCAGTATCAGTAGTCTAAGATCCCAAGTTTTCCACTGTAGTTTTATTTTTATTGATGATGGGTTTTTCTTGACTATTTGTTTCATTAAGGGGCAAGTGTTTTAAAAACACTGAAGCTTGCACTTTTTTCAGATGTTTACATTCATGTACCTGGAAAAAAAAAACAACTCAAATACAAACTTTCACCCCGCTTCTCACACTGTTAAGGACTTAAGTATTTTAGAACCTGTTTTTTTATTTATTTAATAATGGTGTTGATACCGAGTTTCATGTATCTAACTTGTTCAGTCATAATTCTTATTTATAGGTAAACAGTAACCTTAATACCAATAATGTCCACATTTCTCACATCAAAAATGAGCAAATTCTCACACAAACTTCTACCCCCATTTTACCCCCTTCTCCGTAACTGTCGTTTTTTTTTTCATTTATATCGTAAACTACGACGTTCACTATTCTTATTTAAAAAATGGCCAGACTCTCTGTTATTTTACCACCTTTGGGGTAGTTTTTCAAAACCGCCCAACGCCTATTTAGGAAAAATGGAAAAAAACTCTCACAGTTTCGTCATGTCCGTCCGTCCGTCCGTATGTCACACGCATTTTACTCGAAAACTACAGAGGTACAGTGGGCTTCATAAGTGCATGGACAACTCGGAGAGATAATGCTCTGAGCCAAACTGACGCCATCTATCTGCTCGTAGTGGTTCAACAAGATCTTACTAGATGGCGTTGTTGCAGGTAATCTCTAAAAATAATAAACATATTTTTATCCGGGTACTACAACCAAACATTGTTTCTTTTTTTGTAAGCTTTGATGATTTAAGTATAATTTAAATATAATAGAGGATTGAAGTAGTTTTGAGTCAATGAGGTTCAATTATCAAAAACACTTTTCATCCAAGAAGTGGGATCGAACAAGGGTCTCACTCAAGACCGTGAATCGAGGCGGCCTTTTGTGCCGTTGGACCATCGAGCCATTAACTGATAAGACGATATTCATTAGTTATTTATAAATTAAGATTTGCATACTTTTACAAGAAACAGAAACACGTTTAGTAAGATCACTAATAGAGGGGAGACTAATAAAGATTTATAGACTGATTATTAAAAAGACTTACGCTCGTTCGTTCGTTAGCTGCTTAATCGATTGCCTCATGTTAAAATTTTACTTTTGTTGAAAATATGACTTCTCATTACAATATTGACATGGTCAAAATAAAGCAAATGATTGGTTTGCACAGTGAAGGCAGAAATTTGTCAGATATTGCTAGAGAAACCGATGTGAACGTAAGTAGTATTTTGTTACTCATCTTTTTATAAAAAATAATTTCTTTTTGTATTTATTTATTTTATTCTACTTATATCTTTAATTGAGATTACAAATTCTATTTTTTTTTCGGATGAAAACTGTTGTTTTATGGGTACGGCGCTTTGAAGAGGAGGGATCTTTGCTACCCCGGCAAAGAACGGGTCTGTAGACCACAACTCATAAGCACAGCAACAGCACACCCCGTGTCAAGCCACGGTGAGGGATTATGAGGAATGGATTTAAACCAACATCTCACTACGATGGATTATTTAATACAAGTCTGGATACTATTCGTCGTGTTCTACAGTGAGGGTCTGCATCATCGTAGGCATGCTGCCAAACCCATAAAAAAGCATAAAATGTATGGGGTATTATTGTCCAACATAATCACCAGAATGAGCGAACTCCGAAAGCCTTAGAAGATCAGTGTTCAAACATTTGGGGTAGTATTCGTGGTTCCAATCTCTGTAAGAGTTACACTAGGTGTTGAAGTTTAGTATATACCTAAGTGATGCGAGTGGATAACTGGAGATCGGGTTAACGTAAGTAATGAACGCAAAATTAAACATTGTTTTCGCCTTTTTTTCGTGTTTATACTATTTTGTGACAATAAATAATTGTCTTATCTTAAATATAAGGTCAAACAAATCACACCATTAATTTATACACGACTTTTCAGTTATTATTACTATATAATATAATATAAGTGGTCAAAACTGTATAACATAGTTAAATATAACGCGTTTGACTGTTAAGGTAACCCGGTCTCTAGTTTAACAATATATTTGTTGATAATTACTATGTATTGTCGTTAAGCTTCAATCTCTTTCCAATTTCGGAAAAGAATACTTAAGCTATTACCTCAATATGGTAGGTAATAGGTAGTCGTTTTATTGTTACAAATGTAATATTATAAACAATCCAGGTTTACAATTTACTAAATTGAATTTTTTAAGAAACAAATATTATACTTATAAGAAATATAGATTTTGTGGCCCTTCTGGTGAACTGGCGAAATTATCGATTCTAACACTAAAACTTCAAATAGTTGTAGCAAACAATAATCGAACTGCCTCAGTTAACAACGCCATCTAGGTTGTTTCTTATGAAAGCGGGCTCACGTGTTCACAGCATTATAGACGTTAAGGTGTCCATGCACTTATTAAGCCCACTGTACATTGATGAAATTTGGAGTAGGAATAGGTGTCTTGTAGAAGCCGCTACTTAGTTCGGTAGTGAGATAACGAAAAAATAAATATTTCTAAGTTGGGCACTCCTTACAAAATGTGAAAGTAGATGAAAAAAAAAATTGCCATTAATCACCGTGCGCAAAATATTTCGGCTTTTCATACAAGTTAAATGTAATTTTCAATGTACGCGATCCAATTCTCCATTTTCCTTTAGCCTTCGTACCAAGGAAATGTCGCCCCCGTGCCATGAGATAGTGATTATTGGCCATCATTTAAATACACTGATATTACAATTAGACTTTAACATCAATAAGTTATCTAAACTTACGAGTTAGTTATTTCTTAATGTTGCAGAACAAAAAGTAGTTCAGTTTAGCGACTAGAATCGACCGTTGCATTTAAAGCCCCATGGTCGGGGGCACCCTGTATGTATAGATTTCCAAAAAATAAATTATATAAAATTCCTAATTATATTATGTAGATTACTTATGTAATGGAATATTTTTTGCTATGGGCCACCGTTTACGAGTCATTTACGAAAAACGAAGAAAGGAGCATTTACATTAGTTAGCTTCACCCCCACCCATCAGTACTTTTACTATGTGGTTTAAAACACCATTCCCTACAACTATGCCAAAATTTGCTTATACACGAGTTTTTTCCCGTGATAGGCAGTTTTTGGTCTTCGTTAGGTGGACTAGTTCTTGACCAATCATATGACATCTCATTTATTGAAATCGTCTAATTGAGAAGCTTGTCATCTTCAGCCCTGTAGCAGGGAAGAGGAGTAGAGGACGTATGCGTATGAAATGGACTTAGGCAATAATAGCTGCACCCGGACCGCAACGACACTTCAGGATAGCATTCCATTCGTGCCGTCACCGAGCGGTCCCAACCGAAGACCAGGGCCGGCCTAACAGCGCCACATGCTAAGTTTGTGCCGTTTCACAACTGTCAAACCCATTATATTACTTTTTTACTTCATTTGTGTTTTGTTCTGAATAAATATAATCTCACTTTTTTTCTCTTTTTTTCTTTATATATTTTTTTCTTTTATTCACTGAGCCCAAGATCGAGCAGCCTGAAGAGCGTTGGTGAAGCGCGCTCATTATAGTCACGTCCCTCAGAAATGAGGATACGACAATGAAACTTATTAATGGATATTGGCCGACTACTAACCTACTTGT
Organism: Acleris literana; assembly: GCA_946894065.1. Lineage (NCBI taxonomy): Eukaryota > Metazoa > Arthropoda > Insecta > Lepidoptera > Tortricidae > Acleris > Acleris literana. Next base: position 16,590,676 of record OX335669.1, read on the forward strand.
TGGAAAAGCCGATTATTCGGCACTTACTTAAATACACAGAACACTACTTTCTTAATATGAAAAGTTTTGATAAAAGTTAACTTACTATCTTAAAATTTAATTTTAATAATAAAATTTATGAGGATAACTTCGTTGTTCTTATAAGGACCACGATGATTTTAATTTAAAAAACATTAATTATCTGTTTTTCTTTTGAATAGCAAATAATTTAAATAATGTGACTTTTATCAAAGGCAAATACTGATGTAGAAATTTCAAAGTTTAGCTCAATCAGGAAGTAAGCTTGGGTCATACATGTTTCCTGAATGATTCTGAGAATTGTCGTTAACTGTACCTACATAGAGTGCTCGCTGAACCACTCAAGTATATTGTAGCAATACGAGCTCTTAAGAGCTATTCTAACAGGACACATAATACGGTGCACAGAAATAATAAAAGACTCTTGGTTTAGTACGCTCTTTGACTCGAGCCATATTAATTTAGTATTTAGAATTAACAAAGGCGCGCCCCGCCACTTAATATTAAGTCTATTGACGCAATCGAGCGACGTCTATTTGAGGGGCGGGGCTCGCCTTTGTGGAATAAGACACTATAAGGCACAATAAGATTAGTGTTTCTGAACCGAACAGTGGCCAGATCGTTATAATTATCGAAAATGTATAGGATTGACGTGCTGCCACATGGTCGTGTCAGGCGCTTATGTCAGTTCCATACATTTTGACAGTTTTCGAAAATCCTTTTCAATAGCGTTAAGCATCTTATCTAGGGCCTCCGGAATTCCGATCATCATAATAAGTAATATAATGAGTAAAGATAACAGAGTTTTATAAATATCCAGCGGATATACAGCCTTTTTGAAACCTAGTGAAGTCGGCTAGTGCCAAAACAGTCGGTCCATCTCTAAGTAGGTACTCATTACGCTTTAATATAGGTATTATTTTTTATGGCAAGAAGAAGGCACTAGAGCACTCACGCTACCTAAAAGGTAAGTGGGATCTGAGACCCACATACTTTAACTACAACTACAATCTCATGACTGCAATCCAAAGTCTTCAAATGCTTTGCCAACCCTGATGACTAAGATGGAATGCCTCTATGCTAGTTATTTCACCAATTGTCTTATCCCCACACCGGAACATCACACTGCGAACACTGCTGCTTGGTGTTGTATTAATGGATAAGATGGTGGTAGCGATCCGGACGGACTCTGGACAAGGTCCTACCATCATTAAACGCATGCTTTTATATGTCTAATCTCATACAAAAACTTGCAGATTATCACTATTCAAGTTTAGTACCTTATTTTTTATTTAGGTATTTGTAGTTTATTATATATTACTTTAAAAGCATTACCAACATTTTAATTTAGGTATTTGTAATTCAAAATTTAAAAGCTAAATCCGGACTGGTTAGTATGACGCAACCTTATTATTTCTATAGCGCATCACATGCAACACCCTGTTTATTAAAATCAGTTTGCTGGTAAACATCTTAGCCTAATTGTGCAAATTGTGGTTATAGAATTATCAACAAGTTTTTAGAGATGTTTGTAATTCTGTAGCTCTGCCTACCCCACTCTGGGAACGAAGGCGTGAGATTATGTATGTTTATGTATGTTCTTTCTTTCTGAAACAAATATATTTCTTGATAAAATCATCACTTACCTTTTTTTTTGACTCCGCGCATGCGGGTATTTTCCATCCGCGTCTCAATGACGCCGAAGTACCACCATGCACACAGAACTGTTTGAATAACCAAAGACAACCCCCTTTATACAGAAAGGGAGGCTGAAAGAGCTCGTTTTTTTAATAACGGACACGGTGGCTACCAGCTCTGTACCTATTCAAGCCGTGTTGCATCGTTCAACATCATTAAAGATTGTAAAAGCCACGAATAGATACCTGGTTTTTTAAATTCGGAATGGTCACGAATTTCAAAAATGTTTCGTTGTTCGTTAGCTTAGTTCGTTTGAAATACCGAAGAGATTTAGATGCAGGCTTTACTATCATTTTAAGAATATTCCGGGAGGTTTTTTAGTATAGGTAATAGTATAATATACATATTATTATAATATGTAACCCTTATTAACAATAGATTTGATTGCGATTAGGAAAATTAACGTAATTATAATCAGTCAGACAGACATAAATGGTCAATTAAAGCGCGGTAAACCTTATTTTAGAGTGCGGTTCTCATATTAACTTCGTCTTTTTTGACACAGAAATATTTAACAGTTTTGTAATATTAATAGTTTTTTTTAAAGGAAATCCACTCGAAAATATTTAAGGCGAATTTCAAGTTATTCGAAAAACCTCATTAATAAAATACCTACAGATTTTGTGTTTAAATGAGCAAATCTTTTTAAATATTTATTCTCTACAATAACGGTTCTTTATAAGTTTGTCTATTGTCTTAAAAAAGCCACCTGTAAAACTATACTAGAAAGTACAGTAACTCAACTAAAAAATAATGCCAGGATGTGCATGTAGTAATCCATCCCGGACTGGCATTTAAGTGAAGCTAAGGTAAACAATGGATATTTTTATCATATAATAATAGTGGAAAGCTTAGCAAATACGATATCATGGCGGCTAAACCTGACATGCCAATCAATATCGCCTTCACAAACAATCTCCCGATAATAATAAGTAATATCACGGGAATGGATACACTTAATCGCTCCGCTCATGCCTGCCTCCGGTCGAGGAAAATAATTGGACGTCCAAGTATTTACCAGTAGAGATGATAGAGTTTTTACTTATGTACGTAATTCATTATTGCCCCGAAATTGTGTCAAAGTTGAATCAAGGAAATAGCTAAGGGTTTGGTTTATGTTTAAAATTTTACACATAATTAAACCGCATCATTAATTGGATAACTGGGCTCAACTATTTGACTGCTAATAAAACATGCGTTTTGTGGTAGCATTATTGTGCGTTTCCAAAATATGACAAAACCTATTTTATATTCGGACAATAGAAAGCCGCTGAACGTAGGTACCTGAAATTAATTTATAAAATATTTTTTTATGCATTCCATAATTTTACCTTTGTTTTAGATATAGATGTTGAAAACTCGGGTAGAAATAAAAACCTGAAGCAAATTAAAAAATGAAGTAAAACAGAACAACTTCGTCCTCATTTAAATGTAAGCGACGATGTCTTTGCTAATCATGTACCAAATGCATGTACGGTAACGTTCTCGAATTACCACAATTTAAAGCCAACCAAATACCTGCACCCGGGATCTACACATTACCGCGGTTTCAGCTGAGACAGCCATTTAAAACCAGCAGCGTGCATGTAAAGTTTAAAATAAAGAAGTGGGAAATAAAATCAAGTGGCCGCTGGCCGGATATCTGACGCGGAACTAATTCCCACTATATTTTAATCCGGAAAATACAAAGGAGGCCAATTTGCATAAACCTCGACTGTTTGTTTCATGCCAGGACTATATCCGCTTTACTGGGGCTGAATTTGTAGGCAATTTATCTGTTTGCACCACGCGGTATGATTGTGTTGCGCTTTTGATAGCAGTTTTTGCCGTAGTTGTGTTAGACTTAATCCTATACGGACTTACACGTACAGTCGCATGACGCATTGCAGGCTGCAAGTGGATTTCCCATATCAAATAACAATTTCAAACAAAATGGACTTTCACCGAAAATTCAGTTACTGGCTTAGAAAAAGCGGAACAGGTGGGACTTAAGCCCTTTTTGTCAAGTTACACCATTTATCACATCTTCAATATACAAAGCTTTGTTTTGAATTGCAAAATGTGTGTTTTATTTGCTTAAAAGCTGTTTGAAATCTTATTCAATACATTTTAACTATACATATAAACCTTCCTCTTGAATCAATCTATCTATTGCTAAAAACTGCATTAAAATTCGTGGAGTAGTTTAAAAGATCTAAGCGACTAGAAAGCGGAAGCGACTTCATTTTATACTATGTAAAGAAAAGATAACCAAGATAAAGATACCTTATAGTTTTTTTATTTCGCTGGTAATAGTTAACATCTATTGCATACGTGTATGTACATACAGTGAAAACTAACACGATTGGCTATAACTTAATTTTGTAATATACATACTTTTTACTGCCACACATGGCATTTTTGAACATAGCTCGCGTAGAAAATATTTATCATAGGAGATATACCTGGTGAAATGACAAGCATATAAGAGGCATTCCACCTAAGACATAAGGCTTGGCAACTCATTTGCACTCAGGTGGTATGTGTGTTCGTTTGCCTTCGGCGGGCAAGGCATTAATTATGTTCTATATATATTGTGATATATTATTTACTATAAATATTTTTATATTTACCGTTAACCTGAAAATAAAAGAATAATAGTAGATTGTACAACAAGGGCATAAAACAAACCATTTTATCCTAGACCTATGGTATCCATCCGAGCCGGTAGTCGAGGGTGGATAATTAAGTCGAGGATAAAATGGGTTTTCAGACCGAGATATACACTTTGCTTTTCACTTCGATGACGAGGTACTAAAACAGTGATAATGTAAATTCCGTAACGCAACAAGTTTCGCAAAGAAAACAACTAGGTAATTAATAGTCCAAAACGAAACAAAAACCTCAACCTCTTTCCAGCCACTTTTTTTATTATTTTTGTTTTCTTCATGATATTTATAACTTAGGTCAAACGCAATACTGCCAAGTCATACGTTGATTTTGCAGTGTTTCTGTTAATAATGCTTGATTTTAATACCTAGTTTTAAAGGAGAATGGGCATAAATGTATGAACGCTGGCCTAGAAACCAATAACAATAAGCACTAATATTTATCATCGGATATCCTTTTTTATTCTACAACGATTTTGTGTAGCGTGAAACCTCAGATAAATGTGAGTTTTTTTTTAAATCGTCGTTACATCGGGACGCCTCCTAGACGACTTTAGCATAAATACTATGAAATACCGCCGTCTTTGCATAGCGACAACTTATTTCACACAAATTTCGAACTACCTTCCATAGCTTAGTAGTTTTACAACTTAGAATTACCAATCCGGTGACATATCGCTTGTCCTTATTGGTCATATAGGCCAATTTGTCCTCCCTCCTTTCTTTTTAAATTGAAGTAAATGTGTTCAAATAAGAAGTTTATTTAATGCAGTCACTTCGTCTGTCTGGATGTAGGGCTTAATGCATATAGCCAGCATAAAGAAGGACTTTACGACCATGAGCAGTGAAAATAAAATTTCACACGGTAAACAATAGTCTTCAAAGCAAATCTCCCGCAATGCCAAAAAACCAAAGTTTTTGACCAATGTTCCTTCCCCGTCCTCACGTACGGATCGGAAACATGGACGCTCACAAAGGCAAGTAAGTATGCACCAAATTAAAGTTACACAAAGGGCTATGGAGTGGTCAATGTTGGGAATTTCACTTCTGGATTACGTATCGAATGTTGAGAATAACTGCAGGACTAAAGTTGGAGATCTCAAAAAAAAATAAAAAAAAATCAAAATATTTATTCAGTAAATTGGCCACATACGGGCTCTTTTACACGTCGGTAATATACAGTGAATCTACTAGCGCTTCGGACAAGACCATCATTGCGGAGAAGAAGCGCCGCAAGAAACTCCAGCAGAAGGTCATTTTTTCAAACATAAAATACAATAATACTTAAAAGTAAGTTACATTACAAGGTAATAAAGCAACAAATATAAATTAGTAGAACTATCACATTTAAAAAAAAAAACAAATTCAAAATTAAAAACATTACAAATAAATGTAAAAATTAACAAGATTACATGTCAAATACATGAAACTAAAAACAATGACTAGGAGAACAACACGACGAGGTCTCTACGTCAAAAGCCATAACTGGAATCATTAACTGAGCAACAAGTCCTTGCAGACGTGAACAGACCGGACCCCACAAACAGCACCCGTTCACGAGTATGACGCATATCTCAGCCATCGCCTCCCTCAACCATGTGTTCGGGAAGGTGGCGACCCGATCAACGACGCCTCCGTAAGCAAAGACCTTTGAGCGAGCATGACGTGCTCATGCTGCCGGACAACATAAAAGTAATATTGTGTGATATAGCTGTCCGGCGAGAAACATCACAGTGTGCTCTCATTTAAAAGCGTCTTGTACACACAAGAACTAATAAAGATAAAGTACAAAAGTAAACATACAATTTCGTGTTTGAATACACAGTTTGCTTAAAGGCATTTTTATCAAGATAGAAATATCAGAAATAACCTAGACTTAAGAAATTACCTTAAATAAGTAATAGCCTAGACACTATTTAAATACATCTTGGTCACCAATGAAGTCATTTATAGTATAGTATGCCCTACCCAACAAGCAGCGCTTGATGTGAGACTTAAATTTATTGAACGGCATATTGACGATATCAGATGGTATCTTATTGTAGAAACGTATACAGTTCCCTGCAAACGAAGTGCTTACCTTACGGAGACGGTGACCTGGAAGAGCGAGCTTATCCCTATTTCTAGTATTTAAATTATGAACGTCGCGGTTATGCCTAAACTCGTGTATGTGTTTGCGTACATACATGATATTCTCAAAGATATACTGCGAACGCAATAAAATGCAAACGGAAGTCAGGGAGATGGACGGGACACTTGGCTAGGCGAGACGATGGTAGGTGGTCGAGGGCGGTTACTGAGTGGTGGCCGATATTAAGTCATAAATGGGTGGGCAGACCATCAACTCGTTAGTCTGATGACATTTGGCAGACAGTTGGGTAAAGATGGATGGCATTAGCACAATACCGGGCAAAGTGGCGTGAAAATGAAGAGGCTTTTACCCCGCAGTAACAGGCGTTCTTATTACTACCTATCTCATCCAGTCAACCTTTCTTCCACTCAACCCTTACCATGGTGTAAATACCTATTTTCAGGTACTATTTTCTGTTTTATGTATTTATTTAATAACACTCTACTTATCTAGATTTTACTTTGATAATTAACGATAATTTGACCCAAAATATAATCGCTTATTAAAGATATTAAACCTTTAATCGGTTGGCTGGTAATTATATCACTTATGATGATTGTTTCTAAATAATTAAATTTCAAAGTATTCAGGTTAATAGATTATGCCAAAGTATTATAAAGTAATTAAACTTCAGCCCTATAAAAGCTCGAGATACGTACCTTAACTCTTAATTAGGGCTAAAAAGGCAGATTTTATAGTGAAATTAGCATCTAGGGACAACCTTTTTGTATATTTTTTTCTCTATTTTACATTAATAATTGTTTTATTCACGAGTAAAAAGTAAGTTTAAGCCGCTCGATATACCCTTGTATAAAGATGTGCAAAAGGCTTGTTTATAATTGATAGGTACATATGTATATTTATCACAGACGTGAATTATATTACATAATTTATGAGATATCCCATGCAGATTATTAATCCTTGGTGGCGCGGTTAGAGTTCTCAGTAACAATCAATAACTATTGGACGAATTATCTAGGAATGCGGTTTTAGTTGGAAATAGGAAAGTTTGTTGAATCTGCTTTGCGTGTTGATCAAATTGCAGATATGCAGAATTGGCCAAAACATTTTAGAAAAACATCTCGTACTAAATGTAAAAAATGCCGTGTGGTAGCCGGCTTAGAATAGTGCTACTCCATGTCTTCCTGTGGAAGTCGTAAGAGGCGACTAAGGGAATAAAGGCTTGTAGTAATGTTAGGCGATGGGCTTGCAACCTGTCACTAATATACACTGGTAAACGTCTTAGCCTGTTTGTGAAAAATGTGGTTACAGAATTAACATCAAGTTTTTATAGTTGTTGGTAATTCTGTAGCTCTGCCTACCCCATTGCACTCTGGGAATGAAGGCGTGAAGGTATGTATGTACTTTTTATAATGTATTTTTTATGGTAGACCCCCGAAATTTGTTAAGTCAAGGCATAGAAAATTATAGGTGACCCGCTTGCGTGTAGGTTTTTTTATATATAAATCGTGGAGGGAAAGAAAAGTTTGGGCATTGAAGATATTAACATAAAAATACAATAGGGGAGTTCGATATGAGCAGCACGACACATCTTAATAGTATTTGGGGCTCCCTCGAGGGTCAGCAAAGCCCTATCGGTTATCCTGCACCCTGTAATTTCTGATGAAGACTTTAATAAATCGATATTATTCTAAATAAGAAATGTACAGTGACCCAATAAAAGTGTTGAGCATATTTAGAGCCTTCTCATTGGCATTGTCATGCTTACCTGTTGTTTGATATTTAGTTTGAAGTTTATTATGAAAAGGCACTTAAGTGTTTCAAATGTTCGTTGGGGTATTGTATCTTTCTAAAGTACTTAACGTAAGTGCGTAAAATTTGTTCGGACCAAATCATGAAAATCAAATTGGTAAATTCTTAAAAGATTGTGATTGTTGTGAATGAGCATCTTAAATCCATACGAGCCTAAAAAGACGGTTGATACATCAACTAAGATGTAAGATGAATCACAAAACTAACACCATAACTAGTTTATTCAACTTCTGTCAACAAAAAGAAAATCTTTGTTGGTTTTCTCTCTTATTCTTCTTTTTTTGAGAGATAATGCGGTTGATATATCAACTAAGATGTTAGTTGAACCACTAAATAACTTACTGTTGTTACTATTAGCTTTGGTACATATAGCTAACTGAAGACACCCGCGACTTCGTACGCGTAGAATTATTTTCCCGGTACTCTCCCTATTTGTTCCCGTTCGGGGTCGATTTTCGGAAAATTCTTTCTTAGTGCACCCTTAGGGCACCCAAGGAATACTCCCTCCAAATTTCAAGTCCCTAGGTCCAGCGGTTTGGGCTGTGCGTTGACATCTAAGTCAGTCAGTCAGGTTTGCCTTTTATATATATAGATATCCCTTGGCTTTCTCAATTTTTCTTATCCTTCTTGTTTTGAGTGACGTTGCGTTTTCTTCACTACGAGTACTACACCTAACAAGTCTAACAAAAAACAAGTTTTAAATCGGACTACCTTTTTAGATATTGTCGTCTATGTATGTTATGTATTATGTACTCATTACACTGTGTTAGCATAAGTAGAAAAGAGGTAGGATATTGTTTAAAATATTTAACATCAGGGGAAGGGTCTTTAAAAGATATGTTTACCTAATTTAGGAAGCACAAACTCAACTCCAAGCCTAGTAAGTACAATTTTAACAAGTTTTTTATACAACAGTGTTCCGAACTTGACTTAAATATTAAGGGATAAGAAAGCCTCGTCTATACCAGTCGATGAAATAGCTCCAATTTTCCAATATTATGTTCATTCGTTCAGCAGTTATTAAGTTTTTAGTGATACTGGTAAATAACGCTAGGTTGCGGTACGCTGTAATTTGGTATTCCAAAACTTGATATCTTACCCTCAATAACTAAATCTTAGCATCACCTTGTTCATCGAAATCTGGCCATCCGTTCAGTCTCTACGAGGAACCAAGAACCAACACACAAACAAACATACATACAAACGTACAGATCAAAAACATTACTCTCCTTCGCCAGTCGGGTAAAAATGCCTCCTTAAAGCGATTCAGTAATAAAAGACACTTTGATTAAGTGATAGGCCCCTTGCGTATCTCGTCAGTTAGAACCGAAGCCGTCACTTAGCTCGCGATATAAGAGTTGTTTGGACATTCCATTCCCGAGGCGTTTGTGAATATTCATGTTCCTCGGCAAACTTCGGGGAACTTCGCGAAACTTTTTATACCTACTCGTTTTGTTGTATCATTCGCAGCCGCAGTCGACTGAAATATTTATTTTGAAGTGCAAGTTTTCACCTTATTTATAACTATTGCAGTAGTTTTGTCCGCGACCCGGTTCGCGTAGACTTCGCTTATCACTATTCCCTGGAACGGTAAATTTTCGAGATGAATTTACTCCTCATTCTATCTTTGTGCACAAGTTTACATCGGGTTGTTATTGCGTTTTGACGAGAAAAAGGGAGAAAAAGACATCAGTTTTGTCTTTAATATAAACCTCTATTTGTTTCTTAGAGTAAATACTAAAATACATCTATGAAAAACACATTAATTGAGGCAGAAAGGTAATATAAAACAAAACAATAATCGTAAACGTCTAAAATGTATGCGTTCATTTAGATATCTGATTAAATTTCAAAATCAAGGCAGATATAACAGTGTTTTCATTTGCATCACACAGAGCAGCTACGCTACACTACGTGTTATCTCGAATGTTAGTCATTTAGCCAGACAATTAGCACTCCGCGCACCCAGACTACACCCTCCGGGCACTGAGCACGTATTATTCTCTCGTAAACTCAAATTTGTGGCCAAAGGTCTCGTTGAACGTCATATTAAAACAAACGATTCCTTAAAATGTTTGAGTAGCATCGGAAATCCCTAATTTTTTTCAAATTTAGGATTTCGAATAATATAATTTAAAAAGGATTTCACAGTGACTTCAACCGTGTTCGGGTATAATTTGATTAGCGTAACTTTCCTAATTTTTTTTTGTGCCATCTTTTTATCGCGGTGAAAAATATCTTTTTTTTTTAAGAGACTGATTCAGGAATTACGCTATTGTTATGTACACGTTACAGAGTAGATAATATTGAGGGAAAAAGCTGGTTAAACGTTTAATATTCCGTAAACTGTTCCGTGATACCTGGTGGGCTTTGTTTTTAATCTTGACGTATTTATCGTCCATTTATACCGCTTTTCGTGTTACTTAGCACTCACTTTTAATTGCTAACGCTGTTCTATTTTAATTATATGTTGTACTTTATAATTCAACTTAATATTCTGCTAAGTATGGGTTTGGGATTGATAAGAAAATGAACAGTGGAAATCGTTTGTATCTGCGTCTGCTAAAAGTAGTCTAACTTTACTAACTCGAAATACCTCGTTTTACAAAGTTAAAGTTAACCAACATTGCATAACTTTAGATTCATACATAACATTATACTTAAGTTAAAGTATTTCCCGTTTCTTTATATTTGTGAAACAAATCCCACGAGTTTCACGATCCTTTTCTTATTCTTAACACCCCGTGTTTGCAGCACTTTAAAAATAATCTTCCAAAACGTAGGTAAACCGTAAATCCTAATAAATTGCCTAGATGTGGTAACGAGTTGCCGGTGCAGTCTCTGCGGATATGTATTTTATTAGATTTACTGAAGCGTTTGTCTGCTCTAAGGATTATTTACGATCAGTATGTATGTAGTTGTAGGAGATCCGAATAGGAGACGATTTGCACCGGGCTGTTTATTCGATAAAAAGTATTTTATACCAAATTTAATAATGCTAAGTAACATACGGTGAATAGGTAGGCTGAAAAATTTTAGTCCAGTATATAATTAATTAAAAATTTAGAAATTGACTTTGTTTTAAAAAAAATGCAATAGCTTGTTTAATAGACAAATTACATACCAATCGAAAGTATGAAGCCTATAGAATATGCAAACGTTAGGTTGACTATTTTTATCCCGTCAAACTATTGGGTAGGCAGGTATAAACAGGTAAGTCGGTACTAATAATTTGCACCAAACCTAACGTTTGTATATCCTATGGACTTCATACTTTCGATTAGTATGTAATTCGTCTATTAAACAAACATTTGCAATTTCAAAAAATAGTTTTTTTTGTTTTTTAATGATGCATGTAAGTACTGGACTGAAATTTTCCAGCCTACCTATTCGCCACATATTATTTAGCGTATTAAATTTGATATAAAATTCTTTTCATCGAATAAACAGCCAGGTGCAAATCGTCTCCTATTCGGATGTTAGACCATAGTAACTACCTGAACATTTAAAAGGAAAAACTTTTTACAAATTAGTATTGATTTGTTGATTCTTCTTCTCAGCTGTGGTCTCCTCTTGGAAAGCGCTAGTAGATTATTTTTTTGATTTGTAAAAGTGCCCGTGCGGCCTACTTACTCTTGGATCATCTTGTATCTTTTTGAATTCATACAAATATGTCAATTAAGACAAGAAAAAGTATAGAATTCCCCTGCTTATAAATCTTAAAGCAATGCCAGGACTTCATAGAAGCATTGGCCTAAGAAAAAATTGTGACGGATAATTATATAATTGGGTTTATTTGATGTAGAAAAATATTTAAAAGAACTTGTCTTATTTTACTTTACATTACATACATTACTCGCAAGTTTTTTTATTTATAAAGTATAGTATCTTATCAGTATCTTAATAGATGGATCTATTTTTTCGTATAAGTTCCCTAAATGTGTAAGTAATAAAATACTGAATTTAAATGTCATACAAAACAGGTGATATTAACTTCCTTCGTATCCGCGAGTTTTTTTTAAAGTGTTTTAAACCAAGATCTGGCGTTGTCCTTTGTAAATTGTTCGGATAGTAAAAAAGGTTATGCATGTGTGTCTATCTGATTTTCTAAAAACTTAAAATGTCAATCAAAATTACTCACACGAAAATAATATTAAAGCGTATTATCACAATGCCCAAATGTCAAAAAATATTGTTCTTAATCTACGTAACTGTGATGTCTCCTATTGTAAAATCACTTTAAAACAATAATCAGACAGCATAAACTTTGACTTTGTGTTTTGGGCAAGATTCCAAGAATGAGTCTATTTAAAAGCCTATCCATTTATTGCAGTAAAGCACCGTTACTAACGAAAGGCATCTTAGGCATCTAACATAAACATAGAGCATCAGAGGTCGTATTAAGTATTGTCAATATCTGTTAAATTTCCAAGAGTAAAAATGACAGAGCTATTACAGTCATACAGCTGTGTCCCTTTCACTGCTTGAAACTAGGCAGGTTTTAAAGTTTATAATACAACCTGAATGCTTAAAATCTGAGAGTTGATTTGGTTGCACTGCACTGCTGCAGTCGGTTGGACCGCCGCCGGCTTCCGTCAGTCGCCATCAGGTGATAGCTGCAATTACTCAAGGCAAATGCCTTCCGTCCTAGCTTGACCCGAGCTTGGCTTTTACGGACTGCAACTAGTTAACGTCTCACGTACATACTACGAAGTGTTAGTATACGACGAGGGATTAATTATCAAAAGGAATGGCTGAAGTGAACATCTTTACTATCCGTTTGGTGATTTGCGATATTGAATTATTTAGATCATGGTATGGATCTATTACAGAAGAACAATATCTTTAGCACATTGTTTGCTATCTACCCTTTTGAAATTTAACAACATCTGTGAGAATTTAGCGGCTAATGAAGGCAAAACCACAGACAATAATTACTTAGTTTTACATAAAACGTTAGCACAATCGGTATTTGACTGCAGTCACCGCGACGGGGGGCAAGATTTAAAGCGAGCTCGGTGGGACTAACGCGTCTACCTATAGGATAATTAGTATCGCTACCTCGCGGCGTCTCATTTATCGTGCTCCGCAGGGAGGTGGGTCAGCCAGCAGTAAATCTACCAACCTGAGAGCTCTTGTCTTTGTAAACTTGAAAATCTAATTACATTTACAGCTCCGCTTTAGTTCGCTTTTCCTGCTAAATTTGCATTCTCCCTTGATTTTTGTCCGCTTTTTCTCAAGATAAGATTTCTTTCTTAGTTGTTTTAAAATTGCCTTATTAAACGTGTTTTAAAGTAATTAAAAGTTTGATTTCACTGGTTTCTTATACCTAATCGGCACGACACGCTTTGGGCGGGTGCGTGGCGGAGTGTTTGCCGACGCCGAGCCGGCGGGTTATCTGCTTGAGCAGGTTCAATAAAGAGCGTCTCTATGTTGTAAAGGCGTTCCAAATGCTTATTTGCATTCAAGAAGGCTCCCCGAACGGGCCAGCAAGTGTACGGGAACGGCTATGAAACGTAGGTACCCGGTTCGGAACGCTAGACGGAGAGCTCCCTTGATAGTGATTAGACGATGCTAATACCATTTACTTTCCAACTTCCCTGACTCACCGACCGTTACGTGAACACCCGCTATTTATTTTAGTGTGCTTCCCAAATCATCTTAAACGGTCGATTTAACGGCCGATTCTTTTGAATAATATTGTAATAGGCTTTCCTTTAATATTGCTCTTCAAAGCGTTTAGTCCAATTGCTGAGCACGCAGCAGTACTGGTAAATAAGTCGAGTACATTTGATGCATTATTTATTTCTAGACTATTTGTCCATTATCGACGTTACCAAGTAGCTGTATCTGTTTCAAATTACTACTCTTAAAACCATAAATTCTGCGTTAGGACTCGAGCCAAAAATCACTACACCGGGCAAAGGAGGTTATCCTTTCACTGAAGCATAAAAACACGTTAAGCCCGCATGTTCGCCCGGCATACCAGCGATTATAGCGCGTCAGCACAAGCCGACCATGAATGCATGTGGAGGTATTTGCGCGCTAAAACCTGAATTTCGCTGGAAAAAATAAAGGTATAATTTGATGTTCGCTACGCTAGCGTGTAGTGGTCCTCACCGGGGCTTCGGCCACGTTAAAACTGCAACCGTAAAACTTCAGCCAGCGGAGTTGGTCTGCCGACCGCGCGGCGAAACTTCCACTGCATTACCAGAAGTAAACCTGCAGTTAAGTGTTTACTTCGCACATTCCAAGGCATTCTGTATGCAACTTGAACCATAAAAACGGCCTGACTTCTACTTGCTTGTTTGGATAGCTAAGTACGTTGCAAATGTTTGTCATTAGCTGTGACAGAGAGCGTTGGTTATGTGTTAATAGGTCATCTGAGAGTTAGTTTGCAGTGGCACGACGATTTAACTTTTGGCGAACAAAAGTTCTACCTGCTCTAATTAAAACGAAACAGATAGCGTTGTTATGCTATTTGGACGTGAAAAAGTTAAGTACACTTTACGATAAATACAAATGTAATTATTTTAGGATTCACAATAGGGTATCAGGGGACAATCTTACATAAAATGTCTTAATGTCGGTACTTTCCCATTTTTATTTTCTAAGTTAGTCATTATAAGTCCTCTTACAGAATACTGGCGCTGCGGGTCTCTGTTATTTTATGCCACTTGATCCTTTTCCATTATTTTAGTTTTTCTTAACTTTATTTTTTAAGGAAGAAAAATGTTTTTATTGATCTTACAATACGAGTAAGTAAAGTTGATAGTATTTTCTATTTTATTTCTACAAGACAAGTAAAAGGACACACGTAAAAGTCACAGTAAACTTGGGGGCTAATCGCGTCATCCAAGCGTTTATGATAATTTGCGTTAAAAGATTTAAAAAAACATTGCATTATCGTCACATTAGTGCTATTTTTGGCAATTTTTTATTGACAATGGTATTTTCAATAAAAATCATAAAGTACAGTTAAGCTCAAGTAACGTAAAGCAAACCACAGATTCTCAATTTAATTTAAGTAAATTGCAACACACATTTTAATGTCATTTTTATCACTTTACTGACACAAATCCATGGCCAACTATGAATGAAGGTCGGAATGCCTGACGTGACTGTAAAAAGCTTCATTGCTGCGGCAATTCTCGGCAAATAGTGTCACAAATAAACGTACAAAGTCGCACGTGTAGTCTATTGTGCAACTTTGACAGTAATTCTTGCCACAAAACCCTCACTGTTTGTTTTACTGGGGGATGCTGCTGAATTTTGTAGATTGCTCCTATTATGGAGATGAAAAAGGAGTACATCGGGAGAAAGAAATATAGGCATTGAAATAAATGGGGCGTTCAAAAAATATACAAGAAATAAAAAATACACAACGATCTTGTTAGCATTTACCAATTTGTTTATTGTTTTATTGTATAAATTTAATGTAATGTAAGTAGAAATACTTTATTTTTACTCATTTTTGGGTAGATGAGAGGGTTGGGCTGGCAACACTGGAAGGCCCGGCGGTTGGATGGGCAGAATGGAGAAAAATGTCAGGAGTGGTACATAAAGGTGGTATAAAAATTAATCAAAAACTAATCATACGTCATGGTAAAGAAGTAATTATAGTTAATACTTGTACATTGACTAGTTTTATTGTGATATGTTAATAATCTCGAGAGGGTTTAAGTTTCTTTTTAAATCGGTTTCGCATGCAATTCAATATTTAAGGAGGGCTCTCATACCACAAATGTGATTTTTTATACATAATGGTACGGAACCTTCGTGCACGAGTCCGGCTCGCACTTGGCCGGTTTTGTTAGGGTATTTTGCCATTTACTTGACTTAGTAAACATCCGTTTTACTATGAAATGTTTCTACCCCGAATATCATTTGTAAAATCTTGCTGCCGAAGTAATTATTTTGCAGCTCGACTGTTTATTTGGCAGACAAATGATAAAAAAGCAGATTTATATTGGTTAAAATTACGGGAAGTAATTAAATGGTCAGCCGTTATTAAAATTGATTTGCAAAAAAAAAGCAATTTACTCATTTGGGCAGCATACAAAGATTTGGCAGGCAATAAATAAAAATCGGGCTACAACTCTTATTCAGCAAACAATTTACAAACGGTTAATATTTTAACCAATATCAATCTGCTTGTTTTATCATTTGTCTGCCTAATAAACAGTCGAGCTGCAAAATAAATACTTGGGCAGCAAGATTTTACAATTGGTCAGCAGAGAAAACATGTCTGTAAGCAGTTTAATTGAGAGGTGTGCATATTAAAATAATGGTTATCTATATAAATAAGTGGATTGCGTTTAGTTTGAAAAATCAAAAGTGTTCGTTATTAGGGGGCGGGGCGAAATCAGACCACGTGACGCGAGCACCCAAGCGTTGGTATTTTTGAGGCTAGTAGTAATTACAATTTAAGTTTTGTCACACAAATTTAGAAATCACAATCACACCCTAGATTAACCAAGATATGTATCATAAATATGAGGTAGGTTAGGTTAGGTTCGTTTTTCTGTCAGGCCCGGCGGGCCAGAACAACCCAGAAATAGGACCTCCGCGTAAGAGTAATTTAGAGCAGTGCAGTATATCATGAATTGCAGACAGATTTATGAATGTTTGCTAACCATAAGTTGCTTACCAACTAACTATTTTGGCTGTTCACAAAAATAAGAATATTTTGCTGATCGAATAAATGATACCCTTTATTACTTCCCGGAATATAGTACCTACCTTTTTACTTATTGAACTTTTAATTCACTTTAAAGTTGTTCAGTTGCCGGGCAGCGCACATAATACACTAGTTACTGAACAAAGAAACATACATTTTGCAATTATACTGCTAATTATTCTGCTACGAAGAATTTCTAAATATAGTAGTAGGTAAGCATTGATTTATCTAAATTCAAACACTAACGGGAAATAATGGGAAGAATACCAGGAAACACGAACAACGACACGGAAGTCAAGAGCAACCCTTAGTTATGACATACGACTGACCGAACCGCAAACACATTGTTACGAAGAATTTTATTTAATCAAATAAATGCCTGTAATCAATTAAGCGGTTTCATTCCAATAAAGTATTCACAATTCATCAATCAAATCAATGGACTCAACCAATTAGCAGTTAACGATCTTTATCTCACTTCATAACGGAAGCTTGAGATCGGAAATACTAAAAAGGGGTGGCAAAGGCTTAGTAATTCACTCCCTGATCATCGCTCAGTTGGCTTGGCACTCTTGCCAGTGATTACAGCAATTATTCAGGTCGCCGCCTCCCCTAGCGCCGCAGGTAGCAGATCACCAAACGCAGATGTTCAGATGTTTCGTGCTCCGAAGCCGAGGGGCTACTGATTTATGGTTGTTGCTTTTTAATGGTCAATATGTTTACACGACTTTCGATATTAGTGTCTAGGGTATAACACAAGCTATTGTAATGAGATGTATGCTAGGCGGTGATTTTACGTGCAAAATGCATACACACACTGATATACTGAAGTGAACAAGTAAGTATTTGTGTGATGAGTGTCTATATAACAGTCGAGTTCATAAATATGTGTAGGTACATTTGTTTATTTAATATCATGGTTAAACTGCCATACAGGAATTGTCACAGCGATTAACATGACAAGGTACTAAAGTGTATACATATTTATGAACTCGACTGTACGTGTAAGTAGTATAAGTGTTTATTCGTTATCACTTATCGTCATTCATTTTTACTAGCGAGCCGCCCTCGCTTAGCTTCGGTTTATGCAAGTTTTCTGTAACACTCGTACATAAACCAGAATTTATTAAACACAAAACCCTTCCATGAAAAAATATCTAACTATAGTGAAAATTGCATAAAAATCCGTTCAGTTGTTTATGAGATCATTGCGAACATGCAGACAGACAGACGCGGTGGGGGAATTTGTTTTATAATTATGTAGTTATAATTATATTCATACTTATATCCATCCATTATTTTCTAAAGTGTTGTAGGTAAGAAAACGATCATATATTAACTTAGAGCATGAAGGACATAAAGTCATAGTAGATGATATAATAATCAAATGGTTCTCGTAACTTTTCGATTGCACAATCGGAATAGAGAATAATGCGTTAATAGTGTTACAGGTGATCAAGGTTTAGGTTTAAAGTGGTATTAGTGGTAATTAAATCCTGCATCTCACGAGTACGAGTAAATCAATTCAATTTCGACTTTAACAATAAACGTGGCAATAGGAGCCCTTGCACGTTCTTGAAATATGAATCCATTTCCAGTAATATCAGACACGATCTATTTATTCCTTACTTTTAAGTAAAACTCAGTTTATTTATTGGCAAATTTTTGTGTCATATTTTTACCCTACATAATACATCGTAGATATGGGTTGTTTATATTTTAATAAAAATGATGGAAAGGAGGTCATGTTGGTAATCAAACGATAGTCCTATTTTTCCCCAAAAATCATATCCATGGAAACGTTAGGTAATATTTAATATTGGTTACACAAGGCCGTTTCCTTAAAAGTTGTAATAGGTTTACTTTTGATCTAGTGGCCTCACTTCCTCAAGGCTGTACCAAACCGCCGCGATATTAATAATCGAAAGAATACCCCATTCTCCAATAACGCTTTCAAAGTGAGACTCTAACAAAAACCCCACGAAAAAATGGCTGGTACTAAGTTTGTGTCTCATCAACAAAATGCTTTTTCAGGCGAATACAAAAGGGAAACGAATACCAATCCATAAAGTGTAATAGCGATTTCCGACAAAGTGAACAACGTAACGAAGGCAACAAAGTTTGCGGAGCGGGAAACAAAGCAGGCCACCTCCGCGGTAACAAATGTGCCCCGGATATAATACTTAACTTTTCTTTATGCTCCTACAATGTAGGATCCATTAAAAATTACGTAGTACATTGAAACACCCTTAATCTTAATTAAGCTGTACGTGGTTTTATGAATGGGAAGTGGAGACAGTGGAAGGTCCGACCTCAAACATGCGGTGCTCCATGCACAGAATGGAGAGCACCTTTCAGCGTTCTCATTTCTTGCTTCTACATTGGTACTGTAAATTTTCTACTGAGGATTGTGTTCGAAGTAATGCAGTTGACACCTACGCGTATTTACCTCCAAAAATCAGTTTTCTTTGGTTAGGGCCGTAAAGTAATATGTTAAATACGAGTATACAAGGTGACCGGTAAGTAGTACGACAAATTAAAATAAATAATAGGGCATCACCAGAGCCACCAAAAACACCCCCATATGTTCAGCGATTTTTAGTATTTTCAGAGATATTGATCATTTTAATCGGATTTTTTGTAATTTTTCCTTGTGTCCATGGTACGAAAAACCCTTAAGCTCATGTATTATTTCAATGTTTTCTCAGTCTTTTCTTTCATTGTTGGAATCATCATGAACTTAAGACATTTTTAAAGCTACATCTCAGTTTTTTTTTTCATGTCAACTTTTTGTGTAATCACACAAAGTTGTTTTTTCCATACTAGATGAAAAACAAACATGGTGTTCTCTTAGTATGGAGAAAGTAACTTTTTGTAATTACACAAAAATTTGTCATGAAAAAAAACTGGGATGTACCTTTAAAAACATCCTAAGTTCAAAATGATTCTAACAATGAAAGAAAATACTGAAAAAACATGGAAATAATAGGTGAGCTTAAGGGTTTTTCGTACAATGGACACAAGGAAAGGAAAATTACAAAAAATCCGATTAAAATGATCAATATCTCTGAAAGTACTAAAAATTGCTGAACATTCATGGGGGTGTTTTTGGTAGCCCTGGTGATGCCCTATTATTTATTTTAATTGGTCGTACTACTTACAGGACACCCTGTATAAGTCGAAGAAACGTTTCTATTATCGCGATTATCCTGTTCATTTCATAATGATAGATAGATAGATAGATAAAACATTTATTCGATGTTTCAATCACACACATACTATTGTCTTAATTAGTGGAAAAGAACAATATCAAACTAACTTACAAACTAAGTACAATCTCAATCGTAGGTATGTGTGCGTCGCAGCAGTACAAAAAGGTCATGGCTTAGCCTATAGCATATTGTTCTAGTGAGCAGAACACTGGTATTCTGCCACAACCCCGGGATACGACATAATGCATGCGGAAAGAAAAATAATTAAACAAAAATGAACCGTATTTTTTTAAATTACTTTCGTGGTGGGATTTTATCTTGTATATAATTTTATCTTTCATCGCCAAAAGGAGTGCGTAATAATATTATTTTACAAATAAACATGCAGTAAGGATATCTAAGTATGATCAGTAATCTGTATGTTTTATTGTACTTTAGCACCTAATTAACATTTGTTTTCAGTTTAAGATAATTGCAATTCAATTTGTAAATTTACACAAAATGAATTGCAAGATCTTGAGCTTTTAACAAAATCACTCCTATTCCATTTTAATTCAGACCTCCTTACATATATTTTATATTGAAATCATTTTGTTGATGATATAGCGGCACTAATTTATTCAGAAAGTAAAGAAAGCAACTAAAAATGTAATACAACAAAATAATATGTCACGTGATTGAAGCAAGGTCGGCTAAATAATGTAGAATAAAGGCCCAAGTACCTAACGTTAATTCTGTCACCTGCAATCCGAAAGCTAAGGAGACAACTCCAACCTACAGTCGGCACTTTACTGTGTAAAACACAGAAATTCAATTAAAACTTGTCGTTAACTAACTCTGTACAACGTTCAACGACGAGTACGCACTCCAGCTGAACGGATCGGATGCAGTTCAGAGTGCGCTCGAAAGCAAATAACTGCGATATCAATGTCACCACCACGAGCATTAGAGTATCCCTAATTGTTGTGAAATTCGAACGATGTTATAATAACTGCACTCGCCAATAGTATCAGGTCCGTATTGTTTGAAAATCATCGCGGATTTCGGCTCTGATCATGGCCGAAGTTCTAGGCGGTAAAAACCATATTGTCTTTGGCCTGTTCTCGTATTGCCAACGTTTTCATAGCTCTTATTTACTTGACAGTAACGGCGGCCGAGTTAAAAACAATACCATAATAGATCAAAGGCGATATGGTTTTTACCAGTGACTTTGTTTTTCAGTTCTTCGAGGAAGGATCAAAAGGTAAACCAAAGCACCAAAGTGATCAGCGCGCTCGTAGCAGAGTTAGGTGCGTCTCGCTTTTATATAACCAAATTTAAAATACACGCACTAACATGGTAATAATGCTCTGACGGAACAACTTGGAGTTGTCGGTTAATATTTCGTAAACTGATGACTTATTTATTAAATAATTTTACCATTTTCTTCTTTGATGCAAAATTTGATTCACAATCTTAAATTTTCCCATTTATAACTAGGTCAAATAGGTAGTAAGGTTAGTTTAAGGTTAAATTAGTTTACAGCAGGCCCGAAAGACCAAAGCACCCAGAAATAAAAATCGAATCGAAAGTATTAAATTGATTTCTGTAATGGGAAATAAACAATGCAACAGGAAAGAACACAGTGAAAAAACACGACTGTGAAAACTTATTCCAGGTAAAATGCAAATGGAAATTTTGCTATTGAAATAACTATTACTAGATAATGATAATGATGTAAGAAATATTTTGTGACCATAAGAAAACTAAAACGTTTTAAGTTTTTCTCCACCACTAACCGAAGTCACTATCAGTGGCAAAGTGTGTGCTCTATAGTTTCTCTATCTTCCTAACTTCCGTATGAATGATGGAGAAAACGTAACCTAAGCGTTTTGGAATAAAATTTACGTGCACAGTATTCACTCGCCCGTCGATACGTTGTAATTCAATTGCCTAAACATATCTACGTTGGCTTATGACAATGTTTTATTCGTAATGGGATAAAATGACGCAAAATTGATAGTAAACCAACATGTTTGGCGTGGGGAGGGTAAAAGCCAAAACAGATATAAAATTTGTACAAGAAACGGCAAAATGGTTCCGTTTCTTGCTGTACATTTCATCATAAATTTAATCAAGAAATAAATGAAGATACACAAATTTCTCAAAATTGTGTACAACTAATAACGTTAATAGATGTTGAATTATTTTTAAAAATTATTTGCTTTTACATAATTATAGAGACGCGTATTATTTAAGAGATATTTAATCCTATCTTACCTTACTAATATTATAAATCTTACTAATTTCGTAAGTCAATCGCGCCAGACCAGCAAAACAGATTTGGATGAAGTCTGGAAAATCTAATTTTTAACGATAAGCGCTGACGGAGTCGCGCGCAAAAGCAGTATAAATAATATATATGTAAGCTCCTCCTCATCTTTGGGTAAAGGGAGCGTCACGATGGTTGAACTTAGGTTTAGGCGAGGATAGTCGGGCAAGGAGAACCAAACGGCTTTTCTGGATGTTTCACAATGTCTCGTTTAATTATCAAAATACAGTCAGTTAATAAGAAATCCGCCTGACGACGTTCCAGGGGCACAGGGTGCCAAGGTCAGATTCAAAACTATCACGCTCGCGGCGTACCATGTTTCACGACCCAGTTTTACCAGCGAAGTCTAGAACAACAGTGTCAAACATGGCGACGCACGTCCGGGATCCTACTCCCAACACCACAGTAGTGCTAATGGATACTCCGTTCCTTTCACTCGCCCATCGTACTGAAGGTGAAGGAAAGTGACGGAGCAAGCGTAACGTTCGAACTATGAAAGTAGAGGCCCAGTGCCCGAGTTACGTCAGAGTGAGCAGGACCATAACATAACTAAACAGTATGTCCACTCGCTCTCAAACCACACGCGCCGTCATATATAAATAAATTATTGTTTTAAATATCCTTTCTATTTCCGCGCAAAAACTTAGAGATTGGTACTTTGTTTAAAATCGACTAATAATAAGTATAATATTTAATCTAGTTTGGAACCCAATGATTACGTCTTAAAACAATAAAATATTTTTATTTCAATTTCGTAAAGTTACTTTACTTTCCAGATTACCTGGAAAGTAGAGTGTTTTTTAGGTTTATAAAAAAACACAATGAAGACCGCTTTCTAGAACGCGATTACACTAAAATAAAATAAAAACGCCCCAATTCTCTGAATTGTACAATAATAGTGAAAGCAATATTTTCATCAAGCCCCATGACCAAATTAGACCGCTATTAGGCGGCAGTTCCAGCGAGGCTATATCCGGGCGCGAACAGGTGAACCCGCGGGAATCGCTATTTCGCTCACGTTCGACATCCGATAAAAGTTTCCGCCACAATCACCTAAGAGCTCAGCTGTCAGGGAATAACCGTATATCGGTTTTGTTTCCCACTGCATCCCCGGGCGCCCAGATACGTACATTACAGCAAAATTTCATTTCATGTTCTTACAGCATTTCGCGAGTGATTCGCCACTCGCAGTTGTATTCCATTCCTGCGTCGCTTATTGAGTAGCTACAAACAACATTAAACATCTAAGAAACCCCCTTTGCTTAACAGTATCATGGATAATGAAATAAAATTACCACAGAAATTTTACTTTGAAAGAAGAGCAAATATGTTTAATTAAAATTATGAGAACTTACAACTGCACCCTTATCTATCTCCCTCCTTTGATAACCTCTTTCAAGAAGGCTGGGTCATTTAGCTAATGAGCGCGCTCCCCGAGTAAATAACTCGAACAAAGTCCGCGTCACTACGATTCGAGCAACATTATTTTCTACCTCTGATTCAGAACCTCAGAAAAGCGGAAACTTTTTCAAAAAACCTTCAAAATTATTCCTTTGCTACGCTGCTTACAAATCTTCCGAAGTTTTGAAATATGCTTTAACTTTAGTCATGTTGTATTTTTAGTGTTGATAAGGTAAATGTGTTTATGTTTATAAAAGTAGTACTAGTACTGTGCATAATACACCTATTTGTGCAATAAGTAGTTTAAATTGAGAAACTTATACTGTATAATTAAACAAAAAAATCATAAAACTCCTCAGCATTACGTAATTTGCTGAAATCACTCAAATGGCTGACATCATTTAGTCTATTTGCGACACGCGTCTTATGAATATCAAAACATACTCGATTTTTTTCACATAATTGCACCTCATCTACTTTTCCAATATTTGCCTACTTATATTTTCATCTTAGTTCGAACTTAATATATTCCATAATGACGACATGTTGAAGCGTTGAAAAGTGCGCTTAAAATTTGCAGTAGAGGTGCGGAGTATTTCAGCATTCCGATCACGTTTGCGCCCTGAGATAAGTTTCAGCCACAATTACCTGAGCGTTCAACCGTCAGGAAATATATTGGTGCCTTCTGCAACCTCGCCGCCGCCGCACCCGGAACAAATCAACTATCTAAATCTGATCGGTACAACCGAATAAAAATGGCAATATGTATGTATCGACTATCTACAATCTGATCACTGCAACCAAATAAAAATGTGGAAAACATGAATAATGAATCGCCACCAACCCAATTTATTTTAAAAAGCACTGATAATATTCCTCGTCACGGCACCTAGTCAATGACGTTAGATCTTCCGATCTTTTCACAAAACTCATCTTTCGTTTGATAAATAAACAGATCTGGAAACAAAACATTTGCATGATTAATGGTTATTTATTTTTTAGCGAACACCGAAAGTTCTTTATCGCGAACTTTGTGATTATTGTTGAAGTACATAATGAAATCAAAGGACAACTTTTAAAAGGTCTCTAATGGACAAAAGGCCATCGATCAATATGACAAAGAAAGTTTTTCTCAATACAAAAATCGATGGGCCTGGATTTTGATGGTTGTCATTTTTGTATAGGGCTTTTGTGTACGTGGATTGATGTTTCCGTCGCGGGCATTTGAAATGGTATTGTTTAATTTGCATAATGTTGAGAGCGTTCTATTTAAGGGTTATGTAAAGTAAATCAAAGGGCGTCCTAGTACCGTACCGGAATGTGAGTAAAGTCAGAAAGGGCTGTTTCGGGCGGCCGCAATATCGGGCCCCTCGGTATCGGGATGGAA
Organism: Acleris literana; assembly: GCA_946894065.1. Taxonomy (NCBI): domain Eukaryota; kingdom Metazoa; phylum Arthropoda; class Insecta; order Lepidoptera; family Tortricidae; genus Acleris; species Acleris literana. The sequence goes on from OX335669.1 coordinate 16,615,935, forward strand.
TACTTCGGGCGGCATTCATTCGATCGCAATCTCTATGCTAACAGCTTGCGATTCTGATCTTCGTTTAGCGGAATGACCGCAGTCACCCCGGTTGGTGTGACGCTTATTCCTTACACGTTCACTCCCCAGAAGTTTTTATGGACACGCCGAACACTTGCCGCTCCATTTTGGTTTTCTTTTTAGGTGATAATATTAAATCGGTCCAATTTAGGAGGGCTAACGAAACCGCCTTACTACTACTAAATGACTTAATAACGTTAACTAGAAAAAGTTTCCTTTAAAGGTATATCTCTAATTATATGCGAATAAATGAGGAAATTTTAAACCCTGTTTGTAAAGTACACCCGTAGGTATACAGCAGTGAAAAAATATGACTACATTTTTGAGCTTAACTTGATTCTAAATTGGGTTAAATTTCGTTAAAATATTGAATTTATTTTCTCACAAAAATGCGATTATTTTCTTATATTTACCATGCAGTTAAATTGACATTTTAGCATTATTTAGAGTAAAAAAAACAAACTGTAACCATATAAAACTGCAGAACTATAAAAGGCAGTTAAAATTATTTTTTCATTTATCAGACATTAAGTAGATAAATATTGCAAACATTAAGTGGATAAAACTGATTATGATTGGTTATAAGCTTAAAATATTGAAAACCAATAAAGTTTAAGAAACCAACTAAATGTTTACTTTTCAATTTTCCATGTGCTTAATACCCAAAAACCTCAAAAAGGGATTTTTATTTCATTTTATAGGTAATAATAGTTACCGGAAACCTAAAATGCAAATTTTGACAATTAGGTTACGCTCCCATCCCAGCACTGGAAGCTTTTCGAACAAAAATATTGGAACTACTCCGAACCGTCGGCTAACTCAATAGCATTGACAAAACGGGCGCCGCACAAAGCACATAAGTATTTATATGCAGATTGTGGAGCGCATCGAGACCGGGTCAGTCCACGCAACTACAAGACTGAGAAAATCCCCTATTCAAAACATGATTTTAAAGCCCTATCTTCTCGTTCAATTCTTTACAATACCGCATGGACAATCAGAGTAGATCAGGATAAATATTGCAAGATATCATTTCAAACTCATATCACAATTTACACGACTTTCAATAGTAGGTATACCCTCTTTTCTTCTATACGCTGTTTTTTTAACAATTAAGTACTGCCCATAGCAATTACTACGTTATGCTCATTGGTTTTTTGCATAGAACTTGTATGGCGTATTACTTTATACTTAGTTAAAGAGTGTATGGAATAAACAGTTTTTTTTGCTCAACTATGCATGATATTTTTATTTTATATTCATTATTTTTTATAATGCTAGGTTAACTATTATGCCATAAGAAGCAATAATCATTTAAAAAATTACTGACTGTTGAGTTTCTTGCGGCGTTTCTTCTCAGCAGCGGTCTCCTCTTCGGAAGCGATGGTAGATATTTGACGTGTAAAAGTGCCCGTGCAGCCTTACTGACAAAACATATTATATATTTTATTTTATCTTTACATGGAAATGTAATGATATGTAAACTAGGCGGTGATTTCACGTACCAAGTCCATACACATATAATGACGATGTTTAAGCTAGTTCGCAGTGAATATGCCTACTAAGATAGCTAGTCCCGGTCGATTCCCGGAGTCGGCAAATATTTTTGTCATAAGCGCAAGTATGACTATGTCTTTATCTAATACCTAACTATTTTACAAGCTTAGTTTTGAAATAGGTCAATTTGTGTAAGATATACTAATAATATTTATTTAAAGTTTTAGTAATCCTTACAACCTAAGTCTACAACAAAGTCTTTGAAACGTGCTCCAAAAGTGCAGGAAACGACTTATATATCGGTCTAATATTTTACTTCTACAGATATAATTCTTGAGACAAAAAGAATGAGGGGTCAAAAGCAGATGGTCCGCTTTTATAAAATTGTTGGAGGGTTGTGAAATATGACACACAGTTATTTCTTCGCACACCCGGTCAAGAGTTATTGCATTCCATTACACGCTTTCTCTATCTGGAGGAAGCAGTTTTCACTAAAGAACCGCCGAACTGTCTAATCTATCGTAAAATTACTCACCGCGCTTGTGTAGAATTTACTATCTACGAGTAAAGATTGATTTCGGGCTATATTTTTACAAGTATTAAGGAAGAAATACAAAATTGAACGGTACAAAATTTCGTTTGTTTTTTTATAGCAGTTTCAAGATAGTAATTTTGCATCGTCAAAAGTACATGGTTATGAATATGCAGGGTCGTCTGAAATCTGCATAATAATCTCGGGGTCACGGGATAATCGACAGGAATGAGAAGTTGCGGCTGTACGAGACAGCATTTTCATTTCATTTTATTTATTATTCAATATAGTAAGTGTAGTTGACGACTTCTGTACCTATTATGTCGCTTTCACTCATTTGATAATTGGTATAGTGATTTAAACTTGATGTCAAATATAAGTTAAAAATAATTTTGCCACCACTCCTATTCAATTCTTCTTAAAAACAACAAAATCAAATTTAAAGATACTTAACTAGGTATGGTTTAATGTATTTTTAAAAAGCTTAATTATATACATTTCAATAATCAAAATAATAAAGTTTCGATCCACTTTTTTACTTAACGAATAAACGAGAGACAACCAGTAGAGGAAGCCGAGATTTTTAGGGCCATAAAGCACTATTTCTACCAAACGGCCCGTAACGGATCGGATCGGAAAGAATTTTATGGTCTTTCTGTCTGGATACTGAATCATATAAATATGTACTGTTTTTAAGTCTACATTGCCAAGCTGCGCACAACAGCTTGACCGCGGCCGACATGTGAACGTCACCGAAAGTATGCTGCGACACGCGTACTGCTCCGTTTGCTTGCCATCGGCCCCTTTCGCTTGTCGTCGTGTGCGATGGGAACCTTTCGGCCGTGACCGGGCGAGCCCTCTCATTCTCGAAAGTGCACTCAAACACGTGGTAGGAACGATACTATTTGACTGGGTGCGGATACGTTCGCAAGCAACCGTACGTTGCCGATCGTGTGCGTCGACATCCTTTCTACCGCGAACGGCTGTTACCGCCCGATCGTATGCGTCGATATGCTGCCGGACGCGATCGGCTATCGACGCATCCGTACGTATGGTTTCCGATCCGATGCGATGCGAGCCGTTTGGTGGAAATCATCCTTAAGTCAGTTTTTGTATGTCAAGTATTTTTTGTTAAGTATAATTGTGTTAACATATTCTCGGCTCACGCTAGGCCACGATTATTCATACCCCACGACCAAAATACAATATAATTCACCTAAAATATTTTGCCTAATGCTCTCCTTCATTCACTGGCAGCTTTCCTTAGGCAACCGAATAATATCCATAGTTCTTAAAAAAAATCTCCCCCTCACTCTAAAACCGCGCCACAACATAAATCCTGATCAAATGTACTGACAAATTTGCCAAAATATTTACAACACGCGCAATCCCCAGGGAGGCTTTGTACTGGCCAGTTCCTTTTTACCATGCCGCGTAAGACTGACAATGGGCCCAGTGGCTTGGAAGGGAGAACCTTATCTTTACTACATTGTGTCCCGTGTCACATGAAAACGCGGCGCCCGGCCCCGGATACGAACGTTTCACATAATGAATCTACGCGGGTATTAAGCGGCACTAGATTAGTTGGCCGGGAATAACCTCGTGATTGGATTGTTACTTGACTGATTAATTTTTTTTATGAGTTCGTGGTTTTTTATGTTAGTTTTTGTATTTTTACAAAAAGATAAAAGTTTTTATTTCATATCATGGGGCAGGCGAATAAGCACCCAAGCCACCTGATGGTAAGTGGGATCTGTAATCCATAGAAATATGCTTTATATAGACTACCTATCTTAAGATTGCAATCATAACACCGGAAATGCGGACTAAGGTGGATTCCACCTCTAGGCTATTAATTTTATCGGTTGTCTTAAGTGAGTCCTAGATGCTGATAATTAGCGCTGTAGGTGAGGGACACAAGGATACACATTTCGTGCTTTTCTGTGGCCATTTTTTTAGTTGGTTTACCATTTTACATTTGTCTGTTATCTATGGAGTGAAAGAAAACAAGAAAATAAGAAAGAAAGGAGGATTACTTCTTATTTTCTTGATTTTTTTCTTTCTTTTTTATAACAAAAGAGAAAGATGAAGAAAAACTAACCTCGAATTACATTAAGTGTCCGACATGTAAAACGAATTATGGAAAGAGAAAACACTGCGCGTTGAATTTTTACGAGTAAGGGGCTATTTGTTTTTACTGCGGCACCCTATAAAGTGCATTACGTAGTTTTAATAGTACCATTGATCGACTTACGCCTGGGGACCAGTTTATTATACAGCCGCTGAGCAGCCCCGAAATGTGCGATATGTCTTAATATAAGGTTTTCGACCTGGTGCGGAGCCCTATAAACGTAAAGAAGCCTTAACGTTTATTCGAAGTGCCCGCGGAAACAAATTTACGTGGCGTTCACCTCTTTTTCAAGCTAACTGTAGTTCGGTAGTCGTTAAGCTGTCAGATTAGACCAACTCGTCCTCGCTGTCATTGGAACAAGAAAAAGTGCAATTTTCTTTTATGGCATTACCTGGAAGTTTGACGTTATTGGTGACGTTACGCCGTTTCCTGTCGTCTGTATATTTACGTAGCATATTTCCTGTATTATAAATATTATAATGAATGTCGAAGTAATTTGGTTGGCTGCGTACGCTATCAGAGCGCACAAAGCCTGCTAGTAAAACTTGGTAATTAGTAATTTGAGCCCGGCTTTCTGGTGAACGCGGGCGATGAAGTGCTTTATACAGATATAATACAAGCGCATTAACGGGTCCGACCAGTCTGGTCTAAAATATGCATACTTGTTTAACTTCAGAATCGATCCAGTGGCCCTTCCTTTGTCTTCCAGGCGGATTGTGGGCGAAATAATTTGCATCACTTACAATACGAGTAGATGCTCATTTGTCCTTCATCTAAAATAGCGGGTAAAGTAATAATTTAATAAAAAGTCAAGGATGAATCATAAATATTAAGATATGTTTAACATTAAATTAAGCACCGAAATTATAATTTTAACAAATAAATTTACTCAAAACACTACTAACATTTAAGTGTATTTTTTGCAACGGCATAAATTTTCATGACATGAGTTAAAATTTTCAGCAGCGAATATGACCTTACTACTCAATGCCGACTGCAAACCGCGACAATCATTTTCACGTTGATGTTTTGAAAGTTTAAAAACCTCTCGGTACTTGGGGCTCACAAGCGTGAGCTCAGTGGATTTTTCGCTAGCTTTAATTTTTGGATCTTCCACTCGCCGGCTGAGCATAGTGCAAGCTGAAGCACGGCGCCCTGATGAGGCTAAATGGGCGCGTTCATTTAAATTAGTTTAATTATAAACGAATGTTAAACTAAAGTTATCATTTAAGGTAAGTATAAGGTTTTCCTTACTAAAAACTTACAATGTTTTATAAGGAGAACTATTTATTGTCAGTTACAATCAAAATTAAAACTAGTCGCCGAAAGTGACTTTTAGTACTGATTATAAATAAGATAAGATTTCCTGGCTCTTTTTGCTCCTAATTTGATTTTGTGTATTACTTTAGTGTGTTATTATAATATGTTTATTTCTTTACCACCAATTTCACAATCAACAGGGTTGCCTTTGTTTTTATCAGACGATTGAGTCTGATCGATAGATTGATCCTATCCAATAATTTATATAGCACGATTATGTAATGACATGAAAGAAAACAATAAGACGCTTTTTAACATTTCTCACATATTTTTAGATAGCGTAATACTTAAATGTGTCCACTTCTTCACAGCATTTACAGGTAAAAACTTCTACAAAATTCAAACTTAATAAAAATCAGCTAATCCTTTCAAAGAATGTGCATGTCCACTGCGTTGTAAAAGTTATATTTCATAAAAGAATTTTAAAACGGAACACCTACAATATTTCAGCGTTCAAATCTCAATAAATCGTCTAGGCGTGGTAACGAGCTCGCTGCGGCGTAGTCTCTGCGGATACGTATTTTATTGGATTCACTGAAACGTTTTTCAGGTCCAAAGGATTATTTACGAGCATCTGCGCTCCTGCTGCAGAAATGCAGATGGACGAACGTATCTATGGAGCACGGCTCAACTTAAAACGGACTTTGTAATTGCGAAATATGTTCTTTGGATTTGAGAAACTGTTTGCATTTGAGGTGCTTTGAAAAAGTTAGTTTTTCATATGAACAACGCAGACTCTTAATTGAGTTAAAAGATATCAAAATCTGCCAAAATCCAGTCAGTGAATGGGCTTTAGCTAGAGCTATATGAGTCAAATGAGATAACGAAAAATGAGATTGACTTCTTCATAGCGGACAAGAGGCACATATTCAGAGACGTCTCAGTGATCAACAGCTTCAATACCGGAAGTGATTACCGACTTGTCCGAGGCTCTCTGAATATTAACTTTAAGCTTGACCGTGTCCATTTGATGAAGTCTAGGCTCCGACCAAACATGCTCCAAACTATAGTGGGATCTGAAACATTCCAGTTAAATCTGGAGAATCGATTTGCTGCCGTGGAAACCACAAATGTCGTTGACATTGATCAGGCCCTCGAAAATGTGGTGGGAGTCCTCAGGGAGGAAGGTATTAAATTTTGCATGTTGCAGCGTAAGGGTAGGATGTCCAAATTTTCGACTGAAGCTCTCGAACTTATGAAGGAACGACGAGAAAACCCACTCGTAGCTCCGTCAGAACGTCGGGCTCTCAACAAGAAGATTGGCAAACTGGTGCGACACGACCTCCAATGCTTCAATACATGTTCTATTGAACGAGCGATTGAGCAAAACCGGGGGTCGAAAGTGTTTGTCCAGTCTCTTGGGAGGAGCCATCTGACGAAGTTGACCACAGCCAGTGGAGTAATCGTTACTTCTAAGTCGGGAGTTTTTTCGGAAGTTGAGGACTTCTACAGCCTTATATACGCCTTGCATGCATCTGGACTCTAGAGCCCCATTAACCCGTCACTTTACTGAGGACTTGCCAGAGATAAGCCTACACGAAATCGAGATGGCTCTTAAACAGCTAAAAAAACCGGGCAAGAGCATGTCGGACCATGCTCAGTCTAGGGTTCCGAAGCCGTTACTACAAACAAATTAGACCTCGCGACAAAACTGTTATCCCCATATATCGACATAGGTCGCGGTCAGTTTACCAACACCGCAAATAAGTTTTCGGTAGTTATAAACATTTAAACCAAGATTATGTTCACTGAACATGTCATGCGGGGACCGATTGTAGTACCGGGTGGTGCTCTTGAAGTTGTTCGAGAATATGTTTACCTGGGGCAAACTCTGCAGTTAGGGAAAAACAACTTCGAGAAAGAGGCCAACAGAAGAATACAGCTGGGTTGGGCACCATATGGGAAATTGCGTCAAGTCTGCACGTCGACTATTCCACAGAGCCTGAAGACAAAAGTCTTCATTCAGTGCGTCCTACCTGTCATGACATACGAAGCCGAAACGTGGACACTTACGATAAGGCTGGTTCACAAATTTAAAGTCGCTCAGCGAGCTATGGAGAGGGCTATGTTGGGAGTTTCTCTGAAGGATCGGATCGGAAATGAGGTGATCCGACAGAGAACTAAGGTTATCGACATAGCCTATCGAATTAGCAGCTTGAAGTGGCAGTGGTCATTTGTGCCGCAGAACCGATAATCGCTGGAGTTATCGTATTCTTGAGTGGAGACCGCGAATCGGCAAACGTAGTGTAGGACGCCCTCAGACTAGGTGAAGCGACGATCTTCGCAAGGTGGCTGGCAAGAGCTGGATGAGAGTGCCCACGAATCGTGCTCGTTGGCGTGCAATAGGAGAGGCCTATGTCCAGCAGTGGACTAATATAGGCTGATGATGATATGAGTCAAATATCCATTATAATTCGGCCTTTGGTCTGTGCAAACCGGCCTAAATCGTATCAAAATACCCGTTGTAAAAGTACACATGTGCTTTGCAAGATAGTTGACTCTTTGGATACTCTGAAACACGTCAGACCAATATTTGTATATACATATATTCAAGTAATTTGCAAGTGCATACGGCAAGCTAACACGATCATCAACACAATGTCAATACGAGAAGACCTGAAATACTCAAATCAATAAAAAGCAAAATTAAAAAATTTGAAAATACCCACGGCTGTTAAAACGTTATTGAAAAAGGATAAAATAATTAAAAACCCCCCGACTTAAAGAATTTATGTAACGAGAGATAATAAACGTAAAAAGCTTTTATAAGTAGAGTTCGTCTATCGCGGAGTCGGTCATATTAACTATAGAGTATCAGTTTTCATAGCACTTCCCTACGTACCTATTCGGTTTTCGAAGATATAGATGTGGCAATAACATATTCAACTACCTATGAACTTAATAAAAAAAGCCAAGAATATCCATCCGGGGCTGCCATTAAATGAACTAGTTTTTTTTGCAGTTTTATAGTAACATGAATAATATGAGATATTTTATTGCTATACTTATTATATAGCCCCCGACGGATATTCTTGGGTTTTTTATTAAGTTTATAGATAGTTGAATTTGTTATTGCCACATCTTCGAAAACCGAATAGGTACGTAGGGAAGTGCTATGAAAACTGATACTCTATAGATAATATGACCGACTCCGCGAGAGACGAACTCTACTTATAAAAGCTTTTTACGTTTATTATCTCTCGTTACATAAATTCTTTAAGTCGGGGGGTTTTCAATTATTTTATCCTTTTTCAATAACGTTTTAACAGTCGTGGGTTTTTTCAATTTTTTTAATTTTGCTTTTTATTTCATACTTTTTAGATAGCATTGACATATTATGGAGGTACATTGTACTACATATCGATATAGTTTGATTTAATAGGAATAATATTTAAGTATTTACAACTAAACATTGCATGGGGCTTTGTTTTAACTCAACTCGATATCATTACGGAGAATTAAAATTAATAAGTGGATATGATGTAGAAAACATTGAGCCGCAGCTCTACAATAGTCATTAAAGGTCGTCAGGATGGAAATGGTTGGGTAGACCTCCAACGAGTAGCTCTTCAAGGGAATAAAGGTTCTGGAACAAACATCCTCTAAACCCAAACGCATATACCGCCTCCGTACGTCGTGGGTAAAATAGAAAGAGTGATGACTTCACTCATATTAAGTTGGGCCGTTGCTGTCCACAAACTACAGGGCGCTACAGTCGATAGGGCGGTTATACAGGGTCTTTCTGTAAGAGTAAGTGTCTTTGTCCATTATTTAAAACTTTACTTTTTTTTGCCGCCGTTTTGTGAAAAAATTAAACGCCAGTATCTGCCATTAGCGGCCTTTACACGGCACAGTTTGGACCGCGGGAAACGCCACGCCCCATTCCACGCGCCAGTCCGAACCGTAGGTTTTTTACTATTTTACTATTACAGTTGCATTTACACGTACGGTTCGGCGCGAAGATTGGAATGGCGCGTGGCGTTTCCCGCGGTCCGAACTCTACGTGTGCAGGCCGCTATTTAATTATGGAGCGATATAAAGATCACCAACGTTTAGAAATAACAAAAGTGTATTATCAAAGCGACAGTTCGATAAGAAAAACGTTTCGTGCCATGGATCTATGGAAGGAGCATTTTAATGGACGTGTAATCAGCAGATTTGGAGACATCGAGTGGCCGCCAAGATCTTGTGATTTAACGCCATTAGATTATTTTTTGTGGGGCTATGTTAAATCATTAGTCTACGCAAACGGGCCACGCACAACTACTGCACTTAAAACGCATACATTTTTGTAACGTAATTGTAAGTTAGACATCATTTAAGTGTCTTTTAAATAGCGTTTTTATGTACATTTATTTTGGTTAATACCCCTATTTAAGGACCCTCACTAATCAACCACACACGCATTACTGAAAACCGTATCAAAATCGGACTAGTAGTTTTGGTTTTGCACAAAGAGCGCCCCTAGTGAGTAGTCACCGTAACAGCTTATCTAAGAACATGCGCCGATCAAACCCAAACCCATAACTGAAAACCGCATCAAAATCGGACTAGTCGTTTTGGAAGTAAATGGCAACATTGGTTTGCACAAAGAAATGTTTACTGCAGCGTCCCCTGGCGAGTTGTCACCGTATCACTTATCTAAGAACATGCACTAATCAATCCCGAACCTATCACTGAAAACCGCATCAAAATCGGACCAGTTGTTTTGGAGATAATTGGCAATATTGGTTTGCGCAAACAAACAAACAAACTTCCTCTCACCCCAAACGCATATACCGTATCCATACCGTCGTGGGTAAAAATGGGCATTGGATCAAAAATATCCATACATTATTTAATGTTTTGCAATGTATAACCTCAAATTAATATTGGAATATTTTTGATCCTTAAACATTTTTGATGTGTGAAGCATTGGTCCAATTGTTGAGCAGCTACAACGGAACATCCGATTTCTAAATGAATATATATAAACATAGACTGTCAAACTCACACCTTTTTAGCTTCACGTAAGAAAAGTAACTAATCAATATTTTCACAACAACTTGTTTAGGTAATGATCAAGGATCGGAAAAACGCCCGTCATTTTGAAAACATAACCCTGTTCCGTACAGGAGAGACTTCCTTCTGATGTTAATTAAAAATATTATTAGGTATTTTACATTTATTATACCATTATTTATATGTATTCAGCAACAATATTATTAATGAATAAAACCATAATGGTTATGGGAAAAAAACACTTTCGCCAATCAAAAAGAATGTCTTTTTTTTTAATTTTCGCCTGTTATTCCATAACGACGTGAATTTAGGACCTATTTATGAGTCGAAAAAGTTTGTTCACAGTTTACGCAGGACATTGGGGCAATCGTTGACATTGGTTTACTGTTTGTATGTGTGTTTGTGTTTTCTAATTATCATTTCGGTGTCATTACTATGTATTATTACCGAAACCCAAAGAGCAGAAGCTAACCTAAGAAGCTGTACATTGAGTTATGTCCCGCAGGGCCCGTATTATTGTCTTTACCGTGTTGGATAAAGCACCATAACTCTCGCACTTGCAAACTGATCAGAAAGAGACAAATGTTTTATCCACATTTACCCAATTCGATAAACACGACTATGAACCACTGGATTCTCATATGCTTTAGTGCGATATAGGGTTGCCGCAGTATCAATTTACTTAGAGAGCAAGTAGTACTCGAAGGACCGCTTCTCATTCCCATGTGGCGTTCTAAAGTGTTGAGAATAACTTGATGTTAAATAATCTTTAACGAAAGTTCAATGGAAACATGGTTTCATAAAAAATATGTACTATCTACACTAATATTATAATGAGGAAAGACTTTTATATTTGTATGTTTGTAACGAATAAACTCAAAAACTATAAGGACCAATTTCAAAAGTTATTTCACCATTAGTATGCTACAATATCCGTGAGTAACAGGCTACTTTTTATCCCGGAAAATGAACGGTTCCCGTGGGATAACAAAAATACTAATTCTACGCGGACTAAGTCGCTGGCAGAAGCTAGTAGTTTATAAAAGAGTGTCTAAAATAGATCAGGGAAAATGGAACGAAATGTTTATATCAGTGGTTTTGCGACGGTAAACGAGCAGACAGGCCACGTGATTGTAGGTGGCTTCTGAAGCCTATAGACGTGTTCAATCTGAAGACTGCAATCTTAAGACCGCAAATGCGTTGTCGATCTCGAGAACAAGATGAAATGCCTTCCTGGATTGTTATATTATAAAACTAACTAAACCTAACCTAACCTACAGGTTCTGTAGGTATATCTCTTTAAACATTTTGAATTAATATATTCAGACAAAAATGATTTTCGGACAAATGAAAATTCGGACAAACGAAACAGCGGACAAAAGTTTTTCGAAAACTTCGATAGGTTACCGAAATTAACCTTAGCCTACGTACAATATAACCGTAGGGCACGTATTAAGCTCACCTTTATCGTGGTGGATAAAGCATCCGTTACTCTTGCACTTAGATATTGGTCAAAAAGTGACAGATGTTTTATCCACGTTTATCCACATCGATAAACATTACCATAATAGGCCCGCTGGATGAGGTTAAATTATTGTCAGTTTACGCCCTTATGCCCGCCTTCCACTGCAAGCGAAGCAAGCTCCATATGGACTCGCTTTAGCTTACACTGTGGCCTGAAATGTTTCCACCGTGAGCAAATCTCTTGAAGAGACATCATTGTACGCCAAGCTGAGTCCATACGGGGCCCGCGCCGTTCGTATTAGAAGGGGGGCATTAAGCTGCCTGTCCACTGGAGTGGAGCGAAGCAGCGGAGCGGTGAGCGAGGAAAAAAACCACCAATGGGAGAGCTGCGCTGAGCGAGGCTAGGAAAAAAGTATACCTATTGGTAGGTCTTTTCCTCGCTCACCGCTCCGCTGCCTCGCTCAGCTCCAGTGGACAGGCAGCATCAAAGTCAAAATTGTACTGAGGCGCATACACATGCAGCACACGTGAGCCACGTGGATCAATTGTTCTACACGTGTGTTAATGACGTCATTTCGTTACATTCAGATAAGCACAAAGCGAATTTATAATCTAGTACCTATGGGTGTATAGCGTTCGCCGCTGTAAAATTTAGGCCTTATTTTAATATCAGGCACGACGGAGTTAGTTTTTTCTGTATTTACCAACGAAACCTAGTAAATAGAAGTCAACCGTAAGAAATGGTATGAAAAGTTTTGTTAAGTAAAAAGTTGTATACTTTAAACATTTCCAAGGCTTGCTCAGTTAAATATTTACATTTAATCATTCGGATAAGTTTATTTATTATTGAACTCGTAAAACTGGCTTTAGCATAGCATTTGAAAACTTTATGAAGAAGAATTTTTTAAAATTTGAAAAATTATAAAAAAAAAATGTTTTAAATTTGCAGATGACACCCCGTAATCAATCATGCTATAATCAAATCACTTTAATTTTTTCAACCCCCATTCTAGACCCCTTTTCAAATATTTCGAAAAATAATTTCATAATGTTTTTACTAAAAATAGATGCGGGCAAGCTCATAACTATGCCAAATTTCAAGTTGATAGCTTCTATAGTTTCAGAGTTAAACTGCTGTGACTTACAGATAAACAGACAAACAGACACCGAAGTCTCATTATAAGGGTTCCTTTCTTACCATTTTGGTAAGAAACCCTAAGAAGTAATTGGCACCCGGCGCTGGCACTGGACCTTAAGATCTACACCTCAAGCCATATAGCCAGACCTGGGCATTTATTCTACTTTTTACTCTTTCAAGTGAATAAGAGTTGCCATATTACGATATCGAAGCAAGATGGCTTAATAAAATGTATTTATTTAGTTATTTAGCAACTTAAATTTACAGTCATGCTACACATATAACGACGACACGTTGGCCTAGTTGGTAGTGAGCCTACAAAGAGCTAGCGGTCCCGGGTTCAAAGGGTTACATAGTTTAAAGTAACATAAATAACATAATTGAAGATTGATTCTTGAATCAAATATACTTACAAAATAATTAAAATGTACACTATGAACAATGTAGCCTAGGGCCTTGTGTCACCAGCAGCACTGGGTAGATCACACGGACACGGTTGCTGGGGGTGAACTAAGACTCTAAGTATCATGCGGCTATCGCCAGGAATCTCGGCTCCGACTGGGAGAACAAGTCAAGGGCAGGGTCGAAGAGCAGGGTATTTTTAAAGTGTGTCAGAGCAACAATCAATGATCAAGAAGCAATGTGTGTCGTACAGTCTGTCCTAGTCGAATGCGCAAGTAGAACCTGTGGCCTGAACAACGGCGTGAAGGGAGAATCGCTAGGTTTTTATTGGGTATTCTGGCCACTCTCGGTTGGTGAGTCCCACATAACCATCTTAGGCTCCTCCGGGCCCAGGCGTAAGAGTATGTTCCCAGCGTAAAAAAAAGTAACAGGAGATTATTGGCTAAAGCAACAATGTTATTTTTGGGTATTGCAAATAGAGGGCGCTATCTCGGACGGAGTGAGTTACTTATCGATGGTGGCACATGATGCGAAAATAAGGAATAGAAGCCACGTAAATAAGTGAAATACACGACGAAAACAAACGACCGATAAAGAGCCATACCTCATACTGACAAAGAATCTGATATGTCCGAACTATAATTGGAGTATTTGTAGTGACCGCGACATTACAGTGCAGGCGCAGGTGTTCCACATGATTAATTGGCCCGGAGAGCCAGGGAGCGATGCGCTCGATCTATGTATCTCAATGAACTTTGTCCAAAGGTAATAAAGACTGTTTCTCTTTGCGATTTCCGTTTAAGGATTAAAATCGTGATTGGTACGAATTATTTCTAACTTTTTGGGCATTGTTTTTCTCTTTAGTTAATATTGGTGGTTTACTTATAGAATCGAACGCAATATCTAAAAGTACCAACAATATACTATTACGTTTGTAATGTAGGTTGCGTGTGAATGTCATTTGGAATGTAAGTATATATGAATGCAGTTACTACTAGGTACGCACATATGCGATTATGCGACTATGCCCAGATAAGTATATGACAGTTCAAGTTATCATTTCACTTTTCTTTGTGAAAGAAAAGGACATAGCTATTTATCTAACAGATACTGAAGCCAATGAAGATCGTGTTTTTAAATTTCTAAACGTCAATCTCGATTCTAGTGTAACAAGAATAGAGTTTGACGTTTATAAATTTAAGTTTACAGATATTTAAAGTTAGAAAACGCTGATCCGTATTGTATCCAATATTTTTCGATTGGATTTTGGGATTCTAATATTGCAACACAGTTACATGTATCTTGTTTACGGGTAAAAGGTGTCATGTAACCGTTAAAAACACGGTATCAGTTCTTGGTGTTTTTATTTATAAGAATATTTAATTTGGTGTTAGTGAAATTTTAAAATGACTTGTTTAACTCGAAACACTAACACATTTTCTAGTCTTATATTTGTTTAAAACAAAGTTTCAGTAATTAACCAGCCATACAACAGTCTGTTATGTTTGATTCTCAATTAATAATTACCTACATCATATTTGAAAAGCAAAACAGTTATTTTATATGAGGGTTCCGTACCTAAACGGTACCAACGTTACCCTATTACTAAGCCTACGCTCTCCGTCTGTCACAGTGACTTTTTAACAGTAATAAGTAGCTAGTTTAGCCAGTCTTAGTCAGTTTTAGACCTAGATTATGACAAGCTAGCGACAAGATACACAACGCTGATATCAGCGTGTTTTGAAAACTGACAAAATGTATCGAATCGTCATTAAGGCCCGGTTTTATAAAGGTTCGTTAGTAAATATGTCATATCAAATTTTAGTAACTTCATACAAGTTTTGACATTCCTGCCCGATATTTGATCTAACGGATCTTTATAAAACCCAGCCTTAAGCGGCCGACACGAAAGATCGTAAAACTTACATTATGATGGTTTTCGAAAATTTGTAACGTGAGAGTTTGGTTGGTCTTGTCTAGGGCATATTTAATTTTTGCACATTATATCTAATAATCAAATAAGAATTAGATTGCTGTATAACATTAAAAGAACTATTTCTACGATCATCCTCTTTTAAGCTGCTTTTACGAATTGCCATTTTTCATAAGTAACATATTATCTTTATCTATAAAATGTAATATAAATAAAACATATTATTAGCAGTTATATTGAGTGATAGTTGACTTGACCTTTTTTTATTGAGAGTATTAATCCATTACGGCGCGCCTCGTCATTCAAATTGACGTTGAATGGTAGCGTCAATATACGTCAAAGGAAGTCGTGGGGGGAACTTTATGGATTTTAAAATCTTATCTATAAAGATACATAAGTCCTAAACATTTAATATCATCTGCCTAAGTAAAAGCTTGTAACTAGGTATGCTTCAATCGTGGTTTTAGTTCAAATATCTAAGACCTTTAATTAAATCTTATTTCATTTTATTAATGTAATCTAAAAGAGGTCACACGTCATCCTACACAACTGTCTCAATACCGTAATTTACAGGATCTTGTGGTTATTCAATAACACATTAGAGAATAAACCTAATTCTATACAATCAAACTCGATTCTATCTCATAGATGTACCACGACGTTCATAAACGTTTAATAAATCTATTTTAATTAAAGTACGCGTTGTCACTTTCTGTAAAATTCTAATGTCACAATGACAAAAAAAGGGCAAGGCATATTTAAAGCACTTTAGCTTTATGAATAAGAGGGGTAGAATTGAAAAAACGTACGATTTGCAAACTTATGTAACAACTGCTTACTTGCAAATGTGACCTTTACAAATCGACGTTTTGTAAACCGTGGTTCTTTTTATACATTTGACAGAATATTTGGAATAAGAAAGATAAACGATCTGAAGATTTTGATTAAACCTAACTATAAACCTATTTTAGTTGAAGTTTGCTTTGTCACTTTCTGTCAGATGCAAAGGTCACAATGATAATTTAGGACAAAGTATATTTAAAGCATATTTTATCTATTGTGCGTTCGTGAATAAGAAGGTAGGTAGTGTTTTGCAGAATTATAAACGCGTTAGTAATATTGCTACCAATGAGGATGTGTACCTTGCTTCAGTAAAAAAATTAAACTAAAATAAAAATAAGCTTCGTCGTCGTTTGATTGGCTTTATCGGTAAAGAATACCACCCCTAGTAAGTTCCATTAACTAATTACTCCCTTAAGGCGGTCGCAGAGCGCCTTGGCCGGACGGGCTACGATTGTTCGTCTAGACGTCTTAGGACCAATGCGGTTGATCTGCACTAAAGGGATTTTCGACCTTGTACGTTTTGGACAGTTCGTTGTAAGGCGTTGCATAAGCTAATTTTGGTAGGTGCTGAAAAGTACATATTCCGATTTTAATACCAAAATTCGAATTTTCGAAGTTGAACAGAAGCACTAGACAAGATTCATAACGCTATCGTAAACGATTTTCGAAAACGGCCAATGTGTACGGAACTGACATAAGCGCTTGACATGACTATCCGGCATACTTACGTCAATCCTATACATTTTCGATAACGATAACGATCTCGCAATGCATCATGTCTAGGGCCACAGGTACAGGTCGATTCACAAGAGTTGGCACGAATGGAATGAACAAAAGTAATGTCACCTATCACTGTGCGAGTGCCGTCCTTTGAACCGACGTTCGAATTTCAAACCGAAACCCTGTTATTATTTTACACACTTGTATACTTTCGTTCACTCATTCAATCCATTCGTGCCAACTCTTGTGAATCGACCTGTATACTGTCATACTTAATAGGAGATTCCAACTAGACTAATTGTTAACCTTGTTCTATAGAACCAATAAACTAGGTACCTATTTAATTTTATATTCAAACATCCATATATTTTTCACATTTATAATATTAGTCGGATAGGTAGTTCATAGGCTGAACGGTATATTCTGCATTTCTGCCCCTCAGAAACCAAACCCTCCAAGTTCAAATAGAGGATGATCTATTTGCAGTTCTATGACTAAAAAGTTAAAATATATTATTTTGTGTGATGTGTCTTTGTTTTGCATTGTTACTTATTTAGGTAAGAGACCTAGGTTCCGTAAACTCAGGTGAAGTAGCAGGTGGTCTTGATTAATGCCCCAGCGGCACTATTTATAGCGCCGGCCACGGCCAATAATATGTAAATGTACATAAATATTGTATGACGCTTGAAAGAGTCGGTAATGAACAGTAAAAACCCTTGTAAGAGACACTGTGATGTAAATACCACATCATAAAGTCTAGTCAGAAAACGTAGCTATCCCTGCCCTACTAGTAGATTTGCCCAAATGACTGAGCTATTCCCGAAAAGAACAGTGCCAAATTAACTTATTTTACATACGTAGATAAGATATTACATGAATAAATTTAAAACATAATAATACCTACTCTAAGCTTGCAGAAAATAATTAAGTACATACCTTACGTCCATTAAGTCAAATCTAATCTAAATTAAGGCGGTAAGTTTAATTCCACACCCCATTTTATTTCGGTGGATTAGGCATTCTAGCAATTAGTTTGTTGGCCAGGCATTCGGAAGCCGAGCCTTATTTATAGTCAGCGGTAAGTCCAGGCCTTATACTGAATTCTTCACAACCCAACTTTATAATATGTTTTAAGCAAACTGAAATAAGTAAACCTAAAACAGGCGAACCGTAAAACTTTACCTTTCAGAACTCGCTCGTAATGCGATTCATTTATTCAAAATCACAACGCACCAAAACAAATATATCTCAGGTAGACACAACTTCAAAAAGAAAGGGCGGGCTCAGTCACATAATTTTTCATTCGTATACAAAGTTTGTATGCACAGATGCGAAAATCCAATATTAGTAGGGGAACGACAGAGGGGTAGTCCTGAAGGGGACGAATTTCCCCAAAGTATTAAAACTCGACACTAAAGTCACGCAATACAAAATTCATCGATATTACCGATTCCAAATAACAAACCGAGGGACATTTTCAGGGCAAGTTATTCATATTTTACCGAAACGTGGCGCAAAAGGGATGTTTTATGAAAGCTTTAAAGTTTAGAATTAGGGGTCGTTATGCCGTCTCGGTATACGCTCGTTTCGTTATACACTATTATACGTCCTTGGCAAGCGTATAGACATAAAGAGGCTCTTAACATGTAATAAATGTTTCCTTTACTTCAATAAAGTGGGGCGAGTGCAGTAAGCACCGCGCCGCTGGCGTCTCGCTGTGATCGTCTCATTGCCTTCATTTAAAACAATCTCTACCACAACGTTACGTTACGGTTCTCTGTACCGTCATAAGCGGTTCGGTTTGTTCCTCTTCGAGAATAATGAATATTAATGTCCAGACAAACACTTCTCGCCAGGAAATCAGCCGGAACTGTGGAGTTTAACAAAGCAGTTGTCCATTATTATTTTCAACTGACGACATTTTCATATAAATTACTAGTCTTTTATCTGCGTAGAGTAAATTAAAATTACGCTAGGAAATGTTGTTCAACTAGCTTTTTACTAATAATCACGATAATCCTATGGTTTCCTTTGACATAACTAAAAGGACACACTTTCACATCAAATTACAATAAAATATGTTAAGTTCTAAAAGTACTTTAATGAGCCGAGAATTATTTAACAAAAGCATTATTTATTTTTATTATGTACATAATTAAAATGTTAGTATGAACTTACAATGTTATGTATAATTAAAAAGTTAGTATGCACTTAAAACTTCCAAAAGTTTGAACTACGTAATTGGCAATCCCATCGTTATAGTCCACATAATAAGTATTTACGGACTTCGACATTTATACAATAAAATTAAAATTAAAACTAAACGTATTTAAATAAAAATAAAACTAAGCTACCTAAATATTAATAATAATCACCACTATAAAAAGAACACCCCCTCTAGCAGGTCCTTACTAAAATTCAGTGACTCATATAATGGCTAGGTACTGATTCAGATAACTTTGCGTTCTTTGAATTTACAATATAATTTCTTAACTTTGCAAATTATGCTGTAACTATTCTAATATTTTTTTGTCGTTTATTATAACACTGTTTCGAAAAACAAAGGAAATAGACATAAGACTTGTTTACAACTGATAGGTTTATTTAAATTACACCTAAATGTTAGTTGTTTCCGATGGAAAAGTGCGAATCCTACGAGGCCTAAAGGGTTACATTACATAACTATGACAAAACAGTTTATAACAATAACTCTAACAGAATAATTTACTAGGTATCAACAGTTTTATAAAGGAAAATTTTCTGATGCGCTTCTAATGACAGTTCCAGATCCCGCGCCAAGTTAAAATCAGGAGAACACTTCTTTAAATTAGGGCTCATGTTTAATGAAAATTTTCTAGCATATACGACCTTGTTTAAAACTAGGAAGGGTTGAATTTTCCGTGGCTGATTCTTGAAGATGTGATCTTTGAACTTAGGAGTAGGTACACGTAATGCTCAATACGGGTGAAATCCATATATAGGTTTGTGGTCGGTGAATGGTGAATGTAATTTCCTTTTGTCCCTGCCTAAAATATTGAAGGTCTGCCATATTTTATAATTAGCTATTATTTTACACCTTAGTTTATAATTATTAAGGAATTACTGGCATGCACGGCATTAACCAATAGGGATAATACATCATTATTATAATGAAATGTGTTAATATTAAACATGTCATATAATATTTTTGTGTATCACATTGTTGAGTTTGTATAGTTAGGTAAAATGATAAATAAAATAACACTGCGACTATGTTCTTTTCATTTGGCATTTGTGGATCATGGTTGATCAATCAATAAAAAAAAACATTATCTACACGTTGTTCTATGCTCTCTTGTATTGCAAGAAAATATCTCCTTAATACTACACCTTCTGAATGCGTTACGTAATTTCTGACGAAAGAAAAGCATCTGTCCATTTTTTGCTAAAACCAGAAGCGGAAATGAGTACACGTATACACTTGCTACAACAATTACTGTTGCCTTTAGAATTAATGGAAGATATTCATTCACTACAATTATATACTTAGTTAATTCCCCCATTTTTAGATTTGCGAACTATCTATGAGTATGGAGAGAATTATCGACGAATGGATGAAATTTTTATGACATACTTTGATTTATGGATGGGGGAAAACGCTATGCTTATCATATCCAAATTTTTAAAGAACTAAATACGAAATAAGACTATCAAATGTATTTTTATGATAACAAGAAACATTGTTTTAAGTTAAGAATTTAAATAATAGGCTCATCAGTATTCAAGTTGTGTGGAGTTCTCAAAGCAAGAAAATTGCTACGTAGTGGAGAGCCGACACACTCCACGGCTCCCGCGGCGTCGATTAAGCCAATGCTAATATCATTTTGTTTGTTAACTTGTCAGACACAGCCCGTTATGTACTCTCCATCCCCTTAATAACTACTAGAATAGAAATACTTTTTAAAACGAAACCGACCCCAATTTTAACGACCCAAATATACAAAGAAATATAACTTTCAATCCTCGCGTGAACCGCTAAACCAAAACCAATTTCATGCCATCACAAAAGTTACTAAAAAACTTTTTATCGCGTTGATTTTAACAGACGATTTTCATATCAGTTCAGTTGTAGCCAAATGAATATTATTTTTTATTTCGTTACATTAGGGAGGCGATGGGATCACCGCAGCTGACGGCAGAAATGCCGCGAGTTAAGTCACATTTCATTCAAACTTTTGCCAATTTTAAGAGCAGCTCTTGTTTAGAAACAAAATTGGTATTAAAACCTCTTTGTTTGTAAAGTTGCGGTGTTATAGCGGCTAATCATAATCTTGTTCAACTCTCAACTTGGCAGCTACAGCCTAGACACTTTACTCTGACACGGTAGAAATGCAAGCATTAACAAAATTGAGGGGAGCAACTTAAAAATTACGAATTCCGTAGCTTTTAAGGGTAAGCCGAGTTTATCCTGGCAATTCGGACATTAACATCAAAAGGAAGCGCTCCAGCGGGTTAAATAAATGAAGTGACTAATAATTAATTGGACTTCCACCCTATTTTCCGTTAGGTGACAATTAATTTCCGCAACGGAGGAAAGAAACCTTTATTAGAAGCGTTTCGCACTCTCCGTACTCAAGTGACAATTAGAGCTTTGCGATCTCCGATTTCCACAAAAACATTTATTCAGAGCGGGTTACCGATAATGACAGTTAGTACGAGTACACTCAGCCGTCAACGTGTTCAAGACAAATCGAGTAAAGAGTTTAGGGAAATGGTTTGGTCGCGACATGGGGCCTCGCAGGCAGATGTGGCGAACGATTTGTCATATCGCGGCGACGGAACGCTCGCTCGTTATGCCGTAAAAACATAAGCCGCCCGAAATAACAACTTCATAGTGCGACTCATTTGTGCTTAAACAAAGCGTCAACTGCAGAGTTGCTGGTAGCAATAACCGGGATCATTTTTCATGTGGTTCATTCGGGCCGAGGAAAGCGATATAATAAATCATTGTTGCCAGCTTCACGACGGTATTATTTAGTCCGGTCGGTTTTATCCGTGCATAATATAATACGTCACATCTTTCTCAAAATCAGGGGTTGTGCGGTCGGATAGCTTGTAGTTAAGTATTTAACCGCGTTATAGCGATGAAATATTGTAATTTTCGGCTTTGGAATTGTAATGTTTGAATATTAGTACGAGTTTCTAGTTTATATTTAACAGATCCCTGTAAAGTCTATGTATTTTTTATGCAGCCATTGATAACTATTGAACCAGTAATAATTGTTTGTCAAGAATTTTATTGAACTGGACATAATGAAAACAAGACATTTTGGTAGCGGGTAATATAGACAAATTTATTAAAACTTAAAATTTGATTATAATAATGTTCATGCCATAAAATAAATGTTTTCAAAAACAAAAAACCGCCTTCAAACACCCAAAAAATAACTTGTTTTAAAATGGTAAGTAATAGGTCAGTCCAACTGAAGTCTGCTTTTGGTTGAAAATATTGTGAGTCGCCAACTTCAGTCGGCCTGACCTATTTAGTTTTTTAAAACATTTGGTTAGTTTTTAACTTTTTAGTGATCATAATCCGTTATGTAGTCCCACTTCTTAGTCGATATGAAACTTTAAGCATAGTAACGCCGCGGGAAAGTCATAGTCATATTTAAACAATTAAATGTTTTCGTTATAGGTAGTTGCTCAACTAAGTATCTTAATCGAGAAAATTTATCACACTAGCCACTAGGCACCCTTGAAATAGGTACCATTGAGGAGTTCCGGTGGTCATATGTGGTCTTCATCATCAGTTCCACTTCACCAAATGATACTTTCTGAATGCAAATGCTGGGCTTGTTACTAAATTCGCTATATGTATGCCTACAATATTTGAGGAGTTCCCGCAATTCCTCACTGATTCCTTCATCAGATTCAGATTTGGTGACAATGGGACTACCTCCAAAAAATAATTAACAACGATAAACAACGATTGTTAATAAACAACGATAAATCTGTCCACAATTGACGGAAAAATCGGTGAACGTAAAATAAAAAAAAATACATACTGTGGAACGTATACCCTCCTACTTTTTTGAAGTCTGATAAAAATCTCCGTTAATCTTAATGTTTTCTGGACAAAAGTACAATTTAAAGACAAAACACTTTTTTTTTTCAAATGTATTACTCTGTGTGTATTACAGTAGGCACTGCAATACACACAGAGTAACTGTGTAAGCACGTTACGGTCAAACGAAGTGTACAAATCGTCACTTTTATGAAGTTTGTATTATTCAAACTTATCATTTTTAAGATAAGAACTATTTTAAAGTTGTTTTAGTGTTCCTTCCACAAGATTGCTAATCTAAAGCGTCTATTATAGGCACGCGAACAAGCAAAATATCAAACTTACCTACTTTTTGACTTTTGAACAATTTTAGACGAGACTTTCGAATCCGTATCGAACATTTAAAAATATGAAACTTTTTATGACGACACGTTAGGCTAGTTGGTAGTGACCCTGCCTACAAAGCTGTATCCTGGGTTCAAATACCGGTAAGGGCAGATATCTGTGTGATAATAAGCGTAAATATAAGTTTCTGTCTTGGATGTTTTCTATATATTTAAGTATGTATTTCTCTGTAAAAGTTAACCGTTGTCAAGTACCAATAGTACAAACCTTGAGCTTAGTTTGAGACTAGGTCAATTTGTGTAAGATTGTGTCCTGATTTATTTATGTCAATTATTTTTTTATATTCAATCATCTTTTAGATTCATACGCGTTTGGGCTTTGGTTAATTTTAACAGGAGAGACATTCAAACTTATTGAACACTAGCTTCTGCCAGCGACTTCGTCCGCGTAGAATTCGTATAATTCTTTTCATCCCACGGGAACCGTTCATTTTTCCGGGATAAAAAGTAGCCTATCTTACTCAGGGATAATGTAGCAACATTCTAATGGCGAAATAATTTTTGAATAGACCCAGTCCTTTTTGAGTTTATTCGTTACAAAGATAAAAAAGTACAAATCTTTTCTCTTTTTAATATTATTATCGAACATCTAAGCATTTGTATCAAACTAATTAGGATAGCAGCAGCAAGGGGTTCGAAAGAAAACCAAAGATGCTAAAAAGAAATTTAATTTCAAAATTATAATCTAAAATTACAAGCTAACTAATCCTAAAATAGGTAACAGTCGTCCAAAGTGGGAGATGAAAGTAACTCACATATAGAATAGTGGTGTTAAATAAAGCGGTACGTATGCTGATGCAACTGCACGCGGCACGCGCTGCACGTATCCTGACGCAGGGGAACGCGGCAAGCGCGGCACGCAGCTGCTGTAGCTTCGCTTTCGGGCGTGCTGAGTGCGTGATGACTCGGCGATCTTCCTTGTGGAGCTCTTAGTACCTAACTAACTCCAAACAAGCAAACAAATTAACAAATTAAATACCTTAATTATTTGATGGGCATGTGCTGAATAAGGTAAGAATAAGAATAAGAATTAAAAAAAAATACATTTATTAGGAAAAAATACATGGTTTTAAACAAGGTACAATATTTTGTGAACCCCAAACTAGGTACTACGAATCTTTAGTAAATATCATGAGCAACGTTTATTATATAGCTCACGCCTTATAGATTTTCACATCACATTTTCTCTTTTTTAGTATTCTGAAAAGAAAACGAAGAAAATGCGGTTCAATTAACTAATGCACGATTGTGCTTTGTGCTTAAATTCAGAAGTCAAAATAAATAAGCGGCGTAATCTTTGAAGTTTGTCCAAATTAAACGTCTTTTTGTAATAAACAGGTAAGTAAGTAGGTACGTTCTATTATTTGCAATACAAAGAAATTCAAGTACAATTTGCTTATTGTTGGTGGATAAGGTGGGCGTTGTTTGATTTTCATAAAGGAAATTTGGTCAATTAAAATTTGACTGATTTTTGTTTGTTAAATTTTAGGGAAGAAATTTTACGCGTCAGCCTAAAACCATAGTATAAATGGAACAGGAGTGTTATTATGACATGTCAATGGAGTTAATTTTACGGCATGCGTAAAAAGAACAGAGCTGCAGAATAGAAAGAAAGAAAGAACCAAAATAACTTATTTAGTGCCTATAATAATAACAAACCACACACAAAATTATACCTGTCCTTCTCTCAGCGTAAAATGAACTGCATAGCTATGTCATAATAACCCCCTGTAATTCATGTTCAAACAATGGAACATCGCGCGGCGTGCATGTAAGCGAGCCTCAACCGTACACACTGCGCGGAATTTTACAAAGAACTTCGGTATTTTTTTGCGACGATTTGCTCATTTACTACTCCCTCGATATGCAAACAAACGCGGGGACGTCGTGGCCCCGACTAGAGCCGGCTTGGCCGTTCTGTTGTGTTTGCATGTGGTGGCTCGCGGCGTTTACGGTCGAGCCTCGCACACATAGACATTATACAAGCCCCGCGATATCATTTTGTTTGAAAATGAACTACTGTTCCATTTATACTATGGTTTTAGGCCCTAAAATGTCGTAGCCTGACGCCTAAGGTTTCTTCAGCAACCTCAATCTTCGCACTGTTATTTTATTTCGCCGTTTCAGAGTCAGAGGCGACCCCATTTGTCTTTGTTCTCCGTTTCCTATATTTTTGCACGCAAACTCCATTATCTAATTTAGCTCTGGCTGAATGCCAGGTCGGCGTTACGACCTTTTCAGAAAAGAGTTTTATTTCTTTACAATATACACCTAAACACATTTATTTTAATTACGCGGTTCCAAATGAGGAAAATTCGCAGTACAAAGCATTTTCTTTAGATTGCAGGCCAAATCCCGTTGTGGACGCCTTTTACGGTAATGTTTTTATAGAAATCGCGAGGTAGAGAAAAATACTGAGTAATAAATTATGCTGCCTTATTTGTACGCATACTTTATGTACAGTATGTGAGTTTGAATGACCAAAGTGTAACGGCGTGATACAAAAATATGAAAAAATATTATATCTACAAAGTTACCAATTTGGGTAAGAGACCGAAGATGCTCCGTATGAAATCATCCATAGGTTATTTAATCATAACTATTTCAAGATATTTACCTAAAGTTGTAAAAATATGATCATGAAAATTTCATCTCAAGATTACTAGATCAATTTAAGAAAATCTCGTGTCGTTTCAACCTAGAGCAATAAAAAAACCGGTGAAGTAAAAACCTTAAAAACAAAACACGTACTTTCCGCCTCAGTCTGTCTGTCTGTCTGTATATCCGCTAACTCCTCCTAAACGCAATTTGATATGGTTTTCAGCATCAGTTGGAAAATTTAATAAGTTCTAGTTTATTTACAGGTGCTAAAGAAAACTCACATAAATCAAAGCGAAGCGAGGGCGGGTCGCTAGTTACTAAATAACAGAGACTTTGACAAGAATAATTGAATCAGTAGTAAAGAGTTACACGGCTACGCTTATTCCTATTGACTTCAGCTATTGTGACCTTAAACTACTGTTTATTCCACAATCAGTTCCCCTATTCGCGGCAGAACATTAATCTTTGCATCGAGCTAGTGCTTTTTACGTCGAGTGACAGCCCTCGAACAATTTGAATACTCTACTACTCTGTCTGTTCGATTATACTTCTTTTGTCATTCATTTATGCTTCACACATGATGAATGGTGTGACGAGGCTGAATGTAGAATACGATATCCGGATGTCATTGCTAGCCCTCTATTTACATTACTAAAGTTGACTAGTCTTTTAGGGTTGCCTGCTGACGGTCATATAAAAAGAGATTATTATATTGATGATTGAAGGTCTGAAAAACACACAAAATAACCAAGCATGTTCCGTCGTGTGCCTGGGACATCGAGTCAAGAACATGCTTTAAGGAAAGAGATAAAAGCAGACCATAAATTAAGTGATGGGGGCATGCTCGTTCAGGTTCCAGTGTAGATAGACACAAGATAACAAGGCATTTTAGTGAAAATGTAATGAATGCTTTCAAGATTTAGGTCGCTTTGTGTCAAACAGTTTTTAAAAAGTGGTATAGTTTTTTGTTTCTCAAAAATGTGTAAACTGCTGTTAGCAACGTCACCAAATAAAGTATAAATTAGGAATTAGGAATTTTAATTAATCTTATTTCATTTGTTTTTATCATTTTAACCGAGTACGCTATTAGTTGCGAACATTTAGTATTCAAAGCTGCGTAAGTGCCCGGTGATAATTATACGCCATCATACGACTACGTAGCTTTTAAAATGGCTAGAACAAAGGTGTTTATTTATATATTTATTTAATCTTTATTGCACAAAAGAATACACTTCATATACAAAAGGCAAACTTAATGCCATAAGGCATTCTGTGCTAGTTAACCTTTGGGCAAAGCGGAGATTGTAGTGTTAAACGTTCTTAATCCATATTATAATCCTCAATTTTAACGTCACAAAGTAAAGTTCATTTTAGCATTGAGTACATGATTTTGTTAAATTAATAATTTTGTTCTTTCAGATTTGAACGTTTTCGCTAGATCGTTTTTTGTTAGAAGTAAGCTGGATCAGACCCTTTGAAGAATTTAATCTTTATATTTTTGGGAAAATATTTATGAGTCTATGATATTTTCTATGTATACTAATAATATTTATTGCTCTATTTATCATTGTCTAGTACCCAAAGTACAAGCCTAGACCTTATAGTTTGGGTCAATGGGTGTGGTTGTCTGATATTTATTTATTTATCTATTTTTATATGTATGATAAGGATATTTTACACACATACTTAATTAAAAGAATCATATCCTGGTTTTACTAAAATAATGTTAGCCACACGAACCGTTATTTACGATTGCCCAAGATTTGTTTAATCAACCTTCAAACTTGTTAAGCGTTTCAGCTTTGATTAAAGCTGTTAAACAACATGGTTTTAATTTAAATCGGCATGGTCTGGATCCGGTGACAGCTGTCACGCCGGTGTCAACGCATATTAAAACTTAATGATAGTGACTTGATGGAGGCAAACAAGGCTATGAGGTATGAGCGTTATGTTGTTAGCGTGTTTATTAGGTCGTATTATCATTTTGTACCTTTCAAAATGTTATGCCATTGTTGATGTTATTAAAGGTTTTTAAACAGCTAATAAATCTTTTAATAAACTTAAAAAAGGTCTCGGTTCTAGCGGGAACAAAAATGTACCTATATAAATAATTACCCGACAAAGTGACAACCCCCAGCGAGTTTATAAAATAAATAATATTATTTAACCGATCAAAAAAAAGATTAAGTAGATTTTATTTTTTAAATATTTTCTGCATTATGATAAGATTTTTTATTCCTGACACATCATCTACCCATACTTAGATAATCTATAAACCCGCGACTGATTACCTAATCCTAATATAATAATTATTGCGGTCAGATGTGACTTATAACTAATACTCATTTGCATAACTGAATAATTAAATATGTTCGTAGTTACCTTCTCGCATAGAATATTATTCAGTTTCCGGACATTGAGTTCAGACACCTTAAGGTTTTCAGTGCCTAATTTTAATACAACATATTAAGAAACCAACCAGATAAAATCAAAATAAAATTATGAAAATAATACTAGCACGAGTAAATTAACTGGAGGTAAAAATATGCGTCATCCATTGCTGAATTGTTAGAAATCATAAAGAGCCAACGAAAAAAAAGTTTACATCTGAGACACTACTGTTCTGTATTCTTGTTATTTATAACCTTAACTACGTATTGTATTCCTTTTATGTACCTATTTACAAAAGCAAAAGTACCAAACGCATCCAAGACGGGAAAGAACGGAAGTGCTCTTCAATTCTAATTAGCGTCTTCTGTAATAAAATAGTTATAGGTTCCTTCATTGACGCCGGGCATGCTAATTAACTTTAAACTTTATTAACCGTCAAAATGTTGCCATTGTAACAAGCTTACAAACAATAAAAAATTGATTGGTAACTCGTAGATGCTGACGTTAAGATTTACTCAACTCAATTAACATTAAATTCGTTTAAATGGAAATCGGTTGAGGGTTGCGAGCCTTGTTTATAGTGGTAAAGTAACCGCACTCATATAGTGCGTGTGTGATTACGTCAGTTGCATCTATATTTTTCTAATTTTGCTAAAAAAGGCCGAAAGATTAAAGGGCATTGGGTAAATTTGTTTGAAGAATATTGTCATATTTTTTTTCAGCGGCCGCGGATGATTTTTACATAGTTATTTAGAGGACCTCTAAATACACATAGATATATATAATTTATGGCGGTAAATAATATCGGAGCGGAGATTTTAAAGATTTAAGTATTCAGTTTTTAGTACAAAAGTACGTCCAAGTTTGAATATTTAAATATCTCGGCTCCGATGCACTTTAGAGTATTTCATTACATAACAAAATATGTTTATTTTTAATAATTCTATCATAATTTACCACTTTTATGAATGGCCGCTCACCTTGAAAATGTATGAATTTTACAAATGACAACACTTTTACCCAAACCCCTTTGAGTAATATTGTGGTTTTTCACACTGGAACGATTACATTTTCCGAGTTAAGTAGGAGTGTATATAGTACAAATTTTCCATTTTTGTAGCATAGTCGTTGTTTCCGATCTGATCCGAACTACAAGCCCTATCCCTCTGCAAAGGTCAGTGGCTAGGCCCTTGGAGTACACTAATTTATGCATATAGGTGTTTGCGATCAGGTCGAACGTTATAATCTCGCTATACTACCAAAAGGGCAGTCAACAAAGAACGAGGCACCACTAAATGAGCTGGTCGAAAGTCTTTCCTATGTACTTAAATCTATTATATAAAATGCTAAGCTGATTGTTGATATATCAACGCACAGCCCAGACCGCTGGACCTAGAGACTTGAAATTTTGCACATAGATACCTTATATAGTGTAGAGATCCACTAAGGAAGGATTTTTGGAAATTCCACCCCTAAGGGGGTAAAATAGGGGAAAAACATTTGTATGAAAGTGCGTCAGTTTTAAAGTTAGACGCTTCAAATTTTGCGTTTAGGTTGGTGATTGAATTTCAACTTATACGTGTCTCAGCGTTTTTGATAATTTCAACCCCGAAGGGATGAAAAGGGGTAAAACTGATTGTTGATATATCAACGCACAGCCCAAACCGCTGGACCTAGAGACTTGAAATTTTACACATAGATACCTATCTAGTGTTAAGATCCATTAAGGAAGGATTTTTGGAAATTCCACCCCTAAGGGGATGAAAATTTGTATGAACGTCCGGCAATTTTAGTTTAAGTTAGGCTATTCAAATTTTGTGTTTAGGTTGAAAATTGAAAATTAATTTATACGTGTCTCAGCGTTTTTGATTTTTTCATCACCGAAGGGATGAAAAGGGGTAAAACTGACTGACTGATCGATCAACGCACAGCGAAAACGCTAAACCTACGGACTTGAAATTTGAAGGGAATATTCCTTGGGTACCCTAGGGGTGCACTAACATAGGATTTTTGGAAATTCATCCCCTAATGAGTTAAAATAGGGAGTAGAAATTTGTATGGGAGATTCGTTATTTTTAAAATAAGCTATTTAGAAATTGGTATTTAGGCTACTGTTTATAAATAAAAAGTACTACCTACTTTCAGCGATTTAGAAAAAACTACCCCTAAGGGGGGTAAAAGGGAATTTTAGTTTGTTCCTCCTTCACGCTGCAATGGCGCTGGCTGGATTTGAATGAAATTTAGAATGGAGATAGCTTATACCCTGGATTAACACATAGGAAAATCCTATCCCGGAAAATTTAAAAGTCCCCGAGGGAATAACGACAACATGTTTGTTGTTTTTTGAAAAAGTCATCATGGGTGTCATTTTCTTAGGTTGCGTTGACGCAGATTTCGAAAATGATATCAAATTTGGAATTCAAAATGGCCGCCATTATGTTTATTGAAAAAATCGTCTATGTTATCATTTTCTTACATTTTGGGGGCGCAGATTATGAAAATGATGTCAAATTTAGAATTCAAGCTGGCGGCAATGATGTTTTTTAAAAAAGTTGTCACGGGTAATTAGTTTTTGGGCAATGGGACAGGCTTTGTACATTCAGTTTTATTAGTCTATATCAAAAGGAGCGGTGTCAAATTGACGTTGACAGTTTTGACATATCCAGATTTTAACTTTTTTTTCCGCCGTTTACAAAACTTATTCTTCGGCTATTATTAAATATTAGGGCGGTTATTATGATCACTTAAAAAAAATACGGACAGTCATTTTATTTCTTGGCGGAAATTGGTCGGTTATTTAATTCTAAAATGTCAGTTCAAACAATACTCAATGAGTAAAAAATCTATACATCGATAGGTATTCCTCACTACAAATATGCCAGGAGTTACGAGAACACAATGATATACAGTCGGGGCAATATATGCGGCAGCTCTACTAAAAATTGGCGAAGATCGTATGGCGAGAGATAGTAACGATTTAACGATACATTAAACCGCGAATTCTGTAATATTGTACAAAACACAGATGATCTAAAACACAATATAAAGAATAGAGAATGTTTGTGCAAGAGGGCATAATATTAGCACCACCGACAAACGAAATTGTCGGGCGGATAAATAAAAAAATATGTCTCACGTAGAAGGCTATGTTGTGGAGTATCTCTTGGTAGACAATGTCATAGACACAGAGCAAGTCACGTCCTACCCTTAGAGTTCCTGAACTATTTGGTGGTATCGGGAGTGCCCTCCCGTAAGTTCATGGTTAAAGTTGGTGTCCCGGTAAATTTCTAGCTCAATATTACATGTGTTTGAAAGATCATTCTTGCCAGGGAGAACGTCAAACTATAGAATTACTTAAAACTATTAATTTACTTAACTGCGATAAACAAGATCCACGCGGACGAAGTCGCGGGCAAAAGCTAGTAATGTATATTAGGTAAAACGCTCACCCGAAGTCGTCCAAGTCTTCGTCGGCTTCCTGGGCTTGCTGAGTGGGCCAACGAGCTCCGGGTGTGTAACTGTGTGTGTGTGTGTGAGTGTGTGTGTCAGCCACGCGTATGACCGCGCACCAAAAAACGTGCCACTTGCGATGAAGAAGTGCCCGACCACTCGGTACGCTATGCGCACCACACCATGAACCACGATATTCACACGGATGCACACCGATTCACAATACAACAAACAATTTTAGGTAAAAGTACACGTTATCTCATTGGAATTAGAAAGGCAAGTGTCAAACTTCAAGTGAAGGTCACAGACGTACAATCGCCGTGGCGCCACAGATTATACCAACTTGATTGGTACAGAACAGTCGTAGCTACGTAAAGAATCACAGGCCATTCCATAAAATTCCATTTATGATATGAAATATGTATAATAAAGATGGTATTTAATAAGTATATCGTTTACATATATTTGACCAGTTCGATTCCCAGTTAAGGCAGACGAATTTTCAAAAATCCATAAATTAATGCAGTTGGTATTGTTTACTGAAATAAAAGAAAGTCTCCTTTGCGTAGAATTTGCTATTTCCGATATTTAAGATAGTTGCCGTCCATGTGGCGTTCGTTTTTTTTCACCCTGTACCATTTATGATGGTAATTAATTCGTTAAATTGCGACTAAAATGTTATTTTTAGTGTATCCTTCTCAGCACCAACCTTAAATTGATTCAGTTTGGCCCATTGGTTGACTTGTGAGAGAATTCCTTAAGGCATTATGTCCTCCATTTGCACCTACTTGGTGTATTGTGCAATAAAGTCTTGATAAATAAATAATTTGGCATAGTAAGGATGTTAAAGTGTTATATAGGGCACGTCGAATTACTAAATTCTTCAAATTTTCTTCACTTATTAGATCGGTAAATTTTAGATGAGCTATTACACTAAACTATGTAATGTCGATAATACCAAGGTTGTTTGTTTTTCAGTGGTAAGAGACAGGTCAATATTACGAAACGATGATAATAGACTACGGACTAATTGATGTACTTGAATATTAATTTGATTACTTGTCAAAAAATACAGGCATAATAATAATGAAACGTAAAATATTTTACTCACACATATTAATTACTGAATTGTGTCAGATCAATTTAACACGAAAGATATCCCTTTAATATTTTATTATATGCGCAGACAACTTAAATAAAACTGCACAGACCAAGAACCTTTGACTTATGAGTAATAAGAGAAGTTAATCTTCCTTTAAAATGTCTTTATGCTCAACAAATACACAACTATTCCATCAAGTACTAACTCAGTTAATTAATTCTCTAGATATCTCATTGAAACTTGTTCTAATCCCTGGCGGTCTTTAGAAAAGGATATTTAATTCAAATCTACAATCCTAGTGGGGAAGTTCGGGTTAAACTGCACATTCAGGGGCCGCGGCGCCCCGGCCTCCCCCGATAGTGATTAAAGAAATGCTAATGTCCCAGCTTTCAGACTTTCAACTTTTACATTTTCATTTAGCACATTCTATTTGAAATTTTGTTTCAGACGCAACTCAACTAATTACCGTTGGTGATATGATTAAGGACTAACTTTTCATTTGTGAGATTATTTCTTTTATAATTAAACTTCTATAATATTAGCTGAGCGTTTTAGGGTCATTACTCGACAATCCTGTTTACAGAATGCATCAAAAAAGCATCTAACGATTAATTTGGAACAAAATTATATTTCTAGTAGCACAAGTACCTATGGTGTTTGTAATCAACGTCGGCGGTGCTCGGTTGTGTCGTTGTATAAAAAACCGGTCAAGTGCCAGTCGGACTCGCCCACCGAGGGTTCCGTACCGCCGCACAGTAGATATTATTATATTCCCATCTTAATTCGATTTCGAATCGAACCAGCGCGAGCCCTACTCACACTTGTATTTTTTTTAGTATTTGTTGTTTTTCTTCATGGTTTGTAATAAAATCGTACCAAATTTGACGCTTGTATGTAACAAAACAGCAAAAATAAAAATATGTTGAAAATTAACTTTTCTTGTATGGGTGTAGGTACTTACCGTTTATTATTTCACTTTCTTATTTTTTATATTTTTTAGTAAATCCGCCGTAATAACACAATGACATATAGGTATTCTGAAAAAAAAAACTCGTTGTTTAAAGTTAGGACGGACGAACCGACAGTGGAGGCATATTAATAGGGTCCCGTTGGGCTTCCTTCGGACACGGAACCCTAAAAATGAAACTATACCATAGCGCAGATGCAAAATAAAACTATAAAACCGGCACCTCCATCGCTCTCCTGTCTTTTAAATCCATAATCCTTTGTAAAATCCTAGCTCAAGTAGCTACGCCTCATCCCCCAGAACTGGTCATAAACAAATTCACAAGTAGAAACAAACTCGAACGTCAAAACTTTTAACGAAACCAGTAATTAAAAACACCACCTTAATTACCTTTACAAACTGACACGATGTATCATTAACACAAACTCAGTAAAGGTGACCTAATTAAATCCCCTAAAAGGATACGTATAGTTGCAGGTGACTCAAAGTAAGATGTTTTAATTAAGTCTAAGGCTTCGCGATAAATAACTAGTCGGCGCGGTCCGGGCAGCACTAATTGCTAGTATATTTAATCCGGTAAAATACAAGGGATCCTGATTTCCATAAGCTTCAATTGTTTGTGCCCCCTACCTGGGCCAGATTTAGTTGCGACCATTTCCATTTGTGTTTATCTTTCGGCGACGAACACTGAATAAGTTAACGTTCGGCCTGTAATTAATTATTTACGGTTACAGAAGACGCGTTTTCTATGCGGTTTACACTTTGAAGCTTGTGCAAGGCTGTTGGCGTAAATGGAATATGATTATGTAGTAAAGGCAAAAATATATCGCACGCGTTCACGTTGGTAAACGAGAAAGTTTTGAAATTATGTATTTTGATCCTATTACTGGGTTAAATAAGCTTTGTCTTGTTGTTTATTTTTAATCGACTTCAAAAAAAGGAGGAGGTTCTCAATTCGTCGGGATATATATATATATTTTTTTATGTATGTTCCCCGATTACTCGAAGACCACTGGACCGATTTGAAAAATTTTTTCGTTGTTCGAATGGGTATACTTTCTAGTTGGTCCCATTGTCACCACGTCAGGATCTGATGATGGGATCATGGAGAAATCAAGAGAACTCCTCAAATAATTATAGGCACACCTATAGCGATTTTGGTATTTTTCACTGTAACTCATGCATTTGCTTTTGAAAAGTACTATATGGTGAAGTGGAACTGATGATGAAGACCACAGATGGCCACCGGAACTCCTTAACGGTACCTATTTCAAGGGTGGCGATAAGATATTTCGATAAAGGAAGTTGAGCGACTATGACGAAGCACATTTAGATTTAAATATGACTATGACATTCCCGCGGCGTTGTCTGCGGCGAGCTTGAAATGTTCTATAGTTTCTTATTAATATTTAGAAGTGGAGCTACGTAACAGCATAAATAGGATCACTAAAAAGTATAAAATAAAATAAATGTTTAAAAAAACAAAAAACCGCCTTCAAAAAGCAAAAAATAACTTCTTTAAAATGATAGGTAAATAGGTCAGTCCAACTGAAGTCGGCGTCCAACAATATTTTAACCAAAAGCAGACTTCAGTTGGACTGACCTATTTACCTATCATTTTAAAGAAGTTATTTTTTGCTTTTTGAAGGCGGTTTTTTGTTTTGTTAAACATTTATTTTTAGTATTTAATTTACTGTGAAGCATATGGGAAATGATAGAAATTGTTTATATTTATTTTAAAGTAAAAATTTTGCTGTTCAAATCGATTACTTAGGGCCGAGTTCACCAATAATTAAACGGACGATTCGCGGTTTAACGGATGTCAAATGTATTGATTAACAGCTGATTAAGACTTAACCGTCCGTGTAATTGTTGGTGAACTCTGCCCTTAGTGATTGGCTCCCTGATTTTTATTAACTGTTTTGAATATAACATACGTAGTAAGTAGTTAACTAGGGGAGTAAAAATTTATAAGTATCCTATAAAGATCTAACTAGAATGAAGTTTATTCATAAGGCTAATTCGAAGCACTGATAAAACAAAATGAAATGAGACATAAAATTACACAACAAGCGAACAACTCAAATCTCATTTCAAGAATCCAAATAAAATATTTTTAGCAAAATACGCCCTTGAACCATTCCCCAAATCGTCACGAGATCTTCCAGTTGACGTCTTCGCAAGTTTCTCGAAATGAAATGTCTTTATTTTGAGCGTGTATAAAAACTTGATGATTTTTTTCTGGAGGGGACTAAGCGTATGAGTTGGTTACAAGTGGCGGGGAGAGCGCAGCCCGGCGGTGCACGACCGGGCTGCTAGTTGCGGGGGGCGCAGTCTTTTAACGCTTTTTCCACTCAACATTGTTACCTTCACAAACTAGTCCGCTTCGTGAGTGGCGTACACAATCTGTATTTCTTTTTAACTAACGGAATACAGCGCATAAACGAAGCTTCCTGCACATTGTGCAGAGCAAGCAGAGTTTTCACGATGAAACAGTAAAATCTTTTAAAAGTTACTGTCAGCTAACTAGTATTTAGATAGCTGCTTTTGCGTTGAAAATACTGGGTCATTATCATTAACGCGATTTTGTTTAAGGTATTGAAACAAACGTGCTATAAAGGTTAAGTTCACGTTTTAAATTATATTCTGAGCTTTTCAACCGCCCGTTGCATTTCTAATTACTGTTTCATCTATTTATTGCCGATATGGATAATTACCATATCGACGGTAAAAAGCGTAAACGCTGTAACCCACAATGTACCAAAAAATTTTTTTTGCATATTCGGAATCAGATTTTTTTTCTGCGTCGAATGGTCCGGGTCTCGTGGCTCTACGACGATTAGAAAATTCTGTACAGCGTTGAAATTGTATGTACTTTTTTGACATATAGCAAAATTAATTGCTGTAAGCCGCCAAAAAACAGGTCTTTATTTTGCATTTGCATTTACACCAATTCATATTTTACAAATTTTTCGAGTCCAGTAGGTTACTGCGTGCGTAAAACCATTTCCACTGTCATTTACAGCGTTTACGCGTATTGAAAAAAAAAGTGACACTACACTTACTACGTTTTCTGTAAAATATATTTAAATGATAGTGACTTACTACGTTTTAATCAGACACCATAATGTGAATACTCACAAGTTACACCAAATATGAAGTAATACGCAAAAATATTACTGACCTTTACCTCATTTCTTAAACGATTGCTTATTATTGGTCGCTTGAGTTTACCGTATTTTAAATACGCGCTCATGCTGTGTGGGTAACGGCTTACCACCCCGATCAGTCAGTCTGAGACCGCCGTGGGATCAAGTTGTGTGTGGTGTAACGGTCTTTCCCCGCGTGACAACAAAAGTTTAAAATGTAATTATATCTATTTTAATAGTAAACCAGTGCAAATAATGTGAATAGTTATTCTTATTTCATTTAAATAGTAACTTCTTAGTATGTATGATAAATTCTGAGAATTAAGTGTTGCTTTACATAATTATAAGTAATTAAAACTACTTTACGAATTTTAACAATACTTTGATAATAGTTATTAGTTTGAAGAAACGCTAGTATAGTGTCTTAAGCTTTTCAGTTTGTTAAACATTGATGTTTTTAATTTTAATTGACTTTATTTCATGAGTTAACTTGTGATATTTAATTTATCATAATAATATACTTCTTTTATACGAAGTGTTTGTAGCGATGCATAATTATCGTTAAAATAAATGTATTTCTTTTTTTTCAACTAGACTTGTATTGTAAATGTTTATAAGCACGTATATATATATATATATATATATATATATATATATATATATATATATATATATATTTATATGTAGATGTTCGGATGTTTATATCTAATGGAGGATTGAAAATATATTTACATACACATACAAACACATTCGTATTAATTAATTCTTTAATTCTTTAGGATAACATTTAAAAAAAGGATTAATAAATGTTATCTCATATTTACGTCGTTTTAATATCAATAACCTTTTTTGACATCTATCATTGAATACAATTATGTTTTTTTTAAACTGCAAGCACTGCAGCGTAACATCAATTTAGGCAGTGCTCAACATTTAAAGAATGGTGGTTACATCACTTACGCTTATTAGAAATCACACTGATTATTACCTTTCCATACATTTAACAAAATCATTAACAGCGTTTTATCGTATTGAAAAAAAAAGTCAGGTTGCTGTAACCGACACTAAAAAGAAACCTAGTCACTTCTGGTACATGACAGGCATATGATCTAATAGGGAATTTGAAAATACATATGTAGTATAAAAATGGCACCGATCGCTCAAATAAAAAAAAGATATGTTTTTTTTTGTAAAATTTCAAAAGTTTTTGGGCTCTGGTGTAAAGTTTGATTTTGCGAGTTACAGCGTTTACGCTTTTTACCGCCGATATATTTGTTTGCCTACAAGCTGTTTCTTCTGTAATTCGGAGTTCTTTTAATATGAAGTATTTTTTTCTTTAAATTATCTAATTGGTGGACACGGAAACAAAAATGCGACATGGTTGGTTAGAACGCTCTGAGAAAGGCTAAAAAAACTTAATACAAATATTTACCAGTACGAGTATCACAATATTGCATTAAATAAAATATGATACCTTTACGTTACGTTTGCAGTAATTAAAATTAATAACTGGACACCCGGCTTCATATAACACAAAGACACGAAAGCTTTATTTGGCTTCGTGCACAAAGGGTTCCATTAATTTTACGTAATGCTATTATTATTTCCTATTTTACTATTAAAATTTGAGCTTCTAGGACAAATAAAAAGAACCTTTAGAAAAATATTATTAACAGGCAAAAACAACGTCACTAAAACAAAAGTCTTAGAAAGCAAAGTCGATTAGGTACCATAACATCAGAACCCTGCCTAAAACTGTATAAATAAACTCCGATGACAGCTACCTTGATACTATTTTCTACTTCACTTGGCATAGCATAGCACTCATACCTTTCCACCAGTTTACTATGGAACCCTGATTAGCACCCTTTCACCTACGGGTAAGCCACTCTATATAAATCTTGGTTATTTCTGACGATCACTAGAGAGATCTCCGAAGCTTATTTTTCTCGTGCCACGTTTATAAACCCAACTTAGCTCGGTTTATTTTTGCTCAGTGCATTTCTTGTTTGCAATCAATCATAGAAAACCTTCTTGCTGTGTTCGATTTTAGTTTTGACATTCGAAATAAAGCGTTTGGAAAGTTCACGTTGTTTGCTCATTTTATTAGCTCAGAAAACGGTTTGAGTGTGATCGGCGAATGTATTTATAGTTTACACTGAATAAAGGATATCCCTCTGAGCAGCCGAGATACAGGTTGATTCAAAGGTAAAATAAGTCGCATTTTTACCACGCAATGCGTTTATCAGTCGGTATATATAATGTATTTATGTTTGTTCCTTTGTGGCGCTCTAGAAACTAAACGCGGGGGCTGATTTTGATCATTTTTATGTCAAACGATTTGTCTTAGGGCCGTATTAATAAACTCATCTTGGCCGAGATGCCGGTCACAAGATACGTCAAAGTAAACGTCAAACCATAGAACACTGTCATTCTTGACGCATCTCGAGACGAGCATTAGAGTTGAGTTTAGTTTATTAATACGGCCCTTAATCTTGTGAGTAAAGATATGACAGTAGTCAAGATTTAATGTAGCGGCAACCAGATGCCATATTGTGAAAAAGACAAAACAATAAAGTCTAACTATGACAAGTGGAATAACATTGAATAGGTATTAAAAAATCATCATTGATCATTTTTAATGATCATTTAGGATTTATAAAGGTTTAAAGATCTTGATATTGTGCTAGGGTGTTACTCGTACTGTACATAAGATACACAAGTTTTTTACGCAGTCGGGTATTTTGTTTTTATAATTATTTTATTTGTGTGATGAGCACGACCATTTTACCACGACTTTTGGGTGTTTTCGAAGAATATTAATAAATAAATAAATATTATTTACTCGTGTATTTACCGATCATCGTTTAATTTTTCAACTTAAGTAACTATGGTGATCGATGTCTAGTGCTCGCAAATTTAATGACGTATATAAAATTCATATAGGTTTACTATTTACACGTCGGCTTCCATAAAACGTAACTAGTTTCTCTCTACTGACAGTTAAACGTCTAGATCGTTGAACTAAATTGGTTCTTTTTGCAGTTAGCGCCGATAGAAACAAAAGTGCTGGATGTAGCAGTAATGGACCGCTGTAAATCTTTTGCAGGACAGCGCGGCTCGGTGTTTACTACAAAACATTTTTTTGTATTCATCCAAATGGAACTCCGATTCTATTTTGATCGTTTGCAATATTGTCGCTGATTCACTGGACATAGAGTTCTGTGAATATTTCAAACTAATACATATTCGAATACATAATTTTACTAACTAGAAAACTGATTTACAAATTAACTATTATATTTTACGAAATAGTAGAGGTAATCTGTTGTTTTCTATTGAGAATAAATATTATTCGATTCTCGATAAGGGCAAATATTTGTGTGATGAGTGCAAGTATTTGTTCCTGAGTCTGGGATATTTTCTATGTATTTAAGAATGTATTTCTTTATATAAAGTATGTTTATCGGTGTCTAGTACCTACCAATATTTAGCACAGGCATAGTGTTTAGTTTAGGATTAGGTCAATTTGTGTGAGATTGTCCCTGGATTATATATTTATTTCTTTATTTAACATGATATGAATCATAGTTATTTGACCAGAATTATTATGAAATTGAATTCTTTTTTAAATTAAATTAAAGTACAACACTGCGTCATCCTTTGTGATTTAGTATTTACCATCTATGTACTTTATGCCCTTAGCAAAATAATATAGGGTGAGCCAAAAAAGGCAGTAAAAATGAAAAAAAATTCTAGCCCACCTAAATATTGCCAAACTAAAACGAACTTAGTAACTATAGGCATGTCAACTTGACAGGTAACTAAATGAAACAAACAAGCAGCAGCGGGATTCGGCCATTTTATAATTCAGACTCGCTTCATGCCCACATTACAAACCGCGACGAGTTTCGGTTAAACTTTTCAGATCTGAGCTGCGCATTTAAAATGTGTTTTTCCTGCCGAAATGGGGTAAAACCTATTTACTTTGCCGTTGCATTATTAAAAGCGTATATAATTGCCAATTAAAACGTTTATAAACAGGAATATTTACCAAAAAACTCCTGTTAAGAGGTTTTCGTCGAATTGCGGTCGCTTTTTCATGGGTATGTTTATGAGATAAAGTGTTATTTAAAGGAATATTTTTAATGAAAGGAGCATTTAATTTTAATTAAATTTATTGTAAAATCTATTCTTAGCTTCTTAACTGACATAAGCTCATTAAGTTCATGTTGATTTCCCGTTTAAATATAAGTTGACAATTTCATACGAACAAGTATAAATAAATTTTCTATACAGTCATTTACCTCAGACATATTTTTCTTCAAAACTACGCTGACAACAATTGTTTAGTAATATACTCGTACGACAATATCAGCGTCCCCTCTGCCTGACAACTAGATGGAGCCAAACACTCGCGTCACGTGGGGTGGGACGAGGCCCCATCATTGGCTGTGGAGTTATTCTCGAACGTAGCAAAGGAGAGTTTGATGGAGCTACGTCTTACCGGTCGATCTTGATATTATTGTTCTTATAGACACAATAGGAACTCATTGCAACTTGTAAATTGCTATGTCTGTTTGAATGATACTCGTAGCGTAGCAAATAAGGTGGTGTAGCGCATCAAATTATGCTACGCTAGTTCGCCCAAACTCGCTGGCGCAACGATGACCCAACGTAGCAGCTAGCTACGCGTAGCTCTGTCAAATCTGCTACGCTGGTTTACTTGAACCAATTAGTGCATGGCTCTACGATGGCAGAAAGTAGCGGACCGGCATCTATTCTACGACGTAAAGCAATATTGTTTTTAACCTGTTACCGTATTGTCAACGTTTTGATAGCTCTTATTTACTTGAAAGTAATGGCAACCGAGTTTGAAACAATACGACAACACTTCGAAAGTAATATTGTTTAACGTCTAAGAATAGAGTCCCTGCCCTGGGATTGTCTAGCACGTCAACTATGCTACGCCGGTTTACCTGAACCAACTGGCTCATGGCGCTACAATGGCCCAACGAAGCAGCTGGGATTGCGTGGCGCGTCAAATATGCTAAATATACCGGTCTACCTGAACCAACTGGTGCATGGTGCTACTATAGCCCAACGTAGCAGCTGGAATCGCGCAGTGCTTCAAATATGCTACACCGGTTTGCCTAAACGAACTGGCGCTAGGCCCTCCAATGGCCCAACGTAGCAGATACGAACGCATAACAACTCAATTATTATTAGTTAAAAATAATGTAATAAATTTACAGATCTCCCTACGCGTGCCAAACGGACGATTGATGTTGGTACAACATAGAACTCGTAGGCGAACTCTCAGCGATTGCGTTAGGGAATAACGTGTTTGGAATAAGGTGTCTTCTAATTTACATTCCGTATACGAATTGCGCGAATGTGGGCATGAAAATAAAATTGTTGTCATTTGTTTTTCCTTGCGTTATGAACTTTATTGCGTTATGTTAATACGAATTTTGTCAAATTAGTCCATATTTAGCTTTCGTACGTTTTTATTCGCTTTCTATTTACAATTTAGGGTGGTTTGTGTGTTGGTAATTTGGGTAACGTTTTTATCCAAATAGACTAAACCTGGTTTATTAAGACAAAATCAATTTAGTTTACAATGTCAGAGGATTAATACTACGATAAAAAAACTTTATTTTACAAAATGCCACTTATGTATACATAAGTATAGTCGACCAAAGAACTCCTTTACCACTTTTCAAATCTATTTGTATGACGCT
Organism: Acleris literana; assembly: GCA_946894065.1. NCBI lineage: Eukaryota > Metazoa > Arthropoda > Insecta > Lepidoptera > Tortricidae > Acleris > Acleris literana. The sequence continues at coordinate 16,658,827 of OX335669.1, forward strand.
AAGGTCCAAAAGTGGTAAAGGACTTTCTTGGTCGACTACACATAACACAAAAAGTCGCCTTACTAATAAGTCATGTGTTAGTCTATAGAAAAGGATTACTTACTCACTAAAAACAAGATTCAAATAAAGTCCAAAAAACTCAATTAATTCTGCTCACTCCACAAGTCCTAGCTAGGTGAAGCTAGACATAGGGATATACACATAAGAGACAAAAAATTGTTTTATAATAAAATATCCTCACTTATTTAGATGGGAGTTTTAAAAAACAACAGTGCGTCTATAAACAAACCACTGATCTTTGAAAAATTATTTATTCATGCTTGTTTGCGTGCGCGCCTTACGGTGGGTTTAGACCAAACGAGCGAATGCTCTAGAACATGTTTTGTCTTTATTATTACAAAGAAAAGGTAAGAGATAATGCCATAGAATTCTTGTTCGTTTGCTTGGTCTAAACCCACCGTTATAAGTAGGTACACGCCACAAGCCAGAGTTGAAGCGTGACATAACATAACGCTGATAACGCTGATTAACGCTCATTAACACTGAATCAGTTTCAACCTGCGTTTGTGTACATCGGTACCACACTAAAGCTCCTAAAGGGCCGGAGTAAAAGTACTTCTCTGTAAATACTTTTACACTAAGAACAGATTTAAACTCGTGAGTTGAACCTTTAAAATTAAATCTACTTATAATAATACATTAGGTACATTAGGAATTAAATGTTCCATGCTACGATAATCCACGCTAGTCAGAAGTGGCGAAACGATCGGTGAGTGGTCGCGAACACCACTATAAACTGAGATTGCTACAGCTCTCAAATTGCCCTCAAATCGATATTATCGCGTCTGTCTTGAGCCAATGCTATGTAAAGACCGGCGAGAAAGTTTAAAGTATGCGAGAATGTAGACAAACTGAAAACATAGTAAGGACGCGCTCCACGATAAAGCGTCCTTTACTATTGTGTCCTTTGTCCCTTTCTAAGCAAATAAAGGACACGTTGAATATAAGTCCCGCTCTAGGTCTGGAAATATTGTTATTTTATTGATTTTATTAGTATTTTGCTATGCTCTTAATTTGCTAAAAAGGAGAAAAACAACAGACATAAATTAAAGCTTAAATATACTTAGCCTGTAACTAATGCCTCTGCTGGCCTAATGTTTCCCCCTTTTTTCACAACTCGTCTCTAATTGACTGAATGCTCCCACTTGCTTTGAATCGTGTCCAAGTCCTCCTGCTATCTTCTTTACGGCATGCCTAAGCTTCGGTGGCCATACATATTTTTACATATAAAAGGTGCAGTTCGTATGCGTGCGACTCCTGCTTCGAGTGCATTATTCAAACATAACTTATTTCATAAATAATTCCTATAAAAACATATCACGTCCTAGTTGGTACAATACCACAGACATGTACGCAGATACATACGTTAAACTTAAAAATCCCCCTCCTTTTGCGTCGGAGAAAAATATCTTCGCAACAATCAAGTAGCCTAAGCTCCATGTCAGCGAGCACAGTATAATACAGCGAACTTTGCGCCGTTAACTCTGTACGTACCGAATTAATTCTTGATCACGAGCAGCCATTATCATTTAGCGGTTAATAAATGTGAGGGCGAAAGTCGAAGGTAGCGAGGGGTTCAAAAATCGCAGACATAACCGTAAAAAGTTCGCGAGTAACGCACGCGCGGTGAATTCTAAAGTCAGGGAAATGATCTGGTCGTTAAGAAGCCCGCGACATCGTTTATCGCTTATTATCGTTGATTAGCGATATGATAGCGATTTGTTAGCTAGGAAAGGAGTAAATAAAATATGTATTTATTTGGGAAAAAAGGATATAAACTGAAAGAGTACCTATAAAACGCAGTCTTGTCGTTATATAACAGGGTTCTATGGTGGCTCAACAAGAAGGACATATACGTTCGATGATTGCGTCTCAGCCATAAATGAATGGCTAAATTAGCTAGAATTTGCTTTCATATTCATATTCATATTCATTTATTTATTGTTATTACATTAAGACACATAGGTACATACATTTCAGATAGGTTGTTGTTGCTTTAGTGGAGACATCCATCATCCATCCATAACATAGTAAGCCAATTATTATTGTTTGTTTAATGATTTGTTTATTAAAATTGCATCGCCTTAGTCACACATTATGGCAGTCGCCATGTAAAATTTCTGTCTTGTGATAGTTATTTATGTAACTGGTACATAATGAAGCTTCTTAAGGTACGAGTGCCGAGGTTAAAGCGCGAGCCTGCAAGCGCTCTAATTACAGGCACGAGTACTTTATGAGCTAATTATGAACCGTTGCATACATAACTTTTTCTACAAGCTTAAAATGATAATGACAAAAATAAACTTCTCTTGTACTTTTCTCGTATACTTTACTCGATTATCCTGCTAGAACAAATTACTTATCAGCAAAGTCATTTTCATTATTCCGATTGGCGTTAATAGTTTGTGAATTTTATTGTCAACAAATTTAATGCAAAATTTAATAGTTACTGAAACAGTTCTGACAATTTATCACAAAAGTTGGAATGCCAAACGAAACGCCATTTTGTTGATATCCATATTGAACGTAACCATGGTAACCAAATAACAAATCGATGGATATTAACCATCTATTTTTAGTAATTTAATAAAAAAATAATTTTATACATATAATTAGTCTCAAAATTAATTTTGTTTTTAATATACGTAGTTGTAATTGGCATTAAAATATTTTTAATGATTTATTATGCAAATAAGGATCTCAAGTGTTCACTAATCGCCAAGATTGATATCCGGAATGACCGTAACCATGGTAATAACAATGCTATAATAATTATTATAGAACTGTTATTACCATGGCAACGCTCATTATAGAATTGTTTTCCCGCTTCGGTTACGCTATAGGTGGTATTCTGATACCGTTAACGATATCAATATTAGCGGTTTATAGTACGCGAATAGAAAAAGTATTTATTAATTCTAACCGGGACGATTTTAAGATGTAAAAATAATTGTTACGACGATTTAATCAAATAAAACGCCTATTATTTTCTCGGAAGCATTTTCTCCAAGCAAATAATTTGCGGGCTACCGTATCTCATTTGAACCGAGTTGGTATGAGAATATAATTTTAAAGCGATTGATTGACTTCCATCGGATTATTTATGAGGGAAAAGTCGCTACAGCCAAGGGTAATTTCACCTTATCACTCGCTTGTTATGTCTGAATCTTTACAATCAGATTCTTCACACTTTAGACAAACTATAAATAGAAAAGTAGAACGTCTCCGGTCCTTTAGGAGTTTCGTCGATGAGCGTTTCGTTGCAACCCAACGTGGCGCCAGCGCAGCGCTTCCCTGAATAAACCGGCTAGGTCCGACTTATTGAGTTTGCTTGTGATGCATGCACACAATTATGTAAGCTGTGCAATAACCCTTTCTCTGAAAATGAAATACTGTTTATACTGTGACTTAAGACAAGATTTCTTTAAATAATATCTCAAATTTAATTTCTAATTATATAATTGTGCAATTCACAAACGTTTTTTATATTTATTTTGCCGTAATTCACGTGCTGTCACTTTCTTTGTACCTTGGGGCATTAGAAAGTAACACTAGTGCTAGTGTGTCCTTACGGGACACTAAGCTTATTAAAGTTGTGCAACTGGGTTTTTAACTGTTAATTAATCATTAAATTGAGTATAGAAAACATACTACAAGTTGTTGTTTTTTGTCTATCTTCCACTTCTTCTTCTTAGGACGGAATTCCACAACTGGAAGCTGTCCAGTTTTATTAAATCTGCAGCAAGTGACACGCGTAAAAAAGAGCGGCAGCTGGTCAGGTAAACAGATTATTAGTGGTCATGTACAACTACGGAAATTAAACTGAGTGTCAGTGTAAATATTGAATCTCAAAAAATATTATAGCAAATAAAAAGTTAGAGCTATTGCGGAATTTGCGCGGGTGAATTTTAAATAGAAATAATATTTGCTGTTGTGATTTACAAATACATACATTATTTAAAAAAAAACATGAATTGCAAACTGTAATTATTATTCTCATCCCAAAAGACAGCTAAATTTAAAGCAAAGCAGGCTTAATAGCAGAATAATAAATTTAAATTTAAAACTTAATCCAACTAGCGGGAAAAGTTAACCGAAACTTAACAATCTGCAGTACCATGGAAAACAATGGAACAATATCCAGCGTGGCATTTCGTTGCGCCTACTCGCCAGGTTTTTGTTGGCCATCACTCAAGTCTGTGCAAGTTCACTCATGAATATGCAAGTCTCTGGAGCACTCGTATTTTGCCACTTTTAGCCAGATTTACACAATAGAGCCCATTGCACGGGAACTCGCCTGTGAAGTTTCGCCGAGTTACAATATCCGAACATCATAAATATTCAAAACGATTTCCCACCTACCTTCATCAAGCGAGGTTAATGTTATTATGCCTTCGATTGTTTACTGTTATCTTTATTCTCGAATAAAATGTAAATTGTACGTTTTTTCTCCGTATACTCTAAAAGTTAAGATTTATCATAAAATATAACCTTAGTGTAGTTAAAGTGCTGTTTTCGCAGAATTCCTTGTCTAGATATTCCAGTAACTTAATTTTCGGTAAGTAGTTATAAGGAAATAGCAAATTTTTGACAAATTTTTTTGAAAAGCTAACAGGTCTGTATTCATACTTTTGAAGCCCAAGAATTAATTGAATTCAAAATAAATAAAATAGGTTCAAACCTATTTACTTATAAACGACAGTATAGGTAGGTAAAATTAAGTAGTAACTACTTAAGTACATGAACATTTGGTTTTTACCCGTCATTACGTTCGGGTAAAATTCGTTATTGCAAATTTAAGTTCTCGTTTGGTGGAAAAGCACCTTTATAAGCGCCAGTTTTTATTCCCGAGTCTTGAATGTGTTTTATTAATTATGTTGTCAAGTAACGTAGTACAAGCCTAGAGCTTAATTGAGGTAAATTTGTTTTGAATAGTCTCCTAATTTATTTATTTTATTTATCTACGTTTTCAGCTTTTGTGTAATTAAGCTATCTGACTGCCGCACTTAGATATAATTAACTCGTTCCTTTTCCAATCTCGTGTAAAAAATATCACTAGGGAACGACTTAATCGTCATTAACTGACTCTGAATGCGGCAATATGTGCTTCAGTTTATTACACTTAGGCCGCATTTCATCAAACTGGAATAACGTCTTATACCTAGATTAAACGCCGAATTTGTATCTAGACTATTTAATCTCGGAGTAAGTCTTACTCCGGTTTGTTGAAATGCGGCCTATATCATTAACCCTAACCCTCTAATAAACACGCAATAGCTAAAGTCTGCTTCAAATATGATTTGTCCTTATTTGTTATGATGATATTTAGATTTGACAGAAAGTGACAAATAATATTTAGGTAAACTAAAATAGGTTTATTTTGCGTTTATTGATAGATTTAAATATGACTTGCAGTAAAAATATGCTACGGGAAAACTTTTAGCAATTTAATAATTCAGTCTCACAGTAAATTACTCTAAACAAATTTCCCCCGTTCACTGGCTACCGATGTAACACGGAGGTTTTTTCCACGTAACGTCAGCTCTTTGTACCAGGGGATTGGAAACGTTAGGTCGGGACAGGCGTGTTAATCTCACGGTGTCGGGAACACGTGACGATATTATTTTTCTCGGCATATCGAGTGATTAATATCATCCTCCCGGCCATAATGACTTCTTTCGATATTAGGTTTAACGTTAATGGGGTAGTAGGAGAGTGAAATTCGTTAGTTATCGCAATTGAATGACCTTAAATCGGCACTTTTTTTTGGAAATTTCTTAAATAAATAAAGTTTACGTACTAATTCGAGTATTCCAATTTTTTTTCTTCCGAATTATATATCAATATAAAGTACAATTAATAATGATATAACAATATTATCATACTTACATAAAATTAGGCTTGATGAAAATTATGCAAAACCGAGTTCACACTAATTCGCAAACAGTGGCTACACTATCGACAATATAAATGAAATAGCAAACAACATGAAGTTATTGACTGATTTATTTTACCACGTCGACGTACAATCGGGTAATTTATTGGTATTGATAACGTCACTGTTCGGGGTTGTGCATAATTAGTTAAATCGGCCGCCCGTCGATATCCCAGTTAAATATCCGCCGGCTCCAGTTCTTTTGCAATAAGATTAAAAGGCGCGCGACGCCCCTTCAATTAATACTTATTCAAATAACGACCCAAGATTCTTTCAAGTTAACTATGAAAATGGAAAACGAATAGACATCGCTAGTTAAAAGTGAATTAACGACAAAAGGTACGTAGTTCAGACGTTTCGGTAAGTGCACGAACAATCTTTTAATTTAGTTAATTGCTAGTCACGGTGAAGAGGTTCAAGTTGTTCTTGAGAGATCACGGACGTCTTTATCCAATTTATTTAACGAGTAAGGCGCTCTCATTAGAGACCGTAGTGGACCAGGCTGGGGGCCGCGGGGCCTCGCCTCGGCGCATCGCAGCTCCTCTCGGTGCGCTGGCCGGGCTGAATCTGTGCATCTCACACAGATACGAATCTCAAGGCCCCTCCACGTATTTGCTGTTTACCGTTCCGGTAGTAAATACGCTTGAGTTACTTTAACTTACACAAAATAGTTTAATAAATGACATAATTTCAAAATGCTTTAGGTAAAGGTGATTTAGATCTGTTTTTGTACTTGCTGTCTTTTTTTTGGGTTCCGTAGATAATGGAAGGGAATCCGCCCTAACTTTAAAGAGCCGTATAATTGAACCGTAATAGACAGAGTCCGACTAGCGAGTGGTGACACAAAAAAAGGCGGCAAAATTCAAAATATCAGTAGCTGGTAACACGAATTATGCATAGCGACTCATAATTTGACAGCTTGTTTCATAGGTAACATTGTTGCCATATGAAGAATTTGAGAAAAATGCTTATTAGACTCTTGCGGGTTTTTTTTTTAGAATTCGTGTTATTACAGCAGAAATACAAACAAATAAAAAATACAAAATAAAGTGTATTGACAAAGGAGGTCCTCATACAAGAAACGTTTTTAGGGTTCCGTACCCAAACAGGACCCTATTACTAAGACTCCACTGTCCGTCTGTCCGTCTGTCTGTCCGTCTGTCTGTCACCTGGCTGTATCTCATGAACCGTGATAGCTAGACAGTTGAAATTTTCACAGATGATGTATTTCTGTTGCCGCTATAACAACAAATACTAAAAATAGAACAAAATAAATACTTAAGGTGGGCTCCCATACAACAAACGTGGTATTTTTACTGTTTTATGCTCGATAATAATAACGGCAACAGGTAGACGCTTGAAATATTCACATAATATTTAGTTTTTTATACACTTTAAAAATAAATAATTAAATTGAATTAAAATAATTATTTAAGGGGGCTCCCATACAACAAACGTGATTTTTTATAGATCGAGTCCGACTCGCACTTGGCCAGTTTTTTTTATTACCTATTTTTATTTTTGCTTTATCGTTAAAACCGGAAACATACAAGCGTCAAACTTGGTATGATAAAAGTACGAACTCTGAAGAAAAACAATAAATACAAAAAAATTACAAGTGTAAGATGGGTCGCGCTGATTCCACTCGAATTCTAATTCAAATTGGAATATAATAATACCCACCGTGCGGCGGTACGGAAACCTCGGTGCGCGAGTCCGACTTGACCGGTTTAAATATCCTTTTATATACGTGGAAACGTACGTAACGTGACTGTTTGTATAGCAACGTTTCCGTAGTAATAACTCGTATGTGCATCGTATTCAACTGATACTTGTTGGATATTCTAAACACACAAGCAAATAATCTATATCCAATTCCAATAACATCGTAATAAAATTGCGATGCATACAAGTACGTGAGTTCTAGCTATCGGCATATTGGTTATGGTTATCCGCATAGCCAGTGTTAATCGTAATTCTGTCATTATTAACGCCGGTTCACAAATATAATTATCGTACATCTTTTAGTAAATTGAAACTGATATTAAGTATAGTTCTTAACAGCTATATTTCAGTTTGAAACATGACTTATGGAGAAATATAACAAGAATAAAGATATATCTCGACAAATAACTTGTGTCGCCGCGTGCCGGTGACAACGTGATATAGACAATGCTATAGAAAAGGGTAATGCTCCGTTTACACTGAACAATTTCTCACCACTTGATTCTCGACATTACGGAACCCGCGGACAATTATTATTTCTAACAACACTATCGGCTTTATTTTCTTCCTTACAATAAATAATATAAAGAACGCGGCAGACTTAAGGGCACTGCATACGTAAGGACGTGGACGGGACGGGGACTGGACGTCGTTGCATACATTTTTGGTTTTCCGGTCCCGTACGTGCAATCGTTACGTATGCACATTCCAATACATTTTCTATGAAACGATATTGTCGTCTCGTCCCATCTCCGTCCCGTACGTGTAAATCACGTTACGTATGCAGTGCCCTTTAATGTTACAAAAGACTGCAATTACTAATATGGTAACAAAGAGTTCTTTATTTCAAGAGATTCAACACTTTAACCGACTTGGTATGATTTTTCTTGCTTTCTTTTATTACCTAAATATAAGTAGTCATTATAAAAAAATCTGAATAGAAAGGCTAGCTTTAAGTAATTAAGTATAGGTAGAATAACTTCCTATACATAACCATATATAAAATTTTCTCTTATTTCCAACTCTTCGCAAATTTCATGAGTCGTCAATCGTCATACAATAATCAAGTACGTAAAGTCTGGGCCTGAACTTAATTGCTTTTATTATTGTCAATGTTACGATAACTTGACAGTAATGGCTGCCAAGTTAAAAACATTAATATAACATGTCAAAGGCAATATGCTTTTACCAAGTAGAATAGAGACCCTGCTTTGCGTGACGTTCGATTCCAGCATGGCTATGAATAAGAGAGCTGCCGACCACCCTTCGTGTATGATAACTAGCACGCCGGTGCCCCACTGAATCAAGATAATTGACAAGCAACTCGCTCATGTCGTCTCCCGGCTGGTGTAAATGTAGCTTTATAGACAATGCGTTAGAAAAGGGTATGCGACGACCTCCTCACGTTCCTGAAATATGATTTCGATAAGTCGCGAAGTATTGGAATAGGTTCCTTTTAAAGGAAGAGGATGCCCGTAAAATATCAGCTTTTAAAGAACGCTGTGGAATGGAGCATTTGCGAATTCACCTACGCGGTATAAATATGATTCGAGTTGATTGGTTCTTCCTTTGTAAATATTGGTAGGTAAAAATCATAAGGCCCAAAGGCGTAAATTTGAGACGTTTGCCAGTGTTTTTTTACTTTAGTTGATTGTGACAAGATATTTTTTCAACTTAAGAAATTTTTGTGTTACGAGGTAACTTCTTAATATATTTAAAAAATAATTTTAAAACACCAACGTTCCTCTATTTGTGCTTGTACTCGTAATATTTGTAGGTTATCCTGGTAAGTAAAAAGTAATTTAAAAACAACGGCAAATATTTACCTCAGGAATAATATCCGTTTTCCTTCACTAAATTTCCACGAAAGCGTTCGAATTTCAAAAGATTTAATCCCCTCAAACTGATTTGACTGTTCGACGGTATAAATCAGTGTACGGTAGAGCGCAGCGCACATATGACGTGGCGATTTAACGGCAGAAGGCACAAAGGCGAGTCCCGGTGTCAGGCGGCGGGCCCTGACCCGCATCAGAGGATTAACTGTCTGTAACACTATGTCAACCGGTCGCAGCAAGATTTACGTTTTTATTCTGAATAAGGTAAATTTCAATGCGAAAATAGCAACGAGAATTAGCGTTATGTTGTGGTGAAAAGTTGAAGTTTAGCGACTAAAGAAATGATTGTAGAGTTTCTTGCGGCGCTTTTTATCAACAATGGTCCTTTCTTGGGAAGCGCTGGTAGACTCAACGTGAAATAGCTTACAAGGCCTACTTAAGATTATACAGTTTTGTATTCATTATTTTTATGAAAGAGACTTTAAAAATATTGTAAGATGCAGGTTAAGTAACATTAAAAACGTTCAGGGGATTTTAGCGTAGCGTTTTGCTTTTTATCTTTGTAATCGATTTTTCTTCGTGCTCTCTTTTGATTGGGGTGGCATCGATAAGGTTTTTATAAAATGATTTTACTTTTTTTACAACCCACAAAGAAAAGTTAATGCTTCAAAATTGCAAAAGCGATTTCTTGAGCAGTGTTCGAAATACCATTAAAAGGCAAATATTAAGGATAATAATAAGAATAGAATAAGAAACTTTTTATTACCACACACCAAGAAAATTTTACAAATAGAATTTACAATTTATGACATAAATATGTTCTAAAATTATCTCGGTCGTGTGACAAAAGGAGCGGGCTCAGCGTGTGCTGCGAGCGCAGGCGCAGCCGCGTCTGCGCAGCGCTGGTTACCAGTCCGCTCCTTCACACACACATTAAAAATAATAAAAACAAAAGCTCTGCTTGCTCTTTACAACTTATAAAAAAGACATTTAAAAGAAACATGAAAACAATAATTTAAAAAAATGGCAAGTATGAGATGTATTTCAATATATTTAGTACATAAGTAAAGTACCTTCATTAGTTTACTTAAAAATGTCTTTATCTACCTCTCTTATCTTATCTTATCTTATCTTACAGATGGGCCCTTTCGGATACACTTCGACCCTTTAGGATCTTTTGTGCAATTACCCTCTTACACACTCAGCTGTTCGAATGTGCAGGTTTCCTCACGATGTTTTTCCTTCACCGTAAGAGCATCGGGTAATGCACTTAAGTTAGAAAAACTCATTGGTACATGGTGACCGCGGGGGTTCGAACTCGGTACCTTACGATCACGAGTCGACCGCCTAAGCCACTAGGCCACCGACGCTCTCGCTTTATCTACCTCTAATACTTATATAAAATTCTCGTGTCACAGTGTTTGTAACAAAACTCCTGCGAAACGGCTTTAATGTCAGGTTTTTACCCGTTGGCATAATGAATCCCACTAACATTATAAATGCGAAAGTTTGTGCGTGTGTGTGTTTGTTAGTTTGTTACTCCTTCACGCTGCAACGGCTGGACGGAATTGGACGAAATTTGGAGTGGAGATAGCTTAACCCTTGTTAGCCCTGGATTAACACATTTATTTATTTATTTATTTCAGGCACAGTAACAAATCAAAAGAGGTAAAATAACAATAGAATCACGTAACACAACATAGTCGTAAGCTTGCAACTCGATGACAAGCGTGCACAGCATTCGACTAGTAGGTACATTAATTTACTTAGTGATAGAACGTGATAAAAATAAAAAGTTAATACAATAAACAATGAACACTCAAACCTTATACATAGGCTACATTTCATCCCGACAAATTTTAAATTTCCCGAGGGAATAACGATAATCGAAATCTACGCGGACGAAGTCGCGGGCAGAAGCTATTGTAAGAATATTGTTTGAATCAGCAGAGTTTTGAAATAGATACGCTTTGAATGCAAACTGCCCGGTAGTTTATTATATCCATTTTGAAATTGACATGCAGTCTCGGTTGCGTCAGAGAGGGCTCATAACGGATCTAGCTGGTTCCATACCCACAGCCGCGGACTACGAGTATAAGCTTTTAATCTCTGCATTGCGTCACACCGAGCGGAATGAGGGTTATCGGTTTCCCTGCTGATAAACACAAACGAATGAGCTCGGGTCCACAATCCAGTTCAATAATGGTACCCATCCGCGGGATAAAAATTGATTGTTGCGCGCCATCCAATAGGTATTTTTTTCCGCTCCCGTTGTTTGACGTCTCGCAGCAATCGTTATTGAATAATTGCTTTCCATTTTCATTATTTATCGTGGTGGTGACGGAATTTATTGGTTATTAGCGGAAGATTAATAGGCGACCATCGTTACGGTACGCATGACTTTAAGCGAAATCTCGACGCGTGTTAACGTTGCGACAAAATGAACAACGCTGAGCCGTAAACACGATGTAAGCGCGCAGCTTACCGGAGTTAACCTTGCCAGCCTCATGACAAATAAGTGTCTACACAGATAGGATTACTGAAAAAACAGCGACTCACCTAACGCGGTCCTGACTAACGATGTATAAAATTTCCATTGTCATCAATCTCTGGCGCCACGCGGAGAATCCACGAACTCTTCACTAATTGCAACGTAAACAAAAAACGCTAACGCAAAGTCATCGTGCTGCAATTTTTTTACCCTACGTTTTTTAAAGCGAGTCGAAATAGCCGTTGGTAGATTTAAAAAGTTAAATCACAACAGAATGGAGGCTATAAAGAAACGGGCAGGTTTGTTTCTCTTCAATTCCGTGGCTGTGTTTCTTAGTTCAGCTTGCCACTTGTCCAACAATAACCTTATTTTCCTCCTTGGTACTTGAATAGCTCTAGTACTTTCTATATGATGTATTTCTTGACGAGTTTTGACTGGAAATGCAAAAGATTTTTACCCGACTGCCCAAAAAGGGGCATTGTTTTTTATGTGTATGAATAGTATTAGGTATATTGATATCTACGGGTATGTCTATTTCTTTTGGACTGGTAGCAGGATAGTTTCTTTATTTAACTTAAATTCGTCGTTAATAATTTATTAAAGAAATAGTCATTAAAAAGACCGTATATACAAAGTTTGGAATAATGATGTCGGGATTTTAGCATGATATAAAATAGAAAAAAGTTACCTTAAACAGAAACAGAACTGACTGTCAAGTCATGTCACTTGTCAATAATAACAACTGTAACAACATAAATTCGTCGACTTTGGGCAGATTGCGGCTATCCGCTTTTACAAATCTGTTAGTCACTTTAATTTTAAATAGCGTATATCCAAAACAATAGTATTACGAGAATCGAATGCGTGTCGTTAGTATCAAGTAATCCGTCAGACAGATAAAAAATTGACGTGACAGTTGTATATTTTTTTCAATTCATATGGTAATAAATGGACTAAGGGCACTAAGTGTATTCCTAACATTCACAATCCAACTTTTTTACTGTTTTTCCTAAATATAAAAAAACTACAGCATAAAAAAATCCAAAAATATTTTTACTGTAATCAGAAGTGTAAAATCTGCAAACGGTATTTTAATTTACTACCTTAGCACATATGAATTGTTGTCAATTCAATTTAAAAATAACGTCAATTCCATACATTTTGTCAGTTTTCGAAAATCTTTTACGTTGGCGTTAAGCAACTTGTCTATCCTCACAGAACATGGTGTTCCCGAAAGAAGAGAAGTCTTTGCGCAATATGTGAATATCCTGCATTTGTATTACAGTCTTGTGTGTTAGTACCTACTAAATAACTTGTTTGGTTGAAGTGTCAAGCAAAATTGCTCATGTCCTTGAAAGTTCATAAAAACTGATATTGTCTATGCAATTTTAACTTATGTAAAGTAAATAATGGTAAAATAAATAATGTCCTTACATTACACTACCACCGGACATAACGAGGTGTTCCATAAAAATAATTCGGTTCGTGGCCTTTTTCCTGCGACTGACACCAATGCTCTCGAACAGGAAATATTGTGTAAACATAACACACACGTGTAAGTAAAGCAAAGGGATCTCCGCTTGTAGGACATGTACAGTCAGACTAATAAGTAGTCGTTCAATTTAGACACTACTTCCTAATTGGCGACACATTTTCCCTCAAGTCGGCCCTTCTTCAAAGCGAAAAACGTATCATCGACCTTTTATTTTATTTTATAACGTAACGTAAATGGTATTTGTGGGTATGAGATATTGTTGTGTAATGTAGTTAAAATTCTAGCGCAATTGATAACATGAACTTTATATGACTGCTATAGCTCTGCCCTTTGCGCTCACAATAAAATGAACCGAATGAACCCTGCTGTCCTCTATTGAATCGAGCGAGAATGAAAGCAATGTTAATTAGTTAAGTAGGTAAGAGTAGTAAAAGTAAGTAAATAAAAGTAGTAACTTGGAAGATAATGAGATCTGATGGTGCGTGGCAATAATTGTGAATAAAAGTAAAGATGAAACATTTGTAAACAACAATAATATAGAACTATAGAAATCGGTTAGTGAGGTAAAATCTTATGCCCTAACGTACATAAAAAAAATATTAATAAACAGACGATTTATATAATAAATAAAATTATATAAATGGTTTTATACATGCAAATTATACTTACTGAACTTATAAAGGAAAATCGCCTAATTAAAACTTCTGCGATCGCCATCTTTTACTTTCAATCGGAGCAAATAAATCAATCAATTAACACAGCAAAATGATATGAAAAATATGAAATGTAAAGGTGTAGTCGCCGTATGAAAAGGTTCGTTACTTTTGGACTTTAACGGCATTGAAATAAAGTCGAAATGTGACGAAACTTTTCATACCGCGACTGTTTCCACACAAAAACTACGCTTCCTTAGGAGACCACTGTCCAGGAAACGCTTAACAACCTCAAACTCATTAATCTAAAGCTAATTGCTAAGTCAATTAACTTTAAAAAATTATTAAAATGGTCCTCAAAAACGTCAACGTCGCACCTGATCCTACAAACAAGGTTCCATCATGTAACGCAAGTCACGTAAATTAGGTAGGAATCGGTGGGTTGTGTACTAATCCCGAGATAAAACGCTTAAGCTCCGTCGTAACGTCTCGTGTGTAAGCAGCTTTATTTGTTGTAAACATTTGCGTCCTTTACTTTAAATAATAGAGGCATTTCTTAACACCGCTTAGCATAAATGAAACACAAACAAACAGTATTTTGTGTTTGCACTGGCTTTAAATCCTTGGGATTTCCGTGCATTATTGTTGGTGTTACCGTGTTAAGAATTTTTAACGAAGAACGTGCGGCAGTTCTTGAAGTGTTAAGAATTTAATAATATTCTTAGATAAGTACAACAATTTTTGGGTCGTGACTGAAGCCTTAACGTTCTATCCTCAACCAAGCGAGCTACCTGCTAAAATAAAACACATTGATGAAAATAATGAAAATATTGCTTCCAAAACAATTCTTCAAAAAAACATTAAGAAAAACAAACCCTTTGTTACCAACGAAAAAAATGTACAAAAGCGATACTCAGCCAATACCAAATTACATTTTTATTCTAAAGCGTTTTTTAATGATGTAACCAGCTGTAAATTTATTAATTTCATTAATTTCATTAGAATCTGATCGCCGAGGTTAAAACACCTCGGCGATTGGCGCTTAATTTGATTGATCTCCGAAACCTTTCCTCAAACGTAATATTTTACAAAATTACTCGTAGTTACCTTACGCAAATATCTGGATAGAAGTATACAGTGAAATACAGTAAAATTAACACGTTGAATTAACGTAATACACAGGACTGATGTACGAGATTATTAGGTGGAGAATTTTGGTGAAGGTCAGTGATTGGGCAGTTTTAGCAGATGATAATGACGATTTTGCGATTGCAAACTTTGAACACATGACTACCCCAGTACCCCTGCAGCATCAGAACTTAGGAGGGACTTTTATATAGCCTATGACATGGGTGAATACCAATTCAACGATACCAAGCACTAAATCCTTCAATGCGTTTTGCCTACTGGTGATTTGCGGTATTAAATAGGATTGCAATCTTGGGATTGTGGTCTTGAGAATGAAATTTCCTATAGCTCATAGAGATCCCACTTACCATCAGGTGGCCTTTCGGCTCGTTTGCCTTCTCCATGCCATAAAAAAACTTAAATATCTGTAAATATTTAAGTCGAATAAAAAAAGGTTAAAAACTACACTTTCCGAACAATATCAAGTTCAAGTTTCAAGTTCAAGTTTTCAAGTTTTTATTTATTTACCATTAAAAGTTAACATTGTTTAACATTGGTCCCCACACTAGGTCACCGTAACACTATTATGCCATAGATTTTTTTTTCTCAGCTTTGACATCCAAAACTTAATCATACGTATTAAATCGCTAAACTGCATCGTAATTGGAATACAGCACTGACATTATTAGAATCTAGAAGACTAAAATAAATAAATTCCAATGTAAAATGTGGATACCATTCTTTGTCAAAACGCTCGAACAGCCATTACCGCAACCATACATCCCCTCGCACCCCACTCACAGTATCAAAGAATTGAAATTACAACGTTCCATCAATAGAGATATTGGCAATAAATAAACCGATAAAATATTGGCGTTTAAGGGCCAACTCAATTTGTATCCCCTATCTTGAGCATCGGGAGATCAGTACCTACAACAGGTCTTGTCATGATTTGTGGCGCCCCCGGGCAGGGACTGATCCGACACGTTTCCTTGTCTCACCCAACAACTTGTGTTTTAGTAAAATAATTTCTCCCCGTAAACGTTCGCGCCATAAAACAGGGGCTGAATTGGTTCATTGTGATTTTTTTCCCAACCCTCTGGTACAGAACGTGATAAATTTAAGAAAAGTTTTAAAGGCACTTTAGAGTTGTAAACCTATTACTCACTCGGTGGCAATATTGATTAGATGCTTAACTACTTCCAGCGATTTAAAGTAAAAGAAAATGTGGGCTTACTAAAGCGTTCGAGAGTCATTTAGCTGATGGTATTGGCTTGTATGCCGATGACTACTGTATTGCCACACGGATAATTAATAACAAATCAGAGAATGAACGTTTTTTCTAATAAAGAAAATAGCATAATATTTACGCAGATTCTGTCATAACTACAGATCACGTAGCGTAAAAGTGTGCAAAAATCGAAGTCCTAACGTTAATTTTAAGTCAAGGGGCATAGCATACCACCGGTAAATTTCGTTTTTAAGCATTATTTCTATTTTTTAATGAATATTTAAGATTTGGTTGGATTTCTGAGCGTAAGGATGTGGACGTGATTTCTAGTGACTATCGATAAATGGCTTGTTCTACAGCGATCAATAGAATTAAATGTGTTAATAGTTCAAGTTATTTATCATCACTACGGCTGCCCTACGGAAAAAGAAAGTAATTGACATTTTTTTCAATATCAATGTTTTTACATTTTTGGCACTTTTAGACAGTAACGGATGTTGCTACATTCTTGGAATCATCAAAAGAGCTTTATTTTTAGAGATACAATTTCGCTAAAGAAAGTAACTGCAGGCACTTGTTACAAATATCTACCGAAAAACAAAGCAAAACACAATTACAAAGCATAAATACAGTAATTGCATGTCGATTACTTTGTTTTTCTGTTGTGAATCGATTCAATTGGTTTTTTGTTTGGTAAAAATGTTTATATTGAGATTGAGATTTAGCTAAAAAGAAATTAAATAGCATTACTTGATTTTTGTATTGTAAAAAATTATCAAATTTACCGATTTATCTACGCAAAAACAAAGTAAACAAAATTATAAAGCAAAAACAAAGTAATTTACTGATAGTTACTTTCTTATTACATTTTTATTTTAATGGTTAACCAACATTTACTTCGTTTATAAATTGTTAAACTTCATTTTAATATTTTCAAAATAATATTTTTTGGCACTTGCTTTTATCTTTGGCCGAGGAAACGGTCACTTTTAGTCATACATTTTCAGCGAAGAAATACATTTTTTAACCGATTTAAAAAAAAGGAGGTTCTCAGTTTGACTTGTATGTATGTATGTATGTATGTTTGTCCGCGATTATCTCGTATTTGGCTGAACCGATCTTGATGCGGTTTTCAGAAAAGTATTTCTTAAATTTAGGAGAAGGTTATGCTATTTTAACCGACTTAAAAAAGGAGATTCTCAGTTTGACTGATTTGATTTGATTTCTCCGTCTATTATGGTCCGATTTCAAAAATATTTTATTGGTTGATACTTCCGAGGTGGTCCGATTGTCATCAAATTGTAATCTGATCAGGGGATCCATGAGGAATTGAGGGAACTCCCCAAACATTATAGGCATTCAATTAACAATTTTAGTATTTTTTTAGTAACAAGTCCAGCATTTGCATTCAGAAGGTATCATTTGGTGAAGTGGAACTGATGATGAAGACCACAGATGGCCAACGAATCTCCTCAACGTTACCTATTTCAAGGGTGGCGATAAGATATTTCGATTAAGATAGTTGAGCGACTTTAATGTAGAACATTTAATTGTTTAAATATGGCTATGTCTTCAATCAACTAAAATCTTTATTAATTAAGATTAGATGTTAAGCAAACCAAAAAATGTCTTACTTGAAATAAACAGCAGAAATTTAATTTTTTTTTTTAATACGCAAAAATAACTTCTTTTAAAATGGTAGGTATAGGTCAGTCCAATTGAAGTTGGCGACTCACAATATTTTTATACAAAAGCCCACTTCGGTTGGACTGACCTATACCTTACTCGTACACTTTAAAAGAAGTTATTATTTGCGGTTTTGAAGGCGGTTTTTTGTTTTGTAAAACATTCATTTGCAGAAAAGATTTGATATAACTAAGCTACCAGAACGTAAAGCTGGACAACGTGGTATTAAGCCAAGTAAAAAAGAAGCTATTATAGAAAAACCAGTTCCTTTTATGCCGGAAAATCGGCGAGATTTGATAACTCAAGAAGGAACACAATAATAATAATATACCTACTTATAAACTTAAATGTTGCTTATAATGAAAAGGCTAAGCCAGAATGCATTGCATTACTTTCGCATAACAGTCATAAATTTTTAATGTATATGTGTACCTAAACCTGAAAAAAAGCTTAACCAAGATGTATTGTATACAGGGTGTCGCTCACAAGTTGTCCAAAAGAAAATTTTAAATAGGTCATCCCCAGAGCTACCAAAAACATCCCTGTATGTGCAGCGATTAGTACTTCCGGAGATATTGATAATTTTAATCTGAATTTTAGTAATTTTTATTTATGTCCATGTTATGTCATTTCGAAGACCTATTTAATTAAACTAAAAGATATGAAATTTAATGCATTTTATTTATTTTAGATATCATGTTTCCTAGTAACATTTACTGCTTATGACCTATACAATCGATATCCAAATACAAATAATGTAAGTTTTATTTTTCAATATGACCGGGTTCGATTCCCGAACTGAGTACAAGGTTTTTTTTAAATCTATGTATGCAGTTTTTCTTGTCACTAAAATCGATGAAGTAGTTCCTAAGAATAGATCTTTGTATAACTTATAGTTACAAACTTCCCCGTAATTACCGATCTAAATGTGCCACCCTGTATAATTAAAAAGAATTAAAGATGGAAACTTTTAAACTTCATTTATTCAAATCGACGTTTCCAAGTTTGCTGCGTTTTGTCATTGAGCTATTCAGGATCAAGTGTGTCATGACATGTATGCCAGAGGTTACATAGTATATGAGGAGCTTCAAAAAAATTGCACACCTTTTACAAATTCTTCAGATTTGTGAAAAAATCTGCACAGGGGTTGGGATCTTGGAATCATTATCCTGAGTAAGAAAAATAGATTAATGATCCTAACCCACGCAACCCACTTTGTTTTTGATATGAAACATTTATTTATAACTAAATAATTTACTACCGAAAAACATTTTTTGTTAATTTAAAAGATAACTAAAAACAATTTGTCATAAAATTAGTACACAGTGGGTAGAGCAAATTATTTGAAGATTGTTAAAATGTTAAAGCTGAAAAATACGTTTTAAATAAAGAAAGTTTCATATTTTCGCTCTCCTGTAAAATTTACCTGACTAAAACACAAGGAAGTTCAATTTAGTTCAATTATTTTTGAACTATTTTTCACGTTACATAAAATTAAATTTCCGTTATAATATTACACTGTAAGAACATATTCTGAATGACGTACGTAAATACTTACTAAAATCTGGATTCGGTTCAACTGTATTGCAGATTTAATCCATTGATTGCAATTTAGATAAAAATACAAATAATATAAAATAAATTAACCAATGACAAAGGGCAAGGCAAAGGGCTCGGTAGTGAGCTGTGTTTGCACACAGCGCTGATTGTCAGCCCGCACCGACTCACTGGGATAATAACTAAGAGATCATTGTTAAAAAAGGTTCAAGGCTAACTGAGAAAAGGTTGACTGGTAGAAAATGCCCCAAAGTATTAAGTCTATCTTTCTGTTTTTAGTTATTTGCAACAATTATAAAAAGAAATTTTTCGGAAACAAATACGACAAACTACTGATTCGTCCCAACCCGAGATCCCGTGACGTGATACTCAACCAAACCCATTTAAAGTTAAGACTTTTATGTAATAAGTAATCAAGTAAAATCAACACATAAAAATCTTTAACACCTCCAGCAAATTTACCACAGAAATGCAGCCATTTTTTTGTTACGTTTTAATATATGTATGATTCCCAATTTTAAAAACTTATTTATCAACTTTAGGCAAACCGTAGCAAGAAGCTAATAAAATATTATTCTATTCTAAAATTAACGTGTTAAGTTTAAATGATGTAATTGTATAAAGCTAGTAGTAAAAATGAGAATAATAGGTAGTATAAGTACTACTTGCCTGTAAATTGAATAGTACATTGCAAACAAGTGTTATATGGTTATCGATATATTTTGAAACATTCCTGGTGGCATCCCTAAGTGGACTTCAGGAAAGAGACGCACACCTCTTGTATAAAGGATCACTAGATGTCGCTGTAAGAGTAGTCCTTAATCTCCTGAACATAAGGACTACTATGTTGGCGCGATCTAAGCGCAGCTAAGTGACTAGTAAGCGCTACCTCACGTTCAGACACTGAACTACGATGGAAAAAAAACGATCTTTCAGCATTTTTCAACCTTGAAAACTTAACATAAAGCTTAATTTTGTGCTACTATCAAAACTATGTTACGGCGTTTTTAGTTGATAAGCTGTAACCAATTATGAGGAAAATGTTTTTGTAGTAGTCAATAGAGCGTAAGCGTAAGACGCACACATGTTTAAAAGTGGCGACACCGGGTCTTGTACGAATTTGCGCTCATGACATATCTCCCTTGTTTCTGTGATCTGTGGTCACAACATATTTTTGTACAGTCGACATCATAAATATGTTTGAACAGTACCTTGTGTATCTAACGTCATGTTTAAACTGTCATGTGAAATTGTCATAGCGGATAAAGTGACAAGGTACTAAAGTGTAAACATATCTTTGACGTCGACTGTACTATACTGTACTTTCGGCATTGACATTGTTGCACAACTGGCCTTGTCGAAAAGAATAATTTGCTTCATCCCTAGTTGATAAATGGATTGATAGAAAAAAAGTACGCGGTGCGCCATTTATAAACCAGAAGATTTAATATGATTGGACGATGCCGCAAAACAAATCTATTTCCATAAAATAAATCAAATGCTTGGAATCCCATCCAAAGCATCTGAAGTCCGAGGTGACCCCATTGAGAGCGACCTTAGGCATGCTAGAG
The DNA here is from genome assembly GCA_946894065.1 of Acleris literana. Taxonomy (NCBI): domain Eukaryota; kingdom Metazoa; phylum Arthropoda; class Insecta; order Lepidoptera; family Tortricidae; genus Acleris; species Acleris literana. The sequence goes on from OX335669.1 coordinate 16,680,194, forward strand.
TAACCCGTCGATAAGTGCCTGTCGGGCGCTCCCCTCTCTCCAGTGAGGCAGTGAAGGCCGTCAAAGGCTTGCTGCTTAAGTCAGTCCAAAGCCAATGTAGACTGCCACTTTAGCTGCTGAGCTCAAGGACAGGTTTATGCCCAATAGGTAGACGTCTTTTAGTTGATAGTGTGAATGATCAAAAACACCGGAGTAATAAATAACACTAACCACAATAAACTTCGTAGATTTAATTTGTATCCAAAATTACGCTGCCTGTTTTGTAATTAATATAATTAAAATGATTTCAGGTGCGTAACGTGTGAACTCCAATGGGGGAAGTTTGTACAGAAAAACTTTTGTAATAAATGCCTAATTTCATTAAACAACCTTCCGGGACATCCAGAAATCCTGGGAAACGCTGCTTTACGTTCATACAACATTAATATATAATTATTAAGGAACTTGTCATTAATAAAGCAATCACTTGATGTTTGGATTGCTAAACGTGTTTAGGTATCACATTAAATACTCTAGATTGGAATGGAATGGAATACGTAAGATACTTCTGATACCTGATAAAATGTTGTGCCCTCTATGTATGTATGTAGGTTAGGTATAAATGTATGTACAGACAACCTTTGAATACAATTATGTATGTATGTAATACTTTAGTGTACTAAAACAGCACACATGATACAGAAGAAAGTAAACCGATACAGTAATTACCGAAAAAAAAAAAGTTATACTACAGAAATGAAATACTACAGAAATTATCTCCTAAGTCGGATTTTTAGTACTTCGAAAACCTACATAGTCTAAGCTAAGCTTTTTGGAATTAATATCGATCAAGTACTACAAGACAGGCGCAACTTTTATTACCCTACCATTATCATTTGCGGTACGGTATTTAACAAGTAAATGTTATTCTAAACTTCACAAAATACTTAAAGAAGAAGAAGAATTAAAAGTTAAAGATGGAGTTAAAAAATAATATCTATTGAAAAAACCAGTAAACTTCTTTATTGTGAAACATTTGTACCTGTAAAAGTCCGTCAAAATTGTTGCACGAAAAAAGCCGCAACTAGTGTTGTACACAGCGCCATTATTCGTCTCCGCTACTCGTATTTTATCCTAAGAGACGCAATTCCTCCTAAGCAACGCTCATTCGGCACCTATCGCCATATTAAGATAAGAAAAGGGATGTCGTAAACTTGGAAGTGGAAACACGCATTTTTATTCCATGGAAGCGGTATTCGACTGGGTTTTAGAACAATAGATAACAGTGGAAAACCGTCGTAAGATGTATTATGTTGTTGGAATAATAAATGGAGTAATAAATTGATCACAGTAAAAGAAAGAAAGAACTAAGGCAGAATAAGAAAAACTACGTTTGTATATACTAGTTTCTAATAGGGTAAGCACCTTACTGAAGATATGATTGATATCAACTTTACTTTAAACTACTGGAGTTGGTAATTCTACAACCAGCGGGCCGATTATGGTCGTGTTTATCGACGTAGATAAGAGTAGATAAAACATCTGTCACTTTCTGACCAGTATGTAAGTGCGAGAGTGACGGAAGCTTTATCCACCGCGATAAAGGCGACCATAATACGGGCCCTGGTGTCGATAACTTTTATTTCGGTTGCTCATTAGCAAGTATTTTACCCTAATTACTTGATATTTCTAAGAATCCCCAATTTTATACTACTATTACAATGAAATACGAGGGTTGATCAATAAGTTTTTAAAATCGTATGAACCATCCTCGCAATGATATTTTTTTAATGTGGACATACCATGGCACTAATCAACGATAAATTAGAGATATTTTTTTTAATATTATTCATTTGTTTTTCTGTGATAGCTAATCAAAAAACATCTGTATGAACAATTTTACAAGACGGCAAAAATAAGAGTTAGGTTTGTAATTATTTGGAGCGGTGCGGAGAAAGTCCTGATGCCCTAATAAAAAAAAATGTTATTGAAAATGAAACCTTGGTTTATCATTATGATTTTAAGGATAAACAAGTTATCTTTTCAGTGGACTTTTTTATTTCCAGCTCGGTCACCAACATTTAGGGTGGCCTTTTCGGCTTTTTCCGGGAGGCCTACAAATAAATACGGTGATATTCGCTTTAAGCAATTACCAAATAACCTAGGAGAGTTATATAACATTATTCTGCCGTATAGTTAAGGAAAAAAAATAAAAAAATGGCTGAAAAAAAATTACGTATTTTCGGCAGGAATTATTCTTCAGAGCCATCTAATTCACAAGGATGCTGCTCTCCGACCTAAGTTCAGAACTGATTACCGCTCCCCCTTTTATTTAGCTCTAACTTTTGACTACTACTTCTCATTAACCAATGTTCAAAAACAACTACATCAAAATCACAAGCTGATGATGACTTAGTTAAGGTACAAAATTTGACCTACAAAAATAAAAATATTTTTATGGGGGTAAAATAAAACATTTAAATGACGTTAATAAATGTTTGTAAATATAGAAACTGTGCATATTCCAAATAAAATATAAAGATTTACATATCTCCCATTTTTTATACCGATTCTAAAAACTTATTGATAAACCCTCGTAGGTAACTAAATTTAAATCGTAATTATCAAGCTAAAAAGCTGAATTTCGGTATTTTAATAGCACATAGAGAATTTTAGTTCAACGTTTATAAACTGGGGCCGTAGCCAAGATGCAATCGCTACTAAAAAAAAATATTTTCTATCAATCAAAATGTATGGAATGACAGTTGACCACGTGGTTTATCGCTACGCACGAGAGTGTCACGCCAAACATTTTGAGTGATAGAAAATAAAAAAGTTAGTAGCATTCGCAACTTGCCTAAGAGGCACAGGTCAAGATGCATTATGCTAACGTATAAAATTTTCGACGGTTAAAATGTAACATAAAGCGCTCGACGCCACCGTCCGGCAGCTTACTGATCCAGTCAAATCGTGTTTTTGCTAGGAAAGTTTTGGGGTAGTTCTGATTTCTTCCATTCTATATGAACTTTGGGGTGCTGAATCCGAATCTGAGGTTTGCTAACAAAAATTCGTGACGCAACATTGACAAAATCGCAAAAAAAGTCAAAAAGTCTGCTTTTTTTTTAGATTTTTGCTTAAATCTGGGAAACTATTAACTTTTAGTAAATGGCTTGTTTACAGAAATTAATGTTCTTAAAATTCTCTACAAATAACACTATTTAGTTTTTTTTTAGAAGAACCGTTCGTTGAAAATTGGCATGTTTCACCGGTTTTTACAAAACCCACTCCTAAACTATTATTTTTATTAAAATTCTGTCATTTGATAAACTTCTCCCAGTTCTCTGCACAAGTAAGTAATTTAAAATAAACAGAGCTCGAAATTATACAAATTCAGAATCAAAAAATTTAGGACTAACAAAATAAAACTTGAAATATTGTTACTTATATTACTATAAAAAATGCAAATACAGTATACGAGCAAAAATTATATGAGCCGTTGTCGTTTAAAAGGTCCTGGCTGAGGTTCTTCGCTGGCGATGGGTCCCGGAACATGTTCCATCGTCAGCGTCACGCAATAAAAGAGGTGGTGAGAAAACGACTTGTGATCATTTCGTAAGTAGGGATGAAGGATTGCAAAATAGATTGTGTGATTAAACATACCTTCCGCAACGTACTGAGGTTCTTCGATGGCATCGGGTCCTGGATCAGGGTCTGAATGCTCCATCGTCAGCGTCGGGGTTCGTTCTAGTGGAAAATAAAAGAAGTGGAGAGACACTGAATTGTGATCATATATCAAGAAGCGCTGATGACTACAAAATAATTTGTGAAATTAGACATACCTTCTGCTTTGTGTACGCATCTTTTTTCGTTCCGTTCCTCTGTCTCTTTCTTCAGTCTCTTGTACGTCTTTGTCAGAGCTTTCTTCCGGGAGCTCAACGTTTTCACACAGTCCTTCGCATAATGTGTAGAATAGGGAATAATGGAGGCCAGCCTTCCTGCATCCACAATTGCGTTGGCAACCAATTTTAACACCACACGTAAAATAACTTGTATAAATCGAATTATCGTTAATACTCATTACAAAGGGACTGGAACGCAGATAGAGACAGAGAGCCCCGCACGTGCAAAAACTGAACTGACTCGGCTCGGGAGCTTGCCATTTAAGTTCCGCGTCTGTGTGTGTGTGTGCGGTGCGATCCAGTAACCAGTTTATAGGGCGCTAGTGTGCGCCGGTGTTACTGGACCGAACACACACACATATACGTGACACACGTGACCGAACACACACACGTATATGTGAGAAACCCTTAACTGAGATCTTTTGCTTTTTTTGCAATCTAGCTATAATAACTGTTAAACAATAAAAAGAATAATCAAAACGTGAATTCTCCATGTCCTCGGTCTTTATTGAAATAACTTAAAAACGAGGTGAAATTCACTAACTGACAGCCTTTTAATAAAAAAGTAAATCTTGGAGTGGAAAAGTGGTTTTTGCAGAGAGCGCTGAAATATGCCAATTTTCAACCCGCACTTGAGACCGGAAGGTTTTTCTATAAAAAAAACTAAATAGTGATATTTGTAGGGAATTTTAAGAACTTTAATTTCTGTAAACAAGCCATTTACTAAAAGTTAATAGTTTCCGAGTTTTAAGCAAAAATCTGAAGAAAAGCAGAATTTTGTCACTTCTTTTGCGATTTTGTCAATGTTGCGTCACGCAATTTTGTTAGCAAACCTCAGATTCGGATTCAGCACCCCAAAATACATATAGAATGAAAGAAATTAGAACTACCCCAAAACTTTCCAACTGGGGCACTTTTGAGTACAATTTGACTGCGTTATACGTCAATCCCATACATTTTCGATTACGATAAGGTTCTCATAACGCATCTAGTCTAGAGTCACAGAACTGCCTGTCCGCCTTTTGTACACTATTTAAATTTTCTGCAATGAAGTATGTTGTAGATATGTTTTATGTGGGTAGATGTTTGTATTTATATATGAGGGTAGCTTCAATAAATTCAGTGTATGACCTAGCAGCTGTGTTTCATTACATGGTGGCAGCGGTAAATTGATTAAAATTGGTGAATACGCATTATCTAATACTAAACATTAAGGATACTTTTAATTATACCGCTTGGCAGTGTGTGAAGTGTAAAAATGGAGCACGCACGTCCTCCGCCGGAATTAAATGTCGAAGGCAGCGCGGCCGTGCGCGCCGAGGCATGGAAAAAATGGTGGAAGCAATTCTCGGTGTTTGTAAAAGCATCGGGTGCATCCAAGGAGGCGGACGACGTAAAGGCGAGCCTGCTGGTCAACCTCATTGGTGCGGAAGGATATGAGATATTCTCCACGTTCACGTACGCTAAGGGCGAAAGTGCTGAGGATGTTGAGTGTATCAAGAAAAAATTCGATGAACATTTCGGCACTAAAGTGAACGTCACAGTGTTACGGTTTAAATTCTTTACTCGTAATCAGAGTGCGGGTGAAACGGTGAGTCAATATGTGACAGCATTAAAACTGCTAAGTGTGGGATGTGAGTTTGAGACATTAAGAGATGGCCTAATACGGGATCGACTTGTTTGCGGTATTTCGAGCAACGTAGTGAGAGATCGCATGCTAAGAACAGACAATCTCACGCTCGAAAAAGCCATGCAAATATGCGAGGCTAATGAGATGTCTACAGAAGATGGTCGTCAAATTGAGCAAGCTCAGACTTCGACATCGTCGGGTGCGCATGTGGACGTCATCGGGCGAGGGTCCGCGTCGCGCGGACGCAGGGGCCGCGGCCGGCGGGGCTGGCGCGGCGGCCGGCCGGGCGCGCGGGCGCCGCGCCCCGAGCGCTGTGCGCGCTGCGGCAGCCTCTACTGCGACACCGAGCGGTGTCCGGCGGCCAGTGTCATGTGTTACGTGTGTGATAGGCGCGGACATTTTGCCAAAGTGTGTACGAAGAGAGCTAAGGGTGAACAGGTGGATAATATGTTAATTACAGAGTTTACGGAAAATTCGGAGGACGATGAACTTTATTTGGATGTAGTGTATGTAAGTGCGATCAATAGGGACTCAAAGAATAGTGCAATACCTCTAACGAATGAATGGAATGAAGTTTTGTATTTCAACGGTAAGCAAATCAATTTTAAATTAGATTCAGGCTCAATGCTTAATGTTTTGTCGATATCTGAATATACGTCGTTGGGTTTGAGTATCGATAATCTTGCACCATTTTATAAACGAGTGTTTTCATATACTGGCAATTCTGTGCCTGTACTTGGTGAATGTGTATTATTTCTAAATTACAGGGATAACACACATAAAATAAAATTTGTAATAGCAAATATGAATTGCCAAAATATATTAGGTTTGGATACCTGTGTCAGCTTAGGTGTAATTCAACGAGTAAACGTATTGAATATCGATAATTATAATGATTTGTTTAGGGGCTTAGGAGAGTTGCCTGGAATACATGAAATTGTTATTGATCCAAATGTACCTCCGGTAATATGTCCGGTACGTAGAATCCCTCTAGGCATGAAAGATAAATTACGTCAGGAGATAACTAGAATGGAACAGCTAGGCGTTGTGAGAAAAGTCACACACCCGACTGCGTGGGTGAACGCTATAGTTGTCGCAGTAAAAAAAAATGGTGACATTCGAGTATGCTTGGATCCGTTACATTTAAACCGCGCTGTCCGGCGCGCGCACTTCGCGCTGCCGACGGTGAGCGAGCTGGCGGCGCAGCTGCGTGGCGCGCGCTACTTCAGCGTGCTAGACGCGCGCTGCGGGTTCTGGATGCTGAAGCTCGGCGAGGCCAGCGCCGACCTCTGCACCTTCAGTACCCCTTTTGGTAGGTATCAGTTTCTACGTCTGCCATATGGTATAAGCTGCGCACCGGAAATGTTCCACGCGAAGGTGAGACAGTATTTAGAGGATTTAGACGGGACCGATTCTTTCATCGACGACATAATTGTCTGGGGAACTACTAAGGAAGAGCACGACATACGCTTGCAAAAGTTGTTACAGAGAGCTAAAGAAATCGGTATACGATTTAACAAAGACAAATGTAAGTTCGCGGTTACTGAGATGAAGTATTTAGGCCATGTATTCAATCAACAGGGCCTGGGACCGGACGACGATAAGGTGAGAGCCATTATTAACATGCCGGACCCGGATGACAGGCGTGCGTTAGAGAGATTTTTAGGTATGGTCAACTATTTGTCAAAATTCATACCTCATTATTCAGAAAACGTCAAAATATTAAGAGAACTTTTAAAAAAAGACGTTGAATGGACTTGGGATCCACACGCTGAGGCGGTAAGTAAATTAAAAAAAAGTATTTCCAGTGCGCCGGTGTTGGCGCTGTACAGTGAGTCGTTGCCGCTGGTGCTGTCGGTCGACGCCAGCGCGGTGGCCTTGGGCGCCGTGGTGCTGCAGGGCGGCCGCCCCGTGGAGTTCGCCTCGCGCACGCTCACCGACACGCAGCGACGATACGCACAAATCGAAAAGGAAATGCTGGCGATTGTCTTTGCCTGTAAGCGGTTCCATCAATATGTGTTTGGAAGACGGGATGTTACTGTAGAAACCGATCACAAACCGCTCGAGGCAATTTTTAAGAAGTCTCTGTCGGCCGTGCCTGCGCGATTGCAGCGGATGAGGTTGCGTTTACAAGGCTACAGTTTCCAGGTAATGTATACTCCGGGAAAATATATGTACATTGCCGATACCTTGTCGCGCGCGGCGTTGCCCGAGCTTATGCACGAGCGGCTGAACGAAGAAATGGAGGCGCAAGCATGTTGTTTACTAAGTAATGTGCAGTTTAGTGATAAAAAATTAGAGACTGTAAGGACACACGTAGAAAGCGACAGCTTAAGTCAAAAAATTATTACTCTTATTAAAAGTGGATGGCCTAAGAGTAAGCATGGAATAGATAAGGATGTGAGGATTTTTTGGCCATATCGGGAGTGCATGCATTACGAAGACGGTATCCTTCTAAAAAGCAACAGGGTATTTATTCCGAATTCTCTTCGCGCGGACATGATAAGCCGCATCCACGAGGGGCACCTAGGCATGGACCGGTGCAAGCGGCGCGCGCGCGACGCCATGTTCTGGCCGGGCATGGCGCGCGACGTCGAGGCCGCCGTGCGCGCCTGCGCCGCGTGCGCGCTGCTCGCCCCCGCGCCGCCGCGCCAGCCGCTCATGCCGCATGCGGTACCGGACCAACCCTGGTACAAACTAGGATCCGATATTTTTGAGCTGAACAAAAAATACTATTTGATCTTAGTAGATTACTTTTCCAACTACGTAGAAGTAAATCAATTAACTTCAATAAACAGCAAGTGCGTCATAATGGCCATGAAAGAGCAATTTGCGAGACATGGAATTCCAAAAGAATTGATCACAGACAATGCACCGAATTATTCTTCAAAAGAATTTAAAGACTTTGTGTTACAGTGGGAGATAACTCACATCACTTCGTCCCCGTTATACCCACAGTCCAACGGGAAAAGTGAGAGGACTGTACGTACAGTGAAAAAAATGATACAAAAATGTTTAGCCTCCGGGCAAGATTATCATTTAGGGCTATTAAATTTGAGAAGTACTCCGAGGGACGGAATGGATTCTCCCGCAGAGATATTAATGGGAAGAAAAATTTCCACACGCTTGCCGGTCTATCAAAAAGACAAAAATATCAGAAATTTTAGAAATTTTCAGACAATTATGAGTAAACAGGTGCAACAAAAACATAATTACGATAGATCGGCACGAGATCTCCCACCACTACAGAACAAAGACGTCGTAGTGGTAGCGGACGGTCAGAAACGGGAGTTTATGCAAGTGGTAAGTAAGGCTGCAGAGCCGCGTTCTTATATTGTAGAGGACAGTCTCGGGAGTCAGTATCGGCGTAACCGACGCCACATTGTCCGGCGACAGGGGCAGCTCACTCGCGCCGGCGGCGCGCAAGGCGCTGCTGGCGGTGACGTCACGCAACCCGGCGCGGGCACTAGTGCGCGCGCGCCTCAAATCGCACCCGGGTCTTCTCAGCCGGTACACGAGCCAGATCCACAGGTAATACCGGATTGTTTTTTACCATCCAAGCATACAGATTGTTTACCGGGGCCGACAACTAGAAGCAAAGCTCGCAAAATAGCTGACACAAGAATTCCCGAATTTGATTAATGTTTTATGATGCGATATTTATTTTATCGTTTCTTACTAGTTTATCGCCTAAAGGTGTTTACTCCTATTGTTTACTGTATATGTAACTATATACGTATACTTACTTATTTACTTACTGTATCTACTTAGTACATAGTATAAAATAAATGTTTAAAAAAACAAAAAAACCGCCTTCAAAAAGCAAAAAATAACTTCTTTAAAATGGTAGGTAAATAGGTCAGTCCAACTGAAGTCTGCTTTTGGTTAAAATATTGTTGGACGCCGACTTCAGTTGGACTGACCTATTTACCTACCATTTTAAAGAAGTTATTTTTTGCTTTTTGAAGGCGGTTTTTTTGTTTTTTTAAACATTTATTTTATTTTATACTTTTTAGTGATCCTATTTATGCTGTTACGTAGCTCCACTTCTAAATACTAATAAGAAACTATTGAACATTTCAAGCTCGCCGCAGACAACGCCGCGGGAATGTCATAGTCATATTTAAACCTAAATGTGCTTCGTCATAGTCGCTCAACTTCCTTTATCGAAATATCTTATCGCCACCCTTGAAATAGGTACCGTTAAGGAGTTCCGGTGGCCATCTGTGGTCTTCATCATCAGTTCCACTTCACCATATAGTACTTTTCAAAAGCAAATGCATGAGTTACAGTGAAAAATACCAAAATCGCTATAGGTCTGCCTATAATATTTGAGGAGTTCTCTTGATTTCTCCATGATCCCATCATCAGATCCTGACGTGGTGACAATGGGACCAACTAGAAAGTATATCTATTCGAACAACGAAAAAATTTTTCAAATCGGTCCAGTGGTCTTCGAGTAATCGGGGAACATACATAAAAAAAAAAAAAAAAAAAAAAAAAAAAAAAAAAAAAAACATCCCGACGAATTGAGAACCTCCTCCTTTTTTTGAAGTCGGTTAAAAATTACATTAATTATGTATAAAAAGCTAAGTTAATTAAAAGAACTATGTCAAAATAAGAAAAACATCAAAATCACTAAAACATCCAATACACCTTAAACTTAAACAACAAAAAAAAAAAAAAAAAAGGGAAAACTCATTGAATACCTTTTCAATATAAGTGATTTTAATGTTATTCGTTCCTAACAAATAGTAAGCAAGAATGATAATACTTAACTGTCATTCAACGTAAGGGACTACCTTCTTACGTAACCATGGTTCTTGGTTATTAAAAAAAATTGAAATTAAGACTAGATATAAAAAAAAATGTATATAAAAAAAAATTACCTAGTAACTATATAATTAAAAAAAAAAATACGGAAATTGAATAAGATTGTAGTTAATAGTTAGTTCTAACTATATAGTTTTAAGTACTTATCTTGAATAACAAGATAAAAGTAACAGTAAAATTAAATAACTTGAAGGCATGCTTCATCTAGTTTCAGTTATTAGTATATATTATATAGTACCTATGTAAATTAAGTTACAATATTATTGCTTCATATTTCCATAAGGAGAAAGATGTTGTAGATATGTTTTATGTGGGTAGATGTTTGTATTTATATATGAGGGTAGCTTCAATAAATTCAGTGTATGACCTAGCAGCTGTGTTTCATTACACATTAGGAATTAATAAAGACTTTCAGCATTTATTTACGGTTTATTGAACAGCAACTTAAACAAGTGCGATACTTACGTTAATACCGCCAATAGCACCGCTGCGCAGGCTTAAAATATAACTTTCCCAAACCTGACTACTAAGAAACAAGGCGAACATAAATTCTCGCAAAGCGCAATTTTGGCACGTTATGCAAAACCTTAACCTGCCGTTCGAATAATTTGTGATAGGAAAATGGAATTGTATGCAGAATAATAAAATCCTTCGACCCTTCGAATCGGCCTAATAACAAATTTTACCGTTGTGGTTTCCACGGATACGTTGTTTCGATCTCAATGAGTTATTGCCAATGTATCATACATAAAAATTAAACACCTTGCTTACCCGGTAACCGGAACCGGGCGTTTTGTATTTCTAGATCCTTTATGTTATACCTACTTTGCATTTATTAAACTAGTATAATAATATAACTACTTTCATTAGATTCAGAAATAATTATTTAATTATTCGTCAGGCTTAATAACCGTAAGTTCTAATGTTATTTCTGAAATAATTTTTGCTTTTCGGCAATATCATTAATCCCCAATAATATTTCAAATAATAATTGTATTACTTTTCAGCCAAACAGTGCCTAAGCAAAATTGAAGCAGACCATTGTAATTTATAGCTTCTTATTCTTATATTAATTATACAGACGGTCATTTATAAATATTGGCTCTAAAGGCTATTTGTTCATTATTGATATCTATCAAAGACGTAATATTTTGAGGTCAAATCTGTCATTGGCAAAAAATAAAATAGATAAAGATTTGTACAAAGTATTCTTTGTAATATTTTAACCTTAGAAAGCCATAGCAAATTCACTGAATTCATTTTGAACCGTGTATTTTTGTAACTTTTAGAAGTCAAACTTAATTTCTACAAATATATTTAAGTATTAAAAACATTATTCAGTACCATTTTTAGTATCAGTTATTTTTGTTATTGAGAAATAGAAAAGTTCTAGTACTATAACCACCTCCAATTTCCCGCCTTTATCATTATACTAGTTGGATATAAGATCATGTATCTATAGTCATTAGGTAGGTACATCAGAATTGAATAATTACCTATGCAAATAGTTTGGCAATAAATGTAATGAGGTGTTCATTACATAGTATGTTTGAGACCTAAATTCTGAAAATGACCACCAAATTCAATTGCCTCAATAAACTAAATTTAGTTAATGACTACCAAATCTTAGCGAGCAAAATTACAATCAATTAATTTTGTAAATACAAAAAAAAAATGTGACGACTTTTAATTGTATCAGTGGACCAAAATTAGTAAATGACCACCAAATTTTAGTCGCTATTACCACCTCAATAAACTACTGATTGCTATAAAATTTAGGCATACGGTATATTACTAACTAAAGTGTAATAGCGCCAAATTGTATTAGCCTTACGGTTCACTCCTTCACACCCCACTCCAATCCCTCACTTACTCACGTGAGTCGTGTGCTGGCGTATACGTTGGATGCTTGTTTCGAGAGGTTAAATGTACCAAAAACCGTATCTCTTCTTGTCTCGGTCTTGTCTGTCCTACGCCTAGAGATCTAATGCAAAGTGTGGAGCCAAAAACTCGTGAGCAAGCCCTGAGCACGAGAGCTCACTAAAATCGAAGCGTAGGAATGGGGGGAGATGGCGAGCAAAGAGAGCTGGCGACCTCCCGTCTGAAACGAGAGTCCAGTGTATGAGTGATGCGAAGGAGCGCCGAATGAAAGTTCTTGCGGAAACTCCCTTATTTTGATGGTCATTTACTAATTTTGATGGTTATTTACTATTTTTGAGTTTATTTACTTTAAAAAGATAATGTTTTGATCAATATTTGGACTACATTTTTAAATTTATATGGGGTTAACATTTTGATAGTCTATTACCAAATTTTGGTTTATTTTCTTTATTCGGGTAACGAGATGGTCGTTTTTCAGATATCATCTTAAATTAAAATAGGTTGTATATTTTAGTAGTCATTTAATATAAATTAGATTTGTAACAGCAAAGTTGGCAATACGTATTTATTGACAGAGAAATCTTCCGTAGGTAACTTTGATGCGGACTAAGAAATTATTTATAACTCTAGCAATATATATAGACTTTGTCTAGGCCTAGAACTTAAATACTTAAGTTGCAAAGAGTTCAAGTCAATCAATTACCAACAAATTTAGACTTGCCTTAAACAGTCATAGAAGAAGTTGTTATAAAACCCTAACATCACTTTAGAGCCAAAAATGAGGAGGACTAGAAGAGTTATATTAGGATTGGTCTGTTTCTGGGTGGTTATTTATGCTTAAATGCAGCTCATAGAAAGAAAGAAACGAACACAGTCACGTTAAAACCATTAAACATATTCATTAGGAAATATCTAATAAAAACCGTGTCTTCTCTAAGCGTTGTTCGATTCATAAACGAATGTAAAACGTACTCCCAAATACAAAGGGATCAATTAATTTCATTGATAATTCCTGAAAGGTTAGAAACGTGATCTGAATTTTATGCATTTCTTACTCCTTGAATAAACATATCAAGCTCCTATAGCCGTGTCTAGTAAGTTGTAATTAATTAGAGATAATGAAAAGTACCAAGACACCACGTAAAAGTCAACCCACATGTACTAAAGTTGCCAAAATAGAAGAACGTTTAGGGTTGTATACGGGCGTTCTCGACCGGCGTACTGGCCACGGGATACTATTACTACTGGCCAAATGCTTATCAATATGGCGGGCACGTTCCAAAACTTTCTGCCACAATTACCTGGGAGCTCAAGTGTCGGAAAATATATTGGTTTTGTACGTCTCAGGCTCAACTATCTAGAGAATCGATTGCTTGACGAATTATCTTTTACTTGCAATGACTTTTTGTCACTTTGACAATGTTGATAGATTTTGACGTAAGGAAGAAGGTTTTTTTTTACTTTAAGCAAAATATGATATTTAAAAATTACACGGCGCTTCTCAGCAACTATTATGGTCTTGTCAGATGCGTTAAGTGATTCGTTCCATATAACCGACATGTAAGAGAGGCTAGATTATTTTCGGTGAATGTATGTTCAATTTTTCTTGTTCTTTATGAATGTTCTTATCAATATAATGGGGATAATTTACTTAAATACAATGTTGACAAAACTACGACGTTTTGAAGATCTAATAGGGCTTCACTTTTAATCAAATTAATTTGTATGTGTAAGTTTTATTTTTAAATTATCTGTTTCGGAAGCGAAAGTGTCAAATCAATCGATGGGTACATATTATTCAAGTCACGAGGAAATTAATATATTTCTACGAAATGGGTACGTACATTTTGAGTAGAAAATAAGATACTTTTTTTATTATTATATTTAAAGTTAATCTTTATCTAACTATATTTCATTTCAACTTCTGCAGACGGCTGAGCTTAAGGAACAAAACATACGAATATCCAAAAATCTTCATAAAATCGGATAAAAGGATTAACAGTTCCGCACGGAATTCAGCTCAAATATGGTTTATTTCCAGGATTATAACATTATGCTTTATTTTGACAAATCGTTTGGCCTTATTTGAGGGTTAATTAATCCTTGTGTAAGCGACGTGGAAATTTATGAAACCCCACTTTGCTTTCATTTGATACGGTTCAATAAAACGGTGGTTCTTCTTTTTGTATTAAGTAAATCCTATTAGTTATGATGCCCGAACAGGACGAGTTCTTAGATATATATATCTACACACACAAGTATAACCCACCCGGTTTCGTAAGATAAAACAGCTAATCATTGTTATACCGTTACCGTTACCGTATCAAAAACAAAGTTTTTATTAACAATATTACGAAATTTAACAAAATTTTACTTGTCGCTGTATTCTCAGCATCAAGTTTGTAAGCATTTAGTAAAACAGAGTAGAACAAATAGTGACGCACAACAAACAATTACTAATACATTGTACATATAAATCCTCCTCTATTTCATATAGATTCTTCCGAATCGATTAATAATAAGCGACAAGCTCTGTCGGATTCTGATATACGAGGTAAAGAAAATATTGTTTCGGCGAGCGTTGGTTAGTTAGCAGAAAGAGCCGTGTGGCCCAATAATAAGCCGCAGTCCGCACTGGTGATTTATTGTTGTGGCTTTGCGAAACCTCACTCGGAAGCTTGATAAAAAATGATCGCACTTATTAACACCACCGGGTGAACGCGACTTTATTAAGTTTTGCCGATCCCCGCTGCGTTGAGATGAACACTTGATTTGATGCATTTTGGCTACGACTGTGATTGTTATTGTTTACTAGATTTTTTTTATGACACCAGTCCCTTAAAGCGAATGTGTTCACAATTTTATTTTGACATTAATACTTTAAATAAGGTCTTGAAGAAACGTTACAATGTGATGTGTGTCACCTCGATTTTTTCATTTAATAATAGGTAGATGATAAAGCTAAATTATAAAGAATAACTAAGAAATTCTTTGCGGTCACAGAATGAATCCACCGCCAAAAGTTTTCAAATATTACCTCCATTATTTCATGAGATGACAGAGGTTGGGCACATATTAGCAAAGTTTGGGTAGTCATTTGGTGTCACTCTCTTCTCTCATTTTTTAATTCTATCATATTACACTCGTTACTCATTATACCCACAATGTTATAGTGACAAAAGTGTATTGTCTTAAACATAATATTAAATAAAGTTACTACCGACGGAATTCCCTTGGTTGATGTAACATTTTTTTACCTTTTCACTTTGTGTAACAACATTATGTATAATTAACTATTTTGTTTTTTTAATGATATATTTTACATTTTGTATAGTAAACATTGTGATCGAAATATGTTTTATCTTATCGACGTTTTGTATAATTTTCGTTTATTTCAATCTTATATACCAAACGATCATGTCACCTTATTCTTGTTTAGTATAATGTTTATTTTGTATGTCATGCTCAGTTGATGGAAAAGTTATTTAGGGATGGCATTTGGGGACCATCTTTTGTTTGGATTCAGTTATATTTATCGGACATAAACTAGTGTACGTAAATCTCTAGGTACAACCCTGAAACTAAAAGTGTATGACATATCAAACTACACATATGTGTAGTTTGTATTATATTATAATAATTTTGCAGTACCTTAAAGTGCTATTCTGGGACAACTACTATTTCTTTTGTATATGAATGATTTAACAAATGCTATTTCACAAAACTACTTACTTTTTGCTGGTGATACTGCAGTTGTTATTAGGGGAGAAGCTAAGCTAAGCTATAATGGAGAAACAATTAAACAAGTCATGAGCTTAACACTTCTGGAAGATACCTTTGATAGCTTCTGTAACTGGAACGAACATGTTGCAGATGTCTGCTCCAGAATGAATAGTTTCGTTTTGCATTAAGAAAATAAGTTTTTTTAGTCTCAAAAGATGCAGACATTACCATGGGTACATTAACTCGGTTCTACGATGTGACTTAAAGCTGTGGGGTAGGTCCTTAGAAATAGGCAGTGTATTTGCAATGCAAAAAAAAGTGTTAGGGCTATATTTGTACTAAATCAGACAGATTCATGCACGTGTATACCTACATATCAGATGCGTGTTTGTTTGTGTATAAAGATGTTGCCCATTTTTCTCCAGATAAAAGAGTTCTATAAGCAACCTGTGCGTCCTCAATATCGCAAGAAACTATATTATGTTCCGATTCCGCTATCAAATTTTTCACTTGTTGCAAAAAATAGCTACCTAGTTCATGTGCATAAAAATCTTCAACCAGCTTCTTGACTCCATAAAACATCTTACTTTTCAAATGGACACTGAATAAATGCCTTATTGAACAAGTTTTTTAAGCATGCGGGAATTGTTATTTTTGAATTTTAGTTATACTTTGTACTAATATACAATACAACAATTCAAAAACACTTTTTTGAAATACCACATACACCAAGTAACGGATATACAAGAAGTATTATAAGTGAGAATATTATACTTACGTATTTAAACCAATTGCCCCTAAAATCTTGTAAAATAATTAGTTTTATTTCATTTAATCAAAATATCGTCAGAGTAAACGGGTAGTAAAACTTAGAGGCGAAGACGAGCAGAGCGGGAGGAGCATTAAGTTCACTTGAAAATTAAAAGGTTCCAGACAACACTATTATACATACTTAGATAAATTGATGATAAAAATTGGCAATATGAGCATAATACATGTACCTAGCACTATGCACACAGCATTAAGTGATATTTTGCACAGTAAAAAATAGACCAACCGATATTATATCATTCAAATGATTATGATTAGTGATATTATACTAAACGATTATTAGTTGAAGTGAGTAGTTATAAAGTATGATTTTTAGACTAACTGAAATTATTCAAATGGCAAATGCACAGAAAATTGTTATACGAATCATTAAACAACCACTACAGACACCAAAACATCAGTAATTTGCAGATATAATCCCACGTCGAAGTTACATAATCTAACTTGCTTACGCTTTACAGTCCCATAAAAATGTAAAAGAACTTTCAAATTTGTAACCGAATTGTCCCCGCCTCATAACGAGCGGCCATATGATTAGCGCCAAATTTCATCAAGCAGTCTGCGCCTCCAAGTCGTACTCATTTTACGTAAGACCGCCAAAAAGTCTCGTTTCATAAACGAGCAAATTAATTTACATTTCCACGTTTACATAAATTAGAGAGCGTATTGCCATGCATTTGAGCGCCCTCGGCCCTGTGTCGTTGGAAATGTTAATGTGTAAATATGAGGCCGGCAAAAACTGCTCGCCCGTTCGCCTAGGTGCTAATAATTTCAACTTATACGGCTTTGCGTGCCAAATTATGTGTCTACCCGGTCACCTCCGGTATCACACGCGGGCTTGCACTGGCGGAATGTGTATTGTTTTAATTTAATTGTAAATAGGAGGTGCTTTACTGTGTTTCTCGATGAATTCATTCGGTATATTTGAAATCGGGTTGTTTCTAAGTAGTTTTTAAGTTAAGCGGTATCAGAACAGTTTATTCGTACTAGAACCGTACGGATCGCTACCACGATATTATTATATATCCTACCGCCAAGCGGCAGTGTTTCCATTGCTATATTCCGGTGTAGGCATAAAACAACCGGTGTAATTACTAGTATAAAGGAATTGGGTAAAAACCACGCTAAGAAAAAAGACGCTATTTAAATGTCACTTAAATGATGTGTAACTTACAATTTCGTTACAAAATATATGAGTTTGATGTTAATCGACAGTTTCGTGACGGTGACAAACTCTTCTTTAACTGGACATTCCCAATTACATCTTGGTTCTCAAGGTTGGCAACACATTTGCAGTCTCTCAGATCTTAGAGAAGTCAAATGTCCCTGAGTCTTTAATCCTACTTACCACCAGGTGGGTTGTGTGCTAGTTTGCCTTTGTATATGACATAAAAAACACGCAAGTTCATTGGAATGTTCAGTGTTTAATCTTTTACATGTAGGTATACGAAGTCTTTGACATTCCAAATCTCTACCTTCAAATCCGAAAGTAAATTGAGAGGCTCTGCTCATTTTCTCGTTGCCTAATGACTATAATTTAAACTTGATAATAAAGACGGACAACCCGCTTTGTTTGTTCTCGAAAGGTAAATTTTCGTGCACCAAAATGAATGCTAATTAAGAAATGTGAGCTGAAGAAATAAAGGTAATTTGAGGAGCGTGACATTTTGGAACGTCTGACATAACAATTATGATAAATTTTCGTAGTAAGTTTTGATAAACGAAGGCACATGAAATTATATGTACGTATACTTATTTGCCGTTTCTGTGTTATAATTTATTATTGCATTTATTTATTCCAAAAACTCACTTTCATATTCTGCATGCACCTAACAACTAATTGACACTTACGAGTATACCGAGTTGGTTTTGCTCAGTCCAGTACGTGGTACCCACAATAAAATAGGGCAACGCATAAAAACCATTAAAACACTATGTGTAAGATTAGTATTTTGTTGTATGTTACTGTTGTCAATATTAAAGTGTCATAATATATAAAAAAAATATTTTTAAGGATCTAATAATACGTTTTTAGCCTGATTTTGAATTATGTTTTTACTGGTACATTGCTTTCATTCATTTTCATCACACTTACTCGGAAAGGGTGTTACCTATAACACGCAGGCGTATAGGGCAGTTATAGCCGATTTACCTCCCTAGGAAGTTATCAGTTTAGTTTTAAAATATAGAATCCACTCGTACATCATTTCAGACTAAGGAGGTGTAAAATCAGCCAAGGTTTATTTCCTATATTCAAAACTTGGCTGCAAACCAATTTTACTGTATAATTAAACTTATACGGTACATTTATCTGCAATAATTTATATTTTACCATTATTTCAGAGAAATTTGCAATTGTTTTATTAAATTTTATTTTGAAAATCGTTACAATCTGGCTGTATGGCCTGTCAAGTTTAAAAACTAAAGCAGTTCTAAGTATTATCTGTGAAAGACTATATTGAAAAAAGTTGACAAACTCTTTTAGCGAGTCGAGTTCATTTGTTTGATTGTTGCTTTCTTTCTCTAATTTTCTTTTTATTTCCTCGCAAATGTGATTAAAAACATTGTGTGTATGACGGGCAGTAAGGGGATTACAAACTCGAGTCATTAAAAGCCCTCCGCCTTCGGCATCGGGCTTCTAAGTCTCTCGTTAGCAATCCCCTTCCTACCGCCCTTGATGCACAATATACTTATAGTATATCTATTGCTGTTACTTCGTGTGTTAATGAAAATCAGTGCTTATAATCCGTTGACTCTAATTCATCATCACCAAGAGCGTTAGGTACAGATTCCTCTTAATGAGTTAAAGGTAACATGAGGTAACAAGCGGATGAAGAAACGACTGCCGGACAAGGTTTGAAAAGTAAAACGCAAAAAGGTTTTTAAGAGAAAAACACAAAGCCTCCTCAACATTGTATTTAATTATCTCATTATATTGTTGACCTGAATACTATTTACTTAACAAGAGGTATCAGAGACGAATAAAGCATCTTCAATACGAGTATATAACAGAAACGCACTGTGTTTTTCATCAAAATTATATAAATCACGTCAGAGCGACACGTATTCGCATAACGCTCGTCCATCGATTCCAATGTTTGTCGCGGAACTACTCAAAATGTCGCACAGCATGCGACTCGCTATAAATCCGAATAACACGTCACATGCCACGAGCTGATAATGTTGCGTCGTTGTCCTCGCAGAGACACCCCTAATATCCTATTTGTATTCACGGTCGCGTTGTTTATGGCCCATTGAAATACGAACGCCCATTGACTGGGCAATGTACGCTGAACACTTTTCCAGGGCTGGCCGCCGATTGCATTGACGACATTCTAATTATAAGCTAATGACATCGCGTTACATGTTATCGCGTGTATTATGCACGCCGAGCATTTTGTGACCGGCACTCGTGATGATTAATTAATAACACCAACGTTTTAACAGTCACATTAACTGATAAACTATAATGTATGTTTCATGAAAGGACGAAAATGCTTCATACATTAATTTAGCATCGGAAAATTATAGATTAAAAATATTGTTCATAAACCGTACAAAATAAATAACATTTTGCGATACTTTTAAACACTTTTTAACTAATATTTAAGATTAAGTTTTCAAACATAAAAACGCCGTGGATATGAAAATATAGAAAACGCAATTCGTGCGAGTTAAATTTGCCTCATTAAAAGTTTGAGGCACCCGATCGGGGTATAATACTGGCAAAATGCCTGCCATCTATGTTACATATCTATGTCTACGTATTGCTGTTGAGTAGTATGAAAACATGATAAGTGAACATCAGATTATCATAAATCAGAATATGTGCTTGATTTGCCTATTTTGCCAGCAGCATACAATACATAATTATGCAAACATGAAAGCTTTAAATGTTTAACGAAGAAAACTCATTTTTGCACAAAAATAATTGAAGTTACATTATTATGCGCTTACTTACCGTACATAACTAAGGCTCGGCAGCGTCTGTAATTATCTCTTTGTTTTCAGATCGAAGCACCAAATTAAAAATCCTAACTATACAGGGTTTAGCAGGGCTTTTACTTGACTTCGCCTGAACCATATTATTTCCGATCGATTTCTTTATTATTAAGGTTTGTCCTACTCTTCCTTTGCCAAGAAGAGAAATTAAGCAAGGGACAAAATTAGGCTTAAGAAAACCGGCTTTGTGCAAATCGGACTCGCACACCAAGGTGTGAAATTTATTCTAGATAAGGCTAGGCTTAGGTTGGGTTTGACGTTTAAAATCCTGAAAATAATAAGTTTCTTAAAAAAATACGTTATGAATTATTGCAATAGTATAAACTCGGTTAAGCTGAATGAAAGAGAGAATCCAGAGCATCATATTTAAACACGTAAATTATCGTTTTCATGGTTTTGCTGTAGGTATTTATTTCCGTTTAAAATAATTTCATTAGTTTAATTTTGTTATTTTTTGTCGTACTGAACTAGATGAGGGCACTTACGACAATTTATTGCTACCAAAAGATCTGAACATAGTTTTTTATTATTATAATTTATTTGTAATTTGTGTTTTAATTATAACAAAGCGTGTATTTTGCCCAGGCGTGGTAGACAGCAGTGAAACAATGCTAAACTTATTTGTTGGGTTTAAAGGAATAGTAATAACAGCTTTTTTTTACAACATTATCAATATTTTAAAACTTCATGGATCTGCAGGCGTCAGTTGTTTTTTTACTTACATAATAAATATAAATATAAAAAGCTGTTACCCATATTTGACTCTTGAGATATACCCTATTCATAATATAAAACATTAAAATCAGTTGACAATTGGTGGAGAAATCGGGTGTCCCTCGGAATCCCTAATAACGTTTGCCCTTACGCATCGTTTGTCCGAGTTATTGTATGCCATAAACTGGTTTTCAGCTGAGTCATATAGTTTTTTTTTTTACCTTTTCAAAAATACCTGCGGTTAGGTTAGGTTAGGTTAGGTTAGGTTAGGTTTCCGTGTGGAGTTGCCAGTCTCCCATCGGACGCGTCCCCAGGTGGCGGATAGGGGAACGCCCCCCAGATATGGGGGGTATCGGTTAGCCGGCGCGGACCAAAATTGGCACGGAGGGCCTCACTCTACTGAAGAGTGAGGCAGCCTTGTCCCAGTGAAGGGCGAGGCGGGGCGTGTAGCTCTCTCTACGTCCCTCTGTTTTGCAGAGGGCGTTGGAGAAGAGCCGGGGACCATTGAGGTCTAGGAGCGGCGGTTGGTTAAGGCCACCGCCGGTCAACTCGCAATCCGGACCCGTAGGCGTCAGGGGCGAGGGCCGTTTCGAGGGCCGCGAGGACGGAAAACCTCTATAAAAACCCTGGAGATGGTACGTGCGCGGCGTCTCCAGTAGTTGTAGCTGTCTGCGATTGGGATAGGGAACTCCCCTTCTCCATCGGTGGCAGTACCGCAAACCAGGGGCCGACATCCCCTTAAATGTCGACAATGGATGGTATGAAATGGATGGTTTAAAAAAGTTACTACCCCAGGAGGGTACCCGAAAGGGAGAATCCCTCTCCGTGTCTATGGACACGGGCTGCCCCACGTACTCTGGGGGGGGCAAAAGCCGCCACGTAGATCGGCAAGATAACGATCTCCGAAAACACGACCCAAGCTTTTCCACAACGGATTCCGACAATGATGCAATTGATGATGACCTAGCGCGCAATATTGATTTAGACCAGACAGAGGAGGTTGCTCAGTCTGATCAGGAGCAAGAGGGGGTAGTGGACGCCGGCGATATGTCGGATTCCTCTCTCCCGGCAGTCTTTAAGACTGGGACGGACAGGACACTGCGAAAGCGGACCTACGGCGGGGAGGCCGGAGCCAAGGTGGCAAAAGTCGCAACTGCCCGCAGGGGCAAGGCTGTAGTGGCGGGGTTAACCCGAGCTGCCGCCGAACTTCAGCAACTGGAGAACGCTGCTCGTGTGGCTTCGAAAGAGAAGGATGCACAGAGCCGAGCTTTCCGTAAGAAGCCAAGTGCAGTTGCATCGGACAGTGCAGAGGCTGGACGGGAATCTCCTACTTTTCCCCCGGAGTGCTCTTCCTTTGCCCCTACCGAGGAGCTAAGGTCAACCGCAGACAAGGCTATGGCCGGCGTTCTTGAGGTGGCCAAAAAGTCCGGCAACTTAAAGGGCGGATATGTCAAGAAGCTGAAAGACGCAGTGACATCCCTGCGGGACGTGGTGGAGGCCCTTGCGTCTCGGACGGAGGCAGACGAAACTCGGAACCTGCGAGTGGATAACGCCCGCCTTCGCCGGGAGGTGGGCAACCTGCGGGCGGAGGTCCGATCCTATAGGACCGAGTTCGCTGAAATGCGGGCCTCTATGTCCTCGGCATCAAGACGGGCACCATCACCGGCCCGCGACGTGCCACCCCCACCTGTTCTGGATGGAGATGCCCTCGAAGAGCTAAAGCGGGCTATCATAGTCTCCGTGGGGGACATGATAAATGCCCGCTTCGCGGGCATTGAGGAGCGCTTACTCCCAGCTGTTAGGCACCGCCCTCCCTTGGCGGCGGATGCCAAGAGGAGCGCTCCTCCTTCACCCCAGCCTGCCTCACCACCCAGTGCAACGGCGACCTTAGGGACTAAACCGACAGCGGCGAGGGCTCCGCTGCCGCTACTCGCCCCAAGAGGAGAAAAAAATAAAAAGAAAAAACCGAAGGCGCCTCTACAGCACCCAGCGGCCTCCCAGCCGAGGGCGAAGTCAACACCCAACCCTGGCGTTAAAAAGGGGACAAAAACGCCCAAGCAGTCCAAATTGCCCTCCCAGCAACATAAGCTGGGCCCCGCGCAGCAAGACGTGCCTTTGCAGCCAACGGCTGGCCCATCTGGGAACCGGGTTACCACTGGTGACTCCTGGTGTGACGTGGTGCGTAAAGGGCGTAAGGTGAAACGCGGGGAGCGTTTGGCCCCTCCCAAGGCTTCTAGAGCCCAAAAACCTGGTCGTAGAGCGAAGCCGAATCTCTCGGCCTCAAATTCTGCGGTGGTGGTCATCACCTTGATGCCTGAGGCCGAGAACAGCGGGGTAACATACGCTCACGTGCTTGACCGGGCGGAAACGAGCATCAGCCTTGCAGAGTTTGGCATTAGCCGCATAACATTCCGCCAGGCAATTAGCGGAGGGAGGGTGCTGGAGCTGCCAGCTAACGCCCCCGCTGATGCAGCAGATCAGCTCGCGGAGAGGCTCCGCACAGTGTTGCAAGAGGTGGCTACCGTCGTCCGCCCCACAAAGTGCGTCGAGGTCCGCATTTCTGGGTTAGACGACTCAGCTACGCCTCAGAAGGTAGCACAAGCGGTAGGAGAGATGGCCAAGTGCTCCCCAGACCTTATCAGGGTTCGAGAAGTGCACTCCGGCCCCAGGGGCATGGGTATGGCCGTGCTTACGTGCCCAGTCCTGGTGGCTAAGGCTTTGGCTGATGCGGGGTCACTTCAGGTTGGCTGGAGTTCGGCTAAAGTTGAACCTCTGCCCCAGAAGCCACTGCGATGCTTTCGGTGCCTTGGCCTGGGGCACACTGTACCCAAGTGCCCTTCGTCGATTGACCGCAGTAAGCTGTGTTTTCGCTGCGGCAATGACGGGCATATGGCGAGGGGCTGCGTGGAGCCAGTGCGTTGTGCTGTCTGCGCAGCCGCAGGAAAACCTTCGCAGCACTATATGGGGGGGATGGATTGCAACCCCCCTGCCAAGAAGGCTTCGGCGGCCTCGACTCGGGCCACTTTTAGGGGAAAAAGTCCCGTCATTGTGCCCACCCGCCCCGATAGTTCCCGTGCTGGTGGCTCTCAAGTCACCATCCCGCGTCTTGCCGCTGAACGCGGCCAGGAGGAAGATAATATGTCTGAATAAATGTCCAGACATGTTAACTTCCTCCAAGGAAACCTCAACCATTGTGCCGGGGCCCAAGACCTGTTAATGCAATCCGTGGCGCAATGGGAAATAGACGTGGCCGTGGTCTGCGAACCGTACTTTGTCCCCCCTCAGTCAAACTGGGTAGGAGACTTAGAGAGTACGGTAACAGTCCTGACACGAGCCGGCGCGGGTCCCCCTCTCACGGTGATCGAGAGGGGGTCGGGATTTGTGGCGGTTGGATGGGGAGAGTACACGATAGTGGGCGTGTACTTCTCCCCCAACCGTACCCTGGCGGAATTTGAGATATTTCTCGACTCCGTCAGGGCAGCCGTAGCCAGGAGGTCGCCAGGGAGCATCCTTGTCCTCGGCGACTTCAACGCAAAGTCTCAGATGTGGGGAAGCCCTGCCACGGACCCCAAGGGAAGGGCCGTCCAGACGTGGGCCCTGATCTCCAACATGGACCTCCTAAATAGAGGGGAGGTCCATACGTGTGTGCGTTGGCAAGGCGGGTCTGTGGTGGACTTATCATTTGCCACACCGGCTGTCGCAAGCCGAGTTAGAGGGTGGAGAGTGGAGGAGGGGGTGGAGACCTTGTCTGATCACAGGTACATCAGATTTGAGATCTGCCCCCTTCTCGTGAGTCAGGCGCTCCCTTCCAGGGGCCCGAGCCGCTTTCCCCGCTGGGCAGTTGGCCGACTCGACCTGGAGTTGGCCGAAGAGGCGGCCATAGTGGAGAAATGGTCGGCCTCTGGCACCCAGGTAGCGGACGGAGATGCAGAAGAGCTTGCCGGCCGCATGCGTAGTGCCCTTACACGAATCTGCAATGTGGCTATGCCCCGGGCACGTCAAAGGCCGCGGCGGCCCCAAGTATACTGGTGGTCGCCCACAATCGCTGGCCTTCGAATGGACTGTGTCCGGGCGAGGCGAGCCTATACCCGGTCTCGCAGGCGCAACGGGTTGGACCCTGAGCTGGAGAGCCAGCTGCGGGTTGCCTATCGTCAGACGAAAAAGGCTCTGCAGCTGGCTATTAGCCAGGCCAAGACCCAGGCACGAGAAGAGATGCTGGCTGGCCTTGACAGGGATCCGTGGGGGCGCCCCTATCGCATGGCGCGGAGTAAGCTCCGCGCCCAGTGCACTCCGATCACGGAGACCATGCCACCGCTTCTCCTTGGCCGGGTTATGGAGGAGTTGTTCCCAGACCCCCCCGAATATACTCCTCCTAGGATGGCTTCTGCCCCAGGAGGTGACGGGGTTGAGGAACCAGATATCCCTCCCATCAGGGGGAGCGAGCTGGGGGTGGCCCTCGACAGGCTTCGCGGCAGGAGGACCGCGCCTGGACCCGACGGGATCCCAGGCCGGATCCTGGTTCTAGCCGCAGAGCACCTGGAGGAGCAGCTTCGGGCACTCTTCGACGCGTGCCTCCGTGTCGGACAGTTTCCGAGGGTGTGGAAAGAGGGCAGGGTGTGTCTTCTTCCGAAGGCGGGCCGACCCCTAGACGAGCCGTCGGGATACCGGCCTATCGTGCTGCTGGATGAGACGGCCAAGCTTTTTGAGCGTATCATCGCTGCCCGTCTCATCCGGCACCTCGAGGAAGTGGGCCCAGATCTATCGGAGGCCCAGTATGGCTTCAGGGCGGGTCGTTCTACGATCGATGCCCTGAACGCCTTAAAAGGCCTCACGATGGAGGCAGTCAGGGCAGGCGATTGTGTTCTGGCCGTCTCCCTGGACGTGAGGAATGCCTTCAACACCATCCCGTTTGAGACGTTAGAGGAGGCGCTTCGTTTTCACGGAGTTCCCCTCTACCTCAGGCTGGTGTTGGGTGCGTACCTTCAGGACAGAAAGGTCCTGTGGGAGGGCGCCGATGGTGAAGTCCATCAGCGACGTGTCAGTTGCGGTGTTCCACAGGGATCGGTTCTTGGTCCTGTCCTGTGGAACATCGGCTTTGACTGGATGCTACGGCAGCCGCTGCTCCCCGGGATGAGAGTCGTCTGCTATGCAGACGACACGCTCGTGACATCTCGGGGACGAACGTTTGAGGCGGCCGCGCGGCTGGCCTCGGTCGGCACGTCGTTGGTGGTAGAAAGGGTGGAACAGTTGGGCCTCAGGGTGGCGCTCCACAAAACAGAGGCCCTTCTATTCCACGGACCGCGAAAAGGGCCCCCTAGAGGGGCCACTATAACTGTCCAAGGGACGGTGATAGCGGTGGGGGCCCAGATGCGGTATCTCGGCCTGGTACTGGACGGAAGGTGGGGCTTCGGGGCGCACTTTGCACAGCTTGCTCCGAAGCTGGTGAGCACTGCTGCTGCCTTGGGTAGGCTTTTGCCCAATCTGGGAGGGCCCGCCAACGCCTGCAGACGCCTATACTCCGGCATCATCCGGAGCATGGCCCTGTACGGGGCACCTGTCTGGTCAGACGCTCTCACCGCCAAGAACAAGACTCTCCTGCGACGCCCGCAGAGAGTCATATCGGTGAGAGTGGCCAGGGCCTACCGGACGGTGTCTTTCACAGCGGCGACGCTGTTGGCGGCAGACCCCCCGTGGGAGCTTGCGGCGGTGGTGCTCACCAGGGTACATGAGTACCGGGTCGAGACGAGGAGGCGGGGCGACCACCCTGATGCTCTGGAGGTACAGAGCGTCAGAGAGCTCGCTCAGAAAGAGGAAGTAAGGAGGTGGGCGGAAGCGTTGGAGGCCCCCGTAGCCGGCTTACTTACGGTAGGGGCGATCCAGCCCCACCTGGAGAGGTGGGTGGCCAGACGGCACGGTGTGCTCTCCTTCAGGCTAGTGCAGGTGCTGACCGGGCATGGCTGCTTCGGAAAGTACCTGCATCAGGTTGCCATTAGAGAGAGCACACCTAGGTGCCACGGGTGTGGCGCACTGGTCGATGATGTGCGCCACACCGTGGAGGAGTGCTCCGCATGGGGACCTCAGAGGTTCCTGCTCACTAACACCGTGGGCGAGGACCTCTCGCTGCCAAGCCTAATCAACACCATGCTTGGCAGCCGAAGAGGGTGGAAGGCGGTAACCTCCTTCTGCGAAGCAGTCATCTCGCAGAAGGAGGAAGCGGAGCGAGCCAGAGAGACCAGCGCCCTCGCTGACCCGCTCCGCCGACGACGGAGGGGAAGGGCAAGGCGGCGCTACGCGCACCTTCTTCCCCCACCGTAACAGTGCGCTGGCCGAAGGGATCAGGGGACTCCTTCGTCCGCCGGGGCGCACCGGAAGTCTGAGGGTGCCTTGGTGAACCAAGGCTCCCTCCCGGAGTAGTTGGCGTCGAGGTGCCACAGCCGAGTGCGCTTGTTCGTGGTCGCGTGGCACCTCCCTGAAGGACGCAGATGGTTCACCGCTGGGTTTTTAGTGGGTATTCCGGCCGTTCTCGGTTGGCGAGTCCTACATAACCATCCCAGGTCCCCCTGGACCTGGGTGGTATGCGTAAATGCATTTCCCCAGCGAAAAAAAAAAAAAAAAAAAAGGTTAGGTTAGGTTAGTGTTTTATAACAACACAAAAAAAAACAGGCGGAAATGGCTTTAGTATCAAAGAAATAATTCGGACAAACGATGTATTAGGACAAATGACAATTAGGGATTCCCATATAGACCCGGACAAATAAAGTATTACTTATACGTACAAAAAATACAGACGAAATATGAGAATCCTCTTTTTTTAAATACTCGCCCTCAATCAGGTTATCTATATACCCCTACTTATTTCCCACCTCGTTAAAAGTAAGATCCTCAATCCTTAATTAATACTCAGCATTCTCGTTAACAGTTATTGGTTTAGAGAGCAGGTTTTGATAATTTCACTTTGGTAATTAATATCCATCTTGAAAACATTTGCAACTTTTACAAAGTGGATCGAATTGCCTAGAAGCCTTGCGGCCTTGTTGGGTAATTTAAACAAACGGCAAAAGGAATTATTATTTACCGTTAAGCACCTGACGGATTCAAATTATGTGGATTCTATAAAGCTCCTTTGTCGCAACGTTGTGGATATTTTCACGCCTCGTATTTCTGTTGAATTATTTTGAAACGTAAATGCCGTACTTTATTATACAATAACGTTTCTACGGCTAATTGATTTTTGCTGCAAATTGCTTGAGTAACTTAAATCAAAACCAATTAAGTTACCTCATTATCACAGCCTCTTAGTAAATATAAAACAAAATTACCTAGAAAAAGATATTGACATTTGTATAAAGCTCTACGAGTAGGTATTGTCAAGGTTCTCTAGCACTCTAGCACTGTATATTGTCAACTAGAGTATCCTAGAGCGCTAGTGCACCTCAAAGTCTTGAATCCAATTATAGTTTGCACTTGGCTTCGAACCCAAAGTTTCCGTTAAGATTATTCATAACACACGTAACAGCTTGTACAATCCGCGTAACGAAGTGACCTGAAGAGCGCGGTGAGATCTCGACGAGAGGCCATTAAGACACCCTCCGCGGCGCCAATCTTGAGCATCACAACTCTTAGAACAACCATCCAAAACGGAAAAATACATCACGAACATTTATAAACTGCAATATTGTGTTAAACGCATGTTTTATACTACGATGCAAAGGTAAATAAAACTGTTATTTATGTGTCACCAAATCTGCTGCAAATCATTATTGACTGGCTCCATTTTATGTCCAATTGAGTTAACAACATTTGGTTTTGCTTAATGCACCTACGGTCGGTTAATGATTTAGCCTAATTTTAACTGACTTTTGTTGGTTATCTACTTCCATACACGGTTTAAATTCACATTTAAAAGTAAAGTTAATCATTTAAGGTACAGGTAAGTTTACATAACTAATTAGTAACTAAACTTTCTTGATTCTGTGCAAGTTTTGTGAACGAAGAAAGATTTCATTATCTCAAAGAGAGAAAAATGATGACCTAAAAGATTTTACTCTCTTGGTCCTATTCTATTATCGAAAAAATATACGAAAGCGGAGGGACGGTTCGTATTGTTATATAATCAAATTTGTTATTGGATTAAGTAGAGAATGTGCAGATGGCGCCCAGCGAGTAAGTAAAGAGCGAAGTGATAGGGTCTCGATATACGTGTTCCGGTTACTGACGACCACTTTCTTATTTTTGATATTCAGATAGCACCCAGAGGGAACAAAAAGCCAAGTTAACGTCGCGATATTGAAAGCTTATGGGTTTTCGATCTTGTCTACTATAGTTGATAACCGACGACTTAAACGCAAGACTGCTTTGCTTTGCTCTCTTTGATTTGTACCAAAACGAATCTACGCAAATATGAATAAAACCGCTTTGACTACTCAAAGGCAGATTGATAATAAAATAGGAAAAATCCGTACGGCAAAATTGAAGCGAGTATTGACGGTATCACGGCGTGTTTAATCGACTTCTGAAAATGCCGCGACAATTGGAAAACCGACACGAGTGTATTTTTCGGTTTAAAATAATTGAATCAGCCAATTTTTAAAAGCATATTCGGAGGCAGGTAATTGATAAAAATAATGAAATGTGTATAGTTTCTTTGACTCTTCTGTGAGCATACATCGAATTGAAACTGAAATCAAACGTTAGAATTATCCATTGGGTTTGGTCATAGAGTTTGGTCACATGTTTTTCATAATAATTAATTTGGCACATTATTATTTCAGCGCTTGCCATTTTCCGCTCAAGTTAACAGATTCGCACTAACCTATTCCAAACGCTGTTTGGTCGTCGGCCAATTTTAATTGAATGAAAAAATGATCGTCTATGCATTTTTTCGTTTTGGTTGATGGGTTAATGGAAATTGGCAGTGGTCTCCGCTGCCGGCCGTGCCAAGTTTTGCGGAGCCAGCTATCGCCTCGCTCCGGTTCGATGCTACGGACGAGATATATCGCTGCGATTGAATAATGGTCTCATGGCAATTGCCTTCCACTGCCCGATTTAATGGAATTGATTACCTTTTTTTGCCTAAACGTTAATTGAAACCGAATACAAAGTATAGGCCAAAGAGCAACGTTTGAGTTATTATTAATTCCCAATACCAACCGACGTTTTCCAATAAATGTTTCTTGTTTTCAAACATTGAATGCAATATCTTTACTCTGATATTAAATTCCGTTCGCACATTGATACTGCTACGCTTCTTTTAGTAAATACAAGAGAGGGCGGAAATCCACCGTAATATTTTTTTACGTTTAAGCTTTCTGGCTTTCAAATTGTTTTATCCTAGTTTCTTTCAAGTAGGACAGTGATAGGTCTTATTTGAAAAATATATGAAAGAACCAGTTCCTTCTTTACTTTTTTTTAATTTTCAATCTTCTGTTGAACATGATAATTTGTACAATATTCCAAGAGAGACCATCTAGCTAATTTTTTTTTTAATGTTTACGTTATTAAGTAAACTGTAAAAACCACCAAGGCATTAACAATATGATTGAAACGGGTGTAGTAACGAAGTAGAATAGAGCTGTAGCTTCACATACACAACAAAAGCAAGGTGAAAACGATTTATTTGTAATAGCATCGATATTTGTTAAAGTAATCGCCTCTGCAGGAAAGTAACGTTCGATTCTATCTACTTAATTCTCAACGAATTCTATCTTACTTCCTACTCCTACTAATAACTATAAATGTGAAAGTTAGAAAGGATGATGTGGACGTATTCTGTAAATGTTGGTCTTCTCGCCACGCAAAAATGACTTAATGAATTTGTTTTAAATTTAGCTTACATGTAGACCATATTCTGGATTGAAATAAAAGATACTGGGGGCCTATTCAAGACGTAAAAAGCTAAGTTAGTGATTTTCTAAAATTGACAAAATATATAGGATTGACGTAAGCTGATGGCAGATCGCGTCGATCGCTTATGTCTACTCGAGTAGATAGAAAACAGAAACGTAAGCAGCGTTTGAATCTTAAAAAATGGAATCTCGGAATAATTAATAGTTCACGTAGAAATGAAACGAATTTAACGCGGACGAATTCCTAAGCAAATGCTAACGATACATAAATGTAGATGTACTATCAGCCCAATGGAACCCTGACTTAACATAGATCGGTGTCACAGGGACATTATAAAACAATTTGTTTGCCACTTCTTGCGACTTGAATCATAACGTCACTGTGACACAGTTCTATGGTGGGTCAGGGGTCCATTGGGCTGATAGTACATGTCTAATGTTTTCTATTAATTGCTTATTCCCAAAATGCATAGCTCCAAAACTCACTTCACGGTTGTTATGGGGGACTTCAACGCAAAGCTGGGTAAACGAGACGGTGAAGAGCAGAGAGTGGGGAATTTTGGAGTGGGGCATAGGAATCACCGGGGCCACCTACTGGCCAGTTTTATGGAGAAAGAGGGACTCTATAATGATGAACTCCTTTTTCAGGAAACGTGAGCATAGGAAGTGGACCTGGATGAGTCCTGATGGTGTAACGAGGAATGAGATAGACTTTATCATGTCGACGAAAAAGCACATATTCAATGATGTCTCCGTGATCAGTGCGGTTAAAACCGGGGGTGATCACCGTATGGTACGAGGCTCATTGAATATCCAGTTCAAGCTTGAAAGGTCTAGACTGATGAAGTCTACGCTCCGCCCGGCACCCGCTCAGCTCCAAAACCCCGAGAGCTTTCAGCTCGAACTTCAAAACCGTTTCGAGTGCCTAGGTAGCGACGTGGACGATTACAACGACGGGTTCGTGGAAGCTGTCCAAACGGTCGGGTCTAAGTTCTTCAAGATCCGCCGTACAAAAACCAAGAAGCTCTCGGACTCCACCCTTAGGCTCATGGAGGTGAGGCGTGAAATGATTCTGCAGTCCTCTGGTGACGCTTGTCGCTATCGGCAGCTCAACAGACAGATCTCGAAGTCTCTGAAACGTGATATACGCCGATTCAATACTAAAAGTATTGAAGAGGCTATTGAGCGTAACAGGGGCTCTAAGGTGTTTGCCAGGGATCTGTCTGTTGGCCAAAGCCAACTGATGAAGCTGAAGACCGACGACGGCAGAGTCATTTCATCCAAACCTGAGCTATTGGCGGAAGTTGAGAAGTTTTATGGACAGCTGTACACGACAACCCGAACACCCGTCGAAAATCGAGCTAAAGACCCGAGGGCTAGATTAACCGGACACTATACCGAAGATCTCCCCGACGTCAGCCTGTACGAGATTAGTATGGCCCTCAAACAGCTTAAGAATGGCAAAGCCCCAGGTGAGGATGGAATTACAGCCGAACTCCTGAAGGCGGGTGGTAAACCCACTCTTAGGGCCCTTCAGACGCTGTTCAGCTCCGTCCTCCACGAAGGAAGAACGCCGAAAGCATGGAACAGCAGTGTAGTGGTTCTCTTCTTCAAGAAAGGTGATAAAACTTTGTTGAAGAACTATAGACCCATCTCACTTCTGAGCCATGTTTACAAGCTGTTTTCGAGGGTCATCACAAATCGTCTCGCGCGCAGGTTTGACGATTTTCAGCCTCCCAAACAAGCCGGTTTCCGAAAAGACTATAGTACCGTAGACCACATACATGCGTTGCGGCAGGTTATACAGAAGACCGAAGAGTATAACCTCCCCCTTGGCCTTGCATTTGTGGACTACGAGAAAGCCTTCGATTCGATCGAGACCTGGGCTGTACTACAGTCTCTCCAGCGGTGCCAAGTTGACTACCGATATATCGAAGTGTTAAAGTGTCTGTACGAAAACGCCACGATGTCCGTCCGACTACAGGACCAGAGCACGAAGCCTATTCCTCTGCAGCGGGGAGTCAGACAAGGAGATGTGATCTCTCCGAAGCTGTTCACCGCTGCATTGGAGGATGCTTTTAAGGTTCTGGACTGGAAAGGACGAGGCATCAACATAAATGGCGAGTACATCACTCACCTTCGATTCGCTGACGATATCGTAGTTATGGCTGAGACCATGGAGGACCTCAGTGCAATGCTCGTTGACCTCAGTGGAGTTTTCGACCGAGTTGGCTTGAGGATGAACATGGACAAGACGAAAGTCATGTCCAACGTCCATGTCGCGCCAACTCCCGTGATAGTCGGAGGCTCTGCGCTCGAAGTTGTTGACGACTATATTTACCTGGGACAAACGGTCCAGTTAGGTAGGTCCAACTTTAAGAAAGAGGTCACTCGTCGAATCCGACTCGGATGGGCAGCGTTCGGGAAGCTTCGTAGCACCTTTTCGTCCAAATTACCGCAGTGTCTGAAGTCAAAAGTCTTTGACCAGTGTGTGTTGCCAGTGATGACTTACGGATCTGAGACGTGGGCGCTAACAATGGGCCTTATAAGGAAGCTCAAAGTCACTCAGAGGGCTATGGAGAGGGCTATGCTCGTGGTTTCTCTGCGTGATAGAATCAGAAATGATGATATCCGCAGTAGAACTAAGGTTACCGACATAGCCCGAAGAATAGCCAAACTTAAGTGGCAGTGGGCGGGGCACATTGCTCGCAGGACTGATGGCCGATGGGGTCAGAAGGTTCTTGAGTTGCGTCCGCGGACCGGGAGACGAGCTGTAGGTAGGCCTCCAACAAGATGGAGTGACGACCTTGTAAAGATCGCGGGAACGCGGTGGATGCGAAAAGCACAAGATCGGTCTGAGTGGAGAGCCTTGGGGGAGGCCTATGTCCAGCAGTGGACGTCTTTCGGCTGACATGATGATGATGATGGCTTATTCTCAAAATACCAGTGGCCCTTAATATGATGGATTCTATGAACGCTATCGTTATCGGAAATTTATAGAATTTATGTAAGCTGCACGCTTAGCTATAATGTCAACTCCGTACATTTTAATAGTTTCCCAAAATGATTATCGCTAGCGTTGTGCATCTTGTTTGTTTTTGCCTTTGTTTGAGCCTGATTACAATTTATTCTTATCAAAATTCCAAACACATTTCCAAATAAAGCTTTAGGTGTCCCCTTATTTCACCGACGCTCATTTTAAAGAACGTATCACTTCGCAGAATTTTCGTTTCATAGAAAGTTATTTTCTGCTGAATCCCTGTTGATTTCAATAAAATGCTTACTAATCAACAATACCATATTGACCCACATTGGTAAATTTTGGGATCCCACGAGATGAGAATGTGCTAATTTGAATCTATAGTATTTTGAAAAGGAGCGCTATTAATCTGATACTAAATTCATTAATTACTACTAGACTCGGCTCTTATTATTTAATTTCATTGATGAGTTTTGGCTTACTCCGCGTAATACCTAACAAAGCCGACACGAGGAGTTAATGCGTCTGAATGTATTATAGCGTCAAAGTGTTTTCATCCATCTTTCGGTGGAACTCTATCGAATGTTCCAAATGGACGTATTGGCATGCAAAGCCTTGTGCAGTTTCTATTGAATTGTAAATTTGAGCTCTGAGATCTGAGTTCGGTTCTAGCGTACGGTTAAAAAGTGGTTTAGAAACGCAAGGTTAAAGTTTCATACAAAATATTGCTGTTTAAGTTAAAAGTTGGGAGCGGCTGAGGTTGCTATTCGGAGTGAAATTGACTATATGATCCAAATTTTATCAATAAACTGCTGCTTGTTGTAGTGGGTGTCACTTGCTAAAAATAAAAATCGAACTAACTAGTATTCGAAAAAGTCAAAAATGGCAAAACAGTTTTCGAATAGCTTTTGACGAAACAAAATTCAGGCAATTTTTTTTAGGCCTTAAGACATGTCAAATAATTTATTAGGCTAGTTCTTGGCGATGCCGTTTCATAAATCAAGCAATGAGGTATAATTAAAAAATACAAATTTCGAGTAAAACTAATTCCTATTAAATATTTGATGAACTCACCGTGATATTTATCGAGCCGTGATTGCGCCCGGCCGTGATTTAATGAGTGTGAAAATTTTATGTATCGTTAGGGCTAGCCTTCGGAATCAATCAAGTTATTAACGACATGTAAAATAAATTGAACGAGTGGGCTCGCGCCGAATATAAACGGATTTAAATTTACGCCCGTAATGTTTTTTGCGTTGCGTAATTTATCAAGATATGAGATTTATCATTTTGCGAATGTTCAGTTTACGGGGTTTGTAATGGCGCAAATTACGGGTGTCAGTTAATTTAGTTAATTGAAGTCGGTGAATGGTAGCGGGTTTAATAGGTCATAATTATTATTATCTGTTTAAAAATTTCAAAGGGACAAAATCTAACAGGCAACTTGATGAGGCCTCTAGGTTCGTGTAGACGTCATTTATCGCTTAAGCACAGAATAAGTTATAGCTTAACGGGCTTGAATTGTACCCAGGCCCACGGATTAACTTAAATTCGTAGGTAAATTACTCGGTTACTGCGTGGAAGAAGAATAAACATACAAACTCAGGAACTCATTTAATCATTCATTATGAATTTACTAGGATAAATAAATTAACCGTTAAGTAAAAAAATGCAAGACCAGCGAGCTTAAATATTTAAATAACACACGATAGTAATTTGTGGTTTATTTATAAAGACCTAAAACCATTTCTCTATCAATGAAAATTATCATTCTACCTATATGAAAATACCAAAGTCATCGAAGTATAAACGAAAAACAAAAACCGCATTAAATTTTTCACTAAATTTTCTTTTATTTTGACGTTTATATTGAAAAGCAGTGTAAAAATAATAGGCACGGGTAGTCATGTCTCCTCCATTCATTTCCAAAACAACTGCCAGTTGTCAAACGCATTCACCCCTATTTCAAAAGGCGTGCTCGTGATACCTATTATTTTATCACGTACTTTCTTGTTCAATTTTTCTTTTTGCCACCTTATTGCAATGAGATATTTTCTGGAC
The DNA here is from genome assembly GCA_946894065.1 of Acleris literana. Taxonomy (NCBI): domain Eukaryota; kingdom Metazoa; phylum Arthropoda; class Insecta; order Lepidoptera; family Tortricidae; genus Acleris; species Acleris literana. The sequence goes on from OX335669.1 coordinate 16,716,572, forward strand.
ATAATTTTTATCTCGAAAAGTTGTCATTCATTTATGTAGTTAACTCCACCCATTTTAGCACGTAGTCAATTATTTAAACTGCTGAAACATTTAGTTACGTTTTTCACTAATAAACATGATTTATTAAAACTTAAATGAGAAATGTCAGAAAAAATCACTTCAAGAAACTTAATGTTAAAAACTCGCTTTAAACTCGATATTCTGCTTTAAATCAAAATGAAGCATCTGTTATTTCCAGCAAATGTACTAAATTTACCTGGCGTATCAAGCAGTCTTAAATAATACTTTGTACTGAATTTGTACCCCTACTGCCCTCTTAGTTACGCTTTGCCTAGCTAAATTGAATTGAACTGAGGGCAAAATTACAAACAACACACTGCGCAAGAACAACTGTAATCCTAAGGTAAAATACCTCCTAAAGCTTTGGCGTAAATGTCCCGTTAAAAAATGCATGAAATGTCTATCGGGTGTTGCAGATTCATGGGACTGTCAGGCGAGCAACCGCAGACTACATCGAATTGGCTGACAGACTCGTACCTTCTACCTCCGCCGTCGATACTCGCTCTATCTCTGCCATATCACCGTTTCAATTCAGTCAGCAACTTTTTCTTTTTTCATTTGGAATAGAAAGGATTGTGTATCCTCTGGCAGATATGAATTTAATGGTCGCGTCGTAGTTGCGTATCTATACGTAGCCTTTCTGATTTGATCGAATACATTTCGATAGTTGACGGAAGTCAAAAAAATTATGAATAATATTTAGTTTTTTCCTACAGTCAATAGTGTAGCCACTCTCAACATAAATACTTGTTAATCTATGATACAGTGCATTATGAAGTTACAAATATCCAAAACACTTCATATTATTTCAAAATTATGAGGTTACTATTTAATAAAGTCGGCCTTAGCTTCACACTTTAGCACCTGAGGGGCTATTGCCTGACGCACTCGCAATCGCCATCGTTTTTATTTTGAAAACAATTGTTCCGCTTTGAAACCGATTGCGATTGCGAGTGCGTTAGGCAATAGCGACGCTGGTCGCTTTAGCGCCTTTGACAGCTTAGAGAGGTAGTTTAAACATGACGTTAAAGTGACAAAGCGCTAAAGTGTGCAGCTACTTATAATAGAATATAATAGAATAGAAAGATGTTTATTTCCCTAGTTCATATGTCACATTAGGTTTGTCCTACAGGTCGGTGGTGTATTCGGCCTGTGGGTGTGTCTGCTACTTACGGTCTACTTATCTATGTCTGAAAGATCTGTACAAGTGTCGTATACAATACAATACAATACAAAACACTTTATTGAAACACCACATACACCAAGTAACGAATATACAAGAAACTAAAATATAGATTACATAGTGAGTCAACAGGCGGTCTTATCGCTAAATAGCGATCTCTTCCAGACAACCTTACAAAGAAGAGATGGTTAAATATAAACGATAGAATATAGGTCGTCGAATATAGGTAGGTAGGTCCTATAGTATGAACTGTAGTTATACTTTTTAGTGTATTTGTGCAGAATTTTATATAAATTTAAAATGCTGTCTCATATTTCCCTATCTTATTTACAGCTAATTAAAGTCCATAGGAAGTGGAGCGGTCGTTTGCTTACTGAGCAGCCGACTCCTGTCTTTTTTTGGTACATAGTTGATTTCACCTAGTCTAGTATTGGTCAGGAGAGGATTGCGCTGTCCGTATCCGATGTAGGCGTCACCGGGGGTGTCTAGATCCTCGATATGCATTCCGCGGAGTCGGCGCAGCATGTTCTCGTTTAGGTCTTGTGCACGGAGGTGCCATGGATCCCAATCGAGCATATCCCAGAGTAGCGAGGTTTCTAGGCGTCTTGGGAATTGTCCAGTGGTCTTAAGGGCAATTCGATATTAGCGTTCAATTTTTAGTAAATTGCCCTTTCTGTAGCGTGAGAGTAGTTGTACCACGCCATAATTCAATATGGGAAGTAGGCAGGCCTGAACGACGGAGAGTTTTACCGTCAGCCCCGTCTTAGCGTGCCAACCTATAGGAGCAAGCGCGACGCGTGCTCATCGCGCCTTCTGCACAACATAGTCCGTCTGTTTGCCCATGGTCATCGTGTTGTCTAGGTATACCCCCAGATATTGTTTGTTTGATTTTGTATACGATTACCTCGTCTTTAATGCGAATGGTTCTGCAGTAGTTTCTCTTGTGAGTGAACATGGCACATTCCGTTTTGTCGACGTTGCATTTTAGCCCCCAGCAATGGTAGTAGTCGATGGTGGTGTCGGCGGCCCAGCCCGCGCGGTGCGTCGCGCAATTTGGGTCGGGACTATTTATAAGGCTGAGCGTATTTACTAGACAGATAAGAATTCAAACCAGACACCTGTACTTTCTGTACAAATTGTAACCTCAAACTCAAGAATCCTACTAATATTATAAATGCGAAAGTTTGTGTGTGTGCGTGCGTGTGTGTCCGTGCGCGAGGGCGTGCACGTGTGCGCGTGCATGTGGGTATGTGTGTATGCGTGTGTGTGTGTGTGTGTGTGTGTGTGTGCGTTACGTTCACGCTGTAACGGATGGACGGATTTGGATGAAATTTGAAATGACGTTAGTTGATTCCCTGGATTAATATATAGGCTACTTTTCATCCCGGAAAATATAAAAGTTTCCAAGGGAATAACGATAATCTACGCGTACGCCGCGGGCAGAAGTTAGTAATTTATAAATTGTACTGCTTTGAGAGGTGTTAGGATTAACTTCTCATCTGCCATTTACTTTAGCTTCTGCCCGTGGTCCGCGTTGACCATCCCACGGCGTTAGTGATTTTTCGAAATAAAGGTAGCCTATGTGTTACTCAATTGAAATTAACCTGATGTTGCAAAGCCTTTTCAGGTCTTATTAATAAAAATATTGTAAATGAGTAATTTTCAAGAAAATTGTTGATGCTGCAATGTTTTTATTTCGTTTTGCGAGTTATTAGCATTATTTTGAGTAAATCAGCTTCTGTGGATTATTAAAAAAGCACAGACATTATTTTCTAAAAGCTTAAAGAATGTTCTTACTTAGACAGAATATTTTAAAACTACAAATTTACTTTGAATACGAACATTTGACACGTCTAAAGAAACGAATGGTGTTATAATACGGAGCCATTTGCTCGCGCGTTCCTTATGGACGTGCATATGTGTGAAAACTTTTTAGGAGACTATAAAGAAAATTCTTTCTCTTGAATTTACGATTTCCCTATCGCGCTTAAGCGGCGAATCATGGCAGGGATGAAATATATTGTTCTTAGAACAGCCGCACGTGCGCTAAGCTATGTCGACTGATGTGGAGCGGGCCCGGATTTTACATGCATTCCCACTCGTGTTTCGAATCATTTTGCAGACTTTACGATGATAGAATGAGTTTACGATTTGTTTTACGTTTCAAATTTTATTTAGATGTACACTACTAATTTTAGAAAAGTGTTTTATTAGCATTACTCGATTTGTTTATGTTTGAGAGCTGCAGAGGAGTCTAATGTATTATGTTCACGATTCCTTACACGCGTAAACTAAGGCAGTTGGTTGTTTTTTCATCCTTCTAGCGACATATCCACGAGATTTATTTCTTAGCGATATTTAAGAGTGGTAATAAATGATAAAACCATATTTAAACCTTAATAAATAAATGGGTATCTAGGTAATAGCGATAAAGTTTAGTCAAATGTATGTGTTGACAAAAATTACAGATAATTTATTTTTCGAACAACTCTAAACAAAAAATCAGGACGATCTTTTTCAACGTCCCTTTATAACTAAATCCGTAGCAATCGGAACATGATCCTTTTGTAGTCCGACGGAATCGAGACAAGCGAAAAACGTAATTTGATACCAACCTTTTGAATAATTGCTGCGTTGCTTAGCCGTTAAATTTATTCATCAATATCCGGGGCCGTTGCCATCGCCGACGCCTCAATTTCAACTAAAGCTTCCGGAGAACATGAAAATTCATCAAAACTTTATTGAAGCTGAAACAATACATCAAGGCGCTAAAACATCTTAATAGCTCAAAGATTGATCGTTGGCTGGCGCTGCAGCATTATCTTTGGAGGCTTTGTGCTGCCTCGCTCCGGACGAACAAAGGGCTAGCTGGTAAAAACCAAATCATCATTTCTACGTCGATGGTGTTGTCTAAAAAAATATAGACGACAACCATCGCACAATGATGTCTATTGAAGATGAATCAATAGACACCAAAATTGACAAAATAGGTTCACTAGGGCCGATGCAAGGTAGTGGATTATTCATACATAAACATATATGTATGTATATCAACACGGTGTCAGGGGTTTTTTAGGACTTTGCACAGTTGGAAAAAAACAACGGAATCGACGTCAATGCACAGGCGCGCCGAAATGTAGAGAGGTAACTAGTGTCCTAATCCTATTGTCAGCTGTGATCCTTGGAATTGTAACATGTGTATGTGTGAATCGAAATTAAATTTACAAGTTCGCTTGGGAAATGTATCAGTCTATTTGGTTTATTTTGGTGACGGATACACTGCTTTTCTCGTATTTTATTTAGTTACCTTGCATATTGCAGTTAAATCACTTGCATTGTATTAAACGAAGAGCGAATGCTTAATAATTTGTAGTTAAAAGTAGCGAGTGTGTTAAAAGCAAATAATGGATGACAGTGAAATACACTATTAATTAATTAATCATTCGTCATTATTAATTAAGTACATAATTATCATCCTATTTTAGTAATTCAAACATCAGAAAGGCATTGTCGCTGATTCATTTTATTTATTTATCGAAGTAACGGCCGAATCAATGCGTTTTTGAAACAAAGGTAAATTTAAGTAGCGGTCTGATTTTTGTGAAATATGTTGGTTCAAAATGTAGTTCTGTTTCTCAATTATAATTAAAATTTAAACTCTACCATGTTTGGACACTAAAACCTTTAAATCAAGAGATCTGGGGCCGTAGTCAAGATGCTAACGGTACTGACATTATCGCTCAAAATGTATGGGATGACAGTTATTCACCACGAGAATGTCATTCCGGGCTAGGCCTCTGTCTGGACTTATTATTATTAGTTCAAAAATAGATGACATTTTTATACTTAATCTATGCTTAAGTGCATCTATGATTAAGGTGGTTAGATTTTAAGCTTAACTTTTATTTGATTTTGAGGTAGACTGCAAAAAGAACACGGACTTATAAGACTGACTTGAAATCTTCATCTACCTTTATCGTCACTCAGTTAATTTAAAACAAAATGTAGTTTTCGTTTACGTACGAAACAAACAAAATAATTACAGTATGGATAAAATATATTTTTATTTAAGTCGGCCCGTTTACCATGAATACTTATAATTAATTTGAATTATTGATGATTGGTTTAACAATTTTCAAAAGTCATATTTCAATTATAATTGTTTTTTACAAAAGAAATTGTTTTTCAATGCGAATCCAAATAATCATCAATCGTTTCATAATTTCAAAAGTTTTTAGTCATGAAGGAATGGCAAAAGTACTGCTTAAGTATATAGAAATTCACTGGTTTTACAACCAAAGTTCAAGCATTTACAACTCATTAAAAAAAGACTTTCGAGGTCGGAAAAACATAAAAAACCTAGCTTTGAAAAGACTACCCCTGCAGCATCAGGGCTGAGGAGGTTCTATTATTAGACTATAACGCCCGAGGTTAAGACATCCTGTATTCTACTTTACGTCACCTTAATATCTGGTGAAGAGTGTTATCTTAGTCGAATTTACCAAGGCCTAGTCAAGATGATTAACGCTATCGAAAACGATTTTCGAAAACTGTCAAAGTGTATGGAACTGGCATAAGCGCCTGACGCGACCATCTGGCAGCTTAAGTCAATCCTATACATTTTCGATAACGATAACGATCTCGCCACGCATCTTGTCTAGGGCCTCAATGGCTATCGATATCTAAAATATATAGGATTAACGTAAGCTGTCAGACGGTCGTGTCGAGCAGCGGCTACGTGAATCCCATACATACATACATAAACTTACGCCTTCATTCCCAGAGTGGGATACATTTTGTCAGTTTATAAAAATCCTTTACGTTACCGCTAAGCAACTTTTCTAGCCTCCCAGGGGCCAAGTCAAGATGTACCTATAACGCTAAGTTAGCGATTTTCAGAAATCGACAAAATGTATAGCTCCTCCAAACCGAACTTAGCATCAAGTCAAGAATGATATTAAATCTTACTAAATCTTCCTAATTAACAAATAATTAGGACTCTTATTATTTTGATTGTAATGTATAAATTAATTGATTTTTTGCTCATTTTTCAGTCATTGAAAAAGGGTTCAATTTCGCGCGATCTTAATACTATCAGTATGTGATGTTTAAGGGATAGGTTTGACAAGATAGAATAGTATAGGAAAGCTGGCAGCGTTTGCATCTTAGCTAGCCCTACAGGTTCTTAAACTAGGAACTAACTATCATTCAACGACAAAGGTTCCATGCACAGATTTGTAAACGACCGCGAATATGAACTGAAAGGGCCAGAGTAATTTCAGAAAGAGATTGGCGTCGCGCGTCAGTAGGCCCGGCACGTTCCGCGACCCTATCGCGCCTCATACACTGCCCGGCGACATCTGCACATTCCCGGCGTTATCGACTGAAGGACACATTTTTATAGGAACAAATTTAATCTAAGCAGAAGTAGGGATCAGTCTCGGGAGTGCCCCGCACGTGTCTCTGCGACGTGAGCACGAGCTAACGATTTTTCACAGAACGTTATTATATATGTCCGATAGAGGACTTTATCTTGACAGCGTTAAGTTCAGGTCCTTTTGTTTACAGCTCAGATATCACGTGATATTTTGCTCTTGATATAGGCCGAATGGTATCGTTGTGTTTTGCTTTCTTACGGACTCACTTTGTGCAATAAGCGCTATACTCCATTTAAGTTACGTATTTGACTAACGGTAAACAAACAAAATCACTTGATTTAGTTTCTCACACTTACAATAAACAGTGTGTTTAACAGAAAAAAACATAAAATTTTACTGCTTTGCACCAAATTCTATGAGCCATCAGTAGGCTGTAACAATGATTGTTACTGGTTCAAAAACAATTAAAGCTGGCGGCCAAACTTTACTGTCTTGACCATGTCTTGACAGTAAATTGAAATTTACGCATTATAAATATTGAAAATTTATTCAAAAGAGTGAGATCAGTATACGTGAACGTTTTGTCTTTCATTGTTTTTCAAGCACTTGATGATACTTTTCGTGATCAGTTACTCTAAGTGTTTTTACCTACATTAGAAATTTCTTTTTCAGCCCAACTGAAGCAGAACAGTTATATTTTCAAATTGGATATAACAGTTTTCATTCGCTGTTTAGCAACGCTACCTGGTTTAATTTGCTTACTTTTATTTCAGAACTTAAATAAATGATGAAATATAATGCAAAAAATCTTAAGAATAAAACTGTATATTACAGGGTGATCAGTTGGCAAGCCAATGCAGCGAGCTAACCTGTATTACTCAATGGCTCGTTAGCTCGCTGAGTCTCATTGAAGATCAATTGGCGAACCGAACCGTCGACCTTTGTCCGCAGTCTCAGGATTTCAAGCGAGAAACAAGCCAGCAAACCAACCTGCGGTTTAAAGAGGAAGCAACCCAAAAACTTGGTGGCATTGTGATATCTCCAGGGTAAGTAAAAGATTAAACCAAAACTACCGCTTTGTAAAGACAAACTCGTGTTTTAGAAGTTATCGGCGTCGAGATTCTACACGGTAAAAATCATATTTTATTTGACCTGTTATCGTATTGTCAACGTTTTGATAGCTCTTATTTACTTGACAGTAATGGCGGCCGAGTTAAAAACAATACCATAACACGTCAAAGACAATATTATGATTTTTACCGCCTTGGATGCGCAGTTACCAATTTTAAATTACATTATTTATTTATTTATACAGTCTTATAAATATTACAAAAAATACACTTTATGAAATGACCTTGAGTGCCATACTTACATGTAAATAGGTAAGTATGGGATTTTATACAATAATTCATTTCCTCGGTAGCTGTAAAAATATGTTTAGGAACTGTTATTAATGCATTGATAAATAAAATGGTGATCTAGCAAATATAAGAAAGGATGTAGGAAGGATGCTGTTGCGTTTCAAAAGATTACTCAAAGCGAGACATGACTGCTTTGGGATTGAACATGAGTACTGACAGAAGCTGACAGAAGACAGACAAGTGGCGCAATCGGATAATGGTACCATGCTCAGAGCTGGTTCACAGTGCTAACGGGCAGAAGCACTAAGTATACCAGTTTTTCACAATTTACGTTTTCGTATTGGCTGACGCTGATTGAATAATTTTAAAATACTTTGAACTTTGAGTTACGATGACAATTCTTACGAAGCTTTCAGTCACCAAATTTCCTAAATGCTAGCTACCATCTATGGTAGAAAAATATTACGACAAAATGTACCTATAAAATGTAAATGAATTTGTAGAGCTTGTTAACCGTAAAACGGCGAATATGAACATTTTCTGATCATTACATCGTTCCATAAAATAAAGCAGACTATATTTAAGTTAATTGCTATATCACTGGGGTTTCTACGGTCAATACCTATCTACGGCAATGTGCTTAAATTAAGAGACTGAGGAAATATTGACGCGACTACACACCCTCTTAAATACCGCGGGCATCCTGAAGTTCCAGCGATCTTACTTCAGAATGGATCACTCAGAGTCGTTTCCTTTTCCTGATAATAATAGGTGGTTACCGAACGAGCGGGTCACCTATACACCAGATTCATTACACAATTGACTTGTTCTGACGCACTAAGCTTATTTCTAGTAAGAATATTCAAATAAAGCGTGTGAAACGCCCAGTACTTCGATTTTTTATAGCAAGGAATATAGAAAAATAGAGGCCAAGTCATGTGCATTTGCAATCTTATACTAAAATCCCAAGACTACAGTTCTACGACTGCCAACCCTGAGGACAGCCATAAAATTCTATTAACCGCCAAACATCACTGTTCGCATTGATGTGTTACAGCGTGACTAGCATTAGAGCATTTGTTTTTGTAATCGGCTAAACTTTTTCTACCTTGAGAATACATGAGTCAGATTCAATTATTGCACATGTAACGTGACCTCTTAAAGCTTAAAGACCTTCATTAAACATGTTTTGATAGCTTAACAATTTACACAGTTCGACAAACATTTGGATAACGTGAAGTTTACACATATTTATTCTCTGAGGCTTTACCACAGTGTTTTTTTTCCTATTATTTTATTTTACTTGTAAGAAATATAACCCCATAAAATACTTGAACAGCAGCTTTATTTCACTGTCTAGATATTGTAAATGTTTATTCAAAATGCTGAAATTTACGTAAGAGAGTTAATTCTGCAGCGTTGGCAAAGCATTGTCTCTGGTCTTATTACTTCCGTTCTATTCTCCTAATTACTCGGAACGTAAAAGTATAGTGTCTATGGTAGTGTGAAGGTTTGCTTTCTCAAGCGTGCTGACTATATCTTATGTCAGCTATATTAATTCTAATATAGCTGACATAAGATGTAGTCAGCACGCGTTGATGTCATTTCGGGTGTCCGAGCGTTTGTTTCTAAAAAGAAGTCAAATTTTCACCGTTCCTAAAAAGGTTTTGATTTTTTTTTTATCAAAAACGTTGTCCATGTAAAATTCCTCGTATGTTGTTCAAATTTTCATATAAAGTGTATTTTATACTACATGATTTAAAAAAAAGTTGTTTTGTTTGGATTTGGACTAGGTCAATTTGTATGACGATCGTCCACTGAAATTTATTGATCTAGGCTAAATCATGTTATATGTTGTTATAAGTCTAGACCGTTATGTAGCCATTTTAAGGTGTTAACGTTCACCTAGGGATTGAAAAACGGGGCACCGTTGCTTCGTAAGAACAAAATTTCCTTAGAAAAACAATACATTTTCTGTGAGCTACGCTCGAGTGAGTTTCGGTGTCGCCCGACTGAGAGCACGCTCGCCATAATATATTGAATTTGAAACGAACAAAGTTTTACGTTCCCTCGCAGCATCTAAAAAGATTTTCTCCAAATGTTTGCAATAGAATCATTTTTTTGAAATCGTAAACAACGGTTTATACTCTCTAGGTACGGTCACGGACGTTAATTTGCTACCCATTTCAAAGAAAATCTGCTTGAAGATGTCATTGTCATTAGAGATGCCAAGTCATTTGTAATTGATAGGAAACTCAACCTTATTGCTGTAGAATGTCAGATTGACTTTGGAACTAAGGTGGGTCACAATTTAAATTCCTTGACTATTTTTACGGAAACGATCACTGATTTTGTGGATGTTGAGTAAGGTCATAGTAGGATTATTTCTCATGTATCGACCTTGATGCCAGGAGTTTTATTCCTTTAAGTAACACAATACGTCAACGAACGAAGCATATACCGGAAAACAAGAGTTTTCCTATGCGCTCGTAGGCACTTTAGACGGAGAAAAGTACCTGCTACTTTAGCCAAGTTGCTTCGTCGATGAAACCCGCGACTAAAATATAACACAAGTACAGTCAAAGGCTCTAATATCTATACGACCACCGCGCCAAATGTATGTGTATATAGACCTTATTTTCACTGGCATAAGGGCGTGAAGATATTTTTGACAACTTGGGAACGTGTATATATTTATGACTTTGACTGTTGTGTACAACGGGACAACTTGGGCTCGTCGTCGTTCAATAGTTCGTCAACGAATTTAAAAGTGAATGGTGTAAGGGAATCACCTTACTACGGCTCTATTTTACTCGGTATATTACTTTTGACATGTTATCGTATTGCTTTGAACTCTACCGCCATAACTGTCAAGTAAATAAGAGGCTTCATAAGTTGACAATACAGTATCGCCCCTGGGCCTCTATTTTGTTGGGTATTGCCTTCGACATGTTATTGTATTATCAAGGACGTAGATTAGCAAAAACGTTCCAACCCACAACTTGGTCAAAAATGAGTTATCTATACCAATGAGATCAGTTAACATGGTATTTTCATATAGCAAAAACGTTCCAAGCTACCTTGTATATGTGAGTAGATATGACCATAGTGGTCCAACCCACACATATGGCGAGTGTGAATAAAAAACACAGAAAGGTTCTAACCAGTCTGAAACATTTTTGTTATATTGTACGGTTTGATGCTTGTTAATATTATACCATTACGAAAAGGATCCAAGCGGCCTGGAACGTTTTTGAGAAATATGTATCATGATTTGATCATGATATTCAAGCCTAAAAGTTACTCCCAAGAACGTTCCAAGTAACCTGGTACGTTTCGTGAAATGTGTCCGTTTACATATGGTTTAGATGTAATTCGTACAAACGTTCCAAGTATTTCTCCGCTAACTTCTTCCAAATTACGCAACTAATTTTAACACGGTCTTTGCGTATTGGTTAGAGTGATTAACGAGGATATCATTTTTAGAAATTGCATCCGTGCAAAGTAGAGGCGTATCGATAGTTTCAACTACTTAATAATTTGGAACGTTTTTGAGAAATTGATACAGGAACCGCGATAAAGAAATCGTAATTAATTAAAAACGTCCCACGCCATTTTTTCCCTATTATCTAACAATAAAATATAATTAAGGAGATTCAAATTTACGTAAAAAAAAGAAAAAAAATATTTTGCTTACGATTAACACCAACATAAAGTAATATGATCCATCAGTTCCATCACTGAATATTACTCTGTTTAACTTAAAAAAAAGATATCTCAAAACTAAGGTTGTGTGGGTTGGAACGTTTTTATTAATCGACGTCCAACTTATGACAGCTCTTCCATTATTCTTTACAGTAATGGTGACCAAATTAAAAATCATAAAGGTTTTACTGAGTAGAATAAAGACCGTAATAAGTAAAGTAGTAAGATCCAATTCTACTCATAACCCGTTTCATTTCTCTCTTCTGTAAATATTTAATTTACCATCAATCATTTCTGTTTCATTTTAAAATGTTTTGATGGTTACATAAAAAATTAATTTGGCCACGAAGCAAGTCTATAATCCCTATAATGTTAAGCCGGGTTTAACATGCCCCGTGTGTATAAGGCAGAGTTTACGTTAACCATGTACCTAAGTCGTAAGTTGCAATTTTGTACGCTTTGTGCTTTTTCTCATATAAGACATGGCAAATAAAATATAATGCTCGCAGGCAGCGCTGGAAGTACATATTTAGTAGTTAACGAAGCATATTTGATGATGCGTTCTTTTTATGTTACAACAAAAAGTGAATAATGTGAAAACGAAGTGCTCTGAACAGACGAGGTTTCCTATACGTACTTGTTAGGTATTCTAAAATAATGTGGAGTAACTGTTACAATGCAATGGTTATTTTTATGTAAATTCTAATATATTTTATTAGTCCAGCCTTTATGGATTTCTGCTTTACAAAAGGTGGAGAAGATAGAAAAAGAAACATTTATTCGACGATCACAAGAAGAAAATACAGAATAAATTGAACAGTAAACAAAGAATGGCAAGACAGAAAACAAAATTAATCAATGAAGAAAAGGAATTTAGAAAAAAAATACAATTATAGCATAATGTTGCCATGGGTGATTTCGTGACGTCGAAATAGCATAGCTTTTTTAATATATTTTCCGAGTTTTCGACCTTGGGCGTGAGCCGCCATTTTAAATTGGATGTGCCAATATAGCGCACAGTTTGTGCCTAAATCTTTTTATTGTATGTCTTGTCTTCACGATAAATAATTGCGAGTGGCGATAGAAAATATTTTTACAAAAAAATTACAACTCATTTCTCATTTTCCAATGCTGCGAGGATGGGGAATACATAAATCCGCAGAGTCGTATTTCCGAATTAATTAATTTATTATTAAATTAAAATTAATACGCAAAGGAATTTAATAATGCATTTAATCTCTAATAGCTCCAGCATAATATGGCAATCGGAAAAATGAAAATTCGGACAAATGAATATTCGGAAAAAATATTCGGAATTGTAAGGTGTTCCCTGCGAGGACAACAGCAGCATCATCAATTTTATACTGTGACGTTATATCTACAGTCGTATTGTTACAAGCAATTTTTTACTTGCTTTGTATGTTAGTATGTATGTTTAGGTAGCATCCACCAATAAACTTATTAACGAAGCAACATTAATATGAACTTAATAGCGATAAAGTAAGATGTCGTATGATAATTGGATACACCAAAAATAATAACTGCTTGCTTTTAATTTTTTATTCGAAAGAATAGCCTTTTCTAATGGTCTAAACTGACGCATTTCGTGATTAAAAGTGTTATTGCTATTTAAAATAGTTTATTACATAAAAGTAACCTTGCCTATTTGCTATGACAAAATGGTGGAGTTATTTAGAAAGACGGTTTTTTATTATCTGTGATCTGTTTTCAAAGTCAAAATAGACGAACGTCGTTCAAACATAATGTAAACATAAGAATCGCAATACGATATATTTATTATTTCAGAGTATTATAGGCATAACACAACACAACACAACACTTCCTACACGACCCTTTGTTTCTAAACTAGATTTACATTACACAATCACATTAAATTTGTTGAAAAGGCGGATTCCATACTTCCAAATGACAAAGGTGCCCAAATGAGTTGCAACTACACGTAACTTAAAACAGGGTTCGCCACAGTAAAATGTACCATACTTTTAGATTGTTTACTGCATGGACCCGTAATAGTGGAACCTGGCGCCCTCAGTATGTTATTTTTATAGTACAAGGGGAAACGGGCACGGGGGTAGCATGATGTTGAGTAATCACCACTAGCTATGAACACCTGCAACGTCAGAGGAATTGCAAGGGGTTTAAGTAAATATTGGACGTATGTTAAATAACAGGTTAAGTACAAGCCAGAGTCGCGTATCGAGGGTTCCGTGCCTTTGCCTCAAAAAACTGAGTTTCAAAATTAAAGATTGTAAAATGATATAGTTTGCTAAAATGATGATTTGGTATGGTATGGTGAATCATTTTAAAACAATAACATTACTCGTACACAAATATTAAAACAAACAACAATACGCTGAAAAAAATAATTGGTTGCTTGTAACGTGATTGTGATTGTTGTGCATAAGCGTCTTGATCCCATACGAGCCTAACAAGACGATAGGTACACCTACTACGACGTTAGATGCATCAACTATGATGTTAGTTGAATCACTAAAGAAATTTCTGTCGTTAATTATCAGCTTTGGTTGATATAACTAATATCTTAACTATTGTAATCATTTTTTGTCAACTAAGTGAAAATCTCTCTTTGTTGGCTCTCATTTTTTTGAGTGTAAAAGTAGTATAAAGGTGACTTCTTCGAGATTTCTTGAATTCGGAACCCCAAAAATTTTCACTGTTGTTAAAATGCTCGCAATGACCGATTATCAATTACGGTTCTAAAGATCTATAGGTACAGTCGTCAAAAGGTTAGATAGATGGACAATCGGACAGTTAGCCAACGGCGTTCGCTTTGGAAAATACTTAGCTCCGTTGACACCCTTTGGGTACGGAATCCTAAAAACTACTATAAGGTAAGGCATAATATTTTTACGCATGATGTAAGTCAATTAGGCGACATCGAAACTCACTCAAGCATAGCAATTTTATTATTTTTCTAAAGGAATTTTGCAACACAACAGTAATAAAGTCATATATTTTTATCAATTATGCTCATATAAATGTAAAATTATCACAAGTTTTAGTTAAAAATTAATATAAATCCCGTGATTTCGTAATATGTATACTCGTTATGTTTTGTTTTATTTTTCGATTTAGGTTTTTTTATTACTCATGGTTTTCAAATGTAACTTAATAATTAAATTTATATAATAAAAAAAAAAAACAGATGGATCATAACATAGAATTCGGGTAAATTTAAATTTGGTCACATTGATACGGAAAAAAAACGATATTTGAAAATGAATTCAAAGCAAAACACTTTAAATCAAATTTTATTAAACATTTCACGAATAATTATTTTAAAAAAATCAAGTACCTACACACGTATATGTTCAGAATGTTCAAAGCCAAAAAAGGTGTTTCAATACAAACCTTGGTTTCTCAAGTAAGGCCCACTGGGCACCGCTGCCTTTGACAAAGAAGTCGGGTTATACACGTAAATGTATGTTGAATGGCCGACCCGAACCCGCCGATCGTCCGTCAATCCGCGTCAATATAAATTTACCCACAGCGTTTGTTTAGCACGTTATAACTTCAGCACGCCTATTGATCGGTGAAACACTTTGTATCATAGCCTTGGTTAATCCGCAAACAATATTAGTGAAAAGGTGCACGCTCTCCAGGTTTAATCCTCGACGATTTGCAAAGATGAAAAAGGGTTTTTGGACTGAGCGGATCCCAGCCTCATAACCGACCCCTGCTGCCCTCCATCACCCGCCGCACGCCCGTGACGTCAACGGTTATTAAGCAAAAAATCAACTGAATACTAGTAGAAAGTTTGTCATTGTTGTAGTTTTAGGTCCGTCAAAAACGCTTTTACCCGGTTTTAAAATCTTAACAGGTATGTCTGTTGCCCGCGACTCCGTCCGCGCCGCGCAGACTTCATTTATCGCTCTTCCCTTGAGAACCATACATAAAAAAAAGGATAAAAGTACTTTATCTGCTATTTCAGACTGCAATCTATCTGTGCGCAATTTCATCCAGATCCGTTCTGCCTTTCTGGCGAGATTGAGTAACAAACATTCAAATTTTCGCATTTATAATTAGTAGGAGTTAGATAGGATTCATTTTTACAGAAATCTAGGATGATTTTAACCTACTTCTAGTCGTCAAATAGACTTGAAATTTTTCATTCATAATTAAATTTTGATGGTGAGCGTGCATAATGATCTTCTCTACTTCGGATGTCTGACTTGTATTTAAACAGTACGTTATAGTTATCAATAACACAAGTACCTACAGTCAACATTAAAGCGTATCTTTTTTGTTTATGGATCACGTTTAGGTTATAATTGTATCAAAATAATAAATCTTTGAATTGTACCAAAACTGCTAAATATATTATTTTTATTTTATGTTTGTGTTTTGCTTATAAATGTTAGTTAGTGTCTAGTTTTTAAGTTCATTATTGAATTTGTATTTTAATAGCTTGAATAAATAAAATATAACCAAAAAATATATGTAATTTGCTTCGATTAATTGTATTTGAAACATTTGGTTATACTTAAACAGTTCTGAAATTATAACCTCTCAAAATAATGTTCTTAAAAACCTTAGATCCGCTTGAAAACAATTAATATATCAAATAATTCATTATAGTAACAATATTACTAAGAGTTGTATTAACAGACTGATATTGTCTAAGATGTCCGACACGACATTTTTCTATGACGACATATATTTTGACATATTATATTGAGACTGGCATCTCGACCACGATCTGTTTAGAAATATTCCCATTTGAAATGGAGCTCAATCTTATAATAGACTTCTAACTGCATAAAGTTATCTATTTGTAATGAAGTCTTGCTGGTTTTGCTCTACCGGTAAATTTTATCGTAGGTAGGGTAGACCGGGCGGGGGCAAAAGTACCTACCACTTTAGAAATAATTACTTACCTCTTACTCAGAATCTAAAGCTATCACGTAAAATCGCTTAGGATATAACATTCTAGTCTAATTGGCTATTAGAATCTAGAAAATAATTTTCATTTGATCGCATCAGAATGGTGCAAATTGAGTTTTTGTTCATGAAGTCCTTGTGTTACAATTGACCCCTAGCTCGGGTCAAGTGTACCAAAAACCGAGGTAAATTAAACTCATAATAATGTACTAATACATCAGTTTTTATTTTTAATTTCTTATGACGAATAACTCTGTTACGTTACAACAGTCTTAATTATAGATACTTGTATTTAGACTTTGAATTAAAAGTAACATAATATTCTCCAAGTTTTTGAAATATTATGTCGACTTATTATAGAAAACACTTAATTAAGAGTGCTCATAGGACACACCTTTAAAACAACAACAGCATCTCAACCACAATCATTGAACTATTTAAAAATTACTAATCCCATACCGTTACAATTGACCCCTGGTACAATCAACTCCATCCTTCACAACAAATTATTTTGAAATAATGCTACTGAAACTGACGACATTGCGGGTAAGTATTATAATTTATGTACATCCCGAAGTATCGAAATGAATCATCGGGATGAATCATAGGTATATATTAAAATACCCGAGGTGTAACTTGTTACAAAAATATTTGTTTCAATTGTCTTATTTTTCAAAGTCTGGGTCAATTGTAGTACAGGGTCAATTTGGCCCTGAGTTTTGTGGTACAATTGTTCTTTTTTACTCGCACTCGCTAAACTTCAAAATCTCGGTTTGTATAATCTAACTGACCTCCACACTTCGACACATTACAAACTTTAATAACCAGAGAATCACAATTCAGTCAAACTTTCACACTACGACTATTTAATTGTAAACACCAGTACAAAACGTAAATCGTAATACTTACTTTGGTCAGTCAAAAATACAAATTCGTCGTCTAACACGTGCGTTTCGCGCGGCAGCGATTGGCCGGCTAGTGAGCAGGTCGAGAAACGCTCAAGGCACACTCGTGTTACAAAGACATGCATATTTGGGTTTAGTTGCAGAGTTATAGGCCATGGCACTATTGACCCGAAATAGGGCAGCAATAGCAGACCAGAGCGTAATCATTAACAAATATTAACTTAACAGTTTAACCTTTACTTGAAACATGTCTCCATGTCGCATGTTCCCGCCGCATTAAAAACCAAATAAATTTTGTAAGTAACTAACCTCAGCAAATTCGAAAAAAAAACTGTTTTTTTATTTGCCAAAATAAACGTCTAGAAATTTATTAACGTTTAATTAATCAGCAATCTCGTTAGCCGAAGTATCTGCTGATTGGTGTGTATCGTGTTTACATCTCAGGGGTATCTATTAATTATTTGAGTTAATTGTAATTATTCAAGCATCTTCCCTGGATCCTTCCAGCTAGGTATGCCGGAGTAATCTATCTCGCGGCTGAGGCCGATCGCCGATCTTGCCCATTAATTATTATTTCACACCTGCATTATTAATGGAGGCTCGCACAATGCCTGCGAAGGATCATTAAGGTCTTATTCGTCTGACTGATTGATTATAAAAGTGATACCTGGCAAAAGGTTTTAGATTAAAGATAATATTTTGTCTCGTATCAAGCTTTTTATTATAAATATCATGCGTTAAAAAGATAACTGCCACCATTCAAAATAATCAAATTTTAGTGACAAATATTTTCTACCTGAATTTTGTTAAATAGTTTTTTCAAAGAGCGTTATGTGTAATTTTTCACGCACTTTGCACGTTATTCTATGAACAATATTATGGAAACCCGCGTAGGTAGTAGTCAAGTGACTCCAGCTCCATTTATAGAAATAGGTAAAAAATTGCAAAGCACTACTTTACCATCATTATAATTTAGTTAGAGTTCATTTATGCAAGAAAACATAAATCAGATTTTTTTGAACAACGAGACTTTTCTTTTTAACGCGCGATATAGTTGCAGATTGTGTAAAAGACGATGGACAAAAAATGATAAAATAGACACCAAGGGAACAAGGAAAACCTAGTAAAAAATAGCCTGATATTTTTGACAAAAATGAAGGTTGGATTGAATGGGGATGGGTGGGGTAAAGAAAGGTAGGCTAACTACTGCACGGTCACACTTACAGTCATAAACATTGCTATTTTAATTTCAAGTAACAATATTTCTTTACATGAATGAAATTCAAATGATAACAAAAAGTTTTTTTTTTTCATTGATTAATGTAAAGAAAACTATTTGGCACTCTATTAATGCGTAGCGCTGGTTTTTCTTCCGCCCCTTTTTCACACTCTGAACCACTTTAATACTAACCGAACCATAGATACTCGTATGATTTAATTTTAACCACATAATGGGTCCAATTCGGATTAGGTACCGTTCTCTAATTTTAAACGTCTGTAAACTTAAATTTATAAACGTCATACTCGAGTTTGACAGGTCTAAACGCAATCGGGCATACCTTATATTTAAATAAAATTAGAGCAATTTTTAATGAAATAGCTTTGAGTCTATGCGTTGCCACATCAAAAAATATTTACTGGCAGATTTGACAACTTTTTAGAAGATAAAAAATAGGCATCGTAATTACTCTTTTGTATTTGTTTAACTATAGTATTAGAATAATACATTTTCTTAAAACCTTAATACAAGTAATTCTAAAAAAGTAAGAAACCGAAAAAACATTACTTATATTTTGTTTACTATTTTATTGCACATAGCAACTAGAGTCTGTCTAATGAAAGCTGAACCTGGATTTTTCTTGGCTGACGAGTCTGGCAACACTATTTAATATGTCGTTTGGACTTTGTTGTTTTTAGAAACTTGTCAATTCGAGATCTAAATTGATAAAAATACGGAGTAATCATGCCGTCGACGATAAGAGGCGGTGTCCGGGAGATTCTGTATACTATTATACAGAAGTACAAAGAAAAACAAGAAGAAAGAAAAGCATTATTGATGCAAAAAATTAATTGTTTAGTTACGGTGACCAAATTTATAGGTTAGTACGGCTTTAGTACGGCATGTTCATTTTGATACTTCTTATTTCTCTATGTGCAATCCTAAGTTTAATTTACCTTTTTCTGTCTATTATACGATGAGATTAAGAAATTAAACGAAATTAAATTCGTTTCAGAAAACCTGGACGTGCACGTTGACAAAAGTGTGCTGGAAAACGTAAAGCAGCTGAAAGAGGTTGAGGAAACTGAGTTAGCCTGCCAGACTTAGACGAAATATTTGGAAGAAGTATCTTCAATGACCGGTAATTACTAAAATTATCATTGTCTTTCCCTATATAATAGGTGTAGGTACCTATTGTCTGTCCCTATATCATGTTGAATCTCTTAGCATTCACAATTTTATTAAATTAATTTAATAGACAGATGATTAATGTAACTGACACTCATAGTTTCAATAAAACAATAAGGAGGTGTTTAGTTAAAAGATATCATAAACATATTATTTGATATGTATTTTCTGTGTGCGGAGCAAACAGCATTTTGTTGTTTATGAACCAAATGTACACTGTACAGTCGATTTCATAAATATGTGTACACTTTAGTACCTTATCTATTTATTTAATGTCATTTTGGATCGGCCAGATATAAAAGATGTTCGGGTTATATGAGTCTTCCTTGTTCTTAAACCGTTGCGATTAGAACCTCACCGATGCAATTTCATTTCACCTAAACCCAAATGATTTTAGGGCTGTCGGACTGTACAATGGGGCTGTACTGCGCAACCACACAATGTATTTCTAAATGGTGTTCTGTTTATTTAACACTTTCTTTCTTCTTACAGATATCAGTGTTTCATCTTTAAAAAGAATAAGTATTGAGGGAAAATTAAACAACGGTGTCTTTAGTACTCCCGGAAAAAAGCGACCTCACAAGGCCACGGTGTCTAATTTGGATAGCTTTGACATCCAAGCTATCCGAAATAAAATAAATGAATTTTATATTGTAAAAAAACAATCTGCTGGAGTTTCTTGCGGCGCTTCTTCTCCAAGATATAATTGTCGTTAGATAGAGGTGTAAGGGTGATGAGAATAATGTTACCTCTAATTACTTTATTAAAAAGGTTGAATATAATATTCCTCATCATCATTGTTTTATTATGCTGTGTGCGACACAGACGAAAACCTCTCGTATCAATGAAATCTATCAACAGCACGACTAGCACAAGTTGCTCGTGACTTGTTTGTCGCTCGGATCTCCCTTACTATCTAGTCTGTTACGATAGAGACGCACAGAGCGACAAGCGAGAAAATACAACTTGTGCTACACGTGCAGATCACTATATTTTCATGTCAAATATATTTCGAAAAACCAAATGTGCTCCAGTCACTGTCATCGTATTTTACCTAAAGTGCTTTTCATCAAAATATAGCGCTCGTAATAATATATATGAAAATATAGTACGCGTTTCCTCTTCCTTTGTGCCCACCAAAATAAATAAAATAATAAAAGTATCAATATCGTTTATTCCTTCATTGATCGGTAATACCATATCAAGATTTTTTGAATTTGCCGCTTTTTCCCAGGTTCAGCTTTCATTAGACAGACTCTAGCAACATTAGTCATAGGAAAAAATTAAAAACAAAGAACTACTTGTTGTTATTTATACTTATTCTTTTCTTAGGTTCTTAGTTAAAAGTTAGCTTTTAGTTTAGTACAATGACCGAATAGATACCGTTTCAGCTTTAGTTAGAATCATATAATATTTTGGCGCAGCGGTATGCATAGTGAAAGCTATGAAACTTCGTTCTTCTGTTACTTAGGTACAGTTGTTGTTTTCGTCAGGAATATGGTTTTTAAGAGTTAATCTTTGGAACATCACAGATGAATATAGTACCTAATCACCATCGTGTTATAAAATAACTGTACCTATGTGTAATATCGGGCTGTACAAGAAACAAAAGACTTACTTGTCTACTTATCATAACTTTGGCCATCAGTTGAAGGTTAAAATTGAATAAGGTTGCTTTTCCACCGGTGGTGAGGCAAGCCGAGACGAGGCAGCGCGAAATTTTGTATTAAAAAAACATTTTCACCGATGCGGGAATATTTCTCTCTCTTGGCCGTGCCGGTGGAAAAGCACCTTGAGTGAGACTGTATGGGGATTGTACCGGGGTCCAGCTAAGTACGCCAAGCTCAACAAACCATTACTAATTCAGCACCTAAGTACTTACACGTAATTTTATGTAACATTGCAAAGTTACAATAAATAGAAAATGTATACATGCCTCATGCTACATAAAGCTACAAGTCTAAAGCCAGGCAGTGAAAAGGTTATCTTTCAACAGGTACAACATGTGAGGCGTAGAATAGCACACTCTCCCTCATTCTACTCCTGAGATTATTGCTCTGTAGCTTAATGTCATTGTGGGAGATGTCAAAATGTCCTTAGTCATTACCTATAACTAGATAATTATATTTTAAAAATAAAAAAATAAAACAGGTAATTATCATTAACCAGTAACATTTCATTTGGAAATACACTAAACACTAGCTGCAAACAGAGTGAGCGCATGCCTTAGGTACTCCTCTCTCCGCATAATGTAAGTTCTTCTGCATCATACAAATTTCACCAGCATTGTATTAAGCATGTCACCATTGTCAGCTGAAACAATATTTTATATTATAAGGTTGTACGTTCTTAATGTCACACAAGATTAACAATAAAAATTAATAATTGATCTCAGTGAATTCATTCAGCACTTCCTCATGGCGCTTAACAAAAATTTTAACAGATATTATGTATGAGACCGTACCTTCCAAACATTGAATTTGCAAATATTTAGATTAATTTAATAATATAATACAGCCAAGTTTTATTAAGGTAGGATAGGGCTAAACTTTGTGTGCAGTAAGTAACATTGGGACACATCAACAGCTGTTAAGAATTGAATCATGGGTGTTTCATGAGTGTTGTTTGATGTTGTTTGATGAGTTGTTAAACTAACTAATCATTAAAACTGTAACTAATGATTAAATCTTAAGGAAATGTGTCAAATTTTTGATTCCTTTTTAGAATTTTAACCATTCGTTGAGTTAACCACTGATTAAATGACGGGCCCTATTTGTAGTTACATAACAATATAACTCATGAATTCCTTGTTTTTATAGCTTTTTAGATTTAGAACTATATACCTAATATAAAAATGTTCACTAATTACATAACAATGTTGGGTAAACTAATAATATTGATACTTTTAACTAGCAACAATCTTGTACGGAGCAATTTTCAAGTTTGTGTACCGATGTAGAAGATTAAAAAAAACGATTTAGAATATTAAGGAGCTCCTTACAGCGCGGCATCTCATAACTATTTCTATTTAGGTCATTCATAACATCACATACCTTCTTACCAGCAAGTATCTACTGGTACAGCATTCCTTGTGTTTTGTCTGTCAGTTTATCTTTAAAATGTGGGTGCAAGATATCACTCACTGCATCGTTTTCTTTAGTAGGTAATTGTGTCATAATATTGTTGAACACTAGAAAGGCAGAAATTGGTGGTTAGTTGTTTATTAGTAAATAAATCATAAGTTATCATTGTAAGAAATAAATAAGTACTTAGATATAAGTAATCTACAGTTTTATTAACAACTCTAAAACATTCAGTAAGTACAAAATTAAAACTAAGTATCATCATACTTCATACTAATATTATAAAGAGGTAAAGTTTGTGACCTCGTAAGGGGTTATCTCTGGATCTACTGAACCGATTTGTAAGTGTCATAGGCTATTTAGTAACCTTGTAGTAACCCGGAAAAAATGTTTAGTGCCCAACGAAGTGGGCACGGGAACAGCTAGTATCTAATATGTTCATAGGTATTAAATTATTTACATTTACCTTTTACTAGGAACAATATCCAATTAGGCAGCAAATGCGTTCATGAGCTGATTCGGTGACGAGCCTTAATGTGACTTCTCTCAACGAAACATGCCAATAACTCCTTATTACAACGTGCGGGTAACTGTTGCATGAAGCACTTTAATGTTAATATTTTACTTAAAACTATTTCACGATCGGTAAGTGTTTGTGACAGTCAGTCTCAGTTTTCATTTCACGCAATTTCACGTTTATTCCACAGAATCATTCGCATTTTTCACACAGACAATACGTTGGTAATTGTTGATCGAAGGACAATACAAAGCAGACACAGGTCAAATGTTTATTTTAGGGCTTTTTACACTATTAAATCATTAGGAATCCTTTTTAGGGTTTAGGAAACTGTATAAAACTTTCAATTAAATCAGGAGGAATCCTATATACCATATATAGACCAGCAAGCCTAATTTTTTTTTCATGATTTTATCCTATCTGTCAATAAATTAACACGCTACCTATTAGGTAGCTTCTAAATTTACAGAAACTTTAGATAATTTTAGTTTAAATTCTCTATTTTGACGTTTGGGATGTGCGTCCGAATACCGAATGGCGTCTATCTCTAAATTTAAGTGACGCCCACACCAATGCTTAAAAAACAGTGACGGTACGGAATCGCAGTGACGCATCGTATCCGTACCGTTTTTAATGCATGCCTTCCACACCGCTGCTTAAAAAACGGTGACGGTACGGAATCGCAGTGACGCGTCGTATCCGTACCGTTTTTGACGCATGCCCTCACACCGCTGCTTAAAATACGGTGTCGTTGCATAAACAAAAGACGGGGTCGGTTTACTAATCTTTGGTTAAAAATCTTTTCCCAAAGTATCACTTCCCAAATTATTTTACTCAAATTATCATTTGGCAAAAAATCATTTGTCAAAACAACTTTTCGCAATTTAACAGTTAGCAAATGCTTTTTTAGCAAATTATTGTTTAATAAATAATTACTTGGTCAAATTTCATGTAGTCAAATGTATCGTTTGGCATAACATACTCTTCTCAAAATATTGTATGGCATACGATTTACATACTAATTGAGTAGTGCATAGGATACAATTTAGGATATGATTATCTTTCGTTAAGTGGCTAGTTTTCTTACTGCGTGCTGGCGCATAACCATCGTATTTGCGCAAACTTGGTATTTGTTTTTATTGAAAGTAGATACGATGAATGGAGTTATTTCCGTGACACAGTCGACGAAGCCCCGCTGTTTGGGGCTTCTATTCTGCGAAGATTGGCCCTTCGGGCCTGATGAACTCTAACCTAACCTAAACCTACTTACCTTATTTTAACCTAAACTAACCTAACTGAACATGCTATATATTGAGTGTACAAAATAACAATTTGAACAAACATTTTTTTGGAATATAATATTTGCCAAAGGAAAACGTTTGCTTAATAAACGTTTGTCTTAATAAAACTTGACAAAGTAAAATTATGCCAAATGATAATTTGACCAAATGAATAAAATGCGAAATGTAAATGTGCTAAAGATTCGTTTGGGAAATGAAACTACTGCGATTAGTTTTTTGGGAAGTGAAATTTGGCGAAAAATACTTTGACCAAACGGCAGTATACCGACGGGGACATTGTAACAACATGGCGCCGTTTTTGACGCACCGTAATATACGCACCGTTAAGCAGCGGCGTGGAGAGCGTGCGTCAAAAACGGTACGGATACGACGCGTCACTGCGTTTCCGTACCGTCGCCGTATTTTAAGCAGCGGTGCGGTCGCAGCTTTAAACGACTAAATGTATGAGATTCGCTAAAATGACATTTCTAAATTTACAGATTCCTAACTTAAAGGACATGGCTAAACTACTGCCCGAAGCATGCCTAGAAATTTCTTACTAGCTCGTAACATTCTAAAAATCGTTAATTAATTATTACATGTTTATTATTCTCCTAGAACTTTCGAATAATAAGAAAGTATTTAAAAGGTGTTTACTTGGTTTTTCATGTTTTTTGTTTGCCATCGAAACCTGACAGCGACAGAGATAATCAGATCTGGGGCCCTACTTTAAAAATCGAAATTCGAAGTTACATTAGGTCCATCTCTTTCTCTCCATTTAGTCTCGAATGACGAGTGGCAGGGATGGAGCTAACGTAACTTCGCACTACGATTTTCAAAGTAGGGCCCCAGAAAACGTTTTGCGTAAAATGTGGACAATGAACTTGCATTTAAAGATTAAATAAACAGTTTTAATTGATATAGTTGTCAAAACGTGAATTTTTTTGGTAGCTTTTATCGGATGAGCAATGCCATGTGTCCATAGAAGCTTCGGCTAAAAAAATATTGTGATGGATAATTATAGAATTGGGTTTTATGCGATGTAGAAAAATATTTAAAACAATGCGGCGGTGTTAATTTTTCTGAAGAACTTGTATGAAAAAAAGTTATTTAGAAATAATTATAACAACACGTTACTCGCAAGATGTCTTATTTACAAAGTATCTCAATATGGCTCTGTCAGAATGATTTACTATAAGAGATTATATCATCGCTGGATTTAAAATAAACCAGTTAACTTGAATCCGTAACACGACGTTTTAAGCGTTTCTCCATTTACTAAAATATAATTATAATCCACTCATTGTTAGACTACTCTTGAGGAATAACTTGTAGGATAGCCACTGGCGAATGCCATGCAGTCTTGTCTTACACATAATTAGGCTGAAATGTGCCGTATACTCTTAATGCCGTAGATACATTCAAATCATTGTTTCGTATAGCTGACTAGCTTAGGTTAGCTGAGAGTATTCAGTGAGGACGCTCCTTTAAGTTGCTTACTCGAACGTTAATTGTTATTAAGTTATGTAAATCCAAAGCCGCTTTTGTCCAACTAAGACCCGTGAGGCAGTCCAATGTGCTAACACGTCAAATAAAAATCTCCCTCTTTGAATCCACTGTGATATCTCTGCTTCAATTTGGCCGCGAGAGATGGAGAGTGACAAGGGGCTTAACAAACAAACTCCAAGTTATCGTTAATAAGCCTCTGAGGTGGGTTTTCTGGCCGATTACAATGCATAACAAAGATCTACTGTACTGTGCTGACAATCACCTATTACAGCGGAAATAGCGCGGTGCAAACGAAGATGGATTGACCCAACCATTCGAAGAGGGAAAACCAGGGCCGCGAATATTGCTTACGAGTACAAGCTGGAGGTCTGGAAGTCTGGAGGTCGACAGAGAGACGATCGAGCCGATCACGGTTCCGCTCTGTCAAGAGTGAGCTTAAGGTCGCCGACTGAGGCCCTCTGCACCATGGGTGCGGCAGGGCATAGGCGGGGACAGCAACAACAAGCTATTTATCCTATCAATTGTGTAATGAATTAGGGGAACACTATCATTCCCCGCCAGTTTAGAATGAAGTGATATGAAACGCTAACCAACCCATGCGATCGCATCCGAATTGGACCCAATATTAATGAAAGATTACTGAGATTATTTGTTTTCCATATTAAACTGTTAATACTAAAAATAATGTTCAATGTAAATAAAAAATCATGTCTAATTATTATAATTTAAACGTGAATATATGATTCTGTAAACAGATTTCTTGATCAAAAGAAAATTATAGAATTAGTCTTTCATACTTTAATTCTAAGTTTAGTTAATTAAGGCACCGTTCATTTGCCTTGCCGAGTTTAATGTGAGACGATTTCCAGGCAAAATCAATGTTTAAAATATTAATGAGAAGTTACATTCCGATGCGATACCGTTGTGACTATAAAAAGTCATTCAATTAACTTTCATTTCTATTAGAGTATATTTCGAAGGGAAGTTGCCGTGCGTATTCAGCGTCGCACCTGCCCGGACTTAGCGTGGTCTGAATTAATGCGACGCTAACTCAGCAAAAGTCAATTACACTTTATTAAAACCGTCTCCATTTATATCAATTTGATGCAAACTGTTACAAATACTGGTAATGTTCCGTCATTTCATCTGAGAGTGAGGCGGGGCTAAGCTTGACGCTTGCGCTGCGGCGCGTTCGGCGTTCAGCGGCCGGAGACAAAGAGGTACCCTCCTCGTCAGTACCTAGGCAGCCGGCACGCACGCAGCCAGACCGCCGCCCGCGCTGGCGCCGTCGCGATCGCACTTCTCGATCTCCGCTACCCAATCAGACCCCAAATACACCAATGAATATTTAAATAACCCCCGAAGTGCCCGAGACACCACCGCCATGACGGCAGCACTTCACTTGTAAACTTTTACCCTGTCGATGGGTAAGATGAACGATCTAAGTTCCGAATCGTGTTCGATGGCGTCTCCTGTTTTATTGCTACTCCTAATTGCCGGCTCCGCGACATCATCCGACGGTAAGTTGTTTGCATAAATTTAGATACCTTGTTATAAATCTGACAAGGTGCTACGAAATAAACGTTATTATTTATTAGGTGACAACAGCTGTTCTGTTTGAAGTTTGGAGCTTTGAGGAGCTTTGATGATGTTTTTCTTGCTCTAGTTAATTAATTAAGTTCGATAAATACTTTATTGTGCACAATTTTTACTTGTTGATGTTTTGTTTTGAGATATTATTCGTATTGACTTTTAAGTTTTTGTAAATGCCTACTTATTACAAGCCTCGGTAAGTATGGAGCAGATTTTACAAATATTTAGGTTCTGAAAAACAACAAAATTGTAATTATTATTCTATCAATAATATAAATAACTTTCCATCGTTAAAGCCATTTCCTTTTTAATCTTTTAATCTTTTAACATCCGATTTTACGAAGCACATTATAAAACAAAAGGGACGCTTTGGGTTACAAAATTGTAAACAAATTTGTACGCGTGAATTAACCTTTATATATTATGTTATACTGTTTTATGGATAAGACAAAGGAAAAATCATTATTAAAAATTAAAGTCATGATATTTAAAGGTTTGTCTGCCACCGAATTGGATCAATGATTTTTAGAAAACTGCTCGTTAAAATGGGTTTCTTTTTTAATTCGGGCAGGGCGACTATTCTAATTGGTAAAACTTATTGGTGTTTGGCATGTTATCGCATTGTTGTTAACTCGGCCGCCATTTCTACCATGTAAAATAAAAGCTATCGTAATGTTAACATTACGAAAACATATCAAAGGCAATATTGTTTTACTGAGTAGAATACACGCCTTGGAATGCATTGACTAACAAAAGACGAATTCCAAAGGGTGGATGGTTTCATAATTATATTTACCGTCAATTACAACGTCATGATCGCTTGATAACGAGCAACCGGATTTTCTCGGATTAGTTAGTAACAAATAACATATTTTACTTCAAGACTACAAGATATGACTACAAGAGTAATCGATATTACAATAAATGAAATAATTGAAAACCTTAGCCAAATTGAAACTAAACTTCTTTTTTTATTTTTAACGTATTCGCGCTGATGCCATTAGCTTGTCAAACTTTCTTGCATAATTTTCAGGAAACGGGAATAAATATCATTCATGGAAATATAATTGTCATTCTCGGAATACTGTTTAGAGTCTGTAGTCTATTCTACTGGCTATTTTCTTTGACGTGTCGGTATTGTTTTTAACTCGGTCGCCATTTCTATCAAGTAAATAAGATATCAAAACGTTGACAATACGGAAACACGTCAATAACTATAGGGTTTGGTCGTGCAGAATCTCCACCCTGGGACTCTTTCTTTCTCTTTGACCCGTCATGGTATATTGTTTTCAACTCGGCTACATTACTGTCAAGTGAATAAGAGCTAGGTATCAAAACGATGACAGTACGGAAATATGTCAAAAATAATAAAGTATTCGCATTAAACAACTGAACGTTTAGCGGAATCTGGACCTTATAGGGGTTACCACTTCTGCAGTTCAATTTACGGCGAGTGAAAGAGACGTAACTATATTGACGACGCGGTTAGCCTATAGTTGGTAGTTACGTTGCCTATGAAAGTTGTGGTTTCGGGTTCGACGGAAAAATATTTTAGTGATGAGCACGATTTAAAATAAATATTAGAGGACAATCTCTCACAAAGTCACCTATTACCAAATTAAGTTAAAGCTTTTACTATTGGAACCAGATGACTTTAAATATATTTATATAAAGAAATAAAAACAAAACA
The DNA here is from genome assembly GCA_946894065.1 of Acleris literana. Classification (NCBI taxonomy): domain Eukaryota; kingdom Metazoa; phylum Arthropoda; class Insecta; order Lepidoptera; family Tortricidae; genus Acleris; species Acleris literana. Next base: position 16,746,166 of record OX335669.1, read on the forward strand.
CCCAAGCTTAGAAATAAATACTCGCGCTCATCTCACAATCCGTCAATTTGATCCTGAGTTTTAATTTGATATTTTCTTTGTCGGTCCAAATTCAGCAGTTCAAACGTGACAAAGCACTAAAGTGTACAGCTACTTACAAGGCCGACTATACCTACCTATAGTAAAAACGCAGAGCTTAGTTTGAAACAGAATATTTGTAATATTGTTCCCTAATGTTTCTTTTTTTATTTATTCCCCTTCAATGCCCACAGATTAATTTTGTCGTCTGAGATGACAGGTAAAAAAACAAAATGAATATTGAAATATGCGATATTTTGCCGCAACCGCGTTTTATATTGGACAAAGCAATCAAGTTATTTAGGTAGGTGTTCTAGTGGACTGAGAATTGAGACTTTGGTCGAGCTTCGTCAAAATACGACGGTGGTCGAGACGAACATTTACTTTATACGCTGTAACGTTTTTCGACGTATTCACTTCCAATAGGTAGGTACCTGATTCTGATGAAAAAGATCTTTTTACAGCTGTTTTATTTTATTTTATTTTATTTTTTATTTTACTGCATGAAAGCCGTTTTCTACGCTTTAACTACATGAGTATTAAGGTTTAGAATACACTAAAACCTAGACCACTTGAAAAAAGGTACCATACATTCTGGCATGAAGTTAACATCGCACTTTTTAAACAACAGGGAAGGGTCGAAATCTTTATTTAACAATAAACGCGCGGTTTTATTTTACAATAAATAGAACAAGCAACAACGAGTGCAAGCTATTTTCAACTTAAATATGTTAACTAAAGCTCGCTTTTGCACTAAAAACGTTGTCAGTTTGACGCCTTGGCGTTAAATTTCATTTTTAATTTAAATTACTAAATAGGTACCCGTCGTGATAACTGTTTTATTTTAATAGTTCTGCCGGTGATGCTAAAAGTAAGAATAAAAAGGTAAATCCATCCCGTAGATTCCATCGTCGGCCAACAACCTAGTTCTTTTTTAATAAATGACTACTTTTCAGCCCTAGACTAAGAATGCATAATTTAAAAACCATTATAGAAATAACTTATTTCCAAGTGGGTAAGTAAGCCGCTTCCAACCGTAGTTTAAAAAATAATATGACATCATATATAATAAAAACGGTCTTTCGGAACCTCACCGTAAAGGTAATAAATATTTGATTTAGAATTTGAAGGCTAGTAAAATGAAAAAAAAAATACTTGGTGGTTGCAGCGGTAGGAGGTAAGTAGTACCTAGTCAAACCAATACAAAAATGTTTGTGTAATAGTGGCACTTAGCTTGGCAGTAATTGCCAAATAATGGTCTACTAGTTACGTCTCACATTTGACATACAGAATGAGAGATGCAACAAAAAAAATTACAAACAACCACCCAGCGCCTCTATTCTAGGTGGTAAAATTCAAATCGTATTTGGACTATTATGTCATTGTTTTTAACTCGGCCGTTATTACTGTCAAGTAAATAAGAGCTATCAAAACGTGACAATACGATAATAGCTCAAAAACGATATAGTTTTTACGGTGCTGAGTAGAGGTCATATTTATGTAAGACTTTAGTAATGTTATGTTTTGTAGGTGTCTAGTATCTTTTGAAGTTTGTTTTTGTTGTAAAGTAAGACAGTACTCAGAAATAAGTTGTTTTTGTTTTTTTTTAAATATTGAATGGAACAAAGTTTTCAAGACCTAAACAAGTTTCATATTTACAAACCTCTTGAAATCCTAATTTTATTAGAGCAATAACCCCTTTTCTTAAGACCCAACTTAAAGTAAGAGTTTAATTTTTCAGTAGTTAAGAAATTGTACTTTTAACCGCAAAGTTTTTTTTGTTCGTACTCGTAACTCGTATAATGAACATCATTGTCCATTTCCAAAACACTTTATAGTTAATTAATATCAAAGAACAATCCCACACCAATTAACCGGATCCACGGAAGCTTGAAACTTTTTTACAAGTTGAAGTTATTATTGCTCGGGAAAGACTTTCCAACAATAGTCCTAAACTAACCTCTTAGCTTTCTCTATGGATACTAGACAAATATAAGCATTAACATATTTGTCGATAAAAAAATTTGTTACAAAATTAAGAAACTAATATTTGTGCTCATCACAGAAATATTATTTGACTGGTGATCAAATCCGGGCGCGCTGGCTTCGTTAGCAGTGTCATATATATATATTTATCGGTAATGGCTTTGCTCTTGACTAACTCTTGCCCTTGGAGAACAAAGATAATTATGTCGACGATGAAGCGAGCTCACACAGAGGATGCCTAATTCACCCTAACTTTAAATAGGTTCATATTGGATGCACTCGGACACGCCGGAAGCGCATTCCACTTTTGCAGTGCGCGTTATGAAGAATGATGCAAAACGCTTCATTCGAAAAGGCAGAATTTCAGCCACCCCGAATGACATCCCACGTTGCGTCTGAAAGTCCGTTGGTTGAAAGGAGACGGCAGTATTAGCTCGTGGAGCTCTTGTGCACACTACTTCTAACTTTGCTATCCGCGCCATCAAAACTACAACTTGGTTATCAAAAACAATATATCAAATAATATTATGAAAAATGACAATGTCAAGGAAACTATAATTCTTTATTTTACATGACGCTCTTCTTTACATTGCGAGCCTATTTATTTTAGTCTTCAAAAGAAATATGCATTCGAGATGCATCGATGCTCTATATAAAGCCTCAGATCATTTTAAACGTTGCAATGGAAAGCCGTGAAAACAATTAAAACATCAGACAAAGCCGAGATTTATTTAAATGGCACAGGCTCATGGCGTCGAACAATTGGCATATTTTTTCACCCCGCGTGCCGGAGCGTTGATATCTATAACCCCATTATTCACCGGATTAGCTTTTTGCTGGATGAGCCGTAGAATATTCAAAAGGGAATTATTGGATTTCGCTGAATCTGTACGAGTGTGCCGCCTTTACGCGTCTTTTGCATTCATTACTCTTTACATTAATTAGGTGACGTCTTTAGTTGCAAATGGCAAATGTATATTATATCGTATCGTAGCTTTGTTTTGTAGCATTGGTGATGAAAGGCTTAAGTTAATAATAATGATAATGTTGTTTGTAAGAAAATAAACATCTTTATGAAAATTTAACCATGTATTCGATGGAAAAGTACATCTTTTTACCCGACTGCCAAGATGGGTAATGTTTTTCGCACGTATTTACGGATTTAAATGAATTATTATGTAAACACAATTCAAAAGAAATTGTATCATTATTAACGACTTCATTACCCGACTTGTAGTTGCTTTTGTCAGTAACCAACAACCTGAGTAAACAACATAAATTTAAAATCTTGAAATGAGAAGTATACACGAAATACAAACAAATCATACAATTGAAAAAGCCAAGTCGGTATATTTATTTTCACTCGCCAGGAATCGCTATCTAAGTTGTCTTTCGTATCGTGACCGCAGTTTCAAAGTAAATTACTGACGGTCTCGAAATTTTGTACAATTTACCTTGTGCATGATTATTTGTGAGATGTCAGCACTATGCTTCAATTTGTGAGTCGGGCCTTTGCGAACTTGGTCCCGCTAGGCGGCGGCGGTTCATGGCGACGCCAATTGCCACATAAACAAGCCCGCCCCGACTTCCCCGACGATACCAAAACTTCCTTATTTACTATCTTGTACATACTCGTATCATAAGATTCATAAGACATCGCAAAACCCAAGTAGGTATATAACTTTTGGTAAAAACTCAATAACAACTCGAGCAAAGTTTTCTTAGTTGTGGAGTACGACGTCGTACGTCAAATGATTATAATACGATTTACTGCTCGATGTGATTAAGGAAAGGTAAAGTTAAGCATTTTGTGGTAAAAGCAACAAACTTTTACCGCAAATTAGAAGTGCTGTGTGAAGCCTAAATATTTTATTCGTACTGCCACACAAAACCTAAAATTTTGTCTCTTTTTACCCATTGAGTACTTAAGTAATAAAATTACTCTGACAAAAGTCCTTATTTAAAGGAGTTTTAAAATAAACAAATAAAATAATGCTTTTTAATGATCTACTACCAACTGAACCAGCAATCTATTGATTGCTGCAATGAACACCAAAGACCATAATTACAAAGTAGCAATTTCATCCAAAATAATTATCTGCACAGCTGAACCCCGTTTAATGTACCACATTACGTAATTAAGGCGAAAATTAGGTAGGTTGTTAACCGTCGTTTGCTTTGACATTAGCTAACCAGTTAATGAATTTCAAGTTCCGACGGCTACAATAAGAGTTTGATGATATTCCCTGATTTTGTAAATGAAATTTGAATGGCGTGCTTGTCGGTAGGCCGTGGAACGTGCGACACTCACGCGGCCGCGCGTTGACGAGCAACTGACCTGAAATTGCCTTGTCTTTTGATGCATACTAATAAAGTCAATTATAGGTGCACGTGCACTCGATTTCTGAGTTTCTTTTTCACTGTAAATAGAACCTTATTGCATTTTTACAATGCGGCTGCTCTCGAGGGCCTTTTGTACATTTACCCGTATTGTTATCGTATTGTTCACGTTCTTATAGATTTTAATACGAACTTGATAGTAAAGGCGACTACAAATACAATTGCAATTTAAAACCAAAGTGGAATAAGGGCCAATTATTAACTAAATAATATGTATAGAAACGCAATTTTGAATTTTCCACTTTTTATTTAACCATTATTGTAAACTTTATAGGAGCTTTTTCCAGCTTAACAGTAAATGTGGCCGTATATTTAAAAGCATCATAAAAGTATGTGGAAAAAAGGGAACGAAAATAACTTACTTGTTTTGAAATCTATGTCCCTTAATTAAGTACCTACCTACGTTTCTGTCAATTGACTATTTTCGAGCCCCCAGACGCCAGGACAAAACATTTAGGTAATATCAAATAGAGGGCAACTTAGTGCCAAAAGTATTTGCGTGCTAAATACATTAATACAATCAATGTACATATACCTACCGACGTAAAAAAAATATGTCTAAGATGTAACCCATAGAACAATTACGCCCCTTTTTAGGGTTCCGTAGTTAACGAGGAACCCTTAAAGTTTTGCCATGTCCGTCTGTCCGTCTGTCCGTCTTTCCACGTTTAAACTCAGAGACTCTTGGTAATACAGAGCTGTAATTTTTCATAGTAAATACATTTAAGTAATGACGAGAAGGTAGAAAAAAATCGTTTTTTTTTCCTGGGACATGTAAAGTTACATTTATTTTTTAGTTTATATCATCGAATGAGGTATCATTGGTTAGGTCGTATCAAATCAATAAATCAATTTTTGGGGTACCGTTTAGGTAATACTGAACTTGGAAAGTGTTATTTTCGCTAGATTTGCGCTTTTTGGATAGAGTTTTTTGTGTTTGTAGAAGCGGCTTTGGAACTCTACACTGAGCATGGTCCGACATGCTCTTGCCCTGTTTTTATTTCATACAAATTAACTATATATTTTTTTAATCGCGACCTTTATTTACGGGAACCGCAATTAATTATGCACGAAAGCCTACGTCCGACCACAACAACGTGTTCAAGCTCAACTTTTAGCTTCTTTTCATCAAAATTCGCGGATTTCAGTAGCCGTGTGTAAAATTTTAACGCGCCCTCCATCCCTCGCTCTAATGAAGCCAATTTTCCTCGCTCGCTCCACCTTGCTTTCCTTTTGAATTTTCTCGCGTATTTTCCTTGTCATCCATCTCCTTCCGCGTTTCCATCCAGACAGATTACTCTTGATTTCAAATTCCACCTTCATTGATTCTTGCATTTCAAGCAGATACAAACAATCGGAGCGTTTTGTGTTAAGATTTCATCTTAAGTAACGATATCAATCTATTTGTTTATCTACTCGGTAAAACCGTATTGCTTCTGACCTGTTATTGTATTGTTTTTAACTCGGTCACCATTACTGTCAAGTAAATAAGAGCTATCATGACTTTTACAATGCGATAACATGTCATAAGCAATATGGTTTTATAAAGAAGAATAGGGCCCGTGTCCTCATCTTACGTTTAAAATATAGGTAAAGGGTTTACCTGTTGTATTCACCACATTTGTATTACTTTCACTTTTAACTAATTACATACATACATCGACACCAGCAATTAACACTACGCTAACTTGAAATTGTCAATTTTACAACAGAGCCAATAATAGGGAAACATGCGATAACTTTTTAACCTTTTATGCTACATTTATGATTTTTTTCACCGTAAGTTGTTCATAGCAGGGTATACAATATGTCATTACTATTATTTGTATTATCGTCTTAATTTTGAATTTAGATCGACTTAGCTGAGTTTGTCTCAAAAATACAAAAAAACTGTTCCGAATTAAATTACGCTAACTGATACTTAGCGTATTGATATACGGAACAATTTGTTTTAATTTATTTCTTGATTAATCGATTTGCACGGAGACGGTTACAGGAAAGTTACATAGAAGTTTATAAATTAGATCAATAAAATTATTTTAAGGACCTAAATCGGAAAACAATACGGACAAGTCTATATTCACGAATTTAATAAAGTTAGCGTTGTATAGTTGGGACGCATTTTGGCGCGTTGAACATTACTTAATGCACCTAGTTGTACTTTTATAAACGTTTAAAAATAATATGCAAATAACCAAAAAATACAAATAAAACGTAATTTTTTTTAAAGAATTAAAAAACCGTTCATTGAATGACTAAGTTTTTGAAATACATTTCTTTAGCTTTAATTTCACTTTTTATATTTTTAACACTTAGGATAAAACAAAGAAACAACCTTTACGGAGGTGCATCAAATTGTTTAATTTAAAGACGTGGTTGTGCAGTTGTGCATATTTATCTATTGTAATGAAGCGGCGTTAACAGATATATTTAACGGCAGATACTAATGCAAAGTAGTCATTTTGACCTTTATGATTAGAAAACAAAGTTATTTTGTGTTTTATTACATATTGGACGATCATTTTTATGACTGCCAGTTCAATTCCCAAAAAAATGCTCAGGTTCAGTTTGAATAGTCTCGGATTTTTTAGCACTACATTATGCCTAAACGGCTACTCTTACAGCTTAGTTTATTAATTTTATACTCCTTTTGTTACCTCTTTAGTATTTCTCGTAGTATTAGATTGTGCTTTAGTGAAAAAGTAAAGAGTTTTGTGTGCTATAATCAACAAAAAACCCACATAGTTTGGCAAAGTCCGTTTGTCCGCGGTTTAACTCTGAAACTCATGGTAGGTAATACAAAGCTATCATTTAGCATTTAATCACGCCGACAAAGTTATAAAATAAATACTTGATTTTTTTATCCAGGGTTCTTTATGCTTAATATCTTATTTCCAACATCGGTTATTTTTTTGTATTTCCTTTTATTTTTTGGTGTAGATTCCTCAGTAGGTATAGTCGCCAGCATTAACTGTTGTACCACAAGCATAAGGTCTCCGGTACAGAATCTATCTGAATTTCTCATTATGGTTAGGGGCAACTTGTTTCATAGGTACTCAAAATTTCTAAAGCATTTCATAAGTCGATATAATATTTACGTGTCTAGAAATTGTGGAGAGTTTATAAAATCAAGGGTACTGGAGAAGACTGCTTTGGATTTTGATCTTAAACATTCGTGAGCACAAAACATAAAAGCTCAATATTGGGCCCATTTGAAGTTTATCAGTAACAGAAACCATGCTACTCTCGGTCATTGGAGACGCCACCATTAGATTTACGTTTTCTATCAATAAATTACTATTATAAGCAGTTAACTCAATTGATTTGGAGAACGATTGCACCTTTACCACTGCATCAGTTCATCAGTATCAGTGGTGTCCAATATTGACATTAGCTCGAGCGTAGGTACTTAATATTGCCCCACCGCGAGAAGTGTCGACGAAACTAAAAGAAAAGCAATTCAAATTGATCTAGTATCGCGATTTTAAATAGGTACATAACAACATCACACATTTAAATTATTTGTCGAAATACTTTTGAATGGACATTGTATTTTGTTTTAAACAACGAAATTAGTCAATATTTCAGCAAAATAAAATGTTTGGTTTGGCGATACTAATAAAATTTATAATATGTACAAATTATTTTTTGAGTCCTTTATGCCCATCGTGAAAACCTAAAGGTTTCATATTAATACCAATTTTAAGTAGTACGTTAATAAATAACGGTTTAAAATCATAAAAGTAACAATAAACCCACTTCTTTGAAGCTAACTCGTACTCACATAAAAAATAAATCGTTTACAATCGGAACATACTACGCTAACTACTACATAGCGTAGTTTTATCCGGGAATGAACTAATAAGTTGCAAATCAACAGAAATCTTTCTTTAATAATAAATAAAAGAATTTTTGACATTATATCTACTGACTGAAAATTAGACTTTCCTCTCTCGTAAGCTTCATCCGGTTGTTTACAGTAAATGTCATAATTAGCACCGACACGGTGTTTTTTTGAAACAAACATTCCCCCGCGCGTTTACCGTGTGTACCCGGCTAAGTGTATTTAGCGGGGTATAGTTCGGGTGATTTCAAAAAGTACGTCTACTTGGCGCTTTATAACTTTAAAAACTTTTTTGTTTTTCAAAATTTTGTACTCAAATTTGGTGAACATGTACATATACCTCAATAGAACATTTTGGCATCAAAAACGCAAAATCGCCAAAAGTCGAGTTAGCGTAGTATTAATTGCTGGTGTCGTCATTAAATCACGCCTGTTTCCCAGAGGGGTAGGCAGAGACCACTTCTTTCCACCTGCTACGATCCTGACAAATCTCTTTCGCTTCTTCCACATTCATACATCGAGTCATGCATGTACGTCGGTTTCAGGTACTTAAGATCCGGCCCTTTTCCAGTATTTCTCCGATTTGATTCGAAAAAGTACGCCTCATAACAAAAACAATTCAGTAAAATATTAAAAATCCATTATTATGACTTGAAATTTTGCATACAAAGTAGTACAAGGGAGTTCCGATGACAATACAATAATATAGTACAATCGAGCTGGTGTGATGGTGCAGATGGAAGGTGGCCATAGGAACTCCTCAATGTTATTTAGATCCGTCTCGATGGGTTTCATTTGACTGTTCGTTTGGCAGTGGGTTTATCGTCAGTATTAGACAGTCTGCGATAGCGTGTTTTTATAAAAAAGTATTTTTAAAAAGATTATTATTTTATTATTATTGTTCTCGAACAGCAATAAAAGGCTACCTATAGTTTTAAGCTACGGACAAAATCTATTCAATAATTATGTAACTAGGTAGTTCACAGTGCCTTTGTTTCATAAGTATTTGCATTCTCCCGGTAGATGTGAACGTTTCCGAGAAAGAGATTCTCAGACAATGCATTTCACAGTGCAATTTCGTTTTGAATAATAACGTCTGTGCACTTTTACAGATGATGATTATGCACCGTGATTATTAAAAATGTGTTTTTAGTTTTTTTTCCTCCTGTATATTTACTAAGAACGAAATTCTTACTGCCATATTTTATACATGAAAAATGAAAATGTGCTAACATAAATAATTTATACCTACCATACGAGTACTAGGCAGATAAGAAGTTAATCCTGACATATTGCACAAGGTAACCCATCATTTTATTGAATTTCGCTTCATCGTTTGTATCATTTCATCGAATTTCATTTCATCGAACGCTATTTTCTACTGGAGCCATGATGTTTTTACGATATCTGAAACATTAATTACATAAGTTAGGTTAGGTTAGACTTGTGACTACCAAAAAAAAATTACTTATGCGGCGAGAAATGGTTTTCGATGTAATGAAAACTCTGCGTAATGATACGTTCGTGGAAAGGTTTTTCGATGAAATAATAGGTACCCATTGCACAACCATGAAGTTTCTATAAAACAATGCTATTACAACAAAAAATCAAAATTTACTGCTTTCAACATTATCAATATACAAAAACTTCATGGATGTGCATTATTATGTCAGGATAGACTTTTTATCTGCCTAGTGCTTGTAGGGTAGAAGTACCATTTGTGACCACTGTACCTTTTATGGCCACTTAAGGTTGAAATGAGTAAGTATCAAAAATACTGCAACATTAAATAGTACTTTGTGTATCAAGGGCGGTAAGTAAGGAATTACGATCGAGGCTTTAGTAGAAGCCCGAAGTCGAACACTGAGGGCTTTCTGAGTCGCGTTTCGTAATTCCTGTACCGCCAGTGAAACATACAATGTTTTTCATCACAATTGCGAGGAAATGAAATCAGACAAAAGATCATATTTTTAACTTACGATTCTCACTAATAATTTTAGCCGCGTTGGCGATGTCCGGCGTAGTCGCATTATCCATTTCTTCTGACGACGACACGTTTTTATTGATTTTGGTGGTGAGGGTGAAGGGTTCCTCCAGGACTTCCTTTAGTTCGCGTCCCGGAATCGTCAGACCAGGAACACCACTGGCGCTGTATTGCGGAGCGCTAGAGGCAGCGGGCCTGGTGGTACACGGAGGTAGGTGGGCCCGAAGGTGGGACCCGTAAGAGAGAGTAGCGGTCCCCGAAGAAACCTGGAACCACGTAGATGTAGGAGGATTCTTGAGGCGTAGGGCCTGACTTGGCCACACTTAAAATCGAGTTTTAGTATGAAGAGGATAGAGGCTTCTAGGGGCCGACTTGACGTTAACTTTAGAGTTTTCAAGTTTCTACTTTTGAGACTGAAGAAGAACTGATCGCTCTAGTCTATGGTCCAGTTTAAGCCTATGATATCATCTCTGCCCGTTGTCTAGACAACAAAATTGATAAATAAAGAAAAAACAGACAAAAAGTGAATAATTTCAGCTACAAAAATAAAGTTGTTGAAAAAAATAGCAATAAATTAAAAAGAAAAAAGATACACAAGAGCCGTGGAAACCTAATACATCGAATAGTTTCAAAAAAACAAGAAATATACGTCTCAAAAGTTATTCGGTCCAAGCGACATATGAACCGCGCTTGCAAGATAATCAGATATGCGCAATAATCAAGAGGACAAGAAAACCAGGAACGCCGGTACAATATTACAAATGAAACTGTGGCGACCTGTATCAACCAACTCGTTACCTCGCTAGCGCCACCAACGTCAGACAGCGCAACTTAAGTGTTCTACAACGCGCTAACGAAGTTTCTCCAGTCAGATGACATACGAGTATATACAACTTCCAACTTCATTCCAATGGACTTCGGTCCCCAGGCATAACACCCGCCTGGAGAGAGATCTCTCTATTGTCCTCTCTTCCTTCATTGGTGACCCCGACGTGATCGTCATCCTACATTGGTGACCCCGACGTGATCATCATCCTACATTGGTGACCCTCGACAATGGACAAATTACGCAACCTGACGACCTTCAAGCAACTATGACGCAGTTTCACAGCAAGCCAGACAAACCCGCACTGTGCACCACTAGCATTCTGTCATATCTCTATGCCTGGTGTCTACAGTGTGCACACTACTCTCACTCAACAACGCGACTCACTGCGTCCTACTACGAGTACTTCACGAGCAGGTACACGACTCACTGTGTACTCCACTCACTCCTCTTCTCCTGCTACGCTCGCCAACGCGGCTCTGAGCACTACTGGAGACATCCCTACTGGCACTTGCAAGCGGCAATTCAACGCACAGACTGCACGTCATCACCATCAACGTCCGGTCTCAAAGGGGGGCTGGTGTGGCGACCTAGCGACATCTAACGGCAACTTGTATCAACCAACTCGTTACCTCGCTAGCGCCCCCAACGTCAGACAGCGCAACTTAAGTGTTCTACAACGCGCTAACGAAGTTTCTCCAATCAGATGACATATATACAACTTCCAACTTCATTCCAATGGACTTCGGTCCCCAGGCATAACACCCGCCTGGAGAGAGATCTCTCTATTGTCCTCTCTTCCTTCATTGGTGACCCCGACGTGATCGTCATCCTACAAAACTTCATATCGAATGGCACAAGAATTGGGGTCCTGACATATTGTGACAGTTTGAGACCACGTATTATATTTAAAAAAAAAAACTTACCGGCCTTTGGTTTCAAGACAAAAAGAAAGCTCGAGCTTTTTATATGGGGCATTATGGCTAAGTTAACCTGTATGTTTGGATACTCTTTACGTGCAAGTGTGATGAAAAATAATATTCATAAATAAGACTGAAAATTAATACGAATATACGAATTATAAAAATAAAAAATGATGTTGTAATTTCATAACGCTTTACGCACATATTGGTTAAAATTGTAAGTGGCCAAAAACGTTTGCAAAGATCGCAAAAACAAGTCGCGGGCAGAAGATAGTAGCAATTAATCCTTATTATCAATATTAAAGACATCTGGACTGGTGTACATCTGGAGCATAGCTCTATATGGCAGCGAAACGTGGACTCAGCGGGACCGAGAAAGACATAGCTTGATAGCATGGCATAGAGGTATTTCATTAGTTCTCGGGGTTGGCAGTATTAGGATTGCAGTCTTCGCGGTTGACTGGCAGAGAATGCTTGTAGCATTAAGTTCGCCTATTGTACGCTATTTTAATTTTATTCAATAAAGTATTTAAATAAATAAATAAATAAATAAAAATCTAAATCGAAAATTTACCGCCAAGAATAGAAGCCCAGGTCAGAGAAGATATGGTTTTTACCGCCTAGAATCTCGGCCCTGTATCAATTTAGTGAGTATAAACCAATACCTATTTAGTGTGACAAAATGCAAACTGAGCTTGTTTGCGCGGCCCGTCCAACCCGTCCGCAGTGAGTTGTAAGACTTCCAACTAGCGTGGCCTGGAGTCAGCTGCGACGGAAATGACATTACACTGTCTGCACGATACAGATAACACTCTCCGCTCTATTCAAAATTACCAAGCCGTAGGTTTACGTAGCCGCTACACTTGCAAGCACTAGTTTCGCAATAATGGCACGCCATTGTACCCGGGGCTTGACTTATAATCCCGCCATTGTAATTGTTGTAAGCCTGTTGTGTTGCTTTATTGAATTAATGTGGTCGTATGTGCTTTTTTACTTTCTTTTGTAAGACAATGATTATAATTATCTGTGTTACTTTTGATACGTTTTTTTCGGTGGCAATAATACCAAAAACTTATCTATAACACATTATGCACGTATCAAAAATGACATTCCCAAGGAGAGGCGCAAGTTAACTCGCTCACCTTATCCCTTAATTCCTTCTTTAAATCTATGAACAAGGTATCTATGACATCAATCACGAAACCAAGTACCATTCACCGGCGAGACAAGCGGCGCAGGCGACAGTACGAGCCGTCACGGCGGTCGCAAGCTCCGTAACTCCCCATATTTCGTATAAGCTCATTCTCTTATTTTTAGACCGTCTCTACACATTTTCACGCTACGCTTTTTCGACGCGGTTTCCGCACCGCAATACCTTTTATTGACAGTTGAACTCCATATTACTCTGTCACGAATGAAATAAACGTGTAGAGTGAATCCGAACGCGGTTTCACGTTGTTTTGCGTTATCTGTACAGTCAGGCACGTGCGGGATTGCAATCTGGCTGTATGAGGCGTAAACCATAGCTCGCTGACGTTGTGTTGTAAAAGTTTTAGTGCTCTTCTTTTTGCATCGTCGATAACCCTTCACGCCGGACGAGTGGACGCGTACTCTGCCGTGTACGCCAAAATGGCGAATCTCCAATTCAGTACCTAGCTTAAACAGATACGACCTAGTTTGATAAGAATAAGGTTGAAAAAGCTGTAGCTGTTTTTAAGGAAATGCTACTCTTAGTTTAAAAATTGTAATTCGCTTGTGAGAATGTTAAGCAAGGTTTACGCAATTAATGCCAGGCTCTATGAGTTTAATACAAAATGCACCTAAATATAACCTATAAGTATAGGTACTTACTATAAGATTTAGAAAAGTGGAATACTTAAAAAATATATTGTATTATGAAATTATATTGTATTATGAGTTTGAGTTGACTGAATGCACGAGAGAGAGAGAGAGATTACGTCAATTCTGTTTTTTTTATTTCTGCAGTCGTAACCTATAGTTTAATGCAATGTGCCTGGCCTTACCAGTTCATTCATTATCATATACATTAATAATGCATGGCCGTGGTGGAAGTGTTTATCGCTAAGTGACCGTTTGAGTTACGGACGGTAATGTTTCAGGTATTTGCTTCTTGCTCATACTCTTTGCGTGTGAGCAAGAGGTGAATGCAAAACCGATCTTGCTTATAAATATACGTGCTGCTCCTTTAAAGGTGCAAAATGGTTGGATAAAGTGCCAATACATGATAAGATTGTTGTTTGAAAGTGAGCCGTTATTATGCCTAAATTATTTTTTTAATAAATCATTAACATCATCAGCCCAGGGCCTCTATTCAACCCGGTAAAAACCATATCGTGTTTGATATGTTGTCGTATTGTCAACGTTTTGATAGCTCTTATTTACTTGACAGTAGTGGCGGCCGAGTTAAATAAGGCGATAACATGACAAAAGTAATACTGTTTTACCGCGTAGAAAAGACGCTTAGGGTAGTCCACTGCTAGACTAGACATATTCATCACCATTTGCACACCACTGAGCAAGTTTCTCGGCTCCCTTGATCCAGCTATTGCGAAACACCCTGTTAATTCCATCGCTCGGCTTCTTCGCCTGAAGGCATCTTACACTGGACTTTTTAAAGACGCCGTCTTGCTTCCGTGAAAAACTCAACGTGCTTAACTCCGTGCCCGAGGCGGCGCCACAGTGTGATCTGTTTGCTGGTCCGATGAGACGACTGACGATAGACTCCAAGAGAGTGATAGAAGGAGAAATGCCTAAGAGCCCGATAGAATGATGTAAGTTTAGTTAGACTAAGTAGTTGTAAGTTTGTGCTGTTTTGGCTTTAGCTGTTAAGGTACAATTTTTATTTATAATTAATAAAAATAAAAGTTATGTTTTAGCCAACAACGGTACATTAATAAATATGAATCTTCGACAGTTTATATTTCAACATTGCTTTTTGGATTGGTTTCTTTAACCAAAAGTACGATAATAATAACAAACTTGAATTTCGGAAAACGTTTTTGTTTTAAACTGTTACATTAGTAAAATACTATTAAGGTTAGTTTAGACAGAAACAAGTGAAATGCTGCACGGAAAAACCTTTTTCAAAAACATAGTGATACAGTGTGGCTAAATTATGTTTTAGTTATACCAATGAAAAATAAATATCATAAACTACCTTGGCAGTATGCGAACTCAAGACACTTAAAATACTTGGAATTGGTCAGTTTGAGATAAAAAGGCCTTTTCTTGAGATCCCATTACCTAAAGTACTCGAAAGGATAACATCTCGGCGTTGGTCGGGATAAAAAGTCGCCGGTCGGCGTCTGTCTTTTAGATCTCAATCGATAGATAGGTCGTGGAACAGTTAGCATTAAATGTAACAAAAGGTAACTTATGACCAGGTATTCTAGGTGGTAAAGACCATAATTATCGTCTTGGACCTGTTATCACATTGTAAAGGTTTTGATAGCTCTTATTTACTTGACAGTAATGGCGCCCGAATTAAAAAAAAAACCATAACAGGTTAAATACGATATCGTTTTTACCGCCTAGAATAAAGGCCCAGGGACTCTATTCTACTCGGCTCGACTTACAAAAACCATATTGCTTTATGTAATTTTATTTTTAAATCGGCCGCCATTACAATCGAGTAAATAAGAGCTATAACTTCGACATTACGATATCATGTTAATACCAATTGGGGTTGATAGAGTACAATAGAGACTGTTTACCTGTTGGATAATTTTATATTGACAGCCTGTTCGTGATAGTTGAGGTTGTCTGTAACTTTTCGTCGGTTCTGAACTTGATTTTAAACAAGTGTGCCGTAACTAAACCCAAACTTGATGTCATGAAAAGTACATCGGGTAGCGGTAGGATACTGAAAGAGTTGGCGTTTGTTTGACCAATTCGTTGAATTGGGCTCCTCACCACCTTTACTCGCACCTTTAGTATCGCATCTTAAGATTTTGTATTAAGTCACTATAGTTCTCAATGTGAAATATCTACTGGGAGCCTACTGAAGATGCATACTGCTTAGTTAGAGATTTTTGAAAATTGACCATAATAACGACATAAACTGATGAGTCTGATGACATCTCTCGACCGCTATGTCAACTCCATAAACAAGTAACAACGTTTGCATCTTGGCTACGTCCCCTGTATTCATTTTATCGATTTTCACTTCATCGAATTGCATTTCATCGAACGCTGTTTTCTGCTGAAACCATGATGTTTTCAGGATATCTGAAACATTAATTACCTAGGTTAGGTTAGACTTGTGAGTACCAAAAAAAATGATAATTCATGCGGCGAGAAATGCTTTTCGATGAAATGAAAATTTTGCGTAATGAAATGGGACGTTGAAATGTGATTTCGATAAAATATTAGGCACCCAGTAGAGGACCAGAGAAAAGTGCCAATATAACTCATAATATTTATAAACAAATATAAGGGACAATCTCACACGAATTAACCTCACGGCTTGTACTTACTAGGCGTTAGACAGTGATAACCGTATGTACTTTTATAGAGAAATGAACACAAAAATAGCGTACATAGAAGTTATCCAAGACTTGAAAAAAAAATACTCGCGCTCATTACAGATGGATGGCATAAAATTATTTGTAATAATATTGTTACGCATAATTGCTTTTAGCCGAAATAGCGATGTGCATAATCATCTTTACGCATAAAATTAAAAAGTATAAATACAGAAAGCATAATGGTCATGAAGACTAACGTCAAATAGCATAAATACAAAAAGTCATAATAATAAATAATTATTAGCCCAAACAATAATATGCCTTAGGTATGTGTATTAGTCTAATACTAATTAGTCCAACTAAAATTATTGTAATAGCGTAATATGCCAAAAAAGTATTAGGCCAAAGTATTATTATAATAGTCTAAAACAAATTATGCGATCCTCCTTTTTTTGTACGTAAACCGAACTTTGAACTCTACAACGAACAAATACAGTCAAGTTCATAAATATGTGTACACTTTAGTACCTTGCCACTTTAATCGCTGTGACAATTAGTATACGCCAATTTAAACATGACTGACATGAGACAACGTAAACGGTCTGTGTCAGTTATTATTAACTCGCGGTTCAGAGTTCACGTTGTTCCCAGTCTATTCTCTGGTCAAAGGTGATTAACCATCTTTGTATGGGAGTTGGACCAAGTGCTGCCCAGAATGAAAACTGCTTTAGGTTCCTTAGGATAGCACTAGACTGTAGATTAAAGCGCTTCAAGATCTAACCCGGCAGTCATGACAAAAAAAAAACTTTTTGGTGAGAACTTAATTATCAATAAAAACAATTTCATCATCATCATCATTTCAGCCAAACGACGTCCACTGCAGGACATAGGCCTCCATCAAGGATCGCCACAACGACCGGTCACGGTGCTACCTGCATCCACCAAGTTCCCGCAACCTTCACGAGGTCGTCGGACCATCTCGTGGGAGGTCTACCCACGCTGCGTCTTCCGACATGTGGTCGCCACGGGAGAAGCTTGTGGCCCCATCGGCCATCAGTTCTACGAACAATGTGCCCGCCTACTGCCACTCCAGTTTGGCAATTCTTCGGGCTATGTCGGTGACCCCAGTTCTCCTAAAACCAATGCTCAAAATGTTCTGCTTCAAAATCAATTTAATAGTACATTACCTACTCTCTTAATGTCGTCATCGTCGTCGTGATAATAGTTCTATCAAGGAATAGGCACCTAAAAGGTGCCTTGGTGCCTAGCCCACCCTAAAAACCAAATTAGGCATATAACGTGCGCACAACAGCCAAATATTCCTAGGTTAATCCACATAAAGCAATCTTCAAGATCGCTTTATGTTGATGATTGCATCAACAACATCATTATAGTCGTCAGTGGCGTTGTGGGCTTGAAGACTTATTTTAGGCGTTGTTGGCGCTCAAAGGTTCCATTTGATAATAGCTCACAGAAAAACCTTGGAAAACCAAAAGTGCAAAGTAAAAACGACACAATTTTTTTTTTTTTTTTTTCTCTTGAACCAATTTTGAAAATATGTGTTTTTTCTAATAGATATTACCGTAAGAAACTCGTTACAGGTGTTTTCTCTTCTGGGCAGCATTTGGTCCAAACTTGTCAATCTCCTTTCAAACCAACGTGCTAAGTAAGTTTAAAATATCACAAAAACTATTATTACAAATAATACACTGGGAAAATGGAATCTTCTTTGAATTTGGAAATCAAAAACATTTGATCATTGTCACAAACGCTGCAGCGTCACGACCTGAAACTAGTTTCTATAGTCAAGAGCAATGAAAACGGGTCGCTTTGTATTAAATTACCATAGAGTTGAGATTTTCATTGCTCCTGAGTGTATTTTAAAATGTGAAGTGCAGTAGTCTGATATCGATATGGGTTCCCGCACTTCCCGCTCAGGAGCTCTATTCTACCAGGTAAAACTTTATTCTTTTTGACATGTCATAGTATTGTCTTATTTACTCGACAGTTTTTACTACCGAGTAAAAAAGTACGATAACATGTCAAAAACGATATGTTAATTTATTTTATCTACACTCATATCATAAACCCTCTATGATGAGTTCAGACACCGCAAATTATGACCAGCATAATAATCAACTAGATCAATCGTTGTTAGAGTATTTTTTTATCTGCGGCAGTAATCTTATGGATTCTTAAGAACATCAATTTCGATGTTCTTATGATATTCAAATTTCGAACATCTCTGAAAAAAAAGGAAATGTGATTTGACCTCTATTCTAATATCAGTCGAGATGACGTTTAGTCCGAAATGAATTGTCATTTGCATACAAATTTGACAAATGTCGCACGTAAGTAAGATATCGAACGATATGATAGTTGGAGCCGACTCTAGTTTGTCTTTGAATTAAAAAAAAAATATGACAGATGCCAGAAAACTATTAAAACTTTTGATTACCGCCATTTCCGGTTAAAATTTAATATGCGGCTCATGAATGCATCATGGAGGCTTATCATATGTGGGTAGATAAAGTAGTGTATGCAACTGTACATAATTAGGCCTTAAAACACTCGTGTGATCCTATAAGGAAACTCGCTGACGCTCGTTTCATAAAACCACACTCGTATTTTAAGGCCTCTCATTATATATCAGTTGCATAAACTACTATTAGAAGTGGATGTGTACCACGTGTTATAATAAATGATCACAATCAATGACCCTTTCCATCTGTATCATAAAACACGACTTTATTATTTTGTCATATTCGATCAGTTGGATTCCCGGTTAAGGCAGACGAATTTTCAAAAATCCATAAATGCAGTAAGTAAGTATTGATTATTTTCTAAAAATAAAAATCTTAATAACTTGCTATTTTAAGGTAGTGGCCGTCCATGTTGCGTTCCTTTTTCCACCCTGTATATACTCGTATAAAGGCAACTAGCTGTTGTCCGCAACTACGTCGTTTGTCGCTAATTCCTCCGGAACTGTCCAATTTTCCGAGAGGTACTTTACCCGAAGTCTTTCCTCAGGTTTCAATTTATATCCTAAATTTCTCTAAAATATTAGCTCTCATGGCTTAACAGACAAACATATAACTTTCGAACTTATAAATAATATGAATTTGCTTAAATGCCATCTCATGTTAAAATCCAGTGAAGGTGAAAGTCGATACGTGTGATAAGGCATGAAAAGGCATGTTCGGGTGCTGTTTATGCAGTTGCGTCGCGTGGTAAGTGTCGTATGCCGGTGTGGCACGAGGTGGCACCGCTGCCACGTCACGCCACACCCGCGCTTCGCCTCTCTGTCACCTACTGATTTATAACGGCAATAATAACGCTGACTGTCATCCAGACATTCTTATAACTTCCATACGTTTTCTTATCGAACGTTTGCTTTGTTATCATTCTTGTCTTACATTTCACCCGCGTAATAATAATTCTGAGCTCTGAGTATTATGAGTGGAGTTGGATCATGGAGTAAGAAATAGCGAGATCCCAGAACGATGTGGATTAAACGAAGATGTAGTGACAAAGATCGAAAAGGGTATGCTAAGATAATTCGGTCGTGAAAAGATGGATGAAAGAAGAGTAACATAATATAACAAAAAGCAAGCTTTAAAAACCTGACTTTTGCCAATCAACTTTAAATCGTTATTAATCCTAAATGATCATTTAAATAGAACAATGATGAGAGAAAGATAAGATGATATTTAAATACCTATTCAACATTTTTTTTTCCTTTTTTATAACATGGCTGCTGCCATGTTGAATTTTTATTACTGCCATATCATTAGTGACACTCAAAAGATTAAGACAAATCGATTTACATAAGAATAATTAAAATCGCTCCATGCGTTTAGTTTCTAAAGCGCCACAAAGGAACAAACATACTTAAATATGCTGATAAACACATTACCCTCCACCTTCAAAGTCGGGTAAAAAGAGGTACGGCGTTGGTATCTAGGGGACGCCTTAGACGCACATAGAGTGATCAGGTTTGTGATGTACTGAATAAGGGCCCAATCAGAACTACCCGGAACGGACGCACTTCCATGAAGAGCTTGATGAATGTAGAGGAAGCGCAAGTTGTTTGTTTAGACGGGTGTACTTAGCGTTCCATATATAGTCTCTGCCAACCAACCCCGTTGGAATACAAGCGTGAAGCGTGAAGGTGTGTATATGACATGTGTGTGTAATGTATTTAAAAATAATCAAAATGTTTTTTTCCTTGCAGCCCGATTTTTTTGGTATAAAATCTGTGTCTCTAGTTAAAACGGATGTGCCTAAGTCGACTTAGCTCGTAATAAAAAACGGTGTACGTACTAGACGTATTACCCTTTTTACCCAAAAAAAAACACTGCGTGTTTTTGACATGCTTTAAAATAATAGTACCTGGAAGACCGAGCGTCGCTCGCTCGGGTTATTAAAGTAAGTAAAGGTATTAGATATACCTAGTTAGTAGATAGTGTAAGGTCTGTTCATCCTTACTTGTCTTATATAGTAAACAACTTTCTAACCTCAAAATTAACCTTTTTTGGATAAAACAGCTATTTTAAACAAAATAAAGCAATCACAGACAATACATTGGCCAAGTGATGTCCAAACTGTTAACTCGGTTTACTTCATTTACGATAAAAGAGCTGGTTCATCCAAAAAAGGTTCATTTTGAGGTTAGAAAGTTGTTTACTATATAAGACAAGTAAGGATGAACAGACATTACGTAATACGCACATTGTGGCCAAATCGGTGCCCCTATAAATATACATATTGACGTTTATAAATTTAACAAATATTTAAAACTAGAAACCAACGCATTTACAGTCTTTGGACAGCAGTCTGTCTTAAGATTATAGTCTAGAGAATGAAAATTTTTATGGGTCTCAGATTCCTCTTACCATCAGGCCTGTTTTAAAATGTTTTCTACAAATTACAATTTACAGGTTACAAGTTTCCATTTGACACAACCTCGACGAATGACGACCAGTCATTTGAGCAGTGTTGCCAGTTTAGACCTGTATAATTGTAACTTGTACCTTTATAAAAGCCAAGCCTTTCGCCAAGCTTTGGCTCCATACGTTGATTTTGCTAAGTACCCACGGAGGTCATAGAGAAAAACTGGCGAATAAAAAAGTTAGAAAATCAAGGTGAAGTAATAAAGAGCCTCAATAGAAATCTGGATAAGCGTCCGTTACCCGAATAAATACCCAAACTTTCGCAATATAACACGAACAGTTCGGCCAAAGTATCTAACTACGCGTAATGGAAAATCATCTCACGATAACTCGCGAGCTTGGAATAACTTAACTAACCGCTGTGTGTGCAACAATGGATTCTGAAACTAAAATTAGACTGATAATAAACAGAAGCGCCAAATTGGCTTTATCAGCATCTTATGTAGCCGGCCTAACCGCTAATTGTGTTCGTGTGTACCCGACTCAATTCCGCACGACGCCTCGCATTTCAACACCCGCCCGAATAGTGTTATTCTATTTCATAATGGCAAGTTCGCCCGGATCTGGCCTCGCCTTACTCCTGACTCCTGCTTTGACTATGTAAAAATAGCAGCTATTGCCCGCGACTCCTTCCGCGTAAAACATTATCGCTATTTCCTTGGAAATTTAATTTTCACGTAGCCTATATGCTATTCAAATTTGATACAGATCCGTTTAGCCGTTCTAGCGTGATTGAGCTATAAACATCCATCCATGAAAACTTTCGCATTTAGAATATAATAGTAAGTAAGATAAGATTACCCAAAGTAAAGTAGAAGATATTCCTTAAAACTTCTGCACGGGCAATAGATTATATTAATTTATTTAAAAGAACACAAATAGTCTACGTAATGCTAATTCGTGTAAACAATATTGTGATATACATTGACAACTGTATACTGTTATGCCCTGTATTTGGTTTTATGTGATCGATCATCCATTACTTTGACAGGAGACCATAGTGATATAAAATTCAAAAAAGTCTATCTCGCTTGGACAATGCCAAACAGTCCGCTTTCCGGTAGCCCCAGAACAACCAGGGCCGAGATTTCAGGCGGTAAAAACCATATCGTCTGACCTGTTACTGTATTGTCAATGTTTTGATAGCTCTTATTTACTTGACAGTAATGGCGGCCGAGTTAAAAACAATATCATAACTGGTCAAAGACGATATGGTTTTTACCCCCTAGAATAGAGGCCCAGCATTGATACGAATCGCACACATTTCTACCCACAAAGCTCAAGTTACACTGGCCATTCTAAACTCTCCTTCGCTGCGTAAGAGAACCCCACACCCAATTAGAAGCGTCGATAGCGATACCAGTACCTAATTGCCGCTAGATTGATAGGTATACCGCACAATACGTACCGTGTCCAAGTGAATCTTGTTGCATTTTGCATAAAATCGATACTCATGAATAGGTTCGCTCGCTGTAAAGCCGCCAGAGAATAGCCCGAATTTGTCGGAATCGGTTTTATATTCATAGCTGGCCGTATAGCATCGGAACTGGTTAATTTTATCTTTGATCGACGTTTTCGATCTATCTGATTTATCCTTTGTAAATGTTATTGTATTTCTATTATTGGGATTCAGTGTAGATATTTTTATGCATACCTAAAGTTTGTTCCTATTCAGACTGCCAATGACAATAACAAGTATACCTGACTGTAATTGTCTTTAGATAGAGGATGAAATAGTAATGAGAATAATGTTACGTCTAATTAGTTTATGAAAAAGGTTGAATATATATTCATCATCATCATCGTATTATTATGCTGGGTGCGACAGAGACGAAAACCTAACTTATAAATCAAATCTATCAAACCTCACTACATTTTCAATGTCAGAAATAGTTCGATAAAAAATATCTTTATGGCAAGACTCTGTCACTGTAATGGTGTTTTTCGCGAATGTGCTTTTCATCAAAAATACAATATTAAATAGAGATTACTATTAACCTTAAAATGGACATGAAGACAATGATAAAATGTATAAATAAATAATATGACTAGGCTCAACCTTCAAAAGTACGCGAATATGGAGTTATAATGGTAAATTCATTGGTTTATAAGAGTGACGGAACGAATAGGAACAGACTTTACTCGTATATTTCTTCAATTATATTATTACTAGGTTTAAGCGAAAATATTTCTTTCTTCTACATTATTATGTGCATACGCAATTATGGGTCGTTATTGATTTATTGACAATAAGATACAGTGCTACCATTTTCCTAATAGCGATCGGCAATCTTCGTCTCTCTATGACACACGAGTGACAAATATACCGTCGAAAGATATTAAGAAGCTGGGAATGCTGTACTCGTAAGTTAGTTGCACGTCTCTTGGTTGTCGTTATAATCAATCTTTGCATTTCTTATGTATTTTACATCGTGATATTTAAAATACGTGGCTATTATTTTTATAATTATTCCACAACAGCATTGTCATTAAAGTCCTACTTTGAATCTCTTCGCGCCTACGACGTAGCACTTATTTCGTAACTGTAGATGGGTTGGCTCCAACCGCTACGATTATGTAAAGCACTACGCTACGCTATAGCACCAGTGCGTCGTCGGCCACGTAGTATCACTTTGTGTGAAGCGCACTAATGGGTAGGTTGAGTTAAACAGGACCCAGCAATCTGAGCCAGTATTGTCTGAGCCATATTGTAACCAATGGTTAATGGTTTCTGCCTGTGTTTATCTTCCGTTTGGCAGAAACCAAAAGATTACAGTTGAAACACCTTGAAATTTAGAATTACAGTAGTTATAATCTAGGGTGTTTAATTTTTCACACTTCACAATTATTAATGAATTTGCTTGAGTTTTTGTTTCTACTTATCTAAAACAACAGTATTTAAATATTATAATACAATTAGTTGGTATTTAGCGGTTGCACACTTTGACAACTTTTGAATAAATTTTCATGATTATGCAATTCACCGATGCCGCAACGCCCGCAATAGGCGGAATAAATGGTGATGATGATATCAGTGTTGGGCATCGTTGTCAAGAAAGTCAGTTATTGTTTTTGGAAAAAATATTAACATTAAGATAAGATAAGATAAGATAAGATAATCATTTATTGTCAAAACTGTGTACATAATATTATAATAAGATGTCATGCATTACAATAGTTCCAACAGTTTATCCATTTCGGACGTACAATATTAATAGTTTAAGTTTTAAATAAATTTACCAAGTAACAGAGAAATATTCATTTAGATCGTAAAAACTTTTGCTCAGTAACCATTCCTTAATTTTCCTTTTAAATTCCATACCATTTAGTGACTTAATATATTCTGGCAATAGATTAAATATTCTAATTCCAGTAACATATGTGCTTTTTTTAAGTATATAACTAGAAGAAGAACAGTTAGTTGATACATTATTTTTGTATTGCGATCTTAGGTTATTCTTAAGGTCGCTTTTTTTTATAAAACAGTCATTATTTTCTTTTACAAATAAACAAATTTCTAGAATATAAATAGAAGTCAGAGTTAATAATTTGTTCGTTTTAAAAACAGTTCGTAACGATTCCATATTTCCAAGCTTATATATAATTCGCAGGCATTTCTTCTGCAGAATGAATGTGGATTGTACATTTACTGAATTACCCCAGAATATTATCCCATACGTTAATTGAGGATACACAATTCCATAATAAGCCTTTTTTGCTACCTCTACGGATGTTACTTTTGTCAAAATTGATATTGCGTAACACGATTTAGAAATTCTCTTATTTATTTTATCAATATGAGGCTTCCAATTTAAGTTGCAATCTATTGTTACACCTAAGAAGTTTGTGAATTTTACTTGTTCGATTTGTTCATTATTAATAATTACATTAATGGATTGTGGTATTTGTCTATAGTTTAAAAATTGTACAACTTTGGTCTTTACTAAATTAACTTTCAAATTTATTGAAGATAACCAGTTCATTACAATATTTAATGTTTTGGATATCTCATTTGCTATGTCTGCACCGTTTAGTCTGTTTTCAGATATAAATATTGTAGCATCATCCGCAAACATAACACACAAGTGGTCAATCATCAAAGGTAACTCGTTGATATACACCAGAAACAACAAGGGTCCCAGGATGCTTCCCTGCGGTACTCCTTGTAGAATTTCTTTGTGATCGGATTTGAAATGTTGCTTCAAATAAGTGGTCAATTTATGCAACCTCTAAATATTGTCCTTTTACCTTGAAACAACAACAACAAACAACATTAAAAAAAAAACATTATAAAGAGACTAAGCAAAGTCTGCAAAAAATGTAACATTTATTTTTTCCATACAAATGTGAAACACCGTATAGCATACTTACTACGTTTGAAATAGAATAAAGGTATTTTTCAATTAAGTTAATTTCAATACATAAGTTTGATTGGATTTAGGAGAACTGAGACCTATTTCCAAAAGAAACTTAGACACGAATCGACGAAACATAGGGATTTTGTCCTATAGGGGTTTTGCTATTTGACATTATGAAACTTTGCTGTTTACATCGTTTTGGTTTCTTTTAAAGCAATATTAGCCTTTAGCTACTTCTTACTGGATACTCATCCTTAAAACAGTAAGTATTCTCCCTGTCATGTAACCTACACAAGTCATGCGAGAAATTTATAAATATTTGAACAAGTCACTCAGTGGACGTTCAGGGCGCTAAACTCCACCATCCACCTTTCCAACCGGCATTTAAAGGGTTAATACTAAGTACACGATTATTGTTAACAGTAACCATAATTACCAGAAAAGCAATTCCCTTCACTCAACCTTTTATACACTCCAACAAAAAATAAACGCATAATCAAATCATCACAACCGTACAAAATATAACCACAATGGCTCTTTGACGAGTTTTTCAATTAGGGCCAAAGTCAATTTAGGGTGAAAGAGGTAAGGTACAGTACAGAGAGGAAGAAAATCTAATTTGGCCGGGTGTCCGACCGGACTTTTGTCACGGCGGTGCGGCAATTAGGGAAATACGTGGGGTGCCGCGCGGCACTCGCGGGCTGATGAGTGCGCCTAATCATATCACTAGTGCCGCTATTTTAGCCATGTTCTCACTAGTTTTACATCACACTAAACTTTGGTCAATATAGGGTGATTCTTACAGATATATTTTGAAATTTCAAAAGGTTAACTCGCCAAGCGAGGCGTAAAAACGAGATGAGTCATTTAAATAACAGGGCCTCTATTTTACAGGGTTAACTCATATTACCTTTGACGTGTTATGTCTATGTATGTAAACTTTTTATTGCACAAACAGAAAATAATAAACTACAAACAGAACAGAAACACAAAGACGAACTTATCCCTGTAATCGTAAAGTTATCGTGTTGTTAACGATACGATAGCTTTTGTTTACTTGACAGTAATATCAGTCAAGTAACAATACTATAATATGTCAAAGGCGAGATGATTTTACCCAGTAGAAATAGTAGAATGGAATAGAATAAAAAGTCGAAGAAACAAGTGTAAGACCCATCAATTGTATCATTTCATCGAATTTCATTTCATAGATCGCTATTTTCTACTAAAATCATGTTTCGCATTTACGTATATTTTACTAGTGGTTTGGAGTAAGAAAATAATGAGACTCCGATAATTTTAAACACAGTCAAATTCCATGACTGTATTCTTCAATACATTTTACATTTTCGCTGGGTTATACATTTTCTCCTCAGTATTATTCGTGTAGGAAATGTATAACACGCAAATTTATGTATCATGTCAAACTATTAAACAATCAACTTCCTTGACTATACATTTGCCTATTGCAAGCCGCTTGGCAACTCACAAGGAAAGGTACACAACTGTCCGGCTCCGATTTGGTTTATTTTGATATATGTTAGAGAGTAGTCTAAAATCTGTTTGGAGAAAATGACCTCCAAAGTACTGAAAAGTGACTAAACCCTCTAACTTCTATAGAGAATTAAAAAAAACAACATGCTATTTTCCTACTTTTTTTGATTATATGTTTCATCATCATCATTATCATGTCAGCCGAAAGACGTCCACTGCTGGACATAGGCCTCCCCCAAGGCTCTCCACTCAGACCGATCTTGTGCTTTTCGCATCCACCGCGTACCCGCGATCTTTACAAGGTCGTCACTCCATAATGAACACGTGTTTTGTTATATCGGCTAAAACTCATATTTAAAAAATAATACCAAATAATATTAAGTGTAGGTATCTTTAATGAGAAGTATATAACTTTGAAGGCTATTTTTTTTAAAATATGAGTTTTAGTGGATATTATACACTTGGATCCATCAATTGATGGATACTCGTAGACATTGTAGTATATAATTTGCTATTGACATATGGCGATCTAGCGCACACTTGTATCAACCGACTCGCCAGCGCCACCAGCGTCAGACAGCGAAACCATAGTGTTCTACATCGCGCTAACGAAGTTTCTCCAGTCAGTTGACATGAATACAACTTCCAACTTCATCCCAATGTACTTCTGCCCCAGTCGCCTGGAGGAGATCTCTCTATTGTCCTCTCATCCTACATTAGCGACCCCGACGTGATCATCATCCTACATTGGTGACCCCGACGTCATCGCCTTCCTAAATTGGTGACCCCGACGTGATCGTCATCCTACATTGGCGACCCCGACGTCATCGCCTTCCTGCATTGGTGACCCCGACGTGATCGTCATCCTACATTGGCGGCCCCGATCTGATCGTCATCCTACATTGGCGACCCCGACGTGATCGTCTTCCTACATTGGTGACCCCGACGTGATCGTCATCGTACATTGGTGACCCCGACGTGATCGTCATCCTACATTGGTGACCCCGACGTGATCGTCGTCCTACATTGGTGACCCCGACGTGATCGTCAACCTACATTGGTGACCCCGACGTGATCGTCATCCTACATTGGTGACCCCGACGTGATCGTCTTCCTACATTGGTGACTCCGACGTGATCGTCATCCTACATTAGCGACCTCGACCTAATCGTCATCCTACATTGGCGACCCCAACGTGATCGTCTTCCTAAATTGGTGACTCCGACGTGATCGTCATCCTACATTAGCGACCCCGACCTAATCGTCATCCTACGTTGGCGACCCCGACGTGATCGTCTTCCTATATTGGGGACCCGAGAAGGAACACCAACACATATGACCATAATGTCTTACAAACATGTTATCATATTGTGAACATTATAGTTCTAATTTACTTGAAAGTGATAGCGGCCTTGTGAATAACAATACATAGTTTAATGCAATGCAATATTTAGTTATGAATTGTCACGTTCACGACGTTAATTGCAGTTCCGTTGCAATTTGAAGTCAAAGCGACGAGACTCGGCACGTCGTAGCGATTGATTCGCCACTTAACTCTGTGGCAATTAGTCCGTGGCGGCATTGTTGTTGATTTGTTGACCGGGCCTCTATTCTACTGAGTAATATCATATGGCACAACATGGTACAGGTAAAAAGATATTATTGTTTCTGAGTCTTGGATGTTTTTACCAAAAAGACACAATCAATGCGTTTTGGGAAAATCTGAAGTTCTGGATTGTTTTTATTTTTTTTGGAATCCTCTACATTTTGCACAATGCTACACCAAATCTGACTAAAGCATGTCATTATTTCTGACAAAAGCCTCGTACCTACGATACTACGTACGATAAACGTCGTCAGCCAGATATAACCGTCTGTCCCGCTTAGCCATAATAAATCGTCGCACTAGATTACAGAATAAGTCCGCGGCCAGTTTAAAAGCACATTCCTCCAGCCATCAGTCTTCACGGGTGTATTCGGAACAACGTTTTGCGATTGTTTATTCGTTCGGTAAGCTCTTCTTTCATTAGAGTCGGCGACGTCGCTAGCAGGGAGGGCCCGCCATGCCTAAAGATTGATGGGACTCGGATGGATTTGTTCTATTCGCGTTCACACTCATCAATCATTCCCGGATATTTTTCCATGTCTCAGGTTGTTTAGCCTAAATAGATTGTTGCAGGCTTCGGCAGCGTATCGACATGTGTATCACATTAGGTGTGATGTTACGTCACTAGTGAGCCGGGAATCTAAAGTGAAGCTGTTTTGCGTTTGAGACTGGAATGTCATGTCACAGTCAATGACATAATTTAGTGATGAAAGAAAAGCAATCTTATCTTTTCTGTAAACTTATTTGGATCACGTTTGTTACGCATACGTACATCAATAATGAAGCGTGATTAGATTTTGGTATAGCAGCATTTCTTTGCTGTTCCCCTAGGAATGTAAGATTTTCTGGGTTAAAAATTAAGTTAAGACCTTACATCCATCTCCGGAATATAAACTATATCTGTAGCACATTTCACTTTGATCCGTTGAGAAAATAACAAACACACATTTGAATTAAATATAATTATTAGTATGGACTAAACAGTGTTTTTGGTGAAACGTGTTTACTTTAAAAACTGAGCAATAATTACTATGGCTACCTGTACACTGCATTACATTTTCTTCGCCCAAGACACGACGTCCATTTGTCGAATCAATATTTTATGAATCGAAGTGGCCTTATAACTTTGTCATGTGGACAGCTAACGTGTAATTGCTACGATATATTGTAGCGTTATTTCTTGTCTTGAAGGAAGAACCACGTAAATATTGCTATAAAACATGAAATTTTACAGCCGTAAAATTGTATTGGTGGTCTAGACTGTTGCCACAGTATAAACAGTAGTCTTCGAACAAAGAAATATCACGAGGTTTGAATGTGTGCGTACCTCGACCGTATGCATCGCGAGCCACCACAAGCAAACTCAACAGGGCGCACCAAGCCGGTTTAGTCGGGGCCGTGCCGTCACCGCATTTGGTTGCATGCGTATTAAGTATCGAGTGACGTGCATTGATGCAGCCCTAGTGCCCGAACGGCAATGGGGAGCGACCGTATAAATTACATGACATGTCTTATTATATGCAGTTACATTGAGGTCGTCAGACATAGAATTAAATAATAAAAGTTAAAGTCAACACAAATACAGAGTACATTAGAAATTACTACTAGTTAATTATTTACTTAATTTACCATTTATACTATACTGATTATTGCTGATGCTCCGCGTTAGTAGTTTCGGAATATTTAGCATCTTATAGTAGTTAACCAAATCTTTCCAATGAAAGGTAAATAGTTACAAGGCAATTAAACTCTCGTGTAGAATAAAGTCAATGCAAAAAGTATATTAAATGTTTTGCAGCTCCATTGTTTAGATGATGCTGCACAATCCGGACCGACAGAGAACAAACGATGCAATTCGAAATCAGCTCCTCTACACAATCAACCAATTTTAGCGAGAGCGGAATCTGAATAATGTTAGGTAATAAAGTCTATCTATGCAGTGGAAGCTGGGATTTATCAAACAAATACATTTTTGTTGACCATTGAGTTTAAATTAGAAAAAATAACCTTGTTTGTTTTCGAATCATATACGAGTACAAATGATCCTTTTGAATCATACGTACATTGAACCACTTTTCTCATATATATAAAACATAATTTCCTCGTCATCGAGTGAATAAATAATAACTATTAAAAAAATAAAAACCCCGATTTAATGGCGATCCCCAATTTCAGATTCGCTAACTCTTAATCAACCCAAGCTATATATATTTATTTATTTATTTACAAAACAAATTTGTATCTTAACAGCGAAAGCCAAAACAGCACAAACTTACAACTACTTACTCATACTCATTTATTTAATGCATTACGTAGTCCAAACATAAACCCTGCAAGGGCGCTACAATCGAATCAAACAAACTACGTTATTCACTAATTCAATTCAAACATTACATTTTAAACTTAGTCTAACTAGACTTACACTAAGATTATCCTTCACTCTATCGTGCTCTTGGGCAATCATGAAACCTCGCTAACAACCACCTCGATTAAATATAGCTGTCTTTAAAAAATCGCGTCCTTGTCGTTCTTTTTGTTTGTAAGCTACGATCCGACTACCAGACATATACACAGACACACAGATATACTCGCCAAACTGATAATACCCCTCTTTTTGTGTGTGGGATTAAAAAACGCCTAAGCGATAGGAGCGAACCGACTCATCGGTGATGATCAATAAACTTCAACGAGACACCTGCTTTAAGTACTACTTGTTCAAGACAAGTTTAATACCTGCTTTGATGGATTGCTTGTTTCATGCTTCAACTACCAGGTGAATTCGGAGAAGACTTTCAGAACTTACTTTTACTTAAGAAAATGTTTCTTTAACCTTGGCAATAGAAGTCATACAAATAATAACTTTATGCAAACTAATCTAAGGTAAATCCAGCCCAAAACACCTGTTAAAGAAACTGTAAAGTAACACGTTACTGAAACTGTAAAGTAACACGTTACTAATAGAGCCCTAGCGCGGCTATGTCCGTATTACATAGCCGCGCTAGGGCTCTATTCTAATCGGTAAAACCATATTTCTTTTGACATGCTGTCGTATTATCAACCCTTGTTGACTTAAGATTGTTGCAGAAATAACCGCTCGGCACCGGATCGACTCAAAGTACCTATAGTTTGTTCCAGTTAAAATGACGAAAAGCACCTAAAACCAACCATTACCAACATCTATTGTTCAATTGTTATCTTCAAGTAGGGTTGTAAAACCGTTACTGTGGTGTGTCGGTAGGCCCAAAGTATACTGTGAACAAACAATCTGGTTAGTTTTGATGTTATTTGTCCGTTTTACACTGCACGACCTGCGTTTCTAAAATAATAATTAAATATTCTGTCAATATCAATTAGTACAATTTTTTATCAGCATTAAAATAAAAAATATTTTTTTACCTGAATGTTAACCGTACCTACTGTTTTTGGAAAATAATACACCTACTTAAAAGTGTCCGGTTCAGCTAAAACCCATTAATCCTAACGTTGATTGTTTAAGGGAGGGCGGGAGATTTCATTGTTAATGACATTTTAAATTATATTGAATGTTATTATTAGCCATAAGAATATCTACTATGTAGGTTTTTTATATCCTTTTTGCATTACAATATAGACGGCTTTAAAACATCTTTCATTTCAATGATCAAGAAGGGTTGATCTACTCCAGTACACATGCCACACTTCGGTCAGTTTTTTTACGTCCCTTTGTTATCTTTTCCTTTTATATTTAGCAACAAAAGAAATTGTAAAATCCCACGTTAAGTGCATTTTCGACATTTTAACTGGAACAAACTATAACACATTAAACAGTGAGCTTTGATTTGTGTTAGTACGATACGTAGGTGCTTCAGGTTTGTACTTCTCTCTCACTCGCTCTTAATAAGAGCGTATGAGATTGAGTGAAACACAAGTACAAATCCGAAGATCTTTTAAGAGCTATCGCACTCACAAACATACTCAAACGATTATTTAAATGTGAAAAAGTCCCCTACAAATTTAATTATCTGTATTACATTGTTATACGTGTTTACATAATATGTTAATATGTTGTTTCACAGCATGTGAACCCTAGTTCGAATGTGTCGAAATACTGTCGGAATTATGCGCGGACGTTTTGTGCTGATTGTATTGGAATTTATTTGGACAGTCGTCAATGCAATTTAAATTTTATTGATTTCGATTTATCTCCTCTCAGACTATTTCAGCGTAATTGTATCTCTTTGCTGGAGAGTTTTAGTGATAAAAACTATAGCTAGCGCTTTAAAATCTATCTTCGAAGCCAACAGAAAGCTTAGGCTAATGTACATAACACGTCCTTTGCCATTTTTGTGAAAAACAACCCTATTTTAAGTATATCAATAGCTTCCCAACAGGGTCATATTTATTATTTCAGAGATACCAAGTGAAAGAGCATTTCGTAACAACTAGGTTTCATGCTGTCTTCAACTGTGATACTAATTATGTCTACTACATAGTAGCTAGTCTAGCATAAAGTTTTCTAAGGTTCGAGTAAAATAAGTATAAGTCTTGAAAATGAAACTGTATGATTTACACCACACACTGAAATAATTTTTTTTAAATTAATTACATAACCAGGGCCCCATCACTCCATACAGCAGAATACTTCTCGGCCGTTTTACTACTGTTACCCGCAAGCTACGCGCCAAAATATGCCTATTTACACGCGTGTATAGTATATAATTGTTTGTATATACGTCGCATGACACGTCTTTAACTTCGTACCTAAGCGAGGGTTAATTGGCAATAAAATAATAAATTGATTAGTAAGGCAATTTGACATTACTGATATTAAGACATAGGTACGTAAAGTACACGTACAAATTTTGACACTGAATTGATATTTGTATCCCCGGGGATACACCGGCTGGTAGGTAATTATAACGATAGGCGGCGGTGAGTGACGTATCTGTTACGAAGTACTACTATCTGTGACATTTTGTAATTTGTAATACGCTTATTGTAATTGTTTATCAACTATCATCGTTCCATAATCCGGGCTTGTCATTTAAAAACACGAAACAGCATTTAACCTTTGCAACTATCGTTGTTCCAGAATCCGGACTTTTCATTTAAAAACACGAAACAGCATTTAACCTTTGCAACTATCGTTGTTCCAGAATCCCTGTTCCCGCGGTTCGTGGAACCTATCACCAACGTGACGGTGACGGTGGGCCGGGACGCGCTCCTGGCCTGCGTCGTCGAGGACCTCAGGGGATACAAGGCAAGCTATTACCGCTTCTATTCTAAGGCTCTAGACAGGGAGGGCCAAAGTTCATATAAAATTGCAACTCCGATTATTGGAACTCCGAAAATGAAATTTTTATACCGCTGGAACCGTAAACTTGTCAGAAGTTCTGAAATATTCAATGCGTAGATAAGACTAGGTTAGGTTATAGGTTTGATTTATAAAAATCCTGAAAAAGTAACAGTTACTGAAAAAAATACGTTATGAGTTCCGATAATTATGACTTACGAGTACAATACGTTATGAGTAAAAATAATTATATGAGCCAACATGGACAAGATGCTTAACGCTTTCGTAAACAATTTTCGAAAACTGAAAATAGGTATGTACGGAATAGGAAATCTGCATGGATTTTTTAAATCGCATATCTCAACAAAATATGAAAATTCTGTAAAAGAGATCACCAAAAGTGAAATTAAAATTAAAATCGGCCAATAAATACGGTTGATACAAGCACTGCTAGTAAGACAGCGGTTAGACAGAGATCCGATATGCACTGTGACGTCTTGTAACAGCTCAGCCATATAAACTCCATGTTAAATTCTGTTTTGCTAGAAAGAGATAGGAAAAATCTTTGTTGGCTTATAGGTTATTTTTATAGCTATTCAAAAAATAAATTTTCTTTACTGTTTATTACATGAATCAGCTTTTATAGAAGCTGTGAAGAAAGTGACGAATATTCCCTATTGACATATAGGTGCTTGACACGACGATCAGTCATTTTGTATGATGATAACGAACGCCGAATGCATCTTGTCTAGGGCATCTGCTTTGTTTTAAGCTATCTTTTATTCAAAACCATGTTTATTTCGATTCGGTTGTATTATCGAGTGATTGAGAGCTGGGGCTATTCTATTTTACTCGGTAAAACCATCTTGCTATTGATTTAGCATTGTTTTTA
The DNA here is from genome assembly GCA_946894065.1 of Acleris literana. Classification (NCBI taxonomy): domain Eukaryota; kingdom Metazoa; phylum Arthropoda; class Insecta; order Lepidoptera; family Tortricidae; genus Acleris; species Acleris literana. Next base: position 16,781,247 of record OX335669.1, read on the forward strand.
ACTTGGCCGCCATTACTGTCAAGTAAATAAGAGCTACGTTAGCACGTTAATAATACGATAACATGTCAAAAGCAATATCATTTTACCGAGTAGAATGGAACACATCGTACAAATTCAACAATACAATAACGTGGAACTAAGTGGACGAGAGTTCATGAAATGGACCTATTTTTACAAGATTTTATTTACCTTAAATTATCAAACGGATATCAGCAAATCAGTAAAAGACGTGGTAATGGTGGACGCAGTCGCTGGCAAAACCTATATAACGTACATGGCAAAAAACTGATTAACCCATCAATATTACAATAGACCCTTTGCCACAGTAAGACACGTAACCACCCAGACCAATTGACTTACAAAAATTTTTAAACTTACAGACACCTACCTACCCGCCGCCCCGTCACCACCTTTTCGCCACGTTAAATGATCCTAATAACGCTATTTTTAAAACGAAATTTTATCTTTTTCCGTGAGAATATTTTCAGTATAGCAATTCGTTTTCTCATAAATTGTTCTATTTATTGTTAAATTCACATATGGCTTGCGTCTTCATTTCAACTGGTTAGGAGCTCGTTTGGCAATTTAAATGTATCCTTTGATGTTGACTCGAGAGGTAATTGATGTAACAAATTGTTCATAATATTTGCTTAGTTTCATGTTTCATATTCTTATTCAACTTTTGTTGTTAAAATTACGTTTCACGGCCTTTATTCCACTATGTTTTAAAAATTCTAAACCCGACTTGCTTTCAAAACCATTTTACAAAATACCTCCTTTATTATGAACAATTTGTGGGTTCGATCAACGAAATCTTGCGAAAAGGAGACCGCGAGAAATCAATAATTCCCGATATATTCTTCTCGGCACTGAATGGTTCAATCAAACTAGATGTAAATGAAGAAGTCTTTATCTACTTAGAGTAATTCCATTACGAAACATGTTTACCTGGGTGGTAATAGGGAATATGCATGGATTTTTTAAATCGCATTTCTCAACAAAATATGAAAATACTGTAAAAGAGATCACCAAAAGTGAAATTTAATTAATTAAAATCAGTCAAGTAATACGGATGATATAAGCATTTTAAATTGCTAATTAAACAGAGAGATCCGAAGTGCACCGGTGACGTCATCGTGCAGTACGGCCATATAAACTCCACGTAAAATTCCGTTTTGCTAGAAAGAGATAAGAAAAAATCTTTGTTATCTTATAGCTTGGTTATTTTTATAGATATTCAAAAAAAAAAAATCTCATCTGTTTGTCACATGAATCAGCTTTTATTGAATCTGTAAAAAAACATGCATATTCCCTATTCAATGTGTACTAGTTAAGCAGATGCTTAGACCTATACAAAAACTAAAACAGATTTATTTTTATATAACATTTGCAAAATTACCTAAATAGGTACACACCAAATTGTTTCCTTAATTTTTCATGCCTTTGACCTGTATTTATTCAGCGTACTGCATGAAAAACAACATATTTTTTTCTGCTTTGAGCTTTTCCGGAAACTAAATTTAGTCGGCGATATAAATAGTTTTCAAACAAAAACTTATGAGAAACGGATTTTCCGTCGAGCGTACTTTTCTAAAGCCACGTTTATTCAAGCGATTCTCAGTATTGCTTACTGTGCTCATGCCTATTTTTAAATCTAAAATGTTTTACCCGATGACGGCCCAAGTAGAAGGGTTGGGTTTTTTGGATATCTAACAGCATCAAGGGTTAGGACATTTGCTAATTTATTTTGAAATATTACAATACTGTAGGTCTACATCAGGATGGTACAGTCGACGTCATAAATATGTTTACACTTTAGTACCTTGTCTATCTAACGTCATGTTTAAACTGCCATATGAAATTGTCATAGCGGATAAAGTGACAAGGTACTAAAGTGTAAACATATCTTTGACGTTGACTGTACGTCTATAAGAATTAGTAAATAGTGACTCTATAGTTTTTAGAACCACGGCTTGCTACCAATTGTCTTAACCCTAAGCAACACTGTTAACTGACCACTAGTGAGTCTTATCAAAGATGTCAACGTGTCACAGATACCACCCAGCAAAGCAAAGAGTTTTAACAACATTTCAGTTTTTAACTTTTCCAAGAATAATCCAGAGCCTGCAGTTCTCGTACTCTACAAAAGCAAACCTTATTTTTCTAGAGTTGTTTAAACAAAATCTCTTGCATTTACACTGATTCACACCTACAGGGGAGTTATTATGACATAGCAATGCAGTTAAGTTTACGCTGAGAGAAAAGGACAGAGCTATATATAGCTCTGTCCTTTACGCTCGCCGTAAAATGAACTGCATAGCAATGTCATAATAACCCCCCTGATGTTAGCATGACGTCATATCAATCTGCCTCTGTCATACACATTCTTTAAATAAATGTGTCGTGCAGTTTTTTTGATTCACGAATAGAATTTATATAAGAAACAAATGGATGTGGTGTTATTACATTGTTGCTTCAACTATTAAATGCATTTTGTTACTTAGGTCAACCCTAGACCTACAATAAGTTTGCACAGTATTTTTATTGCGAAATATAATTGAATCGCCGCTTGTCCTCAAACGATCAATATTATTACGCAATAAAATAGCACAATAATTTTGACGGGCTAACTGGAGACTATAAAATATTGCTCAATATTAAACCCTACATGGTGCAATGAAAAAATACTGAACAATAAATTTTAAGCTCGCTGATAACTTTTCTTCAATAATTGCGCAAATTTCAACAATAAACGGTCAATAATATTGCGCCTTCTATAGGCTGGGCTTCGAATTGTAACATTTTTGGAATTACGTACCTCAAAAATAAACGATAGATTTTTCTCGCATAATTTTTACATTAATAACACTTTAAAAAGTGTAAAGAAGTCAAATTACTTAAGTACTTTACATGATTTTTAGATCCAGACAGAAATATTACTGTGATAGTAGTTTCTGTATGTAAATCCAACTGCCTCTGCAGGACTGAGGAGCTTCTACTTATTATAGCCGCTGACATTACTTTAGTGTATATCAATCCCACGATACCCGCACTTTAGCTTCGAACCGTTTAGCTTACAGGAGGTTACAAAAAACGCGAACACATACTGACATATATACATTCATAGGTAAATACATACATATAATTATCCTAAAAACCATACCCGCCTTTTTGGGTAGTCCGGGAAAATAAATTAAGTTATTTGTACATAGGTAAATGGTACCAATAGGATTACATTACAAAACAAGTAGGAATCCAACAATAGTGTTTTAAATCCACTTCTCGCCACTTATTCTGACGGTCAAAGTCAAAGTCAAAGTCATTTATTTTGCTTAAAACGTGGTACAGAAGATGGTTTACATAGATTATCAGAGAAACACACATTTCACCAGTAGCTGGCATGCAAAATTGATACTTAAGGTTAGGGAAATACAAAAACTTATTACAATGTCAAAATTTACAATATTATTACTCATACAAAATCGCTATAAAATTAAATTTGAACTATTTATGTCTAAAACAAAATTCAACATTTATAATAATCGAAGTAGTCACTAACACAATAAAAACATCCTTGTATTAACCACTTCCTTAATCTAGCTTTAAACAGGTTAATTGGCAATTCTTTAATGTCATCGTGCAACTGATTGTATATACTAATTGCCATACAATATGCGTTGCTGCCGTACAGTTTGGTCCTTTTAGTCGGAATAGCGAGTCGATTTGGGTATCTCGTATTAAATTTACATATGTCACTTTTCTTATTAAATAACCCTGGATACACACCTGGGTACACGGCTGCATCAACATACTTAATAGTACATTATTGCAAAGGCTCGAAAAGTAGGGAATTGCCTGAAGAGGTGGTTGGCGGGCTGAGCCTTGACGAAGCCGGCTAAAATATAAATTCAGAAGAATAGTGACCTAATTGAGAAATTTTAAATTTCGAGTTAGGTCTCTATGATAATAAATTTATGATTCGAAGTTTGAAAGCACAAATTTTGAATTAGGTCATTATTGTTCTAAAGGTGCGATATAATATATATAATGCTGTTCTCAAACAAAGGGAGGTAATTATATAAATACATGATTATTAGTACCTATTTTGAAAACTTATTTAACGAATTCGGAAAGAATGTTTTTTTGAAAACTGCGATTATTAGTTAAGGTAGTTTCACGCACAACGAGCCGCCGCCACCACCGCAGGCGCCCGCCGCCGCCCCACACTGCACCCACTCACAAGTTGGGTGTACGGGATTTTCTTCATATATGCAATAGAGAGCATTTAAAATAATATGGACATGGACAGAAAGTGTTTTCATACGTTTATTTTACTCCTAGGAGGAAAACGAGACACTTCGCGTCTTCGTTTTTCAAAAGAAAGGCCATCCTTTCTGAGCATATTTGAAAAAAATCAAGTTCTAGGGCGTAACCTCGAGGGTTGAAAACGCTATATATGTATTCTACTTACTACTAGAGTTGTCGACGTTACAATCGCTCTTATTTACTTGACAGTAATGGCGACCGAGTTAAAAACAATACGACAGCATGTAAAAAGCAATATAGTTTTACTGTGTAGAATAGAGCCCCTGTACAACTTCCAAATGGAAAAGCCACAGTAGTAGTAGAGCAAAGCGAACAAACAATAGGACCGTTTACAGTTTCTCAGGAGGCTTGTGTTTTCATTGGAAAGTCTTAACGGGCTTACCTACTGGATGCGGAATGGAGAGTCCGCGGACTTACGTTCTTCACTCTAGAAGTTTCAATTTGGCCTGCCGAGGAATTAAAAGTGCTTTATGCGCTTATTGCAGAACCCTCAACTTGTTTGTTTGATTAATTTGACAAGTAGGTAATGTTAATGTTAAAGCAGTTATGTGATACGATAACGATTCCAGTAACCTTCGGGGAGGGGAGGTGGCCGATTGAAAAATGTTCGGTTTTTACTATTGATTTATTTTCTTTACACTGCCGAAATCACTGTGAAACCGCGGTAGACCGCCATTAATAAAAAAAAAATGGTCCACAATTGACAGAGAAATTGGTGAACATACATAAAAAAAAATACAGTGGAACAAAGAATAATAGTGTAATAATGTTCTTTAAATAAACTTAATTGTCTTAAAACTTAAGAATAATAGTTATTCTCCTACTCCTTTTCTTGAGTCGGTTAAAAAATAAGAATAATGGGTGTGTTGTTAATTAGGTCAGTGATTAAATTCTGGATAAATTGTTGTGTAATCATAATGTAGAAGCATACTCTACTGTTGAAAAGACACGTCCGTCCCATACTTATCGACTATATTGCGTAATAAGGTTTGGTGGATTCTACTTAGCCAGGATATGTTGACAGGCATAGTCAAACTATAACCAATATTGCTTGGAATACCATATTGCTTTTGCTGTTTTGTTTTTAAGAGCTATCATATCGAAGCAAAATAATTTGTTTAGCCGTTTAATCCATGTCAAATTAATTTCCAAACTTCATCGCGTTTTCCGTGATTTAACGAGAAAAAATATAGTTGGTCACTCTACGGCCCTTCTATAACCTTTATGTCGATCTGTTGCTTAGTGGTTTGTAAAAAAGGAGAAACCAACAAAAAAAACCCTAATATTTATTTCAAAAAACATCTTTTACATTTTTTATAACTGGAACTCTACTATTTAAATAGGTAAAACCTGTGCTTTAGGATAAGCAGCGCTTTTAATAATGTTAATACTTAGTAGGAATTTTGAATATATTTTTATTTGGCCAGAGAAAACGTTTGCGCTTTGCGGATGGCGTCCACCTAAAAGCCGCACTTACTGCTCGATAGAAGCGGACGGTGCGATGAATCGACCGAATACCACAATACGCTCACCGATGTGTATCATAGCTAAAAGGAGAAATATTTTCAACAAACGATATTGATTTCGTGCGAGCACTAACTATATTTAGCTACAATGGAAATCTTTGATCACCGATGTCAAGGCATTCGATGATATTATTTGATAGAAGTAGGTAATATTTTCAGGCCCCAATTACTTCTTTATTTCGCCCACATATTTCCTCCGAAACAAATCGAGAAAAACACGTTTGCTGTCTAAATTTGTACTAGGGTAGGAAGAAGAACAAGGAGGTTGCAAACTGGGTATTTTATCCGAGTACTCCAGTTGAGAGAGCACTGCACGATGCACGTCATTGGTGCGCTCGCGGGAAGTTTTAACAAGCCAACTTAATATCACTTTGCTCGGAATGCACGATTCGCCAGATATTAATCATGCAGGGCGACTAGTTAGTGAAATTAGAGCCTGATTTATACGTGAAGCGCTTAAATTCTGTGTAGCAGGGTGTCTGGTTTTAATAATTAATCACGTGAATTTTGTAGTAAAAGGCTGAACCGGTCTCTAACGTAAGTTTGAGTGTGTACACCTGTGCCTTTGATCTCTAAATAGATGTGACCTGAATTCGGGAATCTTTAGAAGTTAGCTTCATTTCGTAAATAGCGAGACATTCTTTGAACCCTGATTTTGTGATTGTATTACAGCACTGCTGCTGGGCGTTTGTCAAGATTTAGTTATAACTTTTGTTTGCAGGTGGCGTGGGTTCGAGTAGACACGCAGACCATCCTGAGCATCCACCACAACATAATAACGCAGAACCCGCGCATCAGCCTATCATACAATGACCACCGCTCGTGGTACCTGCACATCAAGAGCGTGCAGGAGGTGGACCGCGGCTGGTACATGTGCCAGGTCAACACCGACCCCATGCGCTCCCGGAAGGGCTACCTGCAGGTCGTAGGTAAGTGTGCCACACATCAAGAGCGTGCATGAGAGGTACTGCGACGGGTACATCATTACTAGCAACTAGGAGTTTAACGACGGCTGGTAGGTACATATGCCAGGGCAACACCGACCCCATATGCTCCCAGAAGGGCTACGTGTAGGTCGTAGGTAAGGGTCACACATAGAGCAATTAGCATTGTTTGTAAATTTTATAATGTATATACAACTTAGTTTAGGTAGATTGTAAGCTTATTACTTAATGTGGCGCGACGCCATAATCCGCTTTAAATATTGATCTTCTTAGGCTCTTCGTCTGGCTGCGTAAATCCAAAATCTATTGAGCGTATTGATGTAGACTGATTAGTGTTCTAAGTAATCTGAATGTTTTAATCATAATACATTCAGATTATTACACTAATCTTGACACAAAAACATTACAACTATATAATTTAACCGTAGTCTCACTGGCATCATAACAATAACTATTTACCAATGGTATGAACCTTTATGGCCTGTCAGAGGATTTATCTTTACGTTTCTCTTGTTCGCAGTGCCGCCCGTCATTATCGACAACATGACGTCAACTGACATGGTGGTACGGGAGGGTACCAACGTGACGATGGTGTGTCGCGCCACTGGCTATCCCGAGCCGTACGTCATGTGGCGTCGGGAGGATGGACAAGAGTTCAACTGCAATGGAGAGTCAGGTCTAATCCCACGTTCTACCTTCCTAAGTCAACATGCTGAAAACTAGTTTCAAATACCCTGGTTAAGTTAGCTCTTCATGCATGCCTTTTTTGAGACACAAGTTAGATAAAACAAGGGATGTTAGGGCTATTGGTTTTTAGGGATTTAAGAATAAATTATAATTAATTAAATCTCAAGCGACCGAAATGGTAATCGATTTAGACCTTTATAAGTTATGGTGAAATAATGAAAAAATAGCAGTAAACCGGGCCCGAATAGAAAATAATTAATCAATATAAGTGGATACGTCACACAAATTGGCCTAGTCCCAAACTATGCTCTAGGCTTGTACTATGGGTACTAAACAACGATCAAGTTACTTATATAGAGAAACATCCAAGATTAAGGAAGCCTCGCCGGAGTTTGAACCCGGGACCACTAGCTTTAAAGGCAGGCTAACGTGTCATCAAAATACGTTGTAACGGCGCACGGTTATTCTTAATCCACCTAAAATGACAAAGCTGGATTTTATTTTCAAGGTTCATCTAGCCTTAAACGTACTTATTCTGTCAAACTATATAATAATTAACGATGATTACTAATGACGACAGAAAGCCCTTAAACGGTTTTAAGGTCAACGTTAGTTATTTATCTACACAAAAATATGTACCTACGTAAAGCCGTCCATCAAAAACAGACAGTTGTCAAAGGTGAATATGATTTATAGTCAATCCTGGACGTCCAACCGCTCTACCTAATTACAAAAATTTCCATACATCGACGCAGTGTTAGAAGTTCTTGAGTATATATCGCACCTTTGATAGGACACGGGCATGATTGCACTTTGTGCCATGTGTACATTGTGCCCTTCTCCTTCCGAAGGTGAGAGATTTACTTTTAATATACATTATGAGCAGAGGGCGGAATTTTCATGGCAAAAATCAAACGTCAATAGAGTTGGAACGTTGAATTTTATAGACCATCGATAAGTTATATTTACGAAGCGTATCTTTATTTATTTATTAACAAGAATAGATCTCAATTGAACACGAACAACAAGTATATTTTTCAAAAAAAATACGGAATTGTGGATTGTTATGTAATTCTTTTCCATGGAACTTTGCTAGAAACTAGAATATATTCAAATCTAGATAAAAACTATCATCATACTTTACCGCTTTAAACTCACGAGAATGTGTTTTACTCCTTATGTGAGTTTCAACGCAATTCTTTATTGTTTTTCGTTTTGGATTAACCATTTTTAACATATGTAAAATAGTTCCAAAAAGTCTGGCGGCAGAAATGCCAGTTAACTGCTGTACGATTTACTTTTAATGGCGATGCAACTCGCTAATCAAAGAGGTTAATGTTAAAAGTCAGTAATATAGAAGGAGATTAAACTTATCGATAGCTGGAAAAGTCGATAAAATTTATCATTCCAACTCTATTGACGTTTGATTTTTGCCATGAAAATTCCGCCCTCTGATTATGAGTCATAAACCTATAATTGTCAAAGATGAAAACATAAGTTGTCAGTCATTTTATTTCAGCTCTTCTTTCAAATATTTAAATATTAAAAAACATAACTTTCGCCATAGGGAATCTAACATCAGCGATAAATAACTAAGGAAAACGTACACGAGATACAGAAACAAAACTTTTAAATCTTAGTTTATTTTCATGATACCGTATACTTTTTAAAAATCAACAAATAAATGACTTGGATCAGTAATTACTATTACAGAGACAATTATCTTAACAAATATCCCACTAAGACAACTACTTTGTCAAAAATCAAATCCCAAACCAAATGTACAAGCATCCACGAAGACGCGGTCTACTACTTAGTACAATTTTAATTGAAGCTCTCGTGCAACGTAACATTAAACGGTAGGACGCGTAAAAATTCATCAAAACTCATCTCATTTAACAAATTCGCAATCAAGATTTGCAAATTCATGACCACTACGTGCCACGCACACGAAGTCGGAATAGGTAATCAATATTTCCAGAAGGCACACTTATTTCACTTAAATAACCGTTCAAAATTCTCAAGAATTTTCGCTAGCAAAAGTCGGGTCTCGAATAGAAACAAAACAGACAAAATGAGAGGAAATCTCTGAAGCGCGAAAGTATCGGCCGGAGTTCACGCGAATGGACCCGCGTCGCGAGCCCTCGACGCGAAACACTCGAAACCCCTTGACCCCACAGACCCTCGATCACATAATCGAAACACGAATATTATCAGTCTATCTCTACCCTAAAATATATTTATAGAAAGGGACGAAGCGACAACGCGTTTACTGTTAAATTGAATCGTTGAGGCAATGGTTCGGGAGAGACCTTCCGCCGGAACGACGACGGCTTGAACCGATTGTTTCGCACAATAACACCAAATTGTACAATCATCCCATAGCTGAAATATTTGCACAATTGAAACAATAATAGCCTGGTATTGTTGCTTACCGTCCTCTTATATTTTCATTCAGTATATTATTTGTACGCGGTTTATTACCGTGTAAACTAAATTTAGATTTAACTTCAAACTTTTCGTTTGTCTTTTAGTGAATACGAAACCCAAAAACTAAAAAAACATTTAATAATGGCTATTTTAAGCTCATGCTACGATATGTAATCCATGAAATTCGTTTTTAACTTATGTGTTTACCCTGAAATAATTACTATTTTTTTAAACTATGAGGCATCTTTGGTGGTTGAAAATTATTTACTGTAAAGTTACGGTAAAATAACATAGGAATATTTTTAATGAATACGTGGTTACGCTGTTTCCATTAGGTACATGTTTCCTAAATCATGCAGTAATTAATGAGATTATTGGCATACCTAGGATAACACGGGGCAAGTTCTAGGGATTTGATATTGATAAAAAAGATGTCGATATAATTAAATTAATACAATGTGTGCACATTGAACATTCTCGATTACTATAAAGAGGTTCGATGTCATATCTGATATCGAGCCTCTTAAGATAATAAAATTATGCGGATGTCATTTCAATCAAAATGACAATTTACTGTCAGTACCATTCATATCTTAGAGTAAAATAATATACGAGATAATATGTAAACCACCATTAAAAAAATAAAAAGTCTTATAAAAGGTGAGGAAATTTCAATAACCAACATGAATTAGAAATTGGCTTTGAGTCATTATAAATATTTTAAGAATGCCCCATTGACCACTGTGGACGTTGAGAGAACGTTTAGCAGTTTAAAGTAGATATTTTCATCTAGACGGCAATCATTAATACCGACGAATATAGTTTTAATTTGTTTATTTTTTTATTTAAAAATGAGGAAAAAATAATTTATATTTATTTTTGTCGAATAACTTTTAGATGTTGGCAGTAACATCGATATTTTTTTTTTGTCGATAAAATATTTTGCTACATCACTTTCGTATAGATGCCCGGGTTATCCCAGGTATGATTATTGGTTTATATGAATACTCATTTATTTGATTGTCAACGGTAATTGGAATTTTAACACCTTTGAATAGTCAAGGGCATAATATGTACAGGGTCGTTATTTGGTAACAGTGGATTAAGGGTCCACAGTGAATTATTGTTATTACAGTAAATAATGATTTTTCCAGAGGTCATCTATTTCGCTCGTCATGTTCTCAGTCGTATTTCTCTGCCGATTTTGTCAAGACGCCATTGCGTTGTCGCATTCACGTGTTAGAGAAGTAAATTTACTACACAGGTCACAAAAAGTGATAACAAGCAAGTTTTGTCGTTTTCTATCCCATTAATGTTTATTGAATGTATTCGTTTTAATTGTATTTTTATCATCATCTAGAGTGAGTGAGAGTGAGAGTGTTGGCCTACAGTCGAATAATATTCCTAATCCACAATAAAGCTTTGTCGAATAACTAGACTACAATTGTAGTAGACTTTTTACTATTTCATTAATTAAGTACAGTTATGGGCACAAATATAATATATTATGTACCTACTTATAAACTTTTGCACATTATTCTTTTGAAAGAAGATGTAAAAGAGGTAGGAGTATACATATATTTTTACTCGACTGTACATCCGTTTCATGGATTGGATTAGTTTAAATTATAACCTACAGTCGGTAACAAAAGCTTGTCTCAAAAATGATTTTTTGGACAAATACTTTGTTTACTTTATTTCTAACTTTCAATTTTTCTCCTCAGTGAACGTGGTCGATGGCGAGAATCTGACGATATCGAAGGTCTCTCGACTGCACATGGGTGCCTATCTGTGCATCGCGAGCAACGGCGTGCCTCCTTCCATCAGCAAGCGGGTCATGCTAATGGTGCAATGTAAGTTATGCTTGATCATTTCATCGATAGGTAGAGAGGCGTCTATTTCCTATTGTTTTTTTCTATGTATGTACTCGTATCTTAAGGAATTCTCAATAAAGTCGTGGATATAAATAAAGTTTAGATTAATTTTAATATTTTAATTTTCTTTGTTTATTTTTTGAATACTTATTTGTTATTTTACTTTTATAGCTTAATATTCATTATAAAAACCAAACTTACTGGAAATATGTATACATAAAATATAATAAAGTTATAGAAGGGAAAAAATCTGTACATCCGAGATAAAAAAATAAAAATACAATGAACTCAGAATGATCTGCAGAACACGTTTCTACAATTTTTAGACTTGGTGTCTGTTTGTCTGTTTAATTTTGTTTCTCCTCGCATCAATTGAAAACCACTGAACCAATTTTAATGTGGTTTTCACTAAAAGGTTTTAATAAACGGTGACCAGGTTCATATGTATTAAAAAAATAAGATTTGATAACAAAAGGGGGGGAAAAGAGGGGTTAAAGTTAGTATGGAAAAAAGTTACCGGATTGAGCTGGTCACTTGAAACTTTGTATATTTACTCTTCGTAACAAATTAAGCTATACCTATTTCAGGATTTCTCGATTAAAGTTAAAACAATTAAGAAATTATCATATAAATCCAATTATAGGTAATTCTTTAAAACCCTATTCGGGGTCCGTCGATTAATACGAGTATACGTGCCTACAAATATCAAAGTTTTATTCTCCGTTACATAGAAACTAAATTCAAGGATTTTTAAAATTTCAGTGTACAAAACGTAATAAAGAGGCAAAATAAATTATTCCAATTTGTTGTTGTCACAAATGTGACGCCATGTTATTTGACATCATAGATAAGGACAACCATATCCCTGCCATAACTGGAGCGATCAAGACAAAAAAGCACGCGATCATAGATTAACGTTAAAGAAGCGTTCACGTTATTGTTAAAGTTCGAATCTATAACGAAGACAATATTTGGACAACCAATCTCCTATTTTAACTTAGCTTTGATTTTGCAATTTTAGTGTCCTAAACGATTTTGGCATAACATATTTATATTATTTAAACAAATGTTGACATAGAAAATATATCGGTAAATATCCGAATGATTGTTCGGTAGATTTTTAAATTGTAAACTGTTGGTAAGACCGAGTTTCATAACGAATAAAATTTCGTTTAGTATAATGGTCAAATCGTATAAAATGTTGTGTAGCATAATGGGAGCGAGCGCAGCAAGCGAGCAACATGGGTCAGGGCAGAAGCGACTCGGATATGTTAGTCTAGTAGTAGTTCTTCTTTTTTTATATTAGCCGGGAACTTCTTCCTGCCTTATTTTCATGCTTATGCTGATTAAAATGTTTATTTCAAAACATTATTCTGCTTAATAAGTGTATGCGTTTCATTATTTATTCGTTGCGAACATTCGACTCATGAATTTTATGCATTAAGATTATTCGATCAACAAATATGATGCGTAATGATTTCTGCGAAACAATACTATACCGTATAGCGGCCTTTACACGGCACAGTTTGGACCGCGGGAAACCCCACGCGCCATTCCACGCGCCAGTCCGAACCGTAGGTTTTTTACTATTTTACTATTACAGTTGCATTTACACGTACGGCTCGGAGCGAAGATTGGAATGGCGCGTGGCATTTCCCGCGGTCCGAACTTTACGTGTGCAGGCCGCTAATTAATAATATAGAATAATATTGTTTAATTAATTATTTTATTTCTCCTTTGGTTTCTAACACTCAGTGTGACAACATGGGATAGGCTTTGTACATTCTGTTTTGTTAGTCTATGTCAAAAGCAGCGGTGTCAGTTGACGTTGACAGCGTTGACATATCCAGTTTATTTTTCAGAAGTTTTTCCGCCATTTTCAAAACTTATTCAAGGCGTATTGTTTAATTACGGCGCGGCTGTTAGGTATTTAATATTAGGGCGGTTATTATGATCGTTTGGAAAAAAACGGGCAGTCATTTTATTTATTTTTAAAAGAAAATTGGCCGGTTATTTAATTCTAAAATGTCAGTTCACACAATACAGATGAGTAAAAAATCTACACTACGAAACATATTGTTAAAATTAATTAAACTAAATTTATAAGAAACTGGATTTTGAACTTGATAAAAGTATAAATGATTAAAAACCGGGCAAGAGCATGTCTGACCATGCTAAATGTAGGGTTTCGAAGCCGTTGCTACACAAAAACTATCTGAAAAAAGTGCACCAGTAAAAGAGCGTAACTTCATGGATGGCACTTACGTACTTTTGTGTAGAAGCGCAATTTCTAGGAAATACCTAACTCAAAAATGGTACATCCGATCATATTGAATTAGGCGTTACCTTTGTAATAATTATCATTATTTTTAGACATAGGTACGGTTTAATAGATAAAGGGGGGGGGGTTTAAAAGATAAAAGATAAAAGAAAAATGTATGTAACTTTCGGAGCGATTATTTCCGGAAATATTCACCTACTCAGAAGAAACTTAGTATTTTCAAAAGAACTGTCGAAATTTGTGCCAGTCGATGACATACGGTCAAAAACATTTTTTCATCTTCTGTTACATTACAGGTTTGGACTGCCCCCCTGGAAATATTTATTTTTGTTATTTAACTACCAAACTAAGTAACGGCTTCTACAAGACACCTTTACTCCAAATGTCATTCATTTACCTCTTGGAGTTTTCGAGTAAAAAGCCTGTGATACCTATACGGAACGGATGGACACACATGACGAAACAATTACGATTCCTTGTTTGCCATTTTGGCTACGGAATTAATGAAGATAGCTTATTATTCTGTATTATCACATAGGCTACTTTTATTCCCGGAAAATTAAAAAAATCCCGTTGGTATAACGATTATCGAAATCTACACAGACGAAGTCGCGGGCAGAAGCTAGTAATTAATATCTGGGTAGTACACAAAATAAAATTGATACCTACAGTATACAAAAATTGGCAATGTCAAAATGTAAAAAGCAATTACAAGAATGAAAATATAGAAAAAATATACATAAATAAAAGTATAGCTGAATAGCTACAGAAATAATGTCAAAACATTAATGAAAATTATATTTAGCCAATATCAAAAAAATCAAAATAATAGAAAATCAAAATTAAAAATAAACAAATTTAATAACCTAGTTACACCTATTTTCTTTAACAGAATAATTATAGCGATTGCGTCATTAAAAGACCCCTTACGAAAATTTATCGTCCGAAAATTCGTTTTTTTTTTTAAGTCTGCGGGTGGACGCTCTTAGAAAGCGGGCATGATCTGAGTGCCAAGCACACTTTGGCGTTAAGAATCCAACTCGTACCTGGGGGCCTAGACTAGATGCAAATTTGTCGATTTTCAAAAATCGACTTATGTCAATTTCCCCACATTTCGAGTCGATAAAAAATAGGAACGTTAGCAGCGCAGCGTTTGTACGAGTGTCTTGGCTAGGCTTACTGTGCGCATGTCAGAAAGTGACAAATAGCCGGCGTTAAGTCTACTGGTGGTGGTAGTGTTCTTTGGTGTAATTATGTCTTTGTTTTTAACGCGTTCAAAATGCAGCATAGTTTGACTTAGAGCTAAAAACTTTCATATTTGACAATGCGTATCCTGTGACCAGACCAACCTTATATAGAAACAGATAATTTATATCATTACAGTTGGAGGTCCTGACATTCCTCAAGTAGTTACTCTCATCCTATTTTCTAATCAGAAACAATCATTAAAAAACCGCATTAATTAATGATTGATTATTAATTAAGTAAAAGCAGAATTTATTTTCTACAATGCTGTTTGTTTTTGACAACATAAAAGCATTGAGAGTCTACATGTTAAATTAAATTAGTTTTTTAGGTTTTTAACAATTCATGTAAAAAAGTTGTTTGCCTAAATCAAGTTATTTCTTTGTCAGTTAAGGAATACTTAATAAAATAATAAATATCAGGGGACAATGTCACACCCTTAGCCAGTCCCAAACTTAGCTATAGGCTTGTACTATGGGTACACTGGAACAACGATGAAAATACTTACATAGAGAAATATATACTTAAATACATAGAAAACATCCATGACTCGGGAACAAATACTCGCGCTCATCACACAAATATCTGCTCTTACCGGAATTTGAACCCAGGATCGCTAGCTTTGTAGGCAGGGTCAATACCAACTAGGCCAACGCGTCGTAAAAATATATGTAGCTTAATTAACCTAATTTTATAAAGTGGGCGTTGGCTTATATTTTATATTTGTATATGTCGCTGTTATATTTTGTGAAAGGTGATTACCATTAACAAATAACATTGCTTCGTTTACAATGTGGCCAAAATTATAACCTATTTCGACATATTAAGAAAACTCGATATTAATGTGTATTTTGAAAATGAACATACCTAAATTGCGATCTAATTTAGTTCCATAATTTAAATAAATGCTTTCAATATTGCTGCCGTTTTACGAATTGTAGCATAAAATTCGTATCTAAATATCGGTGTTAATTAAATAATTTTCTAGTCATTGTTTCCATAATTTAGTAATAATTGCATATTGGATTCATCAGCTGTTTAGTTTGATAACGAAGTATGTGGAGTGAGGGAAATAAATATCAATTAGCCGTTAGACATAAAGAGCGGCAGCCAGAATGGCAGTCGTAAAACACCAGCCAAGCAAATTGTACCAATATCACTTCCTCATCAAGAAGAAAGAAAATGCCCGCACATTTTGCCCGCCCCATTAACTTGGCCTCAAATTCTTCCGTTGGTAAGTACGTGAGCATTTTCACGTCGTTTTCTTTCGGCGGGAGTCAGCGTTCAGAAATATTATTTTTCTCGGGGCTGGCGTCGTTAACGAGTATTTACGAGGACACGGCGTCTACCTGACGGCGCTTCCGCCGGATCGGCCGTAATTGCGCCCAATTAGAGCATTATGCTGACGTGAATACGGTACGGACGCGATAATGGCGATACTATCTCTCGCCGTCCCGCCTCCCGAACCAATGACTCACCGTCTTCCGAGTAATTCGCATTCCCGCCCGACGCCTCGCGACTCTCTTCATTTCGACCGGCATACGTAAAACGTTCACGTAATTTTTGCTCGATTAACCAGCGAGGCTTTCTGAATTTAATATTTCGGTCCATTTTGATAATTGCTTGCAAGTATGTATCATTATATTAATGGTTTTGTAACCGGTCATCATGCATATTAGCTAATAAATCGAATTGTTAAAGACTAAGTAAGTTTGCTTATCACTTCTTTTATGTAAGGCTAAGCTGTTGCTCGCGACTCCGCCCGCGTGGAAATCATATACCTATCGTAATCGTACTCGCGGTAAAAAGTACCTTATATCCTTCCTTCTATTATCCTTCTAATTTAACCGAGATCAGTTCAGCGGTTTAGGCGTGAAAACGTATCAACAGACTTCAGACTGACAGAGTTACTGTCACATTTATAATATTATTATTATAGATATTTATTTAATTTTCTGCAAATTAGGTTTTTTATAACAAATATTCAAATATAAAAGTAAAATAACAATCCTAATAAAAAAATAAGACATTATAAAAAACATAACCTTCGAGTGCCGCCGGCAGCGGGGCAGGGCTCAAGCTACCGGTGGTTAGGGCTACAGAGAGAGAAACCTCCTCACAATGCGTGCCGTGTCGAGGAGTACTGCCTTCTGTATCTGGCCCTTGATCCAGCCATCTAGCGAGAGTCTCTTGAGGTGTTGGTCGAGACTCTTCGCTATAAGACCGTTTGCCGAAACAACTATCGGGACAATGATCGTCGAGTCAACATCCCACATGGCGGTCACCTCGTGTGCCAAGTCAAGGTACTTGCTGAGTTTGTCCTTCTCGGCCTTCACGAGGTTCTCGTCATGCGGGATGGTGATGTCGACGAACACTGCCCGGCGTTGAGATCGATCTGTCAACACGATATCAGGCTTATTGGCAACAATAGTCCTGTCCGTGATGACAGATCGATCCCAATAGAGCGTAGCACGACCATTTTCGAGAACTATTATTATTATGTATAGAGCAATGGATCAAGTTACAGGTTTAGGGGCGATCGGGGAGGCCAAAGCAAAATTTGGCAGTGTCAAAGGGAACATTTAAATAAGCACTTAAAAAATAAATTAACATGCGAAGCCTATTCATTCTTATGAGTAGTGAGTATAAAGACTAGCGCTTACCTAGTTAAATGTTTGTATTTGTATAACACAAACACAAGCTACCTAAAAACAAAGCAACAAAATACAAGCTAAAATACTAAAAATACTCATCGCATCACGCATCTCGAGACGAGCATTAGAGTTGAAATTAGTTTATTAATACGGCCCTTAGTCCTCAGGGTTGGCAACGCATTTGCTGTCTAAGGATTCAGTCTTGTGATTGTAGTCTTGAGAAAGCATACGTCTATGCGTCTCTAATCCCACATCCATCAGGATCTCTCCTTAATTCTACCGAATAATATATAAAAGAAAAAAATGACTCGCTGATCGATATACGCACAGTCGAAACTGCTGGACTTAAAATTTGGAGGGAACATTTCTTGGATATTAAAGAAGGGATTTTTGGAAATTCATCCCCTAAGGTGTCCCCCGAGGAGCGAGGAACTAATTCTACGCATACAAAGTCACGGGCGTCCTCTAGTACCTACTACATAAAAGAGTGAGATTCGAGACCCGAAATCATTTGCATCCTCAAGACTGTAAATATGTTGCCAACCCTGAGGATGAAGATGGAATGTCTCTACGCTAGTAATTTTACCCGTTCTTTTGTTACTAGTGACTACCATTTCACACTCTGTTCTTATTACAAATTATGCAGTTCATCATGTACTGTTATGTTCGCAGTCCCACCGATGCTATCGATCCCGAACCAGCTGGAGGCAGCGTACGTAGGGCAGGACGTGACGCTGGAGTGCCACACGGAGGCCTACCCCTCCTCCATCAACTACTGGACCACGGACCGCGGGGACATGATCATATCAGGTACCTTTCATCTACATTTATAAAACTGGCATCTAAGACAAGATGCGTAACAGTAACGTTATTGATTTTCGGAAACGTAATCTTCATCTTCATCATCATTATCATATTAGTTCAAAACATCAATCCTTGCATATAGGCCTCCGCCAAAGATGTTCACACAGAGCCCTTTGATTTGAACACCCAATTGCTGTAATGAGATTATTTTCAATTGTCCCTTCAATTTATACTCCATTGCAAATAATTACAAAATTATTAAAATGATTTGGTTTGTAAAGAAAAAAAAGATAGACAGACACCGACGTCTCACCATAAAGGGTCCTTTTGTACCATTTTGGTACGGAACCCTTATAAAAATGGATGGTCGTCACACGCCTGTGATAATCGCGTCACAACCCTTGTCTTCACAATCTGATTAGAGCAGACATCGGAAAATGAGAAATAAATTAAAACCGTGTGCTCAAAGAGGGTAAAAGGAATAATTATTGTGAAAGCATTTACGTCTGTCAACCACTTATTAAAGAAGCATTTACGATAATATCGAATGCTACTAAAGAACTTTATTATTACATAAAACATTTATTTAAAAAGACTGAGTGAAATGTGTCAAGAGTTGGTAACGTATTGGACTCCGGTAACCGGAAGGGAAGATGGCCGATTGAAAATTGTCGGAGTTGTACTTTTATTTTACTTATTCTTTACTCATTATATATAATCTTTCTCACTGTAATGGCGAAATCAATGCGGAATCGCGTAGACCGCCATAAAAAAAGAAGAAGGCAACGCATTCGGAGTTTTGAGATGGTCATCATAAGATTGCAATATTGAGATTGCAAATGTCTATGTGCTTCAGGCTGCACTTACTATCAGGTGGCCTGTGTGCTCGTTCGCCTTTCTTCGTGCCATAAAAGAACCATATTCGAGTTTGCTCGAATGAAAGCAAAAACGTATAACAAACTTGTTCTTACGTGGTGTACCCACACCCACAACCCACGAAAAAGTGGTTGACAAAAATAACAGACCGAACAACAATCCGCAAATTTCTCACTGACGAATACGCAATTCATTCGAATTTACTTTTTGTTCTTGCCCCGGCTGGCTTTGAAATAATCGCAAGTCTACAACACAACGTAACAATTTAGGTAATTAACTTATCAAGTTTTTATTTATGGCAAGGAGAAGGCACGCGAGCACTCAGGCCACCTGATGGTAAGTGGGATCTGAGGCCATTTGCCACATAGACATTTGAAATCTCAAGACTACAATCTCAAAACTGAAATCCTATTTAAGACTTCAAATGCGTTGCCAACCCTGAGGAGTAAGATGGAATGCCTCTATGCTAGTAATTTCACCGGTTGACTTATCCCCGCACCGGAATGGATAAGATGGTGGTAGCTATCCGGATGGACCCTGCACAAGGTCCTACCACCACCAATAGAGAAAATTACATGAAATTTCTGAGAGTGGAAAAATCGAATGCGAATTAAAAAGTTATACTTAGTCATATTAAAAAGTTAAACACATTCTGAAATAATGAAAGGAGCCTTGTACTGCCACTTATGACTTTGACTTACGGGACACCCTTTATTTAAAATAACCTTTGAAATGTCATCCATTAAGGTAATTAATTCATTTTCCCGAAATTGTCTGCGACGTTTCAAAGTTTTAAGTAATTGCATACTTTGTTCATTAGGACGGACCCCATCGCAACGCCCAACTTTTTTTAAATGCCATTGACATTTCGTTGTTTTATTATTTGTGAAGCTATGGATAACACGGTAGCGCATTTAGGTCAGTATGAAACAATTTTGCGCTTTGAGTTAGTATAATCCGAATCTGTGATTTGAATGGTTGCTTTCAGCAATTTCCTGTAAGCTCCTTAGTTTAGAGCACTATTCGGTAGTTCAGTAGCCAATAAATTGTCTGCATAAATTCATGATTTAGGATTTAATAAAAATTATCTAGTATTTCGTTTTTTTTTTAACTTTTCAAAATCCATATTGACTGTTTAAATTATTTATTAGCTTATTAAGGAGATCACACCGGGTTACTCACGTAAAAATTGACGAAAAACGCTCGACATGTTTCGGGCTCGTCCGGAGTCCCTATTCATGAGCAGACACGGCCGCAGCACGACAAACGACGACGACGATTAATATGTCTGAGTCTCACGGAAGTTTTATGTATTTATTAGCTAATTAAAAAAGTCATAAAATTGAAAATTTTGTTATCGTTAAGTATCGAGCAAACATATCGTTGGAGAGAAAACGACCAATTCGACACAATTCACGTTACAAACAAACAACAAAGACTGTCGTTTGTAAAATTGTACAGTTAGTTTTTAATACATTGTGTTTAGTCGAGACTAAGTCGGGAATAGAACAAACATGTTGACTTCAAAAGCCCGGATTGGAAGAAGCTTGACAAAGGTTTTTAATTAAATAAATGCTTTGTGTAGCCTTCCTTATAGATTACAATTTATTTATTTATTTATACAATATAACAAAATTTATCAGAAAAAAAGCCATAAAATCACATAATGGACATTAAAAATTAAACAACTAAAAAATACGTAGAATACGTACTTATCGTACTACTCCGTAAATACGTACAATACGTAGTTAGTATTAAGATTTGCAGCCTCAACGTTAATTACACAATGCAACAATTTGTTATAGGAAATATGTGGGTTCAAAGTGTGTTAGTAATAAAGTCTTACTTACCCTTGCCACATGCGCATTAAAATATATTTCATACCTATACTAAGTATGTGTAGAAATTTAATTTCATGGGCGGGGAATTATTTATCAGTTCAGAAATATTTACTTTTCGTAAAAAAACCTAATCAAACGTAATATCGTATTTTTTATTAAGTTGCGAACAATTGCTATTGTTTATTCAAGTATTATTTCCTTCAGGAAACAAATACATCACAGGCTTAAGTGATGAGGGTTACAGCAGGAAAATGAAGCTCACGATAAGGAAGGTGTCATCACGAGACTTCTCCTCGTACCGCTGTGTGGCCAAGAACTCCCTGGGCGAAACCGATGGGCTAATTCGTCTTGATGGTATGTTACAACATATGTAATTATTTAATTATAGCTTTCTCAATCCACTGCGCGCCCTGTCACTCAAATCGCCATCGCATAGTTCCGTCAATGTACGTCAAATTAGGTAGTGGAGCGGTACTTCGTAGATTGAAAACACGACTATACACTATGTACTCGTATTCTCCGTCGGCGCAGAAACCATTCAGACGCTATTACTTGAACGATCAAAATAAGTAACGGTTCCTTTAGGCGGAAATATACCGATGCGGACTATTGACTGGGCCTCTATTCTAGGCGATAAAAATCATATTACCATTGACCTTTTATCGAAAGACTGAAGGCGACAACGCCTTCAGTCTTTCGATTACCGTAACATGCATGTATGGCTGGCAAAAATTACTCGCCGCTTTTTGTCACTCCGTAATCCCTACATCTGTAACAAAAAAAATGCACTGACCGACAAGTGGGGAAATTTAAGCGTACAGCTACTTTTCAATCTCACTTGTCACTGGTTTTATAAAGAAAAAATTGATTGTCTTTATCAACAGCCTACGTCAAATAATCGAAAATTTATCTATACTGTGACTGTGTAGATGCTTTTGCCCTGCTTCGCACTAAGTATCTTACTTTTGTTTAGAAATTACTGCTCCCCCTACGACGAGCACAGTCGTCAACCACGTGCCTGCATCGCCGGACAAGAAAAAAGGTATCAATAAATGGCTTCCACCTAAATTAAGTACGGAAGCGAAGTTACTTTTAAAAAGCCTATTTTTTTGGTAATGTTTCATATTGATTTCGGGTCAATCCCTGATAGGGTTGTTTTGTAACAACACAAAGAAAAAACTAAATTCATGCGGAAATGGCTTAAAGATAAAACGAAAATTCCGACAAACGATGCATTAGGTCAAAAATAACGATTAGGAATTCCAATAGAGACCCATTTTTTTTCTTACTGTCAATGGTTTAAATAGTTTTGTTTTATACTTCTCAAAGTAGTGCCGCTTTGATGTCTATCATTGTAACATTCAAATGTCAAATAACTGTTAGTGAAAGTAAAATTAAACAATTTTAATGAAAAGCAAGCTTAGAAAACCCGACTGAATTGTTTGATATTGTCGTCGATATAATTTTAAATAAAATAAACCCCTCTCATTGTTAAATAACTAATTTTGATTAAAATATTATGGCCCATGTCAATCCCACAACTAAGAAAAATCTAACGACACCTCATAATTATGTTAAAATCCGTCAAGCCGTTTAGGATACGCACACCTAAAAAACATAACCCTCCTTCTGACGCAGTCGGGTAAAAATTATAATAAGTATTAGTTCTTTCATTCCACGACGGCAGGCCCTATTAATTTATTTTTTATAATATATTGACGGGCCTGTGCACTCCAATTCGATCGGCTGGTTGTTGCACAGTATTAAAAAAAATCCTTTATTCCGATTGATTATTTTGCTTTATAGTGTTTTTAAGCCATGAAAGCGCGCCTGTGCCCCATCACTTAAACTGACTTTGGGACCTTCAGGAGACGAGTAGGTATAGGTACTCTTTTCAAAAAGTCCGGCAACGCAGCTGCAATACCTCTCCTGGTGTTGCAGGTGTCCATGGGCAGCGGTGATCACTTCACATCAGGTGACCCGATAGCACATTTGAACTATCAAGCATAAAAAACATTACGTTGACCGTTAGTTCGGTGTTCGTAAGATTATACAGGGTGCCTCTGATCTTGGGGCTTTAAATGCAATCATCGATTCTACTCGCTAAACTGAACTACTTTTGTTCTGCAACATTTAAAAATAACTATAATTTAGATAACTAATTGATATTAAAGTCTACTTGTAAAATCAGTGTATTACATCATGGCCATAAAATCACGATCTCATGGTACGGGGGCGACATTTCCTTGGTACGAAGGCTAAAGGAAAATGGAGAATTGGGTCGCGTACATTGAAAATTACATTTAACTTGTATGAAAAAACTGATATTAAGTTGGACATATTTTTAACAACGTACAGAAAGAAAGAAGTTCAGTTTCAGGAGTAGAAACGATCCATGCATTTAAAGCCCCTCGGTCAGAGGCACCCTGTCTAGTGGAGCGAGACTTTGTGTTTCAAACACTATAGTAACATATTGTACGTTTCTAAATGTGTTTATGTCACTTGTTTTGTTAAAAGCCTTCAATAAATAACGCCGGACGCCTTAATGCCATCGAAACTAACTATCTTAGATCACGAGGCTGAGTTGCAAAAAGCGGGGCTATTTTGTGACTTCCGACAAGGAGTGATTGTAGCCCAAACTGAACACGGCCTCCGCTCAGATGGCTCTAGGTCACGCACGCTGCCCACTAAAGACTTGGATTCAGTCAAAATATATGAGATACCAGACGATTCTGTTCCTCTGGCTATATTTGGCTTCATTCTGTAATTATTAACTACTTAGAAAAAAAACGATCGAGTGCGAGTCGGACTCGCGCACCGAGGGTTCTGTATTTAATATAATAGGTGTGGTAGGAAAACGTAAAAGAATTTAATCATTTGTTATAAACCTTATTTTTTATGCAATAACCATTTTGACTAGCCTAAATTTGAATACAGATTTTTAAAGTTTTTTTGCAATTTTTAAATATAAATATATATTTAATACCGATTTTTTTCAGATTTTTCAAAAAAAGTGCGTTACGGAAAATTATAATAAAATAGTTTTAAAATAGGCAGATTTATTTTATAATCAAATAACTTTCATTTTTCAACCCCCATTCTAGACCGCTAATCAAATATTTAGAAAAAAGAATTATTTTTTTCTAAAAACAAATGCGGGGAACAACATTATAATAACTATGCCAAATTTTTAGTTGATAGCTTCTATAGTTTCAGAGAAAATCTGCTGTGACATATATACGGCCCCAGACGGACAGACACCGAAGTCTCACCATAAGGATTCCTTTTTTACCATTTTGGGTACGGAACCCTAAAACGGAAGTTGTGGGAAACCGGGAATGGGAGTTAATTACCGATGCAAAATAGGATCAATGTCTAAATATTACCTTTTCATATCATTTTTTAGCTACGAAACTAAATGTGAGCAATTATTTTAATTTCATTCCCGCGACTTATTAAATAAAACTTGCCTTATTTCTTTGGCTTCAGTTCCATAAGACTTTCGTAAGATCAAAAAGATACAAATTTAGATTGTAATTTCAATTATATGATTCAGTAATTTAAAAACACAAACTGGCCAAAACATTTACTTTCAGAAAAGTATTGATCTAATCTTATTTGTGAATAGCCTTTTTATTCGTAAAAGTGTGCTTGAAATATCTCTCTGTCTCTGTCCTTATATGTCTTTATGACATTAGAGTTTGACAAAAAAGGACTATTTTTTTTAAAAACTAAAATAGGTTTAAGGTGAGTTTATGTATTTATAAGTGGGATAATCTTTAACCATCCATGAAAAACCTCAGCCCGTTTCACAAATTCAATAGAAAAACCTTTCACTGGCTACATTTTCTTTCAATGTAACTCATCTATTAGCTAACGAACTACAAATATTTTGAATTCTACCAATCGTTAAAGCTAGAAGCTACAGATATTAACGTAATACGGAACACGAACAACCCGCAATCCAATTGGTTCACGGCACTGATTAAGGTATCGAAATAATTAATGTCGTAACGGCAGCTCGAAAGTTTTTAATGAAACCCTTCCAGTCTCATCAGCCCGTGACTGTGGTTTAATTTTTCATGAGCCCGAAATCAATTTCCCTTCCCGAACTACGTGTTGCTAAATTTCTAAACTGTGGGTCCGATTCAGAATGGTTATGTCAAACTTTAAATGTGTCAAAAGATTCAGGTCTAACAAGAACAGAGTATAACGTTCGTAAATCTAATGTTTTCTAACTCTGCCCTTCATTAGGTATAGTATGAACATAATTGTCATCATTTCGTTGTAACGGTTAAGAGGATATCTAAATACACATACGTTTCCATAATTAAAAACGTATAATAATATTAGAGCCGAAATATTAAGGATTTAAGCTTAAGTATTGATTACTACAATACTGCCGTGTACAGTCGAATTCCTAAATATGTATACACTTTAGTACCTTGTCTATTTAAGGTCATGTTCAAACTGCCATAATATGTACCAATCATCACAGTGATTAAAGTGACAAGGTACTAAAGTGTATTCGTATTTATGAATTCGACTGAACAATACAGGGTGCCTCTGACCTTGGAACTTTTGTTCAGAAATATTAAAAAATAACTTAAGTTTCGATAACTAATTGATGTTAAAGTCTAATTGTATAATCAGTGCATTAAATCATGGCCATACAATCACTATCTCATGGTACGGGGGCGACATTTCCTTGGTACGAGGGCCAAATGTAAATGGAGAATTAGACCGCGTACATTGAAAATTACGTTTAAATTGTAAGAAAAAAATGAAATTTAAGATGGACATATTTTAAAAAACTATTCTAAAAAACAGAACAAAAGACGTTCAGTTCAGGAGTAGAAACGATCCATGCATTTAAAGCCCCAAGGTCAGAGGCTCCCTGTATACGAGCTCATAATCATACCACTTTCACGACTCAGTTAATGAGTCACCTAATAAATAACAACACTAATCCAAACCCTTTAAAGAATACAGTTTTGAATTGCTCCCAATATTGCTTTGTGAACCGCTATTATAAAGAAGTCAATACCAGTCGAAATTCCACCATTCTTACACGCCTTTTATACATTCATCGTGATCCTGCACCCGGCCGGATGGAAAAGGTGGATTTTGTATTTATTGGTTTTGCCGCCGCGGCCCAATGCTCCCGTACAATTGGGTCGTTAGTAATATTATTGTGGGAAAAGCGATTTTGTTTGCGCTTTGACTTCCAATGTACCGTTTATTGTTATAGATTTCGGCTTTCCTTTATACTCTTTATGGCGTCATATGTTATGTTCCGACTTGAAAGCCCACTTTCACGGCCCTTTATAAATATGTCCCAATAATTTTCCGGGTCCTTTTTCTAGATTTGTGGGACATTGCTAATAAAAGCAAAGTAAGCCTCCTCCAACTTGACGTAATCTCAACTTTGTAAAATAATAAGCGATAGTATAGTTTCCGTTGTTTATGATTTTTTTATGATTCTTAGGAAAGAATAAGAGTCGCTGGCGCGACGGTTCTGCTGAGAACAGAGTCATAGGAGATTACGAAGTTGAAGAGTGGAAAGATTCTGGTGGTAAGTATCTTGAACTATTTTTAAGCAGATTTTATGTGTTTCCAGTAAAACTTTTACATCAATGGCAAACCATTGTTACCAAAGTTACTCAAGCTACTGTTGGTATTAATCTGTATTTCAGAAGTCAATATCTTCGCCTATAAATCTAGGAACAGTAAAGATTGTTCAAAAAGGAACTAAATCAAGCCATAATGACACGAGATGTTTAGCCACCCAAGTGAAATCGAGTGTCATTTTTGTTGTTTAGTCTCGCGAAAAAAAAACCGACGTCCTATACAAAATTACAATATTGATGATAACAAAGTTTTTTACAAATTTTGTCCGCGATTTTTCCTTTTTTTTTGTAAAATGACGCTTTAAATGCTTGCATATTTAGCCAACAGGTTCAAACTTGAAAACTATTTGATACTAATTGAACCATAAAAACATTAAATTGAATTGCATAATAAAATTAATTCATCCTTAATATAATTAAATAGATTCATATTCCTAATCATTAATCGTGTATTACAAAATTAAATCGTTGTTTTTAAATGTTTGCGCCGCTGCGTTGTCATTTTGAGATTATTTCCACGCCCTAAGAATTGTCTATACACAATCACTCAAAATGACGATAATCCTCCATTCACAAACACCGTGATCGGCTGTTTAGAGATTATCAAAGTAATTTAAAAATAAACTTTAATTCCTAATAAGGAGCTTTAGTCCCGATAAGCAGAGACTAAAGTAGCATTTTAAGAGCATGACTGAACAGAACTGGACATGCAAAACTTAAATATCGACCAACATATGTTTTACCCAAATTCACTAATGTGCATGGAAAACGAACAGGGGAATACTTACTACCAGGTGTTCTTCACGAGTTACCCGGTGATATAGTTTTCAAGTTGCATAAAAACCCACACCATTGTAAACGTATCCTAAAAGCCGCTTACCTCGGCTGACTTTTCACATTTAGTCATTTACTACATGTACTAAAAATATATATATATATATGGTATGTCTATATGGTACGTCGGCTGAGACTCGGCTCATGGGCCTTAAACTATTTAATATTATATACCTAGACAAGTAGACATATAAGAATATACCATGTGACCCCAGTGGCAGATAAACTGTGTTCAGTTTTCGCCCGCTGGAACTGTTATGTAATTACAATTTAAAAAAACCTATAAATAAATTAAAAAAAACCACTGATGAAGTGATGAATAATTATCTCATCTATAAAAGTCAGTTGCAATGGCTACCTAGACACAATAGGTACAACCAATATTCAATTAAAGAAGTGTGTGAACAAATAACGTTTTAATAAATTGTACATCTACTTTATATTCAGACGGTTTGTATCGCCTATAATCTCTTTGAATTAAAAGTAAACGTAGTGATAGAAACTGATGTCCTACGCTGCAAACAATTTCAATTTCCAATACAATTGCGTGGAAAGTTTAATCAACACCAATAATCCCTCTCGAACGATCTTACCTCATTTTTGCTTTAAACTTATCGACCTACGCAAACACGTACACAGCGTAAGAGATCTCAAGAAACTACTTAACCGAGTTGAAATTAGGCAAATATTAGCTGACGCCGCAAGCTATGTAATGCAAATGGTAATTATATAGGAGTGCCTCGAACGGTGTTGTATATCAGAATAATAGCTTGGCAAGTGCGGCTGCTAGGGGCTCACCGCCGGGTCACGCATTGTTGTCAGTAAATAGGAACAGAACACTGTTAACACGACATAAATATTTGTAATTAGATGTTTTATAGAGTTTTCATTGTTTTCATAAAGCAAAGAAATACTTAAATTGTAAAAATTTAGTGCTACGTTTATAGTGATCCATCAATTAATACACAACATGCGGGAACGCTTTGATTTGTGGCTATTGACAAGCTCAATTAATCCACCAATAAACGACGATTGAACAAAACTTAATTTAATTTGAATCAAATTTATTTTGAATTACGTAATAAACATTTAGATCATATTTCTATATGATCATATATTATAGACTCTCAATAATTCTGGGTTTGTACTAAATGTAAACATGAAGAAATATTTTTAAACTAACATATGTGATTTGCGAACATATGTATGTATGTATGTAAACTCTTTTTTGTACAAAACACAGAAATTCGAATACAATATTTACAGAAAAGGAATGTACAAAGGCGAACTTATCCCTTTAAGGGATCTCTTCCAGATAACCTTTAGGTGATTGAGGAAAATAAGAAAAGTTGAATGTGGCAACGAGTATAGAATACGACAAGCTAATGTGATTCTTCACAAAAAAAAATCCATAACAAAGTATAGTTATAATCAAGCCTAATTTCCAATTCCTAAGCTCCATTCATGTGCCAGGTACGGATTACGAGTCTACCCAGTCTTCCACATCGTCGCGGGGTCGTGGCGACGTCGTGGCGGTCATCGCAGCGCTTCTGATCGCAAGCTGACACCTCCCCCCGACCTAGTGCCAATACCAGACGCTGTGCTAAATGAGATACGATATCTAGGATACGTTAGCTGTGTTAGTATAGTAGCTGTAGCCTTTGTTGATAATCGCTGAAGCGTTGTATATCAGGAACTATGTTAATTAATAAGGAAATGGAAGTGAGAGATTCCAGAAAGTTTCTATGGTCGTTTTAATTATTTATAGGGCATATGTTTGTTTGGCA
Organism: Acleris literana; assembly: GCA_946894065.1. Taxonomy (NCBI): domain Eukaryota; kingdom Metazoa; phylum Arthropoda; class Insecta; order Lepidoptera; family Tortricidae; genus Acleris; species Acleris literana. The sequence continues at coordinate 16,810,986 of OX335669.1, forward strand.
GTTGAAAGACAACATCAGGGTCCATATTCCACTTTATCTTCTCTATTATTTGAATTTATTGAAAAACGACATAAATCAATACATTATTTAAGTATAAAACAATAACTGAAAATTAAAACTAATATTAAATAAGAATAAATCTAGAGGACTTCTCTATTATTATGGTTTTAGTAACATAGTGTAAGTTCTTTGTATCTTGACAATAAAGACGACCGAATCATAAACAATAGGGGTAAAACACAGTGGAATAGAGGCCGAGGTTTTCTTATTAATAATGCTTGCATCTGGCTGTGGAGTTTGCTCTGGTGATGGGTAGGCATAAAGGGCATTGGGTAAATTTGTTTGAAGAATATTGTCTTTTTTTTTTGAGCGGCCACGGATGATTCTTACATAGTTATTTAGAGGACCTCTAAATACATATAGATATATATAATTTATGGCGTTAAATAATATCGGAGTGGAGATTTTAAAGATTTAAGTGTTCAGTTTTTAGTACAAAAGTACGCCCAAGCATGAATATTTAAATATCTCAGCTCCGATGCACTTAAGAGTATTACATTACATAATAAAATATGTTTATTTTTAATAATTCTGTCATAATTTGCCACTTTTACGAATGGCCGCTCATCTTGAAAATGTATGAATTTTACAAATGACAACACTTTTACCCAAACCCCTTTCTGTAAAGGCAGGTCGTATTTTCCATAGTCAGCACGTAATTTGGTGTTGAACGAAAGAAAAACGGTCATTAACAGTGTTAACAAGTTGTCCGAAGCATGAAAAAATTTATACATATTCGTTAGAGGTATCCTTTTTTTAAGCTCATCGTTAGTATTACAGTGAATGACCACGTTAGCACAGTAGAAATGAACCAGTAGAAAATCTTTCAGCGATGTACATTGAGCAGCTTGTAGTGTGCGCGCCTTACACGTACACGTTGAAACTTTTCTGTACCATTTTCATCGGTCAGATCTGTTCTTAGGAACCATGTCATCGATTTTCATCATCATCATCACATCATCATGTCAGCCGAAAGAGCTCCACTGCTGGACATAGGCCTCCCCCTAGGCTCTCCACTCAGACCGGTCTTGCGCTTTTCGTATCCACCGCGTTCCCGCGATCTTTACAAGGTCGTAGATTACCTAAAGCACCCCCTGCCCCGCCGTTACCATGGCCGCTACCGGAGCCAGGAATAGCGGGGCCGCCGGGGACTAGGGGTCTGGGCTGTGGTTTTAAATTCATACTTAATTGGCTTTTGATCTAGAACCGTTGGGGGGAAAATGCCGTAGTCGCCACGCTTAGCAGGCGGGTTGGCGACCGCAGTTATACCATGTAGTCCGCGGAAGACGCTGCTGCCCATCCTCCGGTTTATCCCTTAGTCGCCTCGTACGACACCCACGGGAAGAGATGGGGTGGTGCTATTCTCGACCGGCACCGGCACCAACACGGCTGAATCAACATCGGCGGTCATCGATTTTAGTAACAAGGAAAACAGCTGCATCCGTACATTAAAAAAAAACTTGTACTGGGCTCGGGAATCGAACCCGGACGTTTTGAAAAATAAAACCAAAATTACTAACTATTTTTATTTAGATATCGTTTGTGTAGGTCTTAATCAGTAAAAAATACATTTTATTAATTTTAGACATCATGTTTCATAGTAACATTTACTGCTTAAGACGTACTGTTATAATCAATATCTAAATAGAAATATTTTTATGTAGTTTTATTTTTCAAAACGTCCGGGTTCGATTCCCGAGCTGAGTAGGCATAAGTTTTTTTTAAATGAATGCAGTTTTCCTTGTTACTAAAATCGATGACATGGTTCCTAAGAACAGATCTTCGTATGTCTTGTAGTTTCAGACTTTCCCATACTAACCGATTTAAATGTACACCCTGTAGAATTTGACTTATCTTACAGATTTCTCTCTATGTTCGTAACTGCTCCTAGGTCTACCAAAGATATAATATCACTCTGGAATCTCCCATTTCTAAATTATTTTCTAAATTATTTTGTAAAAAGGCATCGAAGTAGAAAAAACCGTTGGTTAATGCTGATCTTATTTATTTACATAAATTCTTGTAATTAAAATGTACAGTCAACAGCATAAATAAGTGATCATTTATCTACCTTGTCGCTTTCAATCGTTTCACAATTTTGTATGACATCTCAAACACGACGTTAAAGTATTAGCTTGATGATCGATTGGACATCGAAGTAGAAAAAACCGTTGGTTAATGCTGGTCTTTATAATATAATTATTTTATTTACATAAATCTTGTAATTAGAATGTACAGTCAACAGCATAAATAAGTCATCATTAATGTACCATGTCGCTTTCAATCGTTTCACAATTTTGTATGACATTTCAAACACGATGTTAAAGTGACAAGGTACATAAATGATCACTTATTTATGATGTTGACTGTACCTAGGTGTAATTTTTAAATTTAAGAAAGACTGATAGATCTCTACGATTAATGTGCCATATCTTAAATATATAGTTGCGTTTAAAATAGTTTAAAAGTTGGTCATGTAATTCATGTTAATGAAATAGTCTCTAATAATAGTGCTTACAATACAGTTCTAGTATACCGATGATAACATCCAAATGAAATACTTAATAATTTATTTAGTTACCATTTTTAACTTTTAATTTCACTTAGAACTTATTTTATTTGTCTATTTCCTCAATTATGCTTTTTGAATACATTAATACATTTAATCATTCCTAATGAGTAGTATTATTAGAAATTTTACAAAATATTTAACATTTGTTTGGAGTGAATACATTTCCTAAAAATATCTACGCAAAGAAATAAACTTAGTTCAGAATTCTGTATTCAAATCAGGGATTCTCCTCTAATGTTTTTTCAGAAACAAAACCTTACCGAAAATACATCTTTTCTGTCAGTTAAAATATAAGAAAATGAAGTTCATGTTTGCTTACAAAACGTTTGCGAAACATGGATATCGCGTATCAAGTACTTTTACAAATTCGGCTGTCTAAACTTATGATCCGCAGCTTGCTTTGACCAGCGAGGAACGTAATGGAGGAACTTAGTGCCGATGGTTATTAAATTTTAATAGAATATAATAGAAACCTTTCCTTCAGGCAATGAGGCCATTAAGTCAATTGGCCAATGATAAAGGTGTTGATCGTAATATCTGTGAGATTTTAATGACACTCCGGTGTCTATTCAAATAAAAACCAGCTAGTTAGCCCACATACTGCGTAGAAAGAAAGAAAAATAAAAAAGAGGAAGAAAAACATTTGTTCACAACATAAACACACAGACAAAAAAAATACATAAAGAAGAAAAAGGAAAAGAAAAAACATGCTGTAGTGATGATTGTTGCGGGCTACCATACAAAGTGATTTGTAACACTAAGAGTAACATAATAACTTTATCACTTAACAAACCCTTGTTGTCATTATAGTTATGTAGCGACTGCAAATAAGTTCTTACAATTATAAAGTTTTTTTACCTACTTAAATAAAAATTGGTCTTTACTTTATGCTCCAATAAAATGTTAATGCCTGGACGGAAAGATTGAGAACCGCCGAGTTAAGGTGTTAAGGGAAACGAAGTGTCCTCGCGAAAGATTGAGAATCCCCTGAGACACGTTATTATTACCCCATACCTGTCGCATATCATTAAATATCATCTAATGATATCCTTCAAAAAATTATATGCGTGTTTTTTTTTATGTCCCTGTAAATATGATATAGGTGCTGAGCTGTATAGAAATATAACAAGTAAGGTATGAAACTATGTAATGGTTCTTTTCAATCATTATCAAACGTTTTGTAAATATTATTACTTCACATCTGCAATAAAGACAATATGGCGCGCTTTGTATACTAAATATGTCATAAATACATGTAACAATAATTTACAATAGACGAAGCTTTTAAGCTCAATGTTACCATACCGTGTTAAGTGTTGTCCGTAGAGACTCTGAGTTGAGTCGGTATATTTCATAACTTGATGGGTTTTGTTGTACAATCATAATTATATGTAACGTTGCAGTAGTTGAACTGTTCTTGTAAAATATCATTAAAATGAAAATAAAGTAATTCTTTAACATGTTTTAGTATTACTAAAAACTTCCCATTAATTTTGCATGGCATGGCTTGGCGGAAAAGAGGAGAGGCCTTTGCCCAGCAGTGGGACATTAATACAGGCTAAAACAAAACCGCATTGGCAAAACGATATTTTTGAGTACAAGTACCTAAAATGTTGTCTTCGCTCAGCAAAGATAAAATAGTAAAAGACAAATCGTCAGTAAAAAGCAAATTGTGAAATTAAGGAACTGGAACTCTTTTCCACTTGTCACTCACCCTGTAGCTCTACTTGACAGTAAGCGCTCGTATCGTTACAGAGCTTTATGCTTCTGAGTAGAGTAAGTTAAGTGTAATGGAGGCCAATCGTGTACAGCGGCCATGTAATATATCGTATCAAATCTATTATATAAAATGCTAAGCTGATTGTTGATATATCAACGCACAGCCCAGACCGCTGGACCTAGAGACTTGAAATTTTGCACATAGATACCTTATATAGTGTAGAGATCCACTAAGGAAGGATTTTTGGAAATTCCACCCCTAAGGGGGTAAAATAGGGGAAAAACGTTTGTATGAAAGTCCGTCAGTTTTGAAGTTAGACGCTTCAAATTTTGCGTTTAGGTTGGCGATTGAATTTCAACTTATACGTGTCTCAGCGTTTATGATAATTTCAACCCCGAAGGGATGAAAAGGGGTAAAACGGATTGTTAATATATCAACGCACAGCCCAAACCTTAAGACCTAGAGACTTGACCTTTTGCACATAGATACCTTATATAGTGTAAAGATCCACTAAGGAAGGATTTTTGGAAATTCCACCCCTAAGGGGATGAAAATTTGTATGAAAGTCCGTCAGTTTTAGTTTAAGTTAGGCTATTCAAATTTTGTGTTTAGGTTGAAAATTGAAAATTAATTTATACGTGTTTCAGCGTTTTTGATAATTTCATCCCCGAAGGGATGGAAAGGGGAAAAACTGACTGACTGATCGATCAACGCACAGCCTAAACCGCTGAACCTAGGGACTTGAAATTTGAAGGGAATATTCCTTGGGTACCCCACGGGTACACTAAGAAAGGATTTTTGGAAATTCATCCCCTAAAGAGTTCAAATTGGGGGTAGAAATTTGTACAGGAGATAAGTAATTTTTAAAATAAGCAGTTTGGAAATTGGTATTTAGGCTACTGATAATAAATAAAAAATACTTCTTTCAGCGATTTAGAAAAAACTACCCCTAAGGGGGGTAAAAGGGAGTTTTAGTTTGTTCCTCCTTCACGCTGCAATGGCGCTGGATGGATTTGGATGAAATTTAGAATGGAGATAGCTTATACCCTGGATTAACACATAGGAAAATCCTATTCCGGAAAATTTAAAGTTTCCCGAGGGAATAACGACAATATCTATGTGTTTTTTGAAAAAGTCATCATGGGTGTCGTTTTCTTAGGTTGCGTTAACGCAGATTTCGAAAATGATATCAAATTTGGGATTCAAAATGGCCGCCATGATGTTTATTGAAAAAGTCGTCATTGGTATCATTTTCTTACATTTTGGGGACGCAGATTATGAAAATGATGTCAAATTTAGAATTCAAGCTGGCGGCAATGATATTGTTTGAAAAAGTTGTCACAGGTAACATTTTCTTAGTTTTTGGGGTCGCAAATAATTACTAATATAGAATAATATTAGTAATTATTTGACAAAATTGCGCAATTGAATAATTTATTTCTCCTATGGCTTTTGCCATCCAGTGTGACAACATGAGACAGGCTTTGTACCTACATTCAGTTTTGTTAGTCTATATCAAAAGGAGCGGTGTCAGATTGAAGTTGTCAGCGTTGACATATCCAGATTTTAACATTTTTTTCCGCTATTTTCAATACTATTCACGGCGTATTAATTCTACGGCTGTTATTTAATATTAGGGCGGTTATTATGATCACTTGAAAATAATTACTGACAGGCATTTCATTTTTCGGCGAATTGGTCGGTTATTTAATTCTAAAATGTCATTTCAAACAATACTCAAGGGGTAAAAAAACTATACATCGATAGGTGTACATAATATTGCTGTACAAAGAAAATCCATACTAACATTATAAACGTGAAAGTAATTATGTCTGTCGTCTGTCTGTATGTTATGCATTCAAGGATAAACCGCGGAACTGAATTAGATTAAATTTGTATCTCAAAAATCACCCCTAAGGGGGCGAGATTTGGGATGGTAGTTTGTATGACAATTTGGTTATTTATGTTATTTTTTTTAGTTGGATACGTGGTAATTGGTGTTTAAGCTACTGTTTAAGACTGTTTAACATAAAAAAAAAACTTTCATTGATTTCCGTAAAACTCCCCCTCAGGCGATAAATGGGGAGTAGAAATTTGTATGGAAGATATCGAAATGGCTACATTAGGAAATTGATATTTAGGCTACTGTTTATAAATAAAATATAAAAGGGGGTTTTAGTTAGTTACTCCTTAACGCTGCAACGGCTAGATGGATTAGGATGAAATTTAAAATGGAGGTAGCACCCTGGATTAACACAGAAAAATCCCATCCCGGAAAATTTTAAAGTTCCCGAGGGAATAACGACAATGATTGGTGTTTTTTGAAAAAGTCATCATGGGTGTCGTTTTCTTAGGTTGCGTTGACGCAGATTTCGAAAATGATATCAAATTTGGAATTCAAAATGGCCGTCATGATGTTTATTGAAAAAGTCGTCATTGGTATCATTTTCTTACATTTTGTGGACGCAGATTATGAAAATTATGTCAAATTTAGTATTCAAGATGAAGGCCATAATCTTTTTTAAAAAGTGGACATAATTGTCATTTTCTTAGATTTTGAGGACGCAGATTTCGAAAATGATGTTAAAGTATAGGTAGAAATTCAAAATGGCAATTCAATTATTTCTGTCGTCTGTCTGTTTGTTACGCTTTCACGGATTAACCGCAGAACTGAATGAGATTAATGGGCATTGGGTAAATTTGTTTGAAGAATATAATTGTCTTTGTTTTTTCAGCGGCCACTGATGATGTTTGGGAGTTCCGCCATTTATAATGATAGATACCTACATTATAATTAGTATTAAGACTCATAATATAATATATGTAATATTGAACTATGATGGATATTTTAAGAGCAACCAAACTATCATGGAGGGGATGGTGCTTTGAGACGGCGAATTTAGACAGATTCTCATCTACCGGTGATAACTAGGGGCACACCAGCGGATAAAATAAATGCATTTCGGCATCTACGATATGAGTATATATATAAAAAATTAACCTCACTACAAATATGCCAGGAACTACGAGTACACCATGATACACAGTCGGGGCAATATATCCGGCAGCTCTACTAAAAATGGTCGAAGATCGTATGGCGAGAGATAGTAACGATTTGAATACATTAAACCGCGAATTCTGTAATATTGTACAAAACACAGATGATCTAAAAAATAACGTGTACCCCGATCTAAAAAACAATATAAAGAATAGAGAATGTTTGTGCGAGAGGGCGATATTAGCACCGACAAACGAAATTGTCGGGCGGATAAATATAAAAATATGTCTCATGTAGAAGGCGATGTTGTGGAGTATCTATTGGTAGACAATGTCATAGACACAGAGCAAGTCACGTCCTACCCTTAGAATTCCTGAAGTCTTTCGAGGTATCGGGAGTGCCCTCCCGTAAGAGTGAATGGTTAAAGTTGGTGTCCCGGTAAATTTCGATCTCAATATTGTTTGAAAGATCATTCTTGCCAGGGAGGACGTCAAACTATAGAATTACTTAAAACTATTAATTTACTTAACTGCGATAAACGAGTTCTACGCGGACGAAGTCGCGGGCAAAAGCTAGTGTAATATAAAGGAGTTTAAAAATATTTTAACCCTACTATATTGCTACACATGGAACGCCCCTTGTGCAATTAAAGATTTTGGCCCTATAGCACCCTATGTACACATCATGTACACAAAACATCTGCGCCAATTGTTAAAATGTATATTTTTTTTTTTTTTTTTATTGTGAAAAAGGAGGCAGTCGGGCATGCGAGTCACCTGATGGTAAATGACTAACGCGACCCATAAACACCCGCAACACGCCTTTGAGAAAAGAGTAGACTCGTTTTTTCGCTCCACGGGTAAAGTCGTAAAAGAGAAGTCCGATAATTTCGGCACCTCGTATACTCCAAATATATTTGACAGCGACTTAACCTAAAAAAAAAGATTTAATATACATAAAACACAGTTTCCAATCAAAAGGGTGGCCGCTTTTTACAACATTTCAATTTCCCTGACTTGTCCCGGTTTTCCAGGCAGTTCTTCAAGTTTTTCCCTGACCTAAATAAGAGTATATAGCGTCTAAAAAGAAGTGTTTCCTTCATAAGAGGGTCAATCAACTTTTTTACCCGCAATTTTTAACCATTGTTTTACATTGCAGTAATATTTTCATAATTAACATTATAATTTTAACCTATTGTTTAAAATGTATAGAATAAAACCCTTACCGCTACTTCAGTCTGACTCAGTACCCATCAAGACAACGTGGGGGAACGTCGCATCGCCAGAGTGATAATCGATATAAAGTGGTTAATACCAGAGTATTGTTTGTTAATTTAAGATTCAGTTTGTTTTCAGTTCTTTTTAATAGTCATGTAGAGAGCATTAAGACCTGGGAAACGGTAAGATCGACAAGCCTGTGAAATTATTTTCAACAATTAGTTATATTTCTTCTTGTTTACCTACACCTAATTTCTATATATTTGATCGTGGTGGTTTTAACATCTCGGTGTGATATACTTCAAACTCGTGGTTTGACATTTGACACTGATAACTAAAGTACTCTATTTATTTAATTCAAACATGTCACTTAACATTTCAATAATTCATAGACACGTCGGCATCATTCGGAAGTAGACGTGAGTTCCGAGTTTTCACGATGTGAAAGGATTATTCACTAGATCTGTACCTATTTAATATAATATGGATGGAAAACGCAAAAGAAAATACTCATTTTGTTATGAACTTTATTTTCAATGCAATAAGGTCCATTTTAAATAGCTTAAATTTTAATAGAGATTTTTAAGGTTTTTTGATATTTTTTCCAAAATTGTAAGATTTGACAACTTCATTTCATTTTTCGCGTAAAATACAAATCAATCAGGAATTTTTCAAATTTTTTGGTCAATAAACTTTGCAGAAAAGGGAGGGGGAAGGTCATTTTTTGTAAATTTTTGACTATAAATCAAAAAGTACATCACTAAAATTTATAAAAATATAGTTTTGAATAATAGAATGAGCCCTTTCATTACACAATACCCCGTTTGCAATCAAATCACTTTATTTTTTTAACCCCCATTCTAGACCCCTTTCAAACGTTTAGAAAAAATATTTCATATGGTTTATACTAAAAACAGATGCGGGCAAGCAAGTTGTATAGCTATGCCAAATTTCATGTTGATAGCTTCTACAGTTCCAAAGAAGAACTGCTGTGACATACAGACAGACAGGCAGACAGACAGACACCGAAGTTCATATGGGTTCCTTTTTACTATATTGGTACGGAACCCTAAAAATATGGTACAAGTTAACTCAGTTGACAATTCAGTAGGTATATTTAGGTATCATAAAAATCCAATTAGAGATCCAGTCATGTCAATTAGAGAGATACTGGGAAGTATTGTCCTACTTTTTTTGGCAGTAAGTCTGGTGTGATGTGATCTCAAGATACCTGTATAACACTCATACTTGATTCGCTTGTCGTCGTACCTATCAGAGATTCTGGGATTGTCCTACTTTTCTGGCAGTAAGTCGGAATCTTTTGTGATCGCAAGATACCTACTTACCTAACTAAAATAATACCGCTACAATTGGTCACATGAAAAAAAATCTTAAACTAAAGATGCTTGTATTAAGAATTATTTATCATATTCTACACGATACATAAATAAAAAACGAGTTTTATATTGACATCATTTTCACAGCATCGAGAATTTTCTAAGTCCTTGAATCTTAGTAATTTGGACTAACTCTACATTACAAAAGAAGCTTAGTTTAACATATTCTACACGACCCATTAATAAAAAACATAGTATATTAGACCACATGTTGATGAATTTTTTTAAGTCCAGCCCCCCTATGCTTCACCCTAACCAATTTTTTCCCTGACCTTTATTAAAATTCCCTGACTTTTCCATGACTTTTCCCTGACCCCCGAAATTCCCTGACTTTTCCCGGTTTTCCAGAAAATGGCCACCACGTAATTCCAGACGAAACAAAAGGAATTTTATTACCAGTTGTTACAACTCTCATCGGCCATCGGGCTTGTGGAAATTCAAAAGGTTAGTCGTAATGGAACTCTTTTGGTTCAAAAATATTTGCGAAGGCTTATTTTATACAGAGTATAAACTGGCAATACCTGAGGCTAAATTGTAAACTTTTAGTCCAGGCATTTAAAAACCCAGAGCCACGCAACTGTAATAAAATCCCTTTCGTTTTGTCTGGAATTCGAATGGTTTTAAAATTCACAATACCTACAACCGCTAAACCCGTTCGGGCCGACACTTTATTGCACTGACTGTCTAAGTGACGCTCGAATATGCCTTTACTTTTTTCCGGTCCACTATGAAGCACTCTCTATTCCATTCGAAACGCGTCGGCGACGACGTGATCTGTCAAGCTCTGCCTATTCCCAGTGCATCAGAGTATAGGTACAGTGCAAGAGGTCTTAAAAATACTATAAAGCCGGGAATACATATGCCCGTCGCTGGCACACTTGCACAAAAGCTCCTTACAAGCAAGCATGCCTGTATCTGGCAAGCAAGTAGATCGCAAGCAATTTGATTTACTGGTATGCAATATCAGGGATTGGTTTCGGGGTGCAAACCACATGGTTATGGTACGTGTGAATGAACGCGACAACTGCAGCCATGCCCGCCTGGGTAAAATTGCATGCAAGTTAACTTGCAAATTTAATGTATTTACTGTGTGCCAGTTACTTGTACATGCCGTTAACTAGTACGCACGCTACTGTTCCGTTTTACAGGCATGTGTATTTTTGGCTTAAAGCCCCGGCCAGCAACGCTACGAGTGCTACGCTGTCGTCTGTAGAAGATTTTTTCCGTTTTGTAGCGAAAACCTGCTACGACAATGGATCCTACTATCGGGTCGTCGGTACTGAATGTTTTAGACTAACATAACTACTTAATAATGTATGAGAGCGAGTAAAAGTGAAGTATAAACCTGAAAGCGGTCTCATGTGCTATTACACTGTATATCACTTAAAAAGTAAAAACCACCATATTTTATATCATTCATGATTTTGAGTTACCTCAAAATTCTTTCTGTAATTCTGTTATCGACTGTCTTCAAACAATCTGCCGTGTTACCAAATAAGGCGGCTTACTGCATAATAATAACGTATATAGCATTTTATATTTAATGTGGTTAACAATAGAGTGTAGAATGGTTCACTACTACATTGGCAGTTAGCCGCCTTCTGTGGTAGGACGGCAGCAATGGTCTCCAACTATATTTATTAATTATTTAATTATTTATTTCAAAAAAATACACAGTGTAACCGGTAATAAGGCATTGTGGAATGCATAAAATTATAATTAATAATAATAATCCATACATTTATAAATAATTACTTGACGACAGACGCACATCCATCCCCTCACAGAACCTCAAACATTCTTCACTCAAAACCACCCCACCCACCACCCCACCACCTACAAGCACAGACATCGCAGTCTGATACCGATGCAATGAAACAATACAACTCACACTATAAAGTAAAATGCATTTAGAGGAGAAAACAAAAATTTACTCGTAAAAAAATAACTTCGAGATTATACCCACTCGTAGCTCTAGTCGATAATAAAGCGGAAATTAATAAAGCTCTTCCGTAATTTAAATAACAGATTGTAGACAAAGGAAGTAAGTATTTTTACTTCATGAGACTGCGTTGTTGTTGCTGAAAATTAACTAGGAATGCTTACAATAAAGGTTTAATTTATAAAACATTTTAATAACGTAGGCATTCCGGCTATGCTTGATTGGTACGGTAATAATCAGTACAGTTGTACAAGCACCGGGAGAGGGCTTTTTACTTTAATTCATGTTTTGTAATATTCCGCTTTGAATGAACCTTTTTACCTTAAACAAAATACATAGCCACACCATCTTGATAGTTGGAAATCCACTACCGTGCGTTTTTCGAGGGCCTACGTGCCACGCACCTTAAGTATTTATTTATTTTATTTCACAAAAATACATATTTGAGTACAAAAGTTGAACTTAATGCCTAATTGGCATTCTCTGCGAGTTGACCTTTGGGCAAATCAGATCAGATCTATGTGGAATCAGCTCTCGGCGTCTGTATTTCCGAACCAATACGACTTGGGGGCCGTCAAAAAACAGCGCTGCCGGCCTTTGAGAAAAGTGAAGGCTCTTTTCTCAAAGGCCGGCAGCGCACCTGCGATTCCTATGGTGTTGCGGGTGTTTATGGGTCGCGATGATTACTTACCACCAGGTGACTCGCGTGCTCGTCTGCCTCCTTTTTCAAGTTAAAGTAATAAAATACTTGTACGGAAATCCTGTGTGTTGATTAAATATCTTCGACAAAAGGTTGGACCTTGGGAGTTTATTTTCGCAAGACCGAATTATAAATTTGCCCTAAACAAGTCAACAGTTTTCTATACATGAGGTTAAAGGTGAAAAATTCAGGTGGTAATTGCTTTAGCACATTAATAGCCACTGCTACGAGTGCTACGCTATAGCTTGTAGCAGCATTCTTCCGCAATGTAGCGAAAATCAGCTACGAAAAGTGAACCCTACTATCGGGTCGTAGGCGCAGAATGTAAATAAGTTGGTAGGATACGCGATAATTCCGACTAACAATAGTCCAATCCGGGATGTTAATTGGTGGCGATGCAAAAACGCAGCTAGACAGTAATATTTAACAATAAATGTTTTTTTTTTTTAGAAGTAACTAATAATGTGTACTTATTAATTTGTCTTACATAATAACAGGTTGTAGACTAAGTAAGTAAGTATTTTTATTGCATGAGACTGCGTTGATGTTACTGAAAAGAAAATAGGATTAATTAAATAAAATTGCACGTTAACGCTCAGTACCAAAACTGGTAACTATAAATTTTATCACATCAAATGAAATGTAATGTTTATTTTAAGAAAAATAAATGTCATAACATCAAATGCCCAATAGTCCTCTGAAACTCGTTAACAATTTTGCAGTTTTATTTCCACAAGCCAAGAAGCACTCGAGTGGAAGCAATGATACTTGCCCGCTATCCGAGATAACGCTGATCTCATTGTTTACATGACTCATACGATTCGAGAGATAACATACGGAATGTTTTTTATTTTCTGTACAAATTCCCTTACACAGTAGATATTGGAATGATAATTCGCAACATAAACGTAACGATACGGCAGATAGCTATTGTTACCAGCGCTATGACTATAAGGCTATATCGATTTTATGCAAAATGCAACTAAGTTTCTCGGCGAGCCAGTCTGCGCTATATTACCCATAAAGCTCGCTCATTTCGCTGTGGAAATACTGGGTTCATTACACAATACATCATTGATTTATAAATTACTTGCACCTGCTGAGACTAAGGCTGTAAAGGAGTTTCAGGATATTCGTGGATTTACTTTTTACCCTACTTCAAAAAAGGAGGTTTCCGTCGGAATCTTTCATACAATGTCACTGTCAATGTAGTAGACAGTTGACAGTATGAAGTGGTAAAAACAAATAGTCTTGAAATAAAATTACTTTGTTAGAAAATACACAACAAGAAAACATTATCCAATCGCAAAATTAGGTCACAAATAGCGAGGTTCATCTACAATTTAACAGACGCCTAGCTTTGTTCAGTCGTTCACCTGAACTTCTGTATATTTTGTTATTCCGGCGTCAGTATTTAATAAACAGACTTTCTTATTAAAATAACCACCCCAGCATTTTAAGTCGGAGTCATACATTGTAAGCCATTCCGCCGGTAAGGCATCTCGTGCGTCACGAGCAATCAGACCAGAAACATTTCACTTTTATAGCCGATATCGCCTCCTATAAAGAAAGTATAAAAATAATAAGGCGTTCGCGAGGAAAAAATAAAACATAATAACACCGGCTCTTCTGTAAGTAGAATAGATTTAGAGAATATTTTAACGATATAAATAGATGAAGGAAAGCCTTATGGTCGGGTTTATTGAAGTGGATAAAACATCTGTCACTTTCTGATCAGTATGGAAGTGCGAAAATGACGGAAGCTTTATCCAACGTGAGAAAGGCGACCATAATACGGGCCCAGGGAAAGGGTTCGTGGTCAATTTGTACGATTTGAATTTCATACTCAGCTCTCGTATCGTAAAGAACGATATCGATGACAGTTACAATTTTGTTTACAAGGATTTATATGTGGCTGCGCCGCGGCGCGCCGGAGCGACGTTCGTATTATCCCCCGAGGGGTGATCCTTGTACCAGCGTGTGATTACGATATCTGTCAGCTTTAGGAATACACAAATACTGCCCCGCCAAGCCAAATAGCAGCACCTCAAATAAAATTCCTTTAGAAATTACAACCTCATTACTAAGAAGAGAGGATTGAATCTAGTTTGGCAATTGAATCTGAGACACTGTTAGGCTTAGGAGGGCAGAATTCGTATCTTGCAAACCCAGCAGACCATTTTAACTGACGTGACATTGAATTTCATTTTCAAAACATTAAGTCTATGCAAAGGATCAGTTTGCGTAAACCCTTGTCATAAACAGGTGGCGTTTAGTGGCATGTCACTTTTGTGGTCAACTTTAATGCGACAGGGTTTTTTGTACACAAATCGCTTCTAGTACCTACACCCGCGCAATATCCAGTGTCTGTCCATTCGATCGTCCTTTGTCTGCCCAGCCAGTGGCGATACGTTGTAGTTACTGTGCATGCGATATGTATGTCAACACTTTATTGTACCATCAAGAACTTTAAATATTGACCCACCATAGAACCATAATGATAGCGTCAAGTGACGAGATAGAAATTACAAAGTAATTAACTAATCATTGATTTTATGCGACAAGATTTTATAGTGGTTCATCAATTTAAGTATGTGACCCTACAAAAAAATATAAACATAATTAATGGACATAGAACAAAATAATGTACATACGCGAACCTCCAGCTAACGCTTGAGAGATTGAGATTCATGTACGGTTGTGCATTGAGGCAAGTATACACATACCTGCATGAAACAGTGTGTTTGTTTGTTTGTTGCTTTTCCGTTCTTTCATGTTGTAACACTTGTAACGCAAACTTGTATCAGAAAATAGATATGTCTTTTTGCACATTAAATGTCGGAAAAAAGTAATACATTTTATAATGCAAGTGAATAGCTGAATAATAATTATACGCGTTTGGAGTCACGGTTCAGAGATAATCCCTAGATTATATTTGAATAACATCAAAATAATATTAAAAGTGTAAAATGCATTTCCGCACTTCCATTAAAAAGCCGGCATAACTTTGAAATATTGAAATTCGCGCTTTAATGTGGACCGTAGAGCAATTATCGAGTTGTTCCTCCAGTTTGATATTGTTCCTGACTGTTCTACATTTTCCGGGCTTTTATCAGGAAAATATTTCTCGTCCCCATCGCAATAACGAAGAAAGCAACACCAACATTTAAAAAACCGTGTCCACCATTAAAATAATCATTTCTTGATGCTTGTACAATTTCCACAGTTATATAAAGAGTGTTGACGAGAACTAAAATGACACGATCAGTGTAAAACACTTTAGTGTAACTAATAATAATATTACCTATGTCATAAAATATCTAGGTGGTTAAAAATCCGAGGACCCGAGAACCTACTCCTTGTTTTGAAGTCGGTTAAAAATATCTCGTATTCGTGGTAATTTTCAGGTTCAGTGTTGTTTGAATTTACCTAATAATTTAAATGGTGTTTTTCTATTAAATATTATATCATTTGGCTTGCTGAAAATATTGATAAACATAGGTGTATGTCGATGCATCTTATCTTATCTTACTAATATTATAAATTGGATGTTTGGATGTTTGTTACTCAATCAAGCTTCAACCACTGAATGGATAGGGATGAAACTTGGCACACATATAGGTTAGGTCCTGGAATAGGACATAGGTTTGAATAGTTCCAGAGGAAATAGCGATACCCGACTGAATCTGAAACAAACAACATGTCGACAATAACAAATCGAAGTACAGGGAATACCAAAACACATAAAATTGGTTTCAGACAATGAAAAGGAATGGCAAGAAAAATAATGAATCAAGAAGTGATAATATCTGATTGTAGGCCAAAAATGAAAATTAGAGCTAGTTATTTTATTAAACCGCTTTGGACGAGCTCCTTCGCCGACGAAATCTATAGTAAGGTGAACATTCATTGTTATTATTGTGTAAGTAATAATATCATCTGTTGGTATTCATAAATAAATTAAAGGAAGTAATCTGTGACCAAATGACCAATTTAATGGACAACTAAGGCTCGCCGATTTAAAAAGCGACTCTTTTAAGACAATTACCCAACAGGCACTTTAAGTAGGAACAAAAGTCAACAGTGGTTACTTTTGCAAAACAAATTGTGGAGCGAATTCTTCAATTTAAAATGCCTCGAAGAATACTCCGCCTCCAGTCCCACCGTTTACATTTTCTTGTAAATGTCATTGTATTGTAACGTCAGTAATTTAGATCAACAACAGATCTCATGATGAAAAATCAGATTAAATGTGCTATGTCATAAAAAAAATTGTAACAATTAGATTTAATATAATATAACAACCGTTATAGCGTCCCTCGTGTGGTTGCCGAGTTAGAATAGTGCCACTCCATGTCTTCCCGTGGATGTCGTAAGAGACGACTAAGGGAATAAAGGCTTGTAGTACTGTTACGCGATGGGCTTGCAACCTGTCACTAATACGCTGGTAAACATCTTAGCCTAATTGTGCAAATTGTGGTTATAGAATTATCAACAAGTTTTTAGAGGTGTTTGTAATTCTGTAGCTCTGCCTACCCCACTCTGGGAACGAAGGCGTGAGATTATGTTATGTGTTGTAACAACCGTTAAAATTCACGATAAAAAGCCGATTTTAATCGTTCTTCTATTATATTTTTGTCGCAGGCTAGTTGAAAGTTTCTATCATTATTAATTTATTATAATTTCGAATCGCTTGCTTGTTAACGATTAATGATTAGACCAAAATTATCCTATTTTAAATGTTTACCAAAACAACATACAAAGGAAAAAATATATATAAATGTATATAGTTGTCATCCGTAGTGAATTTATTGGTCCACTAATGTTTTACCAAATCATCATTTGACAAACTATATAATTTTACAAACTTTTAATTCGCAAAGACGTACTTCCCGCCGCATATTTTTTTATTTTTTGTGGTCATTATTCTAACCTAACCTAACTTATTTAATAAGCCCATGTAACCTATGTAATATGTAATGGTTTAAGCACAATTACATTTTTGCGAAATGAAAGTTTGTAAAATGATATAGTTTCTCTAATGATGATTTGGTAAACAAACAGTCAGGATACCGAATTTATTATAAAGGATTTGATCAAATCCTTCATTTTATCATTTCCCTGTAATGTCATTTCATTTCCAATGGCCAAAAGATTGACACGCCCTGCGATGCCCGCATTATACAAAATCGCGCTATCTTCATCAGCTTATCTTTCACCCTGATAAATTACAAGTAGGTATCTTATCTATTCCCTGTGTTTCTGGGACATCTGTATCCGTATACTATACGAGTACATGCCGCATTTAAGAATAAACTTGATTCCATTCCTAAAGTGTAACTAGGTGTGCTATCTCGATCTCCAAAGGAATGCATGCGCTAGTCGCATTGTTACTTTGTTTCTTGGGACTCAATACTTGCTTAATAAAGCAAAAGCAGAGATTCCGAACAGTCTCCCAGGTCAACAATATAGTCTAATAACAAGGTAGTTGAGAGAAGAGCCCGGTTTTCTCGAACGCCTTGCAAGTCTCGGCTTACGGCAGAACTTGGCTCACTGGGTTTTATTTTTCATTTACCATCTCTAGCTGGCTTAGAGAGCCGTACCAAAACGGGGATTGGGAATAAGAAACGTACATTCACCGAAAACCGACCTTTATCGAGTCGGGCCTGCAGTAAAAATATTTTTGGTTCTCGTAATGCTGGGGTTTTGAGATAGTTAAAATTACAAAATTCATCTGTGACTTAAATTAATAGTTTATTTTATTTAACACAGTTAAAGTATTTTAGAGACAATTAACTGATTCCTTTTTGAAACTTATGAATACAAAATATTCACTAAGGAACGACTTACTGGTCACTAACTGACTCTGAATGTGGCCGTTAGTTATCCACGAGTATGTATGTTTGTAACCCCTTCACGCAGAAACGGGAAGACGGATTTGGATCAAATTTGGAATACTGATAGCTAATTCCCTGAATTACACATATGATTTATATCTAGACCAAATCATTGATCCAAGAGAATGATAAAATACGAGTAGATACTACGTGTACAAAGTCGCAGGCAGAAGCTAGGTGCACATAAATTAAAATAAGTACATATTCTGCTTAAGGTATACCATTAAGTGCTCCTACCGAATTTTAGTAGGTAAGTTAACGTTAATAAGCAGAAATTCCTAAAATACACGAATTAAAAACCAATTATTTATAGTAATTGGTAAGCAGATAATTTACAGATTTAAGGCCAGCGACAAAATTGTCACAAATCTCATAGGTCTATGATTTCTAATTTGTGGTGAGTTACCAGGTAGCCTGAGTTCCATATAAAATGTATCCTAAATTGAATAAGTAGCGGTGTGTATTTAAGATAAATTTTTTCCTAATCTTCAATTATTCGAATTTTAGTTTTTCTGAAAGCTATGTTATGCTGGAGCTATTTTAAATGGTTTGATTTAAAAGCGGTATCAAAAAATAAAGTCATCTGTAAAAACATTGCATTCAGAATTATGAAAATTCGGTAGTATTATTTAGTGTACCTAGGCAAGCATAGTTTAAAAATGGTTCAAATAAACCAATAAGACATGATGTAGAACGTAAGGTTTTTGCGCGATTCAATATAAAGTCAATTAAAATGGACTGCGCAGTTTATGGAATGAGGATATTAAATTATAATTACGCGCTCAAATGACAGAATCTGCTGGAACGCACGCCGGGCTATAGCCATTAATAGTTATTAGTACCAACGCTAAAGAATTTCAACCTCGCATGAAAAAATATGCAATTCTTATATTGCAGTCTCCTTAATTAAGATGAAAATTAGCAATTTATATAACGGTAAGGAATGAAGGTGAAGATTCATATTCATAACTTATTACCCCGTCGCTTCGATGTTCAATGTCTAGAAACGTTTTATTATTGAGATTCCGACCACCAACATATTACAAAAAATATTTTTCGTGCCGTCTCTTATATAAAACGGTGTTTTAATAAAAAGCGGATAACGGCTCCCCTTCGGAATATTGTCGCAGATATTTCAATATTGGTAGGATTAGCAGCCTACTTAAACATCACGCTCATCGTACTCCAGCCGCATATTGAATACAATTCCTTTCAACGCAGCCCTAGGAAATATTTGTCGAACCTTTTTTAATTTCGCGACACCCTTTACTAAGTTTTTGAGACGCAATCATTTTAACTGAATCCATACAATCGGCTTTAGAAATAGAGGACAATAAATCCGACCGGGGAAAATCCATTCATAAGAAAATATCCACTTTTCTTGAAATACTTTATTAACAACGAGTTTAGCGACTTAAGCAAAAAGGTTGCGTTAAAAATGTATACATAGGAAAGCTTAAGGGATGTTCTTTAGATGTCTTTTTATTCCCTGTATCGATTTCTCTCCCTGAATTGGTAAATGTTGATAGCTACTTATAAAGAGTCGTTTATATTTCGTGTAGAGGAACTGCGGGTGGCCGTCTGGTCGCATAACAACTATTGTCATAATTTCGATTGTCATAACACATTAGGCATAAAGTTGATGCTCATATTTTTTTTGCATAAATTGTACCTGGGCATAATTGTTCCCTATCATAATTATACGGAGTCATAATTGGTTTAACCATAATGTAGAATGTCATACATTTATTTAGTCATAATATTGATAATTATAATTATTTTTAGTCATACTGCTACCAGAAAAGTAGGTAAGGTTAGAACTGCCACTATAATAAAAACGAACTGCTACCAGAAAAGTTAGTTAGAATTGTGACCTTATCAAAAACTACCTAACTGCTCTGTTGTCAATAATTCAGTCAAAATTGCAATCGCGATCGGCTTCAAAAGAAAACAATTGGTTTCATTTTTTATGCAGACAAGCCTTCGATTTTCAAAATGAAAACGATTGTGATTGCGAGTGTTGTTACGCGAAAAGCCTGTTGCTCTGTTTATACAGGGATCGTATACCGGTATTATTTTCATACAAAAATACCGGTATTCAATTTCGGTATCTCGCTTATTATTGAATATTTTTGCTCTTCAATGAATTTATATAATAGAATAGTGTTATTACCTAAATTACAGTCGAAAATATGATGGAAATAATGCAAATTAAGGAAGTTATTTCAATTTTAATTAATACCGGTATTGATCCCTGGTTTATATTAATGCCAGCCTACGATATGGCATTAAAATTAAATTGTTATACGTAAGTATTCAATTATTAATCGTATACTGCATATTGCATGCAATTAATTGCATTAATTGCATACATAATATTCACAAAGCGGTCAATTAGCCTGAAAATATTAACCAAACAAAATTTAACGGCTAAAATAAAGCAATTTAATGCTTTATGTAGGTAGCTATTTCTTCTCGTTTTACACTCTCATTACATAGTATATAAAGTCGCTCCCCCCGTCTGTCCCTCCGTATGAACGCTTAGATCTTTTAAACTATACATATGCAACTGATTTTAATGCGGTTTTCATCATTACATAAAGTTATTCCAGGTGAAGATTTTTATGTATAATAAATTCTGGATTACGTATCGAAGCAAAGCGAGGACGGGTCGCTACTAACTAGTAACTAAATAGATAAACCTCTGATTTGTGACCACTACTTTCAGAGCTGATTTTTTCATCAAACCTAGCCAAGAACCACCCCACTGGGTACCTACTATTTTATTGAAACACCTTTCAACGAACTTATTATCACGCAGAATTTTCATATCATCGAAAAGCATTTCTCGCCGCATGAGTTATTTTTTTAGGGTTCCGAAGTCAAACTAGGATTTTGGTTGTCACAAGTCTAACCTAACCTAACTTTCCCAACGAACGTTGAAGGTATCCTACAAACATCATGCTTTCAGCAGGAAATAGCATCTATGAAATGAAATTCGATGAAATCATACAATCAAAGTGAAATTCGACCCGTTTTTGTATTACAAAAACCGCGTCTGTATCGGTTTATTCATTTGGGAGCTACAATGCCACAGCATATACAGATACACACTTTAACTCATAAAAACGTTAGCTGGGGTTAAAAAGGGGTTCGAAAATTAATATTTCACTCAGAGAAGCGGAACATTTAGAGCAAAAATATCTGTGGCGCTAGCCGTTGAGCTATTATGTATTTTAGGTTTCATAGACGACAGCTATGCATAAATTGTACATCTGGTTCGTACCGCGCCACAGCCATTTATCAAGACCGTCCCCGCTCCATAACCCGTCTATCGCATTGTTATCATGTCGCACGACATTTATTGTTGCTGTTCAATTCCGAACCACTTCGGTTTAATAATCAATGACAAGGAATTTGACTTGGGCAATATTTATAATTAATTTTCTTTATTTCACGTTGGTATCTTGTTTCCGTCAGTGTTTAAATATTTAGCGACGTTTCGTCTTTCCAAAGTCTCGAAGTGATCGCTATTTAGCGATAAAACCACAGTTTTCCCACTGTGTAATTCAGTGTTTTTTTTATTTGTATATTGTTCTTAGCCACCGTAAAATATTTTTTGTACGATAACCTTTAGATATTTGGGATAAAGCCGTGACGAGGGCCAGCGAATGAAAACCAAGCAGGTCGAAACAACACTCCACTGTTATGCCATTAATCAGCGCAGTCCCCATTACTCCCCATTTCATAAAGTGACATTTTCATTGTTATGTATCCCTAAAGTTCGTACCGACTCATTTTACGCACTCCGTTAATTAGTAAGCTAAGAATTATAAATTAATTATTAATAAATACTACGTTCGCTAGGTAGATTAAGAAAGCAGGCTTTATTATCCAACGTCTTTAGCTTCGAGCACTTAGCGCTTCCCATTTATAATTCTTAATATGTTTTATGGGGTTCCTTTTTCTTTTCCATAACGTCATTTTGTCCTAAAGTTATTTTTTTCTGAACACTTTAGTCGTAATGGATATTAGCCATTACGCTTACTACCCATAATAATAATGTTTAATTCCCATAACATATCGATGTCCTAAAATACACACAGTCATATTTAATGTAGTGGTCATTTTTTTTGCTATCCTCATTTTGATAGTGATAAACGTGTGTTACCTTATACATTATTTATTTTTTAAATTGTTTTTATCATAATGTTGATTGTCCCCGAGTTAATATGTAGAATGAACAAGAAGCTTAAAAGCATGAAAGAGTTGATACAAAGACGAGTGAAGCTAGTCGATACGCATACCTCACGTCACCTCACCATTAGGGCTAACGATTACAACGACCAATAACGTTATGGCAAGTGAAATTAGGATTACAAACGATGGGGCAGAAATTAGTCGCTTTACAGTAATATTACTTTGTTTACGTTATTTGATGAACAACAGCCGCGTTCGAGGCTTCGAGGATCAAGCACGCAACGATGACTCCTAAGTTTTGTATGATTTACAAATGGAGCGTCAGACATTAAGTAGGAAGGTTTGTGTTGAATACATCAGTGCGTCGAAGCCTTCAATACCGTATTCATGGCGCGCAAGTGTCGACGGCGAAAATGTGCCGCGTGATTGATGTAACATGAAAACACGGATACATCAAATCTTTTTCTCCGCCCCAAATTGTATGTTCTATGTCTCCCGGAACGTTCTGCGTCTCACTTGCTTCATCTTAAATTCATATGATCTTTTGATGCTGCTACAATAAAATTACATTCAATCTCCTATTATTAACCGTTTTACGAATGCATAGGGATGCTTGATATTATTGTTTTGAAAACGAATATAACTTCACGTTACATAAAATCCTTTCGTAACCACTTTGTTCTGCTGCCCAAGGCACAGGAAACGAAATGCACCATTCCATTTTCTCAGCGTAATGCTGCTCACTTCGAACAATGAAATGCTTTTAAAACACGAAACATAGTGTTTGAAATACTGGACATTATAACTATAAAAAGTATTTTTTTATTTAAATAATCGTAAAAAAACTGAAGTTCAAAAAAGTTGGGACTACCTACTTTTATAATTAAACACTTGTACTAAAAAGCGTTCGATTAGTACACTACACGTTTATAAGTGTTTTTTCGCGTAGGTTTTGACACGATTTTAGTGAGTTTTGAATTAAGTAAACTAGGAAGTTTCAACACAAAGGTGAGTATTAATCAGCTGAAATGTTTTACTTTGCCTGTGTAAATATTATGACACCGGCAACGGGCCGTCGCCGCTGCACGGAAGATTTGATAAATATCTAGAAACTTTGTATAACCGTAGTCGCGTCGAGGCTTTTAGAAATGGAGAAACACAATTTGAGCTCTCGCCCGCAGCTCCGACATGCATGAGAATACCTATATCAATATCGCGGGCAAATTCCTCTTTGTTTCTAGAACATTTTTTTTTTAAAGATTAGAGATTTTTTTTTAGAGAACTTGACCGGTTTATTTAGAATGGAAAAGCCAATGGTTTAGAACAACTTTAAAATAGACCATAAAACACTTTTCTTATGATTGTATTCGAAAAAATCCGATAGTTCTAAAGTATATTCAAATTCATTAGATAAGATATATTTATCGTCACAATTGGATAGGTTAGGTACAATCGGTGTTATGTATAATCTGACTCAACATTCATTTATAGTTTGATCCAGTACGTTTATTTTATATATTAAGTTGTTTAGCATGCATTATAAGAATAATCTGACTTATGAATTAAAACAAATTGAAATCTAACGATAAGAAAGGCAAAGACTTAGGCATTTATTAAAACGGTTTTTGCCTAAACTAAAAGAAACCCTACGGGAGCTACACGCTACTGAAACCAAAATGAAACAAGGATTAAACTGACTTTGGTGTAAGTTTCCGAAATAATTCAGTGATTTCAAACCACAACTATTTAGAACGATTTAAAATAGACACCGCAAAAATATACCTACTCAATCCCAACATTAAAATTATGTTGGCTGCTATTGTCACTAATGATAATAATTTATAACATTTACAATACAGTAATAGTGTTATGATTCCTCTGATAATAATTAAGTGGGAACACTGACCAACGATTCCACTCCTGTTTGTTAATATTTGCCCCCTGTGAATACTTGAACCTCTTTTATGAAATCCAGCGCATAGGTTATTGAAATAACAATACATTGATGACATTTATATTGGTGGCAATGTGTTTCAAACGGCCGAATCTAAGCGAGATATTTACGTTAGCAAAAATCTACAAAATGTTACTTGTTAGACATGTGTCAATACAGCATTGATTCAAAAAGTATTTGATGACTAATAACTTATGGAACGGTGCGGAGTTTATTTGAGATATCATGAAAGAGGGTGAACGATACGTGTACTTGTAATGCGTGTAGACACGCACACTACGGCGACGCTTAGCGACGAAATCTACGCACTCGAAAACAATGTGCACGTGCATCTACACATAAGTATGACCCACCGCTTTTGTGAGATAAAACAACTATACAAAATCTTCCTTACGTAATATGGCTAACTTAAACCAAAGTGTTGAAAATAGGGTGACAGCACCAATGATGGACACGTTTAGCTGACAGGCACCAGTAATGGACACTTCACTCTTAATTCTAATTTCATACGGTCCTAAATTGACTGTTGCAAAACAAATGAATAACCCTTATCTTCTGTAAAATAAGAATCAAGTGTCCATTATTGGTGACTTGTCCATTACTGGTTCTATCCCCCTACTTAGTTTATAATTATAACAAAAAATAATGTGTGGATAATTAGTGTTCTACAAGTAAAATTAACTTTTAGCTTTTACATCGTAGTCAAGCTATCACTTCTTTCTTTGTATAAATAGATCTAGTAAAAACTATTATCATAGAAAGCCGCTCCGTTAAGCCAATTACTCGCAAAAACCGCAAAATATCCCCCATGATTTAAAAACCGAAACTCGTCGCTATAATTTATTCCGACAGTTAATGGCTTCGACCGAGAATTCGTCCCGGTTTTTAACGTTATCAAAATTCGCTAGTCACGCCTTGCCGCAAACCCTTTCGAGTACCAGTGTTAATTGGTTCTTTTGAAAAATTCCCGCCGAAATATTTTTTCATCTATCACTTTGCCGCGTAATTTGCCCTGTTTGCCGACACGGCTTTGATGTTTGCATTCGTCTTTAAATGTGAACCGAATTTGGGCTCCAATTAATTCATTTTATATTGAATAATAACGTTTATTTAAATCGGGATTTGAATAATTACATTTTAATCAAAATGTAGCTGCGTAATAATTTAAAGTCTGTATTTTATTAAAAGTTTATCGTTCAATTGCTTTTAATAAAAAACATAGGTAATAAATACATTTATTACTATGGTTTTTATATTTGGAATGCTTAAGTACTTGAATTTATTAAAAGGATTAAAACAAGAAGAACAGAAACGAAATAACTTTTTTACTATCAAAAAGTAAAAAATATTTCTTTCAGTCTTTCCCTATTGTAAAAGCTTTTCTTTGAATATTACTTTTATTTACCTTTAAAACTAATAAATCGGTGATACTAGCACAGATAATACCTACAAAATAATAAAATTCTACGAGTAAAGATACTATGAAACTGGGTATTGTTTTTCACATCCACGGCAAAAACCCTTTTTGTCAGCTGTATATGTTTTTGTTAAGGTTTCTATCGTTAATTAGGTACTTTGAACAAGTAGGTATTTAAACGTAAAATTAATGAAGATAATACCTTTAGGGTTATCAAATATTTCCATTTAATAAGATATTATTAAATGGGCGACGTAGAAGGGGCAGGCCTAGACGGAGATGGCGGGACAACTTGGACGCATTCCTCAGCAACTGGCCGGAAGAGGCAGCACATAGGGACTCATGGAGATCAAGGGGAGAGGCATTTGCCCAGCAGTGTGTCACGTCCTACCGGGTGGCAAGTAAAAACTCAGGAGAAGTTTAAAGAATTATTGAGAGTACGCCGGTAGTGTGACCAGAAGAGGGTAGTAGGTTCGTAGGGGGTGGTCTGGTTCTGCGAAGCGAGCTAGCACTTCCCTCGTAGTTTAGTGGCGCAGAGCGGCGGTGAGGAAACCGACGGCAGCCCGACGGTGTGCGACGACAGGACCCTGGCGTCGGGGGTAGCACCCGGTGTATAGCACCGGATCCCTCTCGACGATCCTGGTCGCGTATGTAGAGGCCGCACCGGCCAAGTAGCGAAGTATTCAGCAGCAGGAGCAGTAGGCAACCATGGATGTAGGTACCACAAGCCGTGGACGTAGATATCCCAAGCCGTGGACGTAGGTACCCCAAACCGTGGACCACGATTTGGGGAATAGCACTGATATTAAAATACTTAGTTATTAAACAGTGTAAATGAAGGTGTTTGCGTAGTTGTTGAGGCGGTAAAGAGGGCGAGTCGAATGAGCACGGCCTTTTTATCAAATTTGGCCCTTTTCGGTTAATTTTGAATATTTAATAACGAACAAAGGAATTTTTGCAAGCCTAGTCGCGTCATGAGCTAAAGTAACGAGTCATGTAAGTACGACGCCAACATACCCTACATTATTTTCTCACTGTATGAAAAAGAATTTAATAAAATATTTAATTTCAATTAATATGAATAAGCTATTATAAGATTATTTAGATTTAAGATAACTGTTAAATAATTAAAGATTTGAAGATTAGTAATAAAATAACAAAGATTGCTAGTAACGCCATCTATCAGGTAAGCGTCGCTAAGACTTGACAAAGTCGATCTATGACAATCACATCTCCAATAATCTATGGCGATGTGCTGTCTGTTTGACAGTTATCAGTTATTAGTAAACAACAACATAAGATCTGTTTTATTATAGTGAATTTAAGTGAAAGTGAAGTGATATTAAGTTAATATTACAATTGTTTGATTATAAATTGCAAAACAGGTACTCAGGTAAGCAGCGTAACAACTACATTGTTACAGTACCCCCCTTCTCCAGTAAGGATTTTGTTCCTAAGAGAAAAATCCGCCTAAGAAAAATCTTTTACGTCTACACATTCAAACTTCTTTCAATCATCACACATACAAATAACTATCAGAATATCCTTTCAAAGTGAGTTAACTATTTAGGCAATTTAGTTGACCCTGACGTAAAAAAAAATATGGCTAGATGGAACTGGATGAAAAACTGTTAAACCTTCCTCAAACATCGTCATAGGATCACTACCCGTCCTATTTATAGATCACCTAACAATACATGTAGCAGGGGCTTATTTAACGAGTCACTATCCGCTCGAGTCACGTACGTTAGATGAAGAAAGCATAGCTGCAATCTTAAAGAGTGGTCAAGGTAGGGCTTATTTTTCAAGTTACCAACCGCTTGAGTGAAAGGCTTTTTAGTTCGACTAGTAAAGAGTTTTTTAAGTTTAACAACTAGGTGGTGTAATGCAAATTAAAAACGAAAACAAAAGAATCGGACATGATATGCATACTTCTGCCAGCACAGAAATAGATTTAGAGTTTAGTAATATAGTAGAAATAAAAAGATTATTTAGAATTGATACGTTTTAGGTCCGTTTAAAAACAAAAAATAATAATTATGATGTAAAACAAAAAAAAATTGAGCATCTTACACGTCATAAATACTTCTGCCAGCACAGAAGTAAGTAATTTTAGATATTTAAATTAATTTAGAAGTAGATGTTTTTTAGTATAAAAACATTTAAGATTCTCGATATAATTATCACAGTAACAGCCGGCGTAGAACCGGGGATGGCCACCTCATACGTGAGCTCATCCTTTTGTAAAAAGAGAAATTTAACCTCAGCCATGATCTAGTGCTTTAAAATTATGGGGGTTGATTCCCAAAAAAAAAAAATTAAGTAGGTAGTGCAACGAACCAACTAGAACAACTACTCTCCGTTCCGTTCCAAAATATGAAGAATAAGTAGAATAATAATTATTATTGTAACCCGCAGCAAGTAATATAGAAAAAAAAACCAGAAGGGCAAAAAAAACCGTTAGGTGGGTAGGTAATAGTGCGCAGAAGGCGACACCCAAAGTAAAAAGGTTCCGCAGAAGGTGGCGCGTCAGCTCACACCGGTTGTAATGATGTGAGCTTAGCGTGGACCGTTTAGAAGAAACGGCCCCAAAAATTCCTCAGTCGCCTTGTACGACACCTCGGATAGAAAGAGGGTGGCACTATTCTAGACCCGGATACCACACGGGCAATAAAAGCTTGCTGCGAATTGCAAAATCACAAAAACACAAAAAACACAAATAAGCACACACACCAATAATTAAACACTACACAGAACCAGACTTAGACCACGTAAAGGGCGCCACTGTCACGTCCTACCGGGTGGCAAGTAAAAACTCAGGAGAAGTTTAAAGAATTTATTCAGAGTACGCCGGTAGTGTGAATAGAAGAGGGTAGTAGGTTCGTAGGGGGTGATCTGGTTCTGCGAAGCGAGCTAGCACTTCCCTCGTAGTTTAGTGGCGCGGAGCGGCGGTGAGGAAACCGACGGCAGCCCGACGGTGTGCGACGACAGGACCCTGGCGTCGGGGGTAGCACCCGGTGTATAGCACCGGATCCCTCTCGACGATCCTGGTCGCGTATGTAGAGGCCGCACCGGCCAAGTAGCGAAGTATTCAGCAGCAGGAGCAGTAGGCAACCGTGGATGTAGGAACCACAAGCCGTGGACGTAGATATCCCAAGCCGTGGACGTAGGTACCCCAAACCGTGGACCCCGATTTGGGGAATAGCACTGATATTAAAATACTTAGTTATTAAACAGCGTAGATGCAAGGTGTTTGCGTAGTTGTTGAGGCGGTAAAGAGGGCGAGTCGAATGAGCGCCGCCTTTTTATCAACTTTGGCCCTTTTCGGTTAATTTTGAATATTTAATAACGAAAAAAGGAATTTTTGCAAGCCTAGTCGCGTCATGAGCTAAAGTAACGGGTCATGTAAGTACGACACCAACATACCCTACATTATTTTCTCATGCGCTGTATGAAAAAGAATTTAATAAAATATTTAATTTCAATTAATATGAATAAGCTATTATAAGATTATTTAGATTTAAGTTAACTGTTAAATAATTAAAGATTTGAAGATTAGTAATAAAATAACAAAGATTGCTAGTAACGCCATCTATCAGGTTAACGTCGCTAAGACTTGACAAAGTCGATCTATGACAATCACATCTCCAATAATCTATGGCGATGTGCTGTCTACACTCCAAGCCAATAAGCCATTGAAGTGGATGCCCGCCATCTTCAATGGTGTGCCGACTGGGACTGGAAGACGCCGACGACAACGACGATTCACCGTACAATTGCTTATATATACTTGACATTGGCAAAATTACATAACTTGTAGACGCCATTAAAATAAATAAATAATAATAATGTGCTGTCTGTTTGACAGTTATCAGTTATTAGTAAACAACAACATAAGATCTGTTTTATTATAGTGAATTTAAGTGAAAGTGAAGTGATATTAAGTTAATATTACAGTTGTTTGATTATAAATTGCAAAACAGGTACTCAGGTAAGCAGCGTAACAACTACATTGTTACAAGTGGGACACTCATATAGGCTAGAAAAAAAAGAGAAGAAAAAGATATTCAGGATTCTCTGAAAAGTTTTAAGAGCCACGTTTGTTGCAAAATGATTTAAGTAGGAGCTCACATAAACGTCTTGATTTTGTTACAATATTTGTTTTACGCGATAAAAACCAGTTCAACTACAAATATGAGTAAATAACCGAAGTATAGATACTATTAAACAATCTCTACTAAATTTCCCATCGATCGGTTGAGGCGGTGAATCCTACAGACGCAAAAAACAAACTCACTTTTGTATTTATAATATTCGTAAGGATGTGCGAGTTGACGTTGTCATTTTCGGTTGATACATTATGGAACCTAAAAGATTTCGATTAAGACCCCATGGAACCCTGAAAGATCACAAATACAGATAGCTTTTAGAATAATGCAAAACAAGTTCGAATCAGTGTCGATAGTTAAGTCTTTAGCTGGATTAATACCGTTTTAATCTGCATTGATTTAACGGATTAAATAAATTTAAGATATTCCAAAGTTGTGCTAATAATTAACTTTGAAGTATTTTACGTTGTTTAAGGCATTTAAGCGGCTAGTTGGTGGAGTTACACATAATCCTAGGTAAATAATAATTAAGGCGAAAGCGTGTACAGCAGTTTGGATATTTTAGATGTTCGTATTTCAATCACGCCGAAGTAAATGAACGGATTTGGTTGAAATTTGGCAAACGATAGTCCCTATCCTGGATTGACACTTAAGCTACTTTGTATCCAGGAAAACTTGATAGCTCCCGAGAACAAACCGATAAATGACTTCGTCCGCGGAGTCACGGGCCAAGCTTGTCGTTTATTAATACCCGGGACACAAATTGAAGCGGAAGCTTAATATTTGGGAATAATTATTCAATACGGGTGTTGTGTTGCATACACGGTATGTTAATGTGAAGCGACGCGGGAGCATGACGGGTTAACGGCTGCCCTGACTAATATTCTAGATAAATAGGTAATGCTAGCCGATT
Source organism: Acleris literana (assembly GCA_946894065.1). Classification (NCBI taxonomy): domain Eukaryota; kingdom Metazoa; phylum Arthropoda; class Insecta; order Lepidoptera; family Tortricidae; genus Acleris; species Acleris literana. The sequence continues at coordinate 16,842,082 of OX335669.1, forward strand.
AATGTGTACAAACCGCATAAATAATGGCGTTAATGAACAATGTGTTAGGGCAAATTAGGGCCATGTTCTCTGATTTTGATATTAATGTGCAGGATCCAGAATATATGGATGCATGGATGATATTGGATAACGCGTTTTTTCAAGAACAAAACTGTGACGATATAAACCCCTTTGCAATGAAAACGATTACTTCGATTATTTTGAGTAGTTTAAGTAAGGACATTAGATTTTATCGTACAAGATTAAATTCATTTATTCATCGTGAATAATACTTTATTCATAGGTAAATGAGATTTTATGCTACAATTTGAAGAAAGACCAACTAACCAACTTAAATATTAAAGTGCCCTTTTTTGCAAATTGTATTTATAGCACGAATTTAATACCTCGTAAGATTTGAATGGACGAGATTAATAATGCATTTTAAACCTTCATTATTGTTTTAATACCTCTATTGTAGATTTCACAAGTCGACGCGGTTAAGGCCTAGGCGTTAAGTTAATGCTTTATTCAATGCTATGCGATGTACGATGTATCTTACACAATCGATTATGAATTCTTGTAAATTACTGTGGGCTTCAGGGTTAGGTTAAAATACTCGACATTAGACACAAATATCACCATAAGCGTTATTGGCTTGATGTTTAGCTGTAAGTCATTTTTATATCGTAAGTGCCATCATTTCAGCCTGATAAATTCAGCCGTTTTTAAGACTTAAAAAGATTGGATTCCATACAATTTAGCTCCGGACGGTAACGTTTCTCATGCCCTAAATCAAGTCTGATTTCTACCATTTTTAAATATGTTGTAATTATCATGAAAAACTTGGTTTGTACATTTCCGTTAGATTTTTCTTTCATTCGTTATGCTATTTTTTTCGGAAGGAAAACTTACAGACCTATTTTTATAATATCTACAAAGAATTCAATTTTTTTTTAAATCTTACTTGGTTTAAAGGCAGACAAACGTTACCGCATTTTATATGTAAATGTTCAGTCCCACAATCGTCTTAAGAGAAATGGACACACGGACAGACCAAAGTCATCTTATAAGGGTTCCGGTTTCAGTATTTGGTGCGGAACCGTAAAAACAACTAAAGTTTACGCGAATGTAACATGACGCTAGTTATGTTTTAATTCCAATTGTTTAAAGCGGGTACTAAAAACTTCTGCGAGCTAGTTTGGTTTAATTGTAGTATAAAAACCAAAGCGTCGACAAGCGACTTTTATATACAAGAATAAAAGCTTTGTTCGGTGTTTCATAGTACAAACAAATAAATATACATGAAACTAAAATAAAAAAAGGAATAGGTACGTACTTAGTTGTTAAATATACTCGTACATATCGATTATTACATACTCGCATGCTTAAGGTTTTGTCGACATCACTTAGGCCATTATTTTTATGGTATGAAGAACGTAAATCAGCACACTGGTCACCTAATAAGTGGGTTCAGCAGACCAAAGATATTTTTTAATTTCAGGTCCTTAATTCCAAGACTACAAATGCGTTGCCAGCCCTTAAGACTAAGGCGGAATGCCTCTATACTAGTCATCATCAGTTGTCTGGTCTTACCCCTACACCGGAACATAAACAAAACACTACTGCTTAGCGGTAAATAACAGGGTAAGATAGTTATAGTGATTTTGACAGACTATGCATAAGGTCTTATCGTCGTGTTGAATAAAGATTCCAAAACAAAACCTATAAGTGCGCAATAATCCAAAATGACAACCCTATAATTATGTCACTAGCTGCAACCTGGTTTACTATTAACTACTGGTACACTGTAAATAATTCCGTATAGTCATTACTACGATATCGGTCGATTCTTTCCCAGCCGGGTCGTGATTTATTAACGACAATAATTCTATGTCCCGGTGCGACGCAGCCCGCGGCGTTTTAATACCATCAGCTGCTTGCTTCCAAGTAAAGTCACTTTACAACCTTACATAATGTAATTGTACTGTCAGAAAACAACTACGTCAGGAATTAAAGATCCAAATTCAAAAAGTAATACCTTACCATCATTTTCGTTTCATCTTCACTTGCAATCAGTTTTACCGTCGCAAAAATTCAAACGTACCCCGTATTACGCGTACCTACACGCACCGTTCACCTCACGCAACGTTTTGATATCTGCTTGAAAAATCAGCCTCCCAACTTCTCATATTTGTCGTAACACTTATCGCTTCCTAAAAAGAGGGCGCGTAAAAAGTACAGCCGGTAAGGATTTTCCCGGGAAAGTTTGCCGTATCACCGTCACTTTACAAATAATGTTTACACGTCAACCGAATCCGAGACTCACCTTGGCTCCGATAATCCATTTGGGCGAACAACTGGCGTCATGTAGGGTGATCGATGTATAGACTGATCTCACGGCACCTTTATGAATGCCAGTTTGAGGTACGCGTTCTTTTGGCGTTTCTTTACGTCACATACAGCCTTTAGAGCAGTCAATTTGATCAATAGGCTACTGTAGAAGCTTGTCACAGCCATTTCTACACATACCTCTAGTTTGATAAGGTCTTTTATCAATTGTCATTGACACGTGCGTAAAAAAATAAGGTACGTATCGCAATTATACAGAATTATAGTGCCAAGAAGTGTCAATTTCAAGACGGCGTTTTAGATAACTCACTCGTTCACGTAGCAAAATCCTTTAGTATCACAGAATATGACACGGTAAACTTGTTATGTGAATACGCTTTTAGCCTAGTTGGTAGTGATGTTTTGGTAGTGTCCTGGAGTCGATTCATGGGCAAATATTTGTGTGATGAGCGTGAGTGTTTGTTACTGAGTTTTAATGGATGGATGGAGGATGTTTTCTAGGTATTTAAGTATGTATTTCTCTATTTAAGTATGGTTATCGCTGTCCAGTATCCATAGTACAAGCCTAGAGCTTAGTTCGGAACGACGTCAATTTGCGTGATTGTCCCCTATTATTTACTTATATTTTTTATTTTTTATAAAATATCAACCCAAGCATTGTTTAATCATAGCACCTAACAGCTAACTCAGCTCTCGTTTCAGCATCTTATCGTAAATCCGATAAAGTAGGTGACACATTTGCCGTTTTTATTCCGGATATAAAATAGATCCGGGACAATAAAACGGGCCATTTATCGGATCAACCGGAATGTTTCGCGACGTCCAAATTAACGAAGCATTAAGAATGCCTTGAATGTTAATAGTGTTTGGGTTAGCGCGTTGCGGAATTGATTTCAACTTTATTACGGACTTTGCTAATGTCGATTCGAAATATAAATTTTGTTTTAATTACTTATAACAACTGTAAATTAAAAGAACGCTTGTACTGGAAATTTATTACTTGAATTGTTTAAGTGAGGAACAAATCACACTTAAGAAATAAATAGCATACAATAAACGATTTTTTAACGTATTTTAATTTTTGTTATTTCGTAAAAACGGTTTAACATACAAGCGGTAAGTTTGATATGAGTATAGTACTAACCCTGAAAGATCACAAAACATACTAAAAATGGTTAAGTAAATAGGTATGAATTGGGCTCGCGCTGATTCAATCAGAAATTTAACTCAAATCGGAATATAATACCTACCTACTGTGCGGCGGCGCTGAACCCTCGGTGAGCGAGTCTGACTCGCACTTGACCGGTATTTTTATGGAAGTATGCCTTATTCGACCTGTCAAATTGTAAGATTTGTAAGATTTGAGTTTTTTATTATAGTTGACTTTGATTATTTGAGTGTTATGTTTGTATTATTATATTATTATTTTGTATTAATTTTGACAATATCAATGTAATTTCGTATTTTTTGACATGCAATATTACATTGATGAATAAATAAACTAAACTAAACTAAACTAAGACTAGACCAAAGCAATTTTTTAACAAACTTTAGCTATTGTAGGTTTATGAAAAAGAGTTTATCGACGCACTAACATAAGTTAAGTAAAGATTTTTCCGACATCTTTGTATCTAATTACGTCACTTGTTATTTAATAATAAAATAAATAGGTACCTTCGTGAATCATAATCATTAAATGCTCGCCAACCTGTTACCCTTTTAATAGTATTCACGTAACAGACGCATACAAACGACGTGACAAATCAGCTAATGCAAATTATTCAAGTTGTTATTATAACGTATTAATCCTCCATGCCTTCATTGAAGGAACTAAATTATATGGGTAGGTTTTAAATTTTTTGCCCTCGATGTTCTTACGTATATTTATATGCTTTCTGCAAAAACTATAGACGACGCAAAAAAAACATAAATATGTACCAAATCAATTCGTAAAAGGCAGTTTTTCTCACACTCGCGATTTAAAACTCATGCATATAGGGTGTTTTCTTGCTATCGAGTCATTGAAGCGGCGAATTCGTCGCGCTCCGCACGATGCCTAAATATCCAATCTAAGTGTTATTTACTTTTATATTTCTCCCTCGAAGGCTTACTGATTTTATGCTCCTCTTTATGGCACCACCAGCACGGGCCGTAAAAATAGTATCCCGCCTGATTGCCGTCGCTAGATCAAACAGTTGGAAGAAATAACCATTAAATCATGCGAGTAATTGAGCCTTCTTTATTCGTTATTATGTTTTACACTGCTTTGCCCAAGAACAGTAATTATTGCCTTCGATTTACAATTAAGGTACATTCTGTTTTTGAAAAGGGTGTTTTTCACGCCATATTCAAGAGCATTATTAGATTTAAATGTACTTGAGAGATGTTAGTTCATTACATTACGTTAGTATTCAAATAAAATGTCCAGATAAGTCAATGTTCATTAACATCGATTAAAATATGTTAATAAAATTCAGCGCACCCTACATGGATGCATCCCGCATAAAGGCACAAATAGACTAAAGTTAGTGTAGTGTGTCGGCTCCTTAAAATGTTGACGTTGTAGATTTTGTGCCTTATCTTTGTATTTTTTATATTATGGGTTTTTGCCTGCAAATAAAGCTTATTATTATTATTATTATTAAAAATCGAAGATGACATCGCTGACACCAGTCCTTCCGTGAAGACAGCTGCTGGTGCAACCCAGCTGATACTTCGGATTAATAGCGGCCCGCACACGTAAAGTTCGGACTACGGGAAACGCCACGCGCCATTCCAATCTTCGCTCCGAACCGTACGTGTAAATGCAACTGTAATAGTAAAATAGTAAAAAACCTACGGTTCGGACTGGCGCGTGGAATGGCGCGTGGCGTTTACCGCGGTCCAAACTTTGCCGTGTAAAGGCCGCTAATAACGAGGTATTTGTAGACTGCCGTTATTTTTATCGCGTCAAGATCTAATTTCATTTCTAATATATAGAGAAACAAGGTTGTGCCCTCGACTTCATCCGCGTAGAACTCGTTTATCGCTAGATCGCGGAAAAAAGTACAAATTTTTTCGGAGTTCACACTATGTCAACACCAAATTTCATTTAACTCGGTTCAGCGGTTTAACCGTGAAAGCGCAACAAATAGACAAAACATTAACATTTATAATATTAGTATGGATATTAGTAGTTGCGAGTTATATCGCATACCAAAATCAGAATAATTTGCTATTATATCCTGTTATGACGCAATATAACCCAACGAAATTATTTTATTAATTAACCTGATACCGAACTACCCATTTATCCACGTATGGTTCGGAAACTCGAATTCACGCTACGATTGGTATTACAAAGAGCCGGTGAAAATAAATTATAGCATTGGAACGTGACGGTTTGCGAAACCCTGTAATACACGGGAGGATCCGCTGTCCTCGCGCATCTATAAGCATCCGTGCACACTGATCATCGACAGGATTATAGGGCTGTAGATAAATCTGGGTCAACAGGAAAAAATAACGACCGCGAAACAATTAAATTAAAGTTTCTAAGTGTAACATTGAAGCCAACAAAAGTAAATAGGCTGGGTGTATGAGCAACATTGACTAAAGGATGTTGTTGTTGTTACCAATCAATTGGTAACAACAACAACATACAACAACCGTAGGACTAAATATATTGCTATGTTTAGTCCTACGGTTGCCTTACTAGAAAAAAGAAGGGCTATAATACTTAGCAATAATAAAAATGATCGAAAATAGAAGGCAATAATACGCCCTGTTAAATTGCTTAGCAATTAGCAAGTGAAATATTACCTCTAAAATCTGTAATTACGTATTTACGCGTATAACAAACAAGTTGATGTAACCCCGGCAGACCAAGTGCGGTTTAAAGATATTTTTTGACTAACAAGATCGATTTATAGAGGTTTATAGAAATTGGAATAATAACCCTCTGAAATAAATGCCTACCATGTTTGTTTGTGTTATGTCTAGGGCTAATTGAGTGTAATTAATTAATACACAATTATTTTAGTGCTACGTTTTTATTACTCAAACAGAAATCAATTCACGAGTCTTACGACCAAACCGCACAGATACAAAAAGCGGGACTAGTATTGCCCTCTATATCTGTTTGGTTTAGATAAATTAAGAGGCCATATATGCAGCCACCCCCTCACAAAAATTAAAAAGGATAGCTTTGCGTGCTTCCACAGGAAGTACGTGTAAGTGAGATGGAGTTAGTTTGCGAGCACCTTGATTGCAGCGTTACTTTCAAACAACATTTATTTTACCAAAAAACCAGTATTAAGAAAGCGTTAATGATTTTAGAGTTTCAAAGATTACCTACGCCAAAAACATGCGGAAAAGGTGTCATGTTTGAAATATAAATATATCGAGGATTTTGTTTCTAATCATGTTGTTTTCACGTTTAACAATCTTAAGGAAATATGACCGACTTTAATAGATCCAAAGAACAGACACATTGGTGTTATATCATTGAGATTCAGATCGCGGAACACTACCGGACTTTATCATAATGTCCTCTTAATATACATAGCCGTCACAAAACGAACTATTCATAAACCAACGAAATCTAATCCAATGAAAGCTTGGTTCAATATGTATCTATTTCGTTACAATATATATTAAGAAAAAACAAGCTTTAAAAAACCCAACTGTTGCTAAAGAACTTTAAATCGTTATAAATCTTAAATAATTATTCAAAATGAAAAATTATAAAAGAAACCTAAAGATGATTTTTAAATACCCCACTTGTTCATCGACATTTTTTTTCTTTTTTTACAATATAGCGTCCGGATGCCGTCATATTGAATTTTGATTACTGTCATATCTTTAATGACACTCACAAATCACTCGTAACAATCATCAAAATCCGTTAACGCGTTTAGTTTCTAGAGCGCCACAAAGGAACAAACATACATATATGTATAGGCTGATAAACACATTACCCTCCTCCTTCGGCAGTCGGGTAGTAATTACGCATTTTACTTGCATATCTTTTATACATATGAACTTCACAAACAGTTTCTAAAAATTATGACACAATTAAAAGACATTACCACCGAAATACCGCATTGTGCCGTACGTTCTGCGGATTCCTTTTGTCTGGCCAAATGGGTTAGAAAGAACCTTTGAAGATTTAAAGGCTCCCAAGACAAAGAGAATAAGATTTAGTGGTGAAGATGGAAGCTGGGAACAACTAAAGTATAAAAAGATTAGTCAGATAATCAAGTTAGGGAGGCCACCCTTAATGGGGGGTAATTAACTGGAATGATTCTAGTGTCAGCTTTCATTGTCATTGTTTTCTTCCAAGTAAATAAACAAGTTTGACGGGGGTGATTAGATTGGATTTAAGTGAGGTTATTGTTACAAGGTATTTGAAACATTTTGATGGGTGGGATGGATAAAGTTTTAGAGGTAGTAACATTTTTTTTACTTTCTATTCAAAAATACTTGATTACTCCTAATTCCAGAAAATATTCTTTATAAAAATTCATTAGAAAAAATCATCGGCAGAGCAAAGCAAAAACAGTGAAAAAGCAAGCATTCACCGATACAGTACCTAGTAACCTAAATAAAAAAAAACCAATGTGATCCTACTATCAGACTATCTGAGACCAAATTTGCTTTCTCAAGAAGAGATTGAGATTGTAATCTCAACACTGCAAGATTCCAGATGCGTGGCCAACCCTGAGGACTAAGATCGAATGCCTCCATGCTTGTAATTTCACCGGTTATCTTAGCCTCACGCCGGAACACAACAATACGAACACTGCTGCTTCGGTAGTCGTCGTCGGCAGTTTAAAGAACAATTTGGTGGTAGCGATCCACCGCTATATCATAAGTCCTTTAAGTCCTTTGTGCTGAGTGTACTGACCAAATATCTGTCGACCTTTTTAAAAGAGGAATTCTGACCGAGGGGTGTCATATTTTGTCTATTTTTGTGGCGGCCGGCTAGCTGACGCCGCGAAAGTGTTTTAGTTGTTATGTTAAGTTTAAGTTATATATTATTTTATGTTAGTCTATGAGGTATTTGCAAATATGGGCCTTGTTGCCTGAAATAAAGTTTATTCTATTCTATATGTAATCCATTTTCTCCCGTTAGTAATGCGGTGGCACGGCTATTTTTGCTTTGATATTTCCTAATGATACAATAATGTAGCAGCGGCAACCAAGAACTCTGAATCATATATAAGTTATCGCGTATTTATTTCACCCGCAACGTGCCCTTAACTTTGTCTATTGTATATTGACGTTCGTCCTTAATTTGATCAAGTTTTTGAAATGAATACCCCTCGTGTGTGGCAAAATACCAAGTTCTAGTCTCTTCGGATTGTGATATAGTCTACAAAAATAAGTAAAACGAAAAGCGGTCAAGTGCGAGGACTCGCGCACCGAGGGTTGCGTACTGCCACTTAGTAGGTATTATTTTTATTCCGATTTGAATTCGATTTCGAAAATCAGCACAAGCCCAATTCACACTGGACCATTTTTTAGTATTTGTGGTTTGTCTTCAGGGTTTGCACTATAATTATGCTAAATTTGACGCTTGTATGTGTGACCGTTCTTACGATAAAACTGAAATAATAATAAGTCGAAAAAAAACGTTGTATGGGGACCCCCTTAATTAATTATTTTACTTTCTTGTTTTTTTTAAATTAAATCTGCCATAATAACACATTCTGAACAAAAAATCCACCCGCTGTTTATAACGGTTCAAAATATACAGCTCTTTAAAGTAACGACGGATCGGCGGACTTACAGTGCAGGCATATTAAAAGGGTCCCGATTGGGACAGAAAACTCTCAGGAAACTCTTTCTTCGGGTAAGAAACCCTAAAAATGCACGAAGATATCCAACTTTTGAGCACAGATCAGGGATGTTATTCTTTTAAAAACGGCGCTCGGTCGGTCGAACGAGTGAACGAGTGAACGCGCCACACCGGCGAGTTTAAATAGTCCCGTCAGAGCGCACAAAGCTATTTTAGCGCGTATATTCTCAATTCGGCAGCCTTATACGTTCGATTTTATCGACAGAAGCCCTGCTGCCAAATTGAGAATGCACGAGCTAAATGTGTTTTGTGCGATCTGACGGGACTAATTAAACTCGCCGGTGTGGCGCGTTCACTCGTTCACACGTTCGACCGACCGAGCGCTGTTCCTAAGAGAATAACACCCCTGTGCTAAGACGTACGAGGGTGATAAGGATAACCCGACCATTTTCAGTCGTTTTTAAATATGTTATTTTGTCACTTACATTTTTTTCTCAAGGGAACAACATAACCATCGCTCCATCCAACACATACATAAGCCACCCCAGTCGCTAAAATTGTTAAATCTATCAGGCAAGTATGATTGTTGTTTCTATTACCTTATGTTAAAGTTCGTGGGGCCAATAATTGGGATGTAACCAACCATTGTCTAGATGTTTATCTGTGTATCTATCATCAACCCCGTAACTATTTGTAAAAAGGTTACCTGATCACTTTCGGGGCTCTATTCTAATCAGTAAAACCATATTCCATTTGACATGTCATCGTATTGACAAGGATTTGATTGCTTTCATTTACTTGGCAGTAATGGCAGCCGAGTTAAAAACAATATGATAACATGTCAAAGGCAATTTTGTTTTACAAAGTAAAATTGAATCTGCATCGGTCATAATATGACATTTAAATTAGGCAACGCCCTTTTATACATAATAGTTATATTGTAAAAACCTCTTAACTTTATAATTACTGTTGTTGAAAAGCATGATTAAGCATTTATTGCATGAAATGAGCTACTTAATTCCAATTTAGTTCAAGCTATTAGCCGTGCCCGCTACGCTGCACGCCGCTACGTGCTACGCGGCTACGAGCTACAAGACTACGGGGCTACGACAGCTGTGATACCTTCAAATAATTTGTTCCATGATTTAATTAGGAAAGTTAATTCTGTATGACATAAGTTGCGTTGCGATGAAATTAAGTGAATATCCATTTAAGCGAAATTTGAGAGCGATTACTTGGCGCTTACTAAGTAATGTAATTGCGAAAGTCTGTCTATATGACGAAATATTTAACTGATTTCTATAAAAAATTACCTTGTTGGAATGTTTTATCTCAAAAACCATAAAACCTTAAAGGATTTGCTCCTAGGATAATATCTAGAGCGACATGACGAAATTATTTTATTCAAACAGATGATTCCGTAGTCAAACTATGTACCCTTATAATTTCGCCATGTGTCGGTCCGTCCGTCCGCAGCCTAGCTCAGAGATTCTTAGTCCTAGAAAGCTGTAATTTGGCATGAATATACATATTTTAGTCACGCCAAGTGGTAAAATAAAATCTAGAAAAAAAATATTTAGTTTACCTCCCGTACACGGTGCGCGGGGATGTATTGTTTTTTTCTCGTCTAAAATATTGCGGGTTTGTGAAAACAATTTTTCGATTAAGGTATCTGTTTATGAAATATTAAGCTTTAAAGCGCTAATTTTTGTTAGAGTCAAATGTGTCCCCCGCAACTACAGCCAAAACTACAAATACCAAAAATCTGAAAAATATCTTAAATGAAAGCACATATAACGAATTTTAAAGGAAAGCTATGACGACTAAGTAGACTTGATTGGTTCCTGAGATGCAGGTGGCTAAAGTGTTTATACCTACTAAAATGACCTAAGACAGCACCAAATAACTTTAAATGGAGAATTACTTCCTACTTGTGGTTTTTGAGAAGTTTTTGTGTATTAACGGCTTCGAAACCCTACACTGAGCATGGTCCGACATGCTCTTGCCCAGTTTTATTTTTATTCTGATTAAAGACCTAACATAAAACCGAGTTTTACTTGATTTTGAAGCTTAACATATAGTGTATTCCATATCGATACCATCGTTAAAATTAAAATAAACAAAATCAGGAGAAAATCTCACACGAAAATCTAATAAATTGAGAAGCACTGCAACAGATATGAAAAACCATATGAATGCAGTAAAAAATACAAAATCACCTCTTTGTTAGCCGATATACCTATCACTGGATCACTTTCAGGCGATTCCGGGCGCAGTACAGCGAATGCACACCGTGCATCAGAGTGGGCGGTGCAGCCGACCATCCGACTGGGAGCATACTAGACCAGGAGTGTTGATTAAAACTTTAAGTCATTTGCTAACAAAGGTGTAAAGATCCCTTGTCGCAGTAATTTTTTGATTCTATGAGACTGAGTGTATCTTTTATGTGGTGATTTGTTATATACGTCTCTACGTTAGGGTTCTATCATAGAACTTCTATGGTAACTGCAAATAAAGTCAATGATAAACGAAAAGTTATGTCAGCTTAAGGTATTGAAAAGCTCAATAAAAGGAAATTAAATGATGATGATGATGAGGACATATGAAGAGAAATTAATGTATTAATAGTAGTAATAATACAATAGCTTGTCAGTTGTTATTTTCACTTTAATAAGGTACCTACTGCTGGACATAAACTACCGCCAAAAGATTGCTCCTCTCCGCCTCAAGTAGCTTGCTTTCATACACTCCCAGAAGACAGCCTGAAGGACGCTTCCTTCAAAGAGCGAACCAAATCTAAGTGCGACTACTAACGAGAGACTAGCTTTATATGAACTGCCAAGCCAATTAATCATGGATTAAATACGTCATTGTTATTCTCATTTCTCATTTACTTTATATATACCTACGCTCTTATGTGTATACATAAAAGGACCACCAGCGTTTTGTCCCCATATGGTTGCTCTGGAAATCGGCGTTATGGCACCTTTGTCTGACACTATGCTGAGCTGCACCCAATTTGATGCATTATAAAATAGCTTTAAGTTGTTACTCTAAATTAATTTGTCACTGTATTTTATTTTATTATTATTGTTTTTGTTTTGCATCAAATAAACAATTTTCTTCTTCTACATACATATTTTAAATAAATAAATAAATTGCATAGAAATAAATGGTTTATATCGTCAGAATTAACTAATTATTTTGTAGTTTGCCTCCCGCACCATTACGAGTATCGTCCAGACCGTCTCACTTGCTTCACAATCTGCGAACAAGTGACGTCATTGATACACGGACGCGTTTGCAGACAATTACGTTTCACAGACGAATGGTTCATTGTCAAGTAAATAAGAGCTAGTAAACGTTGATCATACGATAACGGGTCTCATCTCACAACATATTACGCTCTGGGATTATATTTGAACTCTTAAAATCAACTCCTGTTCTTCCCACGGTATTTTTAACCGTTTTTTTTTTAATAAATATCCCTTCATACTTTACTAGTCATGCCCACCGTTCGCAATGTATAAGAATAGAATAATTTAAACCTCAACGCACGAGATTCTCTTTGGGTTTTCGACAAGATGGCGTCGCTTTCTAAGTTGTAATTTATTTTTTGCATATTTTGTTGTTTAATGGATAGTAATGATGTATTAATATGCAGTAAATTAACATTCAAATGTGCAGTATAATGAAGAATTCAAATTTGAACACGTTTCGCCTTTGGAAGGATTGCTCCAAGAAAATCCCATCTAGTCTTCGTAAAGTTACATCGCTTCACGGAGGCTAGAGGATCACCGTACAACGTCGACTTATGTTTTTTTTTTTATATCATTTACACCGATCACGTGTAACTTCCAACCTTGAAACTGGCAGAATTGTCCCACTGGACAGAAGCCATAAGTATATGAAAGAATTGAACTTGAACCTCAACGCACGCACGTGCTACACACGTGCCCACGTGCCTTTGGAGCAATTGTTCGAAGCGTGTGTAACTAACGTCATTTCATGTGTGTGCCGTTGTAGGAAAATCATACACGAACATACAAAACAAATTCTACCCTCCTACGGAGAAAAGGCGCATCTACTATATGAATTGTATTGCACATGCAACCTTATAACCTTTGAGAGTTCAATATGCTTCTATGAATTAATTACACCATGCGCATTTTCTCAGAATTTATAACCACGTGGCCGTGCGTAGCGTACGTATGCTATGAAATTCCGACTTAAGATTAATCCAAACTAGCGAGCCGCTCCGTTTCGCTTTGTTTTGTGTGAATTCAAATTCAAATTCAAATTCAAATTCATTTATTCTGTAAGTAGGCCCTGTAGGCACTGAGGTAGGTAGGTGAGTTTTCTGTAACGCACGTTCATAAACCAAAATTCACTATACATAAAAACCTTCCGTAAAAAACTATCTGACTAATGGTGAAAATCGCATCAAAAAACGTTGCGTGGTTCAGGAGGACTTAGCGGATATACCTCTACAGACAGACGGAGGCGAAATGCGACTTTGTTTTATACTACATATATAAAGAAGTTCCCTTGTAAAATAATGATTTCGTTAACAGTTACGATAATAAGAACTTGGGTCTCTATTTTTACGACGTTAAACAACGCTTTTGACGTATTATGGACATTATGCTATTGTTTTTAACTCGGCCGCCATTCCTGTCTAGTCACTAAGAGCTATTAATGCAGTCAAATTGTACTCAAAAGTCCCCTAGTGGGAAAGTTTTGGGGTAGTTCTGATTTGTTTTATTCTATATGTATTTTGGGGTCCTGAATCCGAATCTGAGGTTTGCTAACAAAATTTCGTGACGAAACATTGACAAAATCGCAAACAAAGTAACATTTTTCTGCTTTTCTTCAGACTTTTGCTTAAAACTCGGAAACTATTAACTTTTAGTAAATGGCTTGTTTACAGAAATTGAAGTTCTTAAAATTTTCTACAAATATCACTATTTAGTTTTTTTTTTAGAAGAACCGTCCGGTCTCAAGTGCGACTTGCAAATTGGCATATTTCAGCGCTCTCTGCAAAAACCACTTTTTCCACTCCAAAACTTTACTTTTTTATTAAAAGGCTGTCATTTAGTGAATTTCACCTAGTTTTTAAGTTATTTCAATAAAGACCGAGGACATGGAGAATTCACGTTTTGATTATTCTTTTTATTGTTGAACAGTTATTATAGCTAGATTGCAAAAAAGCAAAAGATCTCAGTTAAGGGCTTTTCACATTCCAATCGGCAACGATGTGCTAACTTTCTGTAGTATATGTGTGTGTGTTCGGTCCAGTAACACCGGCGCACACTAGCGCCCTATAAACTGGTCACTGGATCGCACCGCACACACACACAAACACAGACGCGGAACTTAAATGGCGTGCTCCCGGGCCGAGTCAGTCCAGTTTGTGACTTTGTGCACGGGGCTCTCTTTCTCTATCTGCGTTCCCAATCCCTGTGTAATGAGTATTAACGATAATACGATTTCTACAAGTTATGTTTACGTGTGGTGTTAAAAATGGCTGCCAACGCAATTATGTATGCAGGAAGACTGGCCTCCATCGTTCCCCATTCTGCACATCATGCGAAGGACTGTGTGAGAACGTTAAGCCCCCGGAAGACAGCTCTGACATAGACGTAGAAGATACTGGAGAAAGAGACAGATAACGGAACGAAAACAGATGCGTACACAATACGGAAGGTATGTCTAAATCTCACAAGTTATTTTACAGTTCATTTATTCAGCTCTCCTTGATATATGATCACAAGTCAGTGTCTCACCACCTCTTTTATTTTCCAGGAGAACGAACCCCAACTACTGATGTGCAAGTTGCGGAAAGTTTCCAAAAAGTTGGAAAAGTTCTAAGAAATTTCCGGAAACTTTCACTAGAAATATAGGAAATTTAAATTTGAGAAACGGAAAGTTTCAATCCCCATACAAAATTGTGAGAAGTTTCCGAAATTTTCCTACTTGTTAAGCAACCAGCCTGCCAGCCAGCCATAGCCAGCCCAGCCAGCCATGCCAGCCATGCCAGCCCGATGATTCATCCTCTCCATATCTGCCAAGCTACCTGGGCCCTAGCTGAACGGAGGGGAGAGAACTTATAAAGGCCAGCGGAGCCAGTCGCTCGGGCAGACTATTACGAGCACTGATTACGTGGTTACGCTGCTCAAAATTAAATTGATTAACCATACTGAAGTTTATTTATTTTCAAATGCCTACACCGTAATATACATGAAAATTTCCGCAATTTTGGAAAGTTTCCTTTGGCACATCAGTACCCCCGACGCTGACGATGGAAAAACATGTGCCGGGACCCATCGCCAGCGAAGAACCTCAGCCAGGACCTTCTACACGACAAAGGCTCATATAATTTTTGCATATTATAATACTCGTATTTGCGTTTTTTACAATAATATATAATTGTAAGTAACAATAAATATTTTAAGTTTTATTTTGTTAGTCCTACCTTTTTTGATTCTGAATTTGTATAATGTCGAGCTTTGTTTTTTTTTTAATTACTTACCTGTGCAGAGAACTGAGAGAAGTGGGTCTTGCAAAAACCGGTGAAACATGCCAATTTTCAACTCTTACTTGAGAATGAACGGTTTTTCAAAAAAAAAACTAAATAGTTTTATTTGTAGAGAATTTTAAGAACTTTAATTTCTGTAAACAAGCCCTTTACTAAAAGTTAATAGTTTCCGAGATTTAAGCAAAAATCTAAAAAAAAAGGAGATTTTTTTCATTTATTTTGCGATTTTGTCAATGTTGCGTCACGACATTTTGGTAGCAAACGTCAGATTCGGATTCAGCACCCCAAAGTTCATATAGAATCGAAGAAATCAGAACTACCCCAAAACTTTCCTAGCAAAAACACGATTTGACTGGATCATATCACAACGTTGACAATACGATAGAATGTCCAAAGCAATCGAGTAGAATAGAGCTCCAGGGGTTTTGAAACCCGTTAAAAACAAATGAACATCATATCGGCGCACGCGTAGCCTTGACCGTAAAAAATGTAAAAAAAAAAAGGTTTATCCAGGACCTGAGCGAGTAAAAAAACATGCATCGTGCTATAAATACACGAGCGAAAAAGTAAAGCTGCCCGTGCAAAAATATGCAAAGTCCTAGTTCCATTTCTTTTTGCTGACCCTCGCCTACACGATGGTGCATGTAAACACGACACGACACCGGTGTAAATCCGAACATAGCCCGACGCTATCTGCGACCAAACTCTCCCGGTTTACTTTTAACCTTTTTTTAGGTTTTTCAATCTGAGGATATGTTTACAAGATGAACTAGTCGTACCGTAATTTTAAAGTGTTGATTTATTTGTTACATTGTTTTTCAGATATTTTTACGACATTATAGTATTCTTAACTTTATTATTTATTCATTGTCAAGTCTTCGGACGCATTAGGCTCTCATGTTGGCTGACATGCCCGTCACAAGATACGTCAAAGTAAACGTCAGGTACCTAAAATCTGTCATTTTAGACGCATCTTGAGACGAGCATTACAATCGAAATCAGTTTATTAATACGGCCTTAAAACTTGCTGTAGCAAAGAAAGTGGCGGCAGCAACTTCAATCAAGCATTAAATTTAATTGACGTCTTTGAGTGCGGCAGTAAGATGGGTTCAAAATTCGGATTGTCATCGACTTACTAATTCTCTGATCCGAACCGAATGCGGTACAAAAAGACCCTAACACATTTTCCTGTATAATATGGTGTTAAACCCTTAATTAGTGTAACTTCAAAAAAATTATCTACACACATATCATAAGTCCTCTATTATGCGTTCAAAACCCGTAGGCAACGACCAGCATTACCTGTGGTAGTAGGTGATGGACGTAGTAGAAGCAATGACAGCTGTAACATAATTCTGAAATTACGTTATCGAATATTATAAAGTAATGACTTTCAAATTTGGAATATCTTCCAAAACCAACACAATTTAAATAGGCCCAATTCTAGTATCAATTAAAACGTCAACTCAGTTTATTTTTCGACATTTGATTTCGACGACATGAGAATAGGGACTTCATTAGTTTGTCTATGATTTAAAAAACCCTTCTTATTCGCACAAGTTTTGAGTTGTCGCCATTTTTGTCGTCAAGTCATCGGCTTCTCAAATAACGGGCGCAACCGATCGCACAAATATTACAGACCTACGACGACTATAGATATCGCTATTTTTTTGTTGGAAACCTCCATAACTATTTGGCGACAGCCAGCAGAGCGGTGCATCAATGCGTAAAGATAAAAGCTTCCATTAAAAAAAACACGTGTGCGTCTCGGGACGCCCGGCAGAAGTGATAACTTAAACTAATCTAAGTTGAACTATACACTCCCATAAGAAGTTAACACTTCAAAAAGTTCAAAATGGCGTCCTTTTTTTTAAATCTTATTACTGGTTCGCATTTGTAGTCCCAAGGGACAAACATCGATTTTCAAGACAATGGAACCAGCAAATAACTAATAAAGACTCTATCTACATCTAACTAAGTACAGAATTCAACATTAATACAATTAAAAATTAAAACAAAACGTATTTAAATTAAAATTAAACTAAGCTACTCAAATATTAAAGATATAAATAGTAATCACCACTATAAAAATAACACCCCCTCTAGCAGGTCCGCTCGCGGCATGGTCCCCATGACACTGGCTGCATTACCTCTCGGGATAGCTAGCCCAATCCTTTGGGAGAGGTAAGCACCAGCTCTAGGATCTCCGGGGGATTCTATGAGCCGGTAGGACAGGGCCTTAATAAAGCTAATAATAAGCAAATAACTTAAACAACTAACTTAACTTTCAAAAACGGTGATAGTTTTAGGTTATATGCTCACTGTCAACAGTATTTATGCTTAGAAACGCAATATGGGGTACGTCTGCAGGTAAGATCAAATACGGTTTACCATTTTCGTCCATGACTGTAACTTACGATTGGCCTAGCGGCTGAGAGGTAGGTCTATGACGCCTCATGGTGCCGCGGTTCAAATCCCATCCGATTCCAGTATCTTTTTATATTTTAAAAAATGTTTAAAAATTAGTTCTACCGATGCCGTATGCGTGTCAGAAAGGGAAGCCACATGCTGTCGAGAAACGCGCGTTACGTAACAAAATGGTTTACCCTCCGTTAAGAATAGCCCAGTCTATAACGACCTATGATGCGATCTATGATTCGCAAACGCGCATGTAACTACGATTTCTTAATATGTTGTTAGGTCCCTTGAGAGTAGTTAACACCCAAGTTTGCAACCCTAAAAACCATGCACTTGTTTCAGTTTTTTCGAAAAAAATACCATAAGGAAGCGTTTCTCAAGAATCTTTGGTTGTACTTTAATAAAGATAACTCAATTTGCTCCAATTGGAACGTAACCTGAGCTCACTATGTCCATTGGTTTCGGAGATACAGCAAGTCGAAGGTGGGCAATGTGAGCAGAGCCCGCTCCTCAGACCCTGCTTAAAATGGTGACTTGCAAATGCAAAAAGAGGTTGCTTAGGGTCGTGCACTTGAAAACAGGCTGGGCTCAGGTGCTCTACCCTATGTTCCTTTTGCCACGGGTGAAATTGCAAGAACGCTATCCCTATCGTCCTGGACGAGGAGGACGAGAATGTGGACGACCCAACACCATGAGCCGGCCCGCCTCCACTCGAGAAAACATTATCCCTCTTCCCCCACTCCTCCCCACTGATCTAGAATGGATGAGACCTGGTCCTTCCAAAAGGACGAAAGTCTAAACTGTTTTTGCTTGACCGTGTAAATAGTATTATTTTATATTTTTAAATATATGTTTGCTATGTTTTTTATGTTTACGTTTATTTGTTTTGAAACCATATGTTACATCTTACATCTAAAATGTCAAATTTACACTTTTTGGTTTTCTTTAATAAATACATTCATACATTATTCAAAACAATGATTTTTCATTTAAGCAGAATCAGATATTTTAATAGTTTTTATATTTTTGAGAAAACTATGAAAGCTAGAGGCACTACTTTGGTATTAAATTGAAGCTAGTTAAATTGTACACTAATTCTTATCTCAACTTTTATTCTTGGACCATTAGTTTAGCCAGTACGTAACTTGGAAAATAACCATAACACGAAATTTTTATTTTGTTGAAAAAAAGTCAGTCTTTGACGAGCTGTATCTCCGCAATTCATAGTTTTACAGTACTCAAATTAAGCTAAAATTGTAGCCAAGTTAGTAAGCTTTTTAAAACAAAGATACTCGAAAAACCCTTCCTTTATATAATTATTTCGATAAAAATGAAACTATTGCCTAAAAATTTCGCAGTTAACGAAACAACATGGAAGTATGTTCATTTCTTTAGTGTATGTTTATTTGAAGTAGAGGTGCGCACCGCGCCGGCGTTGCCGCGCCGCGCCTTCGTCGACCGGCGGCGCCACGCCGCGCCGTGAAATCGACAAGGCGCGCGGTGAGCGACTGACCCACCATTCGATCAAACTTTGCGGCACTGTTGGACCCTCGGTTCATGGGCTTAAGACAGACTGATTCGTATCTCGAACGAAAAGTACTACCCGTGCTGCATTCCTCGCAGAGTACATTAAAACTAAATAAATAAATAAATAAAAGCTTCTGCTGTTATTTCTACTTCCTCAAATAAATCTGTTGTGTCAAAGTTATCAAGAAAATTTAAAAAGCATTTTCAACTCTAGATTAACCGCTGAGTTTGATCTGTACTTGAATTGCAGGAGATGGTGACAGTGATGAATGACCCCTCATTATATAAGCAAAAGGAGAAGAAAGTAAATGTTGCCAAGACCAACGTCATGGTGATAGAGAAGGACGAGGAGATGACTGAGTGCATGATAATTATAAATATCAATGGTGAATTAGTAGAGCAAGTGAGTGAATTTGTGTACCTGGGAAGTATGTTTACAAGAGATGGTAAGTGTAAGAAGGATGTTGAAGGGAGGGGAAATATGAGCAATCACAATAATGTGGCCCTGAACGCCTTCGTGAGCAGAAGGGGCATTTCACAAAAACCCCGACTCGCTGTTCACATTGGAGTGTTGGCTCCTATTCTGATGTACCTATGGTAGTGAATTTTGAGCGTGGCAGGACAAGCATGAAAGTCGCATAAATGCAGTTGAAATGCGCTCTTTGCGTAGTATGTGTGGAGTGACACTGATTGATAGAGTAAGGAATGAAAAGGTCAGAGAGAAACATGGACTAAAAGAAGATGTAGTGAGTAAGATTGAAAAGGGCATGCTTCGATGATTCGGTCATTTGGAATTTTTGGAAAGGATGGATGAAAGAAAATGGACAAAAGAGATATATAGAGCGAAAATGAGTGGAAGGGTCGGAAGGGGCCACCCAAAGTGTAGTTTTTCGAATCGAATCGGAGAAATACTAGAAAAGAGCCGAATCTTAAGTACCCGAAACCGACGTGAATGCATGACTCGATGTATGAACGTGGAAGACGCGAATAAGATTTTTCAGGATCGTAGCAGGTGGAAAAAAATGGTCTCTACAGAGCCCTCTGGGAAACAGGCGTGATTTAATGTATGTATGTAACTTTTCCTTAAAAAACTGGCAAAATATGGTCACCCCGGCGTGACACCGCTACGCCGGTAAATTATTGCTCGGCGCGCTCCTCTAATTTGAAACAATTATACATCTAAAATGGTAAATTCACATTTTTGCACATTTTTTTAAAGAAAATCGTCCCATAATTATTATTCAGTACAATGTTTTTATTATTTAGCCAAAATCTGATATTTTACTATTATTTTATTTTGGATCAAACTATGAGGCTTACAGGCACCATTTTGGTATTAAATTGAGGCTAATTCAATTTTCTACAAATTCTTTTGACATGACTTTTACCTAGGAGCATTATTTCAGCCGGTATGTATCTTCGAAATAACCCTACCAACATATTTTCACTTTTTGAAGAAAATTGCCCATATTTGACTTGCTATTTCTCCGCAACCAATAAACATAATGTGCTCAAATTACGCTCAATTTGTAGCATTTTTTTTAATTAAACTATAAACAAAAATACTTGAAAAATACTTCCTTAGAGAAGGTTTTTCGAAAAAACTGAAATAAGTGCCAAAAATTCGTAGTTTCGAGCACCATGGGGGTAGCACAGGGTTTTCGGGGTTGCAAACTTGGATGTTAAATACTGTCAACGGACCTAACAACATATAAAAAAATCGTAGTTACATGCGGGTTTGCGATGTTTGCCTTTTTGTGTGTTGTTATATACTGGGCTAGAAGTTATCACTTCAAAAGTAGCTTAGCCTAGTTGAAAGCGACCATGCATACGAAGCTAAAGGTCCAGATTTGGTTCCCGGTAAAGGTAAAAAACTGACCGTGTCGATCTAATTAATTGCAAGATATCATCAAGATAATTGTATGCATTTTAACTATTCTAGTGGTGGTAGGACCTTGTGCAGGGTCCGTCCGGATAGCTACCGTCATCTTATCCATTAACCCAGCGCCAAGCAGTAGTGTTCGCATTGCTGTGTTCCGGTGTGGGGATAAGACAACCGGTGAAATTACTAGCATAGAGGTATTCCATCGTAGTCCTCAGGGTTGGCAACGCATTTGAAGTCTTAGGATTGCAGTTTTGAGATTAATCTTGAGGTTTCAAATGTCTATGGGTCTCAGATCCCACTCACCGTCAGGTGGCCTGTGTGCACGCGTGCCTTATCCTTGCCATAAAAAAAGTAAACTATTACACGATTGTAATATTAGGAAAATACGAGTATTTACTAAGCAATAAACAACCTAAGTCAATAAACTACCGTTGACTACAAATGCTACATATGATATTATTATCATGTAAATATGAGCTATCATAACGTTGAAAATACGATAGCGATAGTCGTAAAAACATTGTAGAATAAGACCTCTTTTACTTATAGTTATAAAACTACCAAGACCAACTTTAATTTCACAATCCGTAACATAACACTGATCATCAAAACATTCAGCTGCCAATCCGCATCAATGCTCATTAAACTATTAAGAAATTAATACGCAGCTTCCCAGCAACCCAGCAACATTGCTTACACGAACAACGGCAACTTAAATGGCGCGGCTTCCGTGTTGTAGTTTTAACAATGCAGTGAATCGCTAGGTAAGTGCGCCGCATAAACTCGCTGACGTCGATTAATAACTGCCGGGAACAACAGACATGGAACAGTAGGTCTGGAGACTTGGTTCAGAGGTTTAAGTCAGTAATAATAGTACATTGCTACAGAGGTCGGGAAGTAGGGGGT
This sequence comes from Acleris literana, assembly GCA_946894065.1. Lineage (NCBI taxonomy): Eukaryota > Metazoa > Arthropoda > Insecta > Lepidoptera > Tortricidae > Acleris > Acleris literana. The sequence continues at coordinate 16,864,468 of OX335669.1, forward strand.
TGCCGGCCGAGTTCATATAGACGGCCGAGCGAAGCGAGGCCGGATAGTTACGAGGCGGGCAACCCCACTTCACGCCGAGGTTTGTATAGTGCTTTTCTCAAACATATAAATAATTCATTAAACATTTTAAAACAAAAACTACAATGTCAAATACTAGGAGTGCATAAACATTAAAAGTAACCTACAGTGCTCAGTCATCCGCGCTGTGTCGGGTGCGAGCGCCCGCCCGCCGCCGCTGCGCCGCCGCGCGGGCCGCTGCGCACCGTGCTACATACACCGCCTGCGATCTAAGTTGCGCTACGCACCCCTAATAACCTTTGCCCTCCTGGTACCTGGTGCCTTTATGCAAACGCTTTGGTCGGAAGCACGGCTAAGTATATTAAAAAAAAAACAGTTATTTAGGCTGTTCATAAACACAGCCGCCATGTAAACACAAAAATTTAAAAAGAAATACTTCCAGCTTCAATTTTGCATGAAATTCCTTTACAGTTCTCTCGAGGTGTTCCGCCCGCAACGTGATACTTTGAGGCCTTAAATAACTAACATAACGCCAACATTCCATTGCATGTTTGAGAAAAAGCATGTTACAGTCAAAACTTGACCAGAATACGGCACTTTCACCGCCGATGATGTGTGAGAAACGAGTAGACCCAGCGATCAATTATTAATATTTGTGTCTCTTCTATTGACACGGGATCTAAATGTTTTGTTCTAGAGAGAGTTCTCGCCGGCATGGCAGTGTGAACAGCCAGCAATCAACTATTAATATTTGTGTCTGTTTTATTGACACGGGATCTAAATCTTTTGTTCGTTTCTTTAGCGAGTAAACAGTCTATAGCTAATCGCTTCCTCACCGGTGGTGAGACAACTGGCTACTGCTGCAGCATCCATTTTTCTGACGTAAGAGGCGACTAAAAAGAGGCGTCGTGGTCGTGGGCGGTAAAAAAGTGCGGACTTACACCGCTCATTGCCACAACCCGGCGTTGTGCACGAACAAAGTATAGGAGGTTCCGACGCTGGTCCTATGGAGATCTCGGAGTCTCCAGCAAGCACACACGGTGGCTACCTGGGGGGTTTTAGTTAGTAAAAAACCCACATAACTCTGCGTTGCAGAAGATTTCCCCCCGATTGCAAAAAAAGGCCTAGCGAAGATACAGACGCTACTATCGTTTCTGTTTTCTATCGATTCTAAATGTATGGAGTTGGCATGAGCAGTAGGCGCGAACTGCCATTAGCTTACAATCCTATACATTTTGTCGATTTTCGAAAATCGCTTACTTGGCGTTATGCATCTTGACTAGGTCCCCTAATCTTGAATGAGATGCCCGTCTTGAGATACGTCAAAAATGTCAGCTTTCTACGTCTTGACGATTACTTTGACGGGACTTGACTGGGTGTCACAGAGATGAGCATTTTATTTATGTACTTATACGGCAATTCACAATATCACTTAGCTTTAAACATAAAACTTCCGTAAGACTCAGACATATTAAGGAGATCCTGTGGGAAAAGTGGTTTCGTATTCAACGCATTATATACGATTTGATAAGGTAGTCGTGTTGGCGAGGGAAAAGTATTTTATCCCTAGGAAAGTGCGCGAAGCTATCGAAATTGGTCGTCATCCGAATTTTAACCGTGATGGTGGATGGTCGGTGCCTCCGAGTTGGAAAACGGTTTTGTGTACTGCTCCGGTGGCAAGTGTGGACGCGTCATTAACAAGTGATGTAGTTAGTGTTGTGTGCGACCCTACTTTTGAGAATTACAATAATGAGGAAAACGGGGATAGTTTCTCGCCGGCCACGCCGTTCGTACCGAGCAGCCGGGCTGACAGAGCGCAGGCCCGCAGTGTTCGTCGTGCTGCGGCCGCGTCTGCTCATGAATAGGGACTCCGGACGAGCCCGAAACATGTAGAGCGTTCTTCGACAATTTTTACGTGAGTAACCCGGTGTGATCTCCTTAATATCACTTAGGGTTATTTAGACTCTTAATTTGGGCTGTTTTGGAGACTTAAAGAAATAAATAGGGAAAAAGATACTCAGATTCATTGAAAACGTCTAAGACACAAAAACAAATGCTTGCGTTTGAATCCAGTCCGCTAGCTTCGTAAGCAGCCAAACATCCAACCACCGTTGTTCAATTAGCCATTTTCTAGATTTTTTCTTAAGCTTAGTTTTCTTTTCCTCACTTAATCACACTCTATTTCTTATTTACCTCTGTCCTTTACTCTTACTGCGTATCTCTTATTTTCTACATCTCTCTATTTTTTGAACCAGCAGGATCTCTCGTCAAACTACCAAGGTTATCTGGAATTCCATATTAACATTATCTAGTGATGCAAAATAATTTGTAATTGTTTATGTGCAATAAAGAGTTTACATACTTACATACATACCACTTGTTGTTCTAACCAGTCGGTTAATCGTGTTAAAAAGAATTACTCGACCAGCAAACGACTGCAATTAGCCTTTCATTGATCAGAGAATTGTTTTATTTTTCGGTGCAAATTCTGGACTGATAAAATGTATTCCATATTTTCATAGTACGATTTAAGCCCGCATCACTAACCAATATTTCTAACCAAATGAACGAATGACAAAATGAAACGAATCAAACCAAATAGATTTATAGCTCTTTAACAAATTAATTAATTTATCACTACTATTTGTTGGACTTAAAGTTTATATTTTAAATTTTTTATTGAAAATAACTGTTTACCTACTGATATTAAAATGCAATAGTGCGATTGTGAGTCTTTCTGTTGGTTAATTTCTTAATAATGGGTTTTGTTGATAATGTACCAAATATTTTATTGCGTTAGCCATAAATACTACTTTGCCATAAAATTCTATCTTTTTAGGTAACATTATCTTAGATAAAGTTGAAAAGAGACCCTGGTGACCTTTTTAGGAACCAATCGTCATGATGAAAAACGGTGGTATATTTATTATAGTGCAGTGCGATGAGCAACCGGAGACGGACGTGTCACATTGCACAGTTGGAATTACGTAATTCGCGAATTGCGCGGCTTTAGCCGCTGCGCGGACTTTTGCTATGGGTACTCAGCTACTCGTAGTGAATGAACTGTTGGCGTTTGTTCAAAATGTCGTCAACCAAGGAGCCATGACTGACGTTAGCATCGTGCAGATCTGCAAAACCAGCTTCACAGAGGATGAGATTTGCAGTGGCAAGGTGCTGCTTTACCAGTCTGCGCGCAAGGCCGAGCGGATGCCGTCCCGACGGAGGGATGGGGGAGCGAAAAGTCTGCAGGATATTAAGTCTTATCTTTGTGTTCAGGGTGGCCCTTCCAGATGATTTGCCTGCGTTTGAGGCGATGCGGCTGGATAAGTTGCTTCCTGTAAGTTTCGACCACGTCGACGACTGTTAAAGGATATTGTGGCCCTAAAAGCGAGCCTGGCTGAGATTGCTGAAAAATTCGATGCGTCACAGATAACTATTACCGAGATGCGCAATGAAATTACCTGCTTGCGCAAGTCTGTCCCGGTAATTAGGTCATCGGCTGTTGCATCAAATTCCAATGTCAACGAACAAACTTGTGTCGATACGTCGGTCTCAAGTTTCGCGCCCGCGCTGACGCAGCTTGAAAAGCCAGCAGCGACTCGATCGCCGCGTGCCGCCCCGCGCGCCGCCGCCCCGCGCCGCGCCCCGCGTGAGTCTAGCAAGTTTTCGAAATAAATAGATAAAAAACTTTTTAGATATATTTGATTTTAATAAATGACTTAATATCTGTTCACAATAAACATACAGTGGATAGATGGGTTGAAATTTGACAGATTTCATTCGTGGCAAACGTCAAATTTAACCCGAAGTACGAGTAGGTAACCGTAACTATCCGCTGGTTAAATATTGGGAAGGACATAAAAATGGTGGGTAGAAGTAAAATCCTGTAAAAGTGCAGGATTTTACTTTGAATGGTACCGTATCAATCCTCGCTGTCTGTTAATTTTACATTACCAATTTACATTAGCTCTACATACCGGATTATCAAAATTTCGACCACTGTAGTTTTACTTATATATACGTTCTAGTGCCCGCCCTCGCTTCGCTTCGGTTTGTGCCAGTTTTCTGTAATACCCGTATATAATACAAAATCTCGAATCTTGAAAAAAACCGAATCAAAATCCGTTGCGTAGTTTTAAAGATCTAAGTATGCATAGGGACAGACAGAGGGAAGCGACTTTGTTTTATACTATGTAGTGATAGTGAAGTAACAATATATTCTAGGATTTATATTCTAAACAAACCAAAGTGAAGTAACGGCGGGTCGCTGGTAGATATAAAAACATCAGTAAGATTTAATTGTAACTAAAAAAAATATTTTACGACTGGGTCTCTGCCTATTTTTACCCGACTGAGGCTAAGCCCAAAATGAGGGTTTACTCTTTGACCTGTACGTACGTATGTATGTATGTACGTATGTCCAATGTCCGTTCCTATATCCCCTCGTAACTACTGAACGAGTCAACGATTTCGATAAATGAGACGTCAATAGATACGTTCATGGCGCGAGTTTCACTGGGTACATAAATAAAAATTTTTTCAATAGGATTTTATGTGTTTTAATATATATCGACAGCAGAATCAAAAAAAATAATCGGGCTTTTAAAGCTTGCTTTTTATTTAAGTATTGTAATCTAGACTACTGTTCCCACCAGCAGTGTCGGCAGCGACGCGCAACTGCGCAAGTTGGCTTGTTACCCCTTTGTGCTGAGCCGACTTCATCAAAAGTATCAAAACAACGTATGAACGCTTCGGTATTCCGGCACTTTTGATTTTTGCTGACGCGGGATTATCTACCATTGGGATCCCTTCGTTATTTGAACTGATGACTTACGTGAAGCATTTTGTTGCAAAAATTGAACTTTATGGCTTGTAAAATGTTGTAAGTTTGATTTTATTATTATTATCGATTGTTTCAGTCAGTGAAATTCGATTGAGTAGTTTGAAATGTAGTTGTTAAATAAATATTAATGCTTGAGTAGTTTTTTAAGGATATTAGAAGCATTAATGCCTGATAAAATTATTGTTTAAGCACCTTATAAACGTATCATTAATAAGCATCTAAAACTCTTTCCAATTTCAGCATTAACAACACACATGCGATTACCATATATATCTTTATTGAAACCAATAACAGTCAATTAATCAAAGTGCTCACAACCCATCTTCCAAACTATAAGCCTCAAAGTCGAGAGTTCCCATTTGCATAAGTTACACGTTTCATTTCCGTAATTACCATTTTGATCATTACCATTAATCTCCTTACGGAATCCCAAAGAGAATGTCAATCGTTTGACTCTAATCATGGGATTTGCTTTAAATGCTCGCGTTCCTACTGAACTCTTAGGGAATTCCTCTGAGAAAAAGTTGTTAAAAAAACGGGACAAAAACAAAAGGAAATAGTCGGGGCGGTCCCAAGAGCGTCGTTGGTAGCCCTGGGACGGTACTTAAATCAAATGTTCACCATTCAAGGAAATTATAAGAACAGGGCACGGATTCGCCGTACCCTCTAGGAATCCCCTCGGATAAAAGAGCTCACGCAAAAGCGCTGAGAATAGTTTCATTGCTCGCTACACTTTATGAAACAATCACTCACGCCTCTCACACCCAGTAAACGCAAGCGATATTAATGTTACCTAGAAAATTCGTGACAAAAAGACCAAACAAGACTAGAAGAGATCCTTAAAGGGATAAGTTCGCCTTTGTACATCCCTGTTATGTTCTTTTGTCTTTTGTTGGTATAATAAAGTGTTTGCATTCATTCATACCAACCTATCAAGGCCTCTATTTAACAAGGTAAAACCATATTGCCGTGATAGGTTATCGTATTGTTCTTAACTCGGCCGCCACTACAGTCAAGTAAATAAGGGCGTTGACAGAATACGATAACCTGTCAAAGGCAATACGGTTTTACCTAGTGGAATAAAGGCCCAAGTCAATTTGCAAATCCTACTATCAAGCGCAATTTAAACGCGAAGATTGCAAACCACGCGAAACGGAGAAACCTTAAACAAAACTTAATTAGCTATCGGCAACAGGGTCCTTAATATTCCTGCCGAAGCGCGCTTTAGCATTCCTTCTTATTTCTTTTTTGCTATCCGCCAGAATATTTCTTTACCTCGGAACAAACTTAAGGGGCCTAATCCGCTTTTCAACTCGAGCTTTTACTTGCCTTATGACAGCGAGCTCTAAGCCCGAAAGACATTGTGGAGAAAGTTTTTAATCTTTTCACATATAGTATACCGTTCAATTGAAGGCTTTGCTTATCGACCGGGACCGCGCGCTAGCAATTTGCGTAGCGAGGTGTTCGCTTAAGAAAACACGAATGTATTCGTGAAAAGGAATAAAATAATAAGTAAAGCTTATGCGCCTCCAACATGTGTCCATATGTCGAGATCTTCAGAGCCGTCCCCTCTTGCCGGATATGAATAAAATTTTCTTAGATAAATTGAGAGTTCGCGAAAACGTGTCGATTTCTTTATTTATTCAATACTTTTCTCCTTTGAAACGCCTTTTCTCGGATTCGTCCGCGCTTATCTTATATTTATGAAATCTTTTGGGTTTTTTGTAAACCTTTTTTCTTTATACAGCGACATTAACGTTATTAAAGCAGTTACCTTGTAATAATTTGGTTGTTAATTTTAATTTGGAATGTTACAATTCCATTTTTGGTTGCATATTTCTGTGTAACTTGAAACTGGTGAAGGTCGACATCTACTGGACGCGGGCGACACTGGAATCATTCCTCGTGACGATCGGTGGGAAGGCTTTTCCAGTATAAACCTCTTTTAGCGAATCCTAATATTATAAATGCGAACTCTGTTGGTTTTATTTGCTACATTCTCACAGCTAAACCACTGAATAGATTTTTATGAAATTTAGCATGAAGATTGCTTGAACCCCGGGGAAAGGCAAAAGGCACTTCTCATTGCGGTAAACTTGGCAGTTACTGAGGGAATAGAGATAAAAGACTTCTACGCGGACGGAGTCGCGGGCAACTGCTAGTGGTATCATGTGTCATAACATAACAAGAATGTGTGCATTGATTGATCTGAACCTAAATTGCAAAGTAATATAATTGGCTATTAAAACACCGACTTTCTGTTACCGACTAACTTTTTTTTTTTAAATAATAAAGCCTAAGATACCAACAGATGTCATACAATATTTAGTTATAATAAACAACACCACTTAACTAAATAAATGTCTAACTAATTAACAAGCATCTTTTATCTATCCTTTACACCTAACATATCCATAAACTTATAACGTTTAGTGGACAACAAACCTTTGGTTAACAGGTCAGCAGGCATTTCTTGAGTTGAAATGTATTCAATTTCAATTAGTTTATTTTTAATTGCATCTCGAACATAATGAAAACGAACATCAATATGTTTTGATCTATTATGAGCCTGATGACTTGTTGCTAATTTTATCGCACTTTGGTTATCACACTTTAAATTAATAACACATCTTTTATTAGTAATTTCATACAACAAATTCCCCAAGTAAACAGCCTCCCTAGCCGACTCTGACAAAGCAACATACTCTGCCTCGCTACTGGACAAGGAAACGGTTTATTGTTTTCTGCTTTGCTATGCTATTACAGAACCATTTATAACAAAAAAGAATCCAGTATAGGACTTTCGATCCAGACTATCACTAGCCCAGTCTGCATCAGCAAAACCTACCAGCTCTATATTCTGCTATATTTTAAACAATAAATAATGCTTGGTTTTTTGTAAATATTTCAACACTCTTTCGGCGTAATTGAAATGAGTTTCATTATAGCAGTTATTGAATTGACTGAGATAGCTCAGTGAATATGCTATATCAGGTCTAGTCAGGATAGCAAGATACATGAGGCTTCCTATAAGTCTTTGATATGGAATATCTTTTACACAATTTTCAGACTTTTCAATATTTAATTTAATTTCAATAGTTCTGCAATGTGACATACGAGGGGTGTTCAATATATTCGTGGTACAGGTAAGAAAAAAAAAAGTTTTCGATGTAATAATATTTTTATTTTTCAATATATTCGCCTCTTATTTCGATGCATTTGGTAGATCGGTCAATTATTTTTCTTAACCCGTCATAAAAATAATTTTCATTCTGGCTGTCAAAATGTTCATTCACCGCTACCTTCAACGCTTCATCGTCACTATACCGCTTTCCGCGCAGATCTTTTTTAAGATTGGGAAATAAGAAGTAGTCGCTTGGAGCCAGATCTGGGCTATATGGTGGGTGACTGATAGTTTTAAACCCACAGTCACTAGCAGTAGCTGTGGCAATTTGAGCACTGTGGACGGGGGCATTGTCGTGGAGAAGCAGAACACCTTTGGCCAGCTTTCCTCTCCTTTTTTCTTTTATTGCTTCCCGCAGCTGTTGTAAAATATTAGAATAGTACGCTCCAGTTATATTAACACCCTTATTTTTGTAGTCAATGAGCAATATGCCTTTATAATCCTAAAATATTGTAGCCATGACCTTGCCAGCTGAAGGGACGACCTTGAACTTTTTGGGATGGGCTGTACCTCTAACATGCCACTGCATTGATTCTTGCTTACTGTCTGGGTCATAGTGATGAACCCAGGTTTCATCTCCGGTAACAATCCTTTTAATAATCTCATCTGGATTTTCCCCACACAGCTTTATAAACTCTGAACAGCATGCAACTCGCGTTTGTTTCTGATGTGGCGTCAACATTCGCGGCACCCATCTCGCACTAACTTTTGACATGTTCAGTTGATCATGAATGATAGTGTGTATGGTACCTACAGAAAGGTTGGTTCTCTCAGCAATCGATTTTACTTTGACCCGACCATCCTCTAATATAATGTTTTCCACTTTTTCGACATTTTCTTGAGAAGTGGCATAAACAGGCCGGCCCGGTCGAGGGTCATCTTCAATGCTTGTCCTTCCTCGTTTAAAGTCACTAGACCACTTTTGAATCATCGATAACGAAGGAGCAGACTCGCGATAAACTATGGATACAGTTTATCGCGAGTTCTTCTTTTATAGTTTTTTGACTTTTTCCTTGTTTTGTTAAGAACTTTATTACGGCTCTGTGCTCTAATTTTTCTAACATCGTAAAATCATTCATAGTGATGACGTTTCTTCGGCAGTTGCAGAAAAACAAATGAAAGTTTTGCCTCCATATCTATTGATTTTTAATCACTGTTAATGACACTTACTGGCCAGTAATAAAATGTTTACTAAAAGAGGTTGTAACATATCAGTACCACGAATATATTGAACGCCCCTCGTATCAAAACGCGACAGCAATTGCTCAATATATTCTTGCTGATCTACAGTTATAGTCTTACATTTCTTATTCACATTGACTCGCATACCTAAGTAACGTCTGACAGAACCTAAGTTTTTCATTTTAAATTCAGAGCTTAGAACATTTATTATTTTTTCTGTCTCTTTGGTACAATTTGAGAATATCAAGAAATCATCGACGTAAACTGTTACAATTATTTTTGTATTTCCAGAAGTCTTTGTAAATAAGCAAGGTTCATATTTGCTAATTTTTAAACCCATTTTACACAAAAAATCTTTCACTCTTTCATACCAGACAAGAGAAGACTGTTTCAATCCATAGATAGCGCGTTTCAGTTTTCAAACCTTTCCATTACTATCATTTACAAAACCTTCTGGAATTGACATATAAATATTATGTTTTAAATGTCCATTCAAAAAAGCAGTGGTCACACTAGGTGTGTAATGTCAATATTCCACTGTACACCAAGTGCAAATAACATCCTGAGAGTTGAATGTTTCACAACAGGTGAGAAAGTGTCCTGGTAATCTATGCCTCGCTGCTGTGTGAAACCTTTCGCCACTAGCCTGGCACGATAACGCACTTTATCATTCACATCTAGTTTTTTATTAAGTACCCACTTCACAATTGATCCATAACTTGGAGCATCGACAAGCTCCCAAGCGTTATTTTCCTCGAATGACTGCAGCTCCTCCTGCATGGCCACCCTCCACAGCTGGGTTTCTGGTCCATTGAGAGCTTCTGCAAAGTCTATTTGTTAGATTTCTGGACAAGTATTAGAAACAACCATGTTACTAAAACCATAGCGTTCTGGGGGTCTTCGCACTCTCTTGCTCTGTACCGCTTCAACTGTTGGAGCAGATAGCAGCTCATCACTCATCATCATCATCATGTTTGTCTCAATATTTGAACTAGTCAGGGTGTCATCTTTTGATTCACTGTGTGGATCTGTGTATAGGGATGTACTAGAATTGTTTAGAGATTCATCACATGAATACTCCCCCACTGAATCTCGACTACCTTCAGCTACCTCCTCTATGTGTTCTTCAGTATCCTCTGTTTTTTCTATCTCATTCTGTATCCAGATTGTACTGTCATCTTCTGTGTTCTTTGTTGTTGACATTAACTCACCCTCCATCACTATGACATCTCTCTTTACAGATATATCATTCCGTTTGGGATCATAGACACGATAACCCTTCGTTGTTTCTGAGAATCCTACAAGGATGTACTGTTCAGCCTTTTTGTCCCATTTTAACCTTTTCTGTTTGGGTATGTGAACCATCACAGGACTTCCAAACAGACGGATATGATTTAAGTTTGGTTTCTGCCATACCACACTTCATAAGGAGTTTTGTCTCCCAAGTTTGAAGTTACGGATCTATTCTTTAAGTACACAGCTGTATTTGCTGCCACAACCAAAAATTTCTTTTCTAGCTTTGCATCGAAAAGTAAGCACCTCGCTTTCTCGACAACAGTCCTATTTGCTCTTTCACAGACTCCGTTTTGTTGTGGTGTGTATGCATTTTTGTGCTGGTGGATTATCCCTTCTTCGAGCAGGTATCTCTCCATTTCTGCATTACAAAACTCACCTCCATTGTCTGTTCGCAGGATCTTTATTTTCTTTATTTTTGACCATCGCTTTGAAATCTTGAATTTTTTTGAATACTTCATTTTTATGCTTGAGGAAGTATATGAATGTCATGCTACTACAGTCATCAATGAATAATAGGAAATACTGTGCACCAACAATGGATTTTGTTTCCATTGCACCACATACATCAGCATTTATAATCTGTAGTGTTTCCATGCTCTTCTGTGCCACATGTGAAAATAAGCCTCATTTGTTTGCCTTCACAACAGGTCACACAGTTATTCTTCGACATGTCACTGGAATCTGGATAAGACAATCCATCCACAATGCCATTCTTCATTTTATGTAAATCACTTGTGTTTACGTATGCTAATCTTATGTGCCAAAGCTCTGCACTCTCTTCAGCTGGTGCTGCCAACATACAATCTGCTACTTTCAAGTTAAGCTTGTATACTCCATTGATTGAGTCTGCTGTGGCTACCAACAGATTTTTCTTATTGTGAATGTAACAGTGATCTGCTTCAAAAAATACTTTGTTTCCATTTTTTATCAGTTCACTTAAAGACAATAGGGTAGTTGTTATGCTTGGCACACACAAAACATTACTAACTGTAATATCGTAGTTACAATCGGTCGATATCTGTACATCTCCTGAGCACGATACTGATACTTTCATATTATTCGCAACGGTGATTTCTGATAAAATTGACGAACTGTTCATGTTGTTTATCTACTCTTTGTTCGCTGTAATATGAGTACTCGCGCCACTATCAACGTACCATTCATTTTTACTATATTCTCCGTTGGGAAAAACGACGCTAAAAGCATTTGTTTGCTTATTTTTCTGCAATAATGGACACTGGTTTCTATAATGGCCGGCTTGTTTGCATTTATAGCAAGACACGTTTTTTTCACCAATCATTTTTGACGTACTTGACATTGACGTGCCGCCATTTTTAGTCTTTTGTTTTCCGCGTTGTGATTGTTCTGTTCGCAGCGAATGCAGCGCCACTGGTATCCGTGTCGGCTTTTGGAACCTCCATGTCCATCAATTTAGACTTTATTGCATCTGTAGTAATTTCTATGCCGGAGTGTTCAATCGCCATTATCATTGGCGAAAAACGCTCTGGTTACCCGGCTAGCAACAAAGATCCAACCCACTCGTCTGTGATTGCAAAGCCCGTGCCCTTTAATCTCTGTGCTGTCTCGACAACCTGTGTCACATATGAGGTCATAGAATCGCAATTTTCTTGTCGCAGCGAGATTAAATGCCGTATTAATGTTATTTTTCTTGAAAAACCCGAGTCATCAAACATTAATTTCAGCTTTTTCCACAATTCCGCAGATGTTTTAGTTTCTTTAATATGCACATATAGTCCCGGATCGATCGTGAAAACTATTTTTGCCTTGGTCTTCGCGTCTTCTGTTGGTTTTACCTCGAAACCCGGCACCGGCTCCAATTTAATGTAGTCCGCCATGTTTTCTATCACCCACAAATTCTCAAGAGCGTAACTCCACTCATCATAATTTACTCGTCCCTTTAGCTTAGGTACACTTTTAATATAGTTCGCAGACATGATTCCACAGAAAGTCAACACTTTTGAACTGTAATTACTATTAGACACTAATTAATTACTGAAAATGTTCGTTTTATATCTCCCATAACCTATTAAAACACCGACTTTCCGTTACCGACTATCTTTATTTTTTTTAAATAATACTACCACAGATAACAACAGATGTCATACAATATTTATTTTATTATTTTGTAATAAACAACTTTGGCAACAGTATTGTTTTGTCAAGGCGTTATGATAAAAAACCATGCTCGTAGAGGTTTGTCTCAAAATAATTGTTTATTCTTTTCTACTATTATTTACTGAGGAAAACAATATTGAACATTATCTGTTTGCCACGCCCTCTTTGAACTAGCAGTCGGAATGACGTCATTTTGCAGACGCTGAAAAATTTCGGTCCAGTACTTGTGTAATTAATAAAAATAAATAACATGATCTTTAAAAAAAATGCAAATGCTTGATTAATAGAATTATGCAAACGTTAGGGTGGGTTTAGACCAAACGAGCGAATGCTCTAGAACATGTTTTGTCTTTATTTTTACAAAGAAAACGTAAGAGATAATGCCATAGAATTCTTGTTCGTTCGCTTGGTCTAAAGCCACCCTGAGGTTTGGTGCAAATGATTAGTACCGACTTACGTGGTTATACCTGCCTACCCAATAGTTCTTTTGATTGGCATGTAATTTGTCTATTAAACAAGCAATTTCATTGCATTTTTTTTTAAGTTGTTTTTTTAAATTAATCATATACCTACTGGACTGAATTTTTTCAGCCTACCTATTCGCCATATATTATTTAACGTATTAAAGTTGATATAAATTACTTTTTATCGATTAAACGGCCCGGTTCAGGTCGTGTCCTATTCGGGTCCTCTACTATCTGATTATTCTAAGATGATGCCTGTGACAGCCGTATTTCGTAATTTCAATCACTAACTATACTCACAAGTGATGTGTTTAAAAATAGGCGATTAACTATTTAAATTCCTGAACGGCGTCGCTAAGTTTGTACCGATTTATGTCATATGAGGTGCCATAGGCGTTATCTCAGAATAATCAGTGTATAGAGGCTGTTGGTTGGAGTGAACGGGATGGAGATACCTAACTGCTATACCACTGTCCCTTTCTGAAACTTGTTTGGAATTTGTAATACGGCCCAAAGGCCAATATTTAACCTTATCTAAATGACAAAGTAATCGACCGATTTCTATATCGTTTGTCTCAATCTTGTTTGGAAAGATAAATAAAGAGAGTAAAAGACAGAACAAAGAACCATGAAAACAATCGAAAACAAAACATTTTAAGACAAAATGTTCCTAGTGGCATTAGTAAGCATACACACATAGGGTAAATATTTTATTTTAAAGTACTAAACGTAAACTAAATTGTAGACATTAATTATAAATGTGAGCTATTAACATTAACCTGTTACTTAAAGACTTGTACACGTACTAATTAAAATCGAAGTAAATTGTGTATGAACAGTTGCATCACAAATAGTTATACATTAAGTAGATAAGTACATTGTCGCTTTCACTTATTAAAAAAACTTGTGATAGTTAAAGCAAGGATGTATTACAGTGCATAGCTTTTTTTGATGCTAACAGAACTACAAAAATGATATTAAAATTAATAATGGGGTGTTAAACAGACATGAAACCTTTTTTATTATTTCTAGGTAAAAAAGATCCAAACACCTACCTATTATACAAGTTTGTGACACCCTGCTTGAAAGGGATAACGGCACGTTTGAATGAAAACCGAAATTTCTTAATTTGGCCGTCTTTTTCAAAAAAACAGCCTTTTTTGTTGCTTTCAGTTTTTGATTCGAATTTTGGTAAATAATTATAACTAACGTCTGCTAATAAAAACAAATTCCAGTAGCTAACAAAACCGTATAAAAAATTATTGTAAATGTTACTCCGGTGTAATGTGGTGGCCGGGTTAGAATAATGCCACTCCGTGTCTTCCCGTGGATGCCGTAAGAGGCGACTAAGGGAATAAAGGCTTGTAGTACGTGCAACGGGTCTATATTGACTGCCATAATTATTTTTAGTCATAATCATCGCAAGTCATAACGTGTTTTTTTTAAAGAAACTGTTATTTTTTCAGGATTTTTATAAATCAAACCTAACCTAACCTAGCCTTGTCTACACGTTAGATATTTCAGAACTTCTGAAACGTTTACAGTTTCAGCGATATAAAAAATTAGGACTATCAATAATTATGTCAACAATTACATTATGACCAATAAAATTATGGGAAACAAAGAGCTCCCACGTGCAACCTGTCACTAATACGCTGGTAAACCATCATTAACATCATTCTTCTGCCTTTATCCCAACTTATTTGGGGTCGGCGCAACATTATCTTTTCCATACTTCTTTATTAGTCATCATCTCAGTAGTCAGTAGTCACTCCCTTTCTAGCCATATCATCTTTCACACAGATCATCCATCGTTTCTTTGGTCTTCCCCTACTCGTATAGCCATTCATACTCAAAACTTTCCTGACAATATTTTCGTCATCATACGCTGACATCTTAGCCTATTTGTGCAAAATGTGGTTACAGAATTATCAATAAGTTTTTAGAGTTGTAGGTAATTCTGGTGCTCTGCCTACCCCACTCTGGGATAACAGGCGTGAAGGTATGTATGTATAGATAAGTAACAATTAAACATAAAAAGTATTATGTAACGTGTTTGAGCACGATTATTAAAGTTTTTATTGTTCAAAGCAGCTCCCTTCTGTGAGGCACCGGTTTATCTACACAGTACCAATTTAAAAATATTGTTCTTGTGCATTAATGTACAAAAAAAATATCACAGCTCACATTTCCAGAAGAGAAATGAAAGTAAGTTGGTCACTCAAAAGATTGCTAGTAGTAATTAGTTATTATTACGCAAGTAATGGTCACTTATCGTTCGATTGAATTCATTACCTTGTAATGTTCGTCGAATCCAAGCCGAGCCCTAATCACCAATTTCCTAAGATTATCACGTTTCGTTGGAACCACACGCTATTAACGCCTTCATATTTGCTCAGTTTATAGGCAAAGCTAAGCCAAAATAATAAGTAACGATAGTTTTATGCTAACAACTAGATTTAGCTTGCGACTTCTTTGGTACTATCAAAATTTACGTATAATTAGGCGTGAGGGTATAACAAAAAACCCGACGAACTCACTATTGCATGTATTAGTATGGATGCATTATTTTTATACATCATTCACGGAAAACTTCGTTATGAGATAGCTAAGTACGTAAAACGCGAGTATTGTTAAACTCACCCATTGATTGAGAGGTGCGTATCGACTCAGCGGGGCTAGACAAGTTGCCATCGAATACGAACGCTAGCGTTAGGTGATCACCTGTCGCTTTGAAAAATGTATGGAGTTGACGTAAAATAGTAACGTGATATATCACTCGTTACAACTGACACGCTGTAAAGTGATCACTATCACTCGCGCTAATCAAATACCTAGTGATAGTTTAGACAACTACGGTTGTTACGCGGTACTATCTTGACAGGTCAAATTCAACACGAGCACTATCACAATATAAACGTCGGTATCCAAGGGCGGTAACTATGCGAAGAAACAATCAACTGAGTCATTCGCATCACAGGTGATCACCTAACGCTAGCGTTCGTATTCGATGGCAACTTGTCTAGCCCCACAGAATATTTAATTATGCTTGCTGCTTGAATTATAAAATCTCCAGAATTTAGTATAGTGTCTTATTAAATAAACAAATAATAAGACACTATACTAAATTCTGGAGATTTTATTTCAAAACTTGTATCTTCTTATGCACACATTTCAAACACCTATAGTGCCTGGCCGATAAGAAGTTAATCCTGTCCTGACACATTCCACAACCATGAAGTTTCTGAATATGGATAATGTTGACAGCGGTCAAACAATGCTGTTATTACTATTCCTTCACACGCAACCAATAAGTTTATCATTTACCGCTGTCAACAATGTCAATAGTTCATGGACTTCTTATCTACCTAGTACTGTTAGTACTTAAAAAAAACAACCACTTAAACATAAAATTAGTAGATGATCATTCCCACTCGATCCAAATACGTGGGCGGGTTCCGCACAAATGTTAAAGTGTCCGCGAGCATTCACACGAGGGTTGCTAACCCTTAAAAAACCAATGAATTACTGTATCGTGCCAGCCTTTCGAATACGAATTACAGTAATCAAAGGGGTTGACTTCAATCGAATTTCTTGCTGGAAATGTCCGATGTTATTAGTCAAAGCGATATCCAGGTATTCTGTGAAAAATGCTCTCCGCCGCTCAACGACCGCCAATATCTCCCGGAAACAGTTTAAAACGTTTCGGTTACGTCGATTTTTCTAACCTTCGTTTTTTAAGGTTCGAAGGGATCTTGGGCTCCATAAAATTTAAAGGTTTTGTTTGCAGACTGAGAGGTGAGATTTTTACTTGTTTACTTTATTTGTTTGTCCGCAAACGACGCAAAGTTTTTTTTTCAGAGGTATTTTTTACATAATCTGTGGTCATACTTGTTTATAATGATGACTTGATTGTTAACTAAGTTAACTTTTATAGAATCTGTGACATTATAACTAGGTTAGTAAGATGACTCTTATGTAACCAGTGATGTAATGTCTGCATACTCGTAGTTACCGTGCCGTGATAAATGCTGAATTTATTTTAAGATGACCTACGCCTCTATTTAACTAGATTAGGTCACTTAGAAAACCAAGGTTAATTCAATTTATTATATCTTAAACAGAATATACAATTCCTGACACTAGGTACTTGTGGTTTTTGTTTTCTACAACCTAGACCGGTATCGAATGTCAAATATTAATCCTGATGCCTATGTTTCCTTGGTATCGAATATTTTTGGCCACGCCGTTTTTATTTATCTTTACCAAAAAATACTGTTGCTACTTTGTTTTTTTAACACTAAAATGTTTGTACTACATTTAGTTTGAATCCAAATATGATTTTTTTGAACGAATCCTTATCTAAAGCCATTATTGATTATTATTATATTAATATATTAATTAGATTTAATCCTTTGGATGTTTTATAGCGAGGACAAAGTGTTTAACTCACTCCGGAGTTTCGAACAATCCGGTGGCATGGGGTTGTGTAATCCTACATTATGTACTATATGGGTTAATATACATATGCACACATGGTTCGTCCCGATTCCCATTTCCATTTCTATATTTTTTTAGGATAAGTGCAATTTATATATTTATACTAATATAACATAATTGATATGTAAGTGTATATGTGTCTCCTATATTGCACCGCCACTACAATCTCTGCTTTGCCTACAAGTTAACTGGTAGAGAATGCCTTACGACATTAAGTGCACCTTTTTTATTATTAAGTATATTATTCACCTACCTAATGCAATAAAGATTGCAATGATCGTTGAAATTGAATTGGTTACGGTCTTTGCGTCGTATTTAAGTATTTAATAATGATTTTTGAACCTAACAAGCTTTAAGGCTAAAGTTAAATCATCTTATAGAAAAATAACACCTACACCTAAAACTATTTATTAGATTTTTTATACCCTAAAATACAAATATACGACCACCCGCTGTACTGAGGTACACGCACATTTGTAAACGCAAGGCTGGGTTAGCAATAGTGATGTTTAAGGTTTAAAAAATGTTTTTTAGACAAACAAACCTTACCGTGAATAAAATGTAGTACGAGTAAAAGCGAACGTTACGCGTGTGAAGCCGCTTGTATCCCCAGTGTTCAAATAAAACAAGTGGTACTTGACGATCGTGTTTTATTTGTGCCTTGCATTCGCGAAGCACTTTACAGGATTAAAATTAAGCCTTGCATCTGACAACCAGCAGGCAGAACCAATTAAATGCCTGCGTAAAAAATAACTTCAGGAAATATTAATTGGCCGTCTGTAATCTTCACTAAGATCTTTTTTTAGTATCAAACAAAAGGTAATCGTAAAACTGCCCTCGTTCTTTAAATAGCACAGTGGGTTGAAAGGATAAGGTTAAGGTTAGGTCCGGTATGTCTTAACGCAGAAAAACAGATCGAAAAGTAGATAACAGACGGCCAAATAATATTTCCTGAACTATACAAGTCAATCAGCGAATTTTCGCGCTTAAATTTCATTCGATTGGGATATACCACTTACTCGCTGTTATTCTGTGCCTTTAAAAAATTGTTTCGCTGTTTTTATTTTTAATTACATTACCGTCGCATGCTCTTTACACAGTAATGGAGCCATTGTATCAAAAACTGCTTGCGGTGACTGTTTAGTTAACAATATTTGTTTCTGTACTGGCTGCGGGACTCCGTCCAATTCAAAAAAATGCTTTCAAACCACAAAGCTGCGCTCTAATATGTTCATAAAACTTAATCGTGCAAAGTCAAAGTCAGTATTTTTTTATTTTATGTAGTGTCATTTGTTCCTAGTCGGTTCATAAGTTCTGTCACTAAGATTTATTACAATTTAAAAAATAAATAAAAGAGTTTCATAAACCTGTAGTACATCAATAAAAACCTTATTGAATAAAAAAAAGTAATTTGTATTGCAATAATTTGATGTACGAGTTTTAAGCATACCCATTCGGGGCAGGAACGATATTTACCAGACTTTTATCTTTAAATTCTGATACAAAAGTATTTAAATCTCATCATCCTCTCATTAAATCGACCTTACGATTTCACATCGATTTGCAGCAATAAGAAAACACACCAAATTTCGTGCTTCGTAAGCTGGTTTTTGAGTGTCGTTAAGAAAATAATGCTGGTCTCTGAACATACCCATAGATGAGGCTACAACTATGTTTTGTCCTGTGACTTCGCCCTCGTAAAAAATCCTGAGAGTTATACGAAGAGTTATCAGGAGAAAGATGTAGCCGATGTCAATCGGGAATAATTTATTTTTCTATCAGTGTATACGAATTTTCTAACAGTAATTGCATGCTTTACAATTATTAAAAAAAATGTTTCGTGGTTTAAAAACACTAACCTTTAAAGCGTTTTCAAAAAGTGAAATTTTCAGAATTGTCGTGCGTATTTTAATCGGTGCCGGCCGTGAATGTTAAAAGATCGTATCTGAAATTGCGGCGATTATGTGGAATGCTTATTAGTTCCTAAAAATGTACATTAATTGATCTTGTAATTTTTATATATCGTGAAATTAAAAAAAAATAGAAGTTAGGTTTATTTGACTAAACTTTTGTGACAGAACACTTGCAAGATCGGGGATAGTGCAAATAAATGGGGCAAAATCAACCATTTGAACTTACTAGGTATTTAATTATGAAAAAATATATACCTAACCTTAGTTTGTGTGGTAGTAGAGGAATTTAGATGAATTTTGGCACGCAAATAATAGTTTATTAACAAGGCTTAGGAAAGTTACAGCAATGGGAAATTTGATAGTTCCTCGGGGAATAACGACAAAATTAAATGATGTCACATATCAGTTAATCGAAGAAGTTAAGGTATTTTGTCTATGTCAGTAGCCTGTATTCTGACATGAACAAAAATGTTGGTAAGGAAACGGCGGCCTGACAAACGGCCGGTTCACTAATGATTCGCCGACAAACGATTCGCAGAATTTCCGTTCCGCCGTGAGGTACTTCTCGGCACAGTGATTTACGTTTTGTTCACAAATATAACCTATAACCTGTGTAATGGTTAGAGTTTTTCTGAAAATGAAGACTTTCGAAAAAAAACTTCTCAGCAAAACGATAGTAATTTGCGAAATGAAGTCAAGGATAGCATGGCGGCCATTTTGTTATTATGACTATCTTTTGGATGCGGGATAACGTTTTGAGGATCCTTGTGGGATATCTTTTGACACCGCGGTTAGCCTATTCGGTAGTGACCTGAAGCTCGTTCAGTTGATCCATACACACATCCATACACGTTAGTTCAGTTAGAAGACGATCTTACACGAATTGACCTAGTCCCAAACTACGCTTTAGGCATGTACTAAGGGTACAAGAGAACAATAAGCATGCTAATATCAAGAAACATATACTTAAGTAAATACAAAGAAAACATCCTTAACTCAGAAGTTCAAAAACAAATAAGTAATAGTAATGATTTTGTTACGTGTTTACTTTTATTGCGGGTTTTTCTTTCTTTTTGTTTTGTTTAAGTTAGTTTAGTGTGTGTGTGTTCTATGTGTGTATACTCGAAAATCTAGTTTAAGACCAAAATCCTAACCTTAACCGGCACACATTCGCTGTGATTTTGGTTTGAGTGTAGGTATTTTTATCAATAAAACTTGCCCTAATATTACTGGTTACACGAGTTCTCATTCATATTCTTATGAAATAATGTTAAAATAACGAAATAATCAAGATGGGAACTGTCAGATTTTGGTCTTTAATTAGATTTTCGAGTATAGGTATAATCTTTCGTGGTTTCAATGGTTGGAATCATTTCGTGACATGGAAATCATTCGTGGTATTTTGTCTATGTCAGCATTTTGTTGTGTCTTGTTTGTCTGTCCGTCACGAATAAATGTTTTTTCTTTCATTTCTTTATTTAAATAGGTACTCACGCTTATCACACAAATATTTATCCTAACTGGGGATCAAAAAGACCGCTACGTAGAACTACTTACTAGTTATATTGAAATGAAAAAAAAACAGTACGAGGAAAAGATGATTGCACAGCAAGATTATTTAATTTCATTTAAGGAAAGAAATCGTTTTCTTGCGGCCATGACAACATACTGTCGGAGGTAAGTCCATAGCGGAGTGAGAAAACAAACTTGGGAAGCGGATCAAAGTATTCCGCAACTTTGTCACTGCGAGAATAATAATATTGTTGCTGAATGTCTTAAACGTTTTGTTGGCAATGAATGGAGTTTATTTTTTACAGGCGATAATGTCGTTGATTGAGGGAAAACTTTACACCATTACAGGTGAGTAGTATAAGCAACGTAGTAATGTTCTCGTATATTTTTCACATTAACACTGGAAAGAAATAACCGAAAAATTGGGTATATGTTTAGGAAACGGTTATCAATGGGTACATATGTGTAAAACTAATTCTACAAAAAATCATCTTCCTAATGTTTAGCTTGTGGTAAATTATAAACATGAGAGATTTGTTATAATTATTTGTAGATCAAATTACAGCATTCGGCTTTCGCATATAACCCGTAGCAGTGTTGGAAGTAATTAAATGCAACAGATGAGGCGCTCTTTGGCAATCTAGCTAAAAAATATAGTTACGTAGCTTAAAATGGGGAAGGTCGGTTCCTAGCATAACTGATTACTTAGGACCTCAAATATACGGGTTTTACATTGTGTCTCATTTTTCTGGGAAAAAACCTTCAACAAAATGACTAAAGGTGGTACATGAACGCCACGAACTACAAAACATATTTATGGAAATAAATAAGAATGTACCTCTAAAATAGTCTTTCAAACTAGACTGAAGTTTTTTAAACGAACCCTTTCGCAGAATATCTGTAATTAATTTTGATGTTTTTTTTTTCTTGTGACTTGACGGTGTCATTACGACAGGCTTTTGTGGTGCCTTAACCATTATAGTTGTGGACTGTCCTATCCTACATTATCGTGTTTTTAATCCACGACGGCTCCCCCCTCGGGGAAATTTAAGTTGCATGAAAAAATGAAGTAGTAGGTACATTAATGATACTATACCTTCATGCAGCGAAAAGCACTTCCCAAAAAACTCATCCTAAGCCCGCTAGCTAAGCGAAGCTAAACTAGCCAGTCGCCCAACAAGAGCATTGCTCGTCCACCGCCACCAACAACCCGATTACTTTTACCGAAGCGTTCGCCTCTCAAATTGGCTCCAGATCCATTTCTGTTGACAACTTTATCGAGCGGTTTTCGATAAATTGCGGCGAGGGAAAACTAAATAAATCCGAGAGGACTTTAGATAAGGTAATGGCTTCAGTAATGTCTGGCTGCCGTCGCCATAATGCAATGGCCGGGACCCGCGCTCCGCACAAACTGAGAAAGAGCCATGCTAGTAGCTTTCTGAATGTTATTTGGCGGTTTCTGGCCAATTTGTGGCGGTACTCGTGTACGAATAATAAGAATGGTTTTCTGTTTTAAAACGTTTTCTTGATCAATTGTCATGAACTTGACTTGAATGTTAAATAGTGACATTTAGCAGTAATTTTATTAGCGTTGAACTTTTACATACAAAAAATTGGTTTTTGGTTTAATTAATTGTACTTATAAATTGCGGTATTTTGAAGTTTTTTGTAATGTTTAATGTTTCTATTTTGCAAAACCAGCACAACAACAAAAAGAAGTAGTTCCCGGCCGGGGAATTTTAATAAACGAGATGTGGACACGAACAAAAGTAAGTTACTACTTGTTTTTAATTTAGAAAACTCAACAACAGAGGCATGATTGAACAACCCTTTACCAGACACTATAAAAAAAACCTCTTTTTAGCAAAGGCTCTCTGGCAGAATATTTATAGGAGGGAGAAAAAATCTTAGAAGCTGTTATTGTTTTGTGTCTCGTATACAATATCCAAGTAAAACATTGTTTGTCCGAAACGTATTGTAATAATTTATTAATTTTCTTTAAGAGGATTTTGAAGCTAAAAAATTCCATGAAAAATGCGATAACGTTTAGGTATCCTTAAACCGGGGCCGCTTTTTACGATTTTTGAATATGTTGTAGATATCATGTAAAATCTATGTCTGTACGTTTTCCTTTCCAAGAAAATATTTCTAGAATGAAACCATTATAAAAAACAAAAAGCAGAAACGTACAGATCTAGTTCTTTATAATAACTACAACATATTCAAAAATCGTGGAAATCGGATTTGATTTAGGGGGTGAGAAACGTTATCACCCGGAGCTAAATTTGTGTGGATTATTTTGACAGCTTCGAGGTTTTAGCAGCGCTTCACAGTTCTCTTAACTTTAATCAGGGCCTCTATTCTTGGCAATAAAATCATATCCTCTTTGACCTGTTATGGTAGTTTTTACCTCGGCTGTCATTACTGTCAAGTAAATAAGAGCTATCAAAACGTTGACAATACTATAACAGGTCAAAGAAGATATGGTATTTTACCGCCTAGAATCTCGGCCCAATACAGTAGGCCAAGCCATGATGCAAATGCTGCTAAGGTTTCTGTATTCTATCGACTCGAAAGGTATGGAGTTGACATAGCGTTCAACATGATCTGTCATCAGCTTACGTCAATCGTAAACATTTTATAAATTTTCGAAAATCGGTAAGTTAGCGTATGCATCTTTACTAGGGCCTCAGAGTAACCAATCTATTCTAATGTAGCTATGTAAATACAGTGAATTCCTACGTCTGACCGCACATGTGCCGGGAGGGGCACATTCCACACGCGGAACGTCTTCGTCTCCAAGTTTTTTCATTAAGTCCCGTTGCTTACGGGGATGAAGAAAAACATATTTGCATTAGCTTCCGTGTTTTAAATAATGAGTGAGTGACACGTCAAACTTTTGGTTGGGTAACAATAAAAATGAATACTGGTAACCTCCTGGTTTCCCGCATAATGCAACCTTAATCTCGCGTAAACTTTTCCCAAAAAGCCCTGTCTAAAATTATGACTCCTCTTACTAGAACTTAAGGTTAAAAAAAACCTGTGGTCCTAGACAAGATGAATAACGTTAACGTTAACAATTTTCGAAAACTGTCAAAATTTGAATTGACATAAGTGCTCGACTTTTTGTACACGTTCGATAACAATAGCGATCGTCGAATGCATCTTGTCAAGGCCTCCTATCTACTGTTTTGCAATCGTCAAAGGCTGGATCTATGCGACTTTTATTTTTTCCTTTCCCATGGTCATTCTTTCTTTTCCAATTTGAAGCTATTTTGAAAGAAATGTATTTATAGCTGTTCCCTCCCAAACCTAATTTAACAGTTACACGAATATATATCAAAACAAAGGCAGTCGTGTTTTAAAGTTGTATTTTGTTGGACTCATTATGGAAGTTGCCTAGAAAAGTTTCCACCCGTTGAAGACGACTATGATGTATTATGACCAACTTTTCTGTCACGCCTACACTTCGACGACTTGGACGTAATTTATTATATCCCTCCCACTCTAACCTATGGCGCACTAACTGTGGTTTCTATTAACGTTATAATCCCGAACACGAGTTCAGACGAACCGCAGATTCGAAATGTTATCCGTGGGCGTTACTACTAATTATATTTAAACGACACGATTTATTTATCCCATATATATCTTAATTTTGGGCAGTTTATTGCAACGTTTCACGTGTATTGGTCAAAATACATAAAATAGTGTAGGTATGTTAATATCCAAAAAAAATACCTTAGTGTAGTGCAAATCTTTTTTCAGTAAAAAGAGACAACGTTGTTGAATTTAAAAACAAAAAATGCTTTAGTGGTTTTGAAAGCATGAATTTATTTTAAATGCGTTGACATTTTGGAATTATGGAGTTATTTAATACATTGATACGTTATTGAAGATAAAATAACAAGATACAATAGATATATGACAAGTTTCTAGCTACTTTAATATAGCTACTTTAGCTAAGGGAACAAGGTTATACCTACCACAAAGTAGCGTTTAAAAGTGTCATTAAAACCTTAATGAATCCTATACTAATTGGCATTGGAAAGTTAAAACTATGTTCTGTACCGGTGAAAAAAGGGCATTCTTATCCTTTATTATCTGAAGCTTCAGGACATTCTCGTATGCAACACAGCGAACTTTTTTCCACCTGTTCAAGTTTTCAATGAAGATCTTTTTTTAATGCCCTGGAGAAGTCACACAAGCTCACATGCCACCGGATGGTAATTTGAATCTGAGACCCATAAACATTTACTACCTAAAGACTGCAATCTTAAGACTCCAAATGCGTTGTTAACCCTGAGGACTAAGATGGAATACCTCTATTCTAGTCATTTCACCGGTTGTCTTATCCCCACACAAGAACACAACAACTCTTTTTACACCTGTTCAATTGTTAAAGAGAACTTGGCAAATAAACATAGCAACCACACCCTTAACTCCATTTATTAAAAAGACTTTACAAATATAAACAAAAACTTTAAATACTTTAAGCGCATCTTGAGATGCATCTCCAAGTCAAAAGACAAACTCATTGTCTCCGCCGGTCGCAATGCGACTTCTCAATGGAGTCCGACAACGATAAACTTCGCCATTCTACTCATACTTATATAAAGTTCGCGCGAACACTTCAACTGAGCGAATCACCTGCAAACATTGGCCCCGGGACCGCGCGCGCGTCAAAAAACTTCCCAACAAATACACACTAGAAACCTTTCAAGATAAGAGTTTCATTCAATTAACACGAAGCTTACTTGGTTGTTTTTGTGTTTGAGTCACAGAAAAGTTGTTTCCAGGGCTCTATCTCATTAAAACTATAATTTATATAATCAAATAACGAAAAAATATTCGGTCAGTGTTGTTTTTATATTTTTTTTGCTTTGTTAAACGATTTTTCGACAATTTTGACACCTTCTACCCGAATGCTTCAGAAGAAGGGTTATTTACAAATTGGTCGGGTTATAATATAACGTTTACTAGGAAAGGTCTTGTAGCTGTAACCAAGATACATTCTGCGATCGTTATCGTTGTCGAAAGTGTATAGGATTGACGTAAGCTGCCGGACGGTCGCGTCGAACGCTTATGACAATTGCATACGTTATATCAGTTTTCTAAAACCTCTAAAAGCTTCAGGTTGATAAAGGCAACGATTTGCAATAGATATAAGAAAGTGTTTAAAACATTGAGGTATATTAATTAGAGAAGCAAATGTCAATCAAAAGCGACGCATAAAACCTGCCAACTAATAATAATCGCGACGTAGCTTTGAAACCAATAATATTTGAACAAAAAAACTATATCTATCTCTTTTACATTAATACACTAGTAGAACGCACTCATATGGAATAGATAAAGATGGCGAGCACACCTGATATGAAAAGTTCAGTGTTGCCTAGAACATAAAATTTTCCCCCAAAAAATCGAGTAAATTCTTTGATAATATGAATCGTTACAATTAATACATTGTTTTAATATTTCATTTTGTTTCATTTCTCGCTTACAAGAATGGTAGTAATAAATTTACAATTATTTTATTTGACGACATTGTAGCCTATCGGTAGTGACCCTGCCTATGAAGCTAGCGGTCCCGGGTTCGATCCTTGGTTTGCAAATGGTTTCCTTTGCATTTTATATTCTGTTTTCTTTTTTAGTTATTCGACTGATTGTTTCCAAAATCAATATCTGGGGATCTGTGTGGTATCCGACAACGAATCCGTTGACAGATTGAGAAAAAGTAGCCGCCATCTAAACTTTTTAGTTATTCGACTGATTGCTTCCAAAATCGACATCTGGGGACCTGTGTGGTCTCCGACAACGAATCCGTTGACAGAATTAGAAAAAGTAGCTGCCGTCTTGAACTTTTAGGTTATTCGACAGATTGCTTCCAAAATCGATATCTGGGGATCTGTGTAGTCTCCAACAAGGAATCCGTTGACAGAATATGAAAAAGTATCCGCCATCTTGAACTTTGTAATTATTCGACTGATTGCTTCCAAAATCGACATCTGGGGACCTGTGTGGTCTCCGACAACGAATCCGTTGACAGAATTAGAAAAAGTAGCTGCCATCTTGAACTTTTAGGTTATTCGACGGATTGCTTCCAAAATCGATATCTGGGAATCTGTGTAGTCTCCAACAAGGAATCCGTTGACAGAATGTAAAAAAGTAGCCGCCATCTTGAACTTTTTGTTTATTCGTCTGATTGCTTCCAAAATCGATATCTAGGGATCTGTGTGGTCTCCGACAGGGAGTCCGTTGACAAAATGCGAAAAGTTGCCGCCATCTTGAACTTTCCAGTTTTTGGGCGGAATTCTTTCAAAGTCGATATTTCGGATCTGTATGGTCTCCTATAACTCTTGAAATTGATACTTGAATGACAACTTAATAGCTTTAAGGGGGTGATAGATGAGGTATTTTTGAACATTTTAGATGTATATGTCTTAGACGAAATTTCTGTTGGACTAAATTAAACAAGTTTTAAGCGTCTTTGTTGTATTAAAACAAAATGGAGGCATTCGCAATCATCAAAAATGTTTCAGATTTTGGATCAGTCATTTTTGTGCCTAAAAAAATTTTAAATAAAACTTTGAATTGTTCAAACACTTTTAAAAATATGCCTACTTATTGTTCTTTCTTTTAAGTTATCAGTCATTCACATCGCTTGCCAAATCTGATTCTTTCCAGGCAAAATTTGCAAATGGAAGGAACGGGCCAGTAAAATCATAGTAGTTAACTATTTAGGCGCGAAACAGAAACACCCATAGCGTGAGCGCTTAAGGTGGAGTAATATTTTAACCACATTTACGTGCTCTGTTCTTGCTAAAACGTTGGCACCACACAAATCCAATGATATCGATTTTGAAAGCAATCAGTCGAATAACCAAAAAGTTCAAGATAGCGGCTACTTTTTCTCATTCTGTCCACGGATTTGTTGTCGGAAACCACAAAGTTCCCCAGATATCGATTTTGGAAGCAATCAGTCAAATAACTAAAAAGTTAGAGATGGCGGCTACTTTTTCTCATTCTGTCCACGGATTTACTGTCGGAGACCACAAAGTGCCCTAGATATCGATTTTGGAAGCCATCAGTCCAATATCTAAAAAGTCCAAGATGGCGGCTACTTTTTCACATTCGGTCAACGGATTCCTTGTTGAAGACTACACAGATCCCCAGATATCAATTTTGGAAGCAATCCGTCGTATAACCTAAAAGTTCAAGATGGCGGCTACTTTTTCTGATTCTGTCAACGGATTCGTTGTCGGAGACCACACAGATCCCCAGATATCGATTTTGGAAGCGATCAGTCGAATAACTAAAAAGTTCAGGATGGCGGCTACTTTTTTTTTATTCTGTCAGCAGATTCGTGGTCGGATGTCACACAGATCCCCAGATATCAATTTCGGAAGTAATTCGAGGAAAAACTAAAGAGTTCAAGACGGCGGCTACTTTTTCTCAATCTGTTGACGGATTCGTTGTCGCAGACCACACCATGTAGTAGCTTCATGAAACGAGCCTCAGATATCGATTTTGCTCTAACTAGCTGAGATACAACAAAGAACAACTTTTTTCAATTTTACAAAAAATTTAAGGACATTCCTTACGCTCATTTGGAGAGTAGGTATTTATCTTGAAAAGTATGCCTAGCTTCTTTACTGCTTTAGCTATACATATATATATATGTGGTTTTGAGTTGTTGAGTTGGATTGTTTTCCATTAAAGTTAAGAACTCCAAATATCTAGATATAAGATTACACCGCACCACTATTAAGTACGTAACTTGTTAATGTTCAAGCAGTCAAGTTAAGCGCCCACAGGTGTAAACGTTTAGAAACATTAATTATTAGAACAAATTTTATTTATTTCACGGATGGCCGAAAATATTGAATTCCCCCGAAAACTCGGGGATATGAAACAATGCTTTACTTGCAACACTGGAATAATATCTGATGTTTTATTAAAGTTTTATTGTTAATTACATTAATTTAGATACAGAAACAATATATTAACCTGTGAAAAGTAATTATTTGTGCCTTAGTATGTCTTTCAGACTTTGATAAGCACTGTTACACCGCGAATTTCCCCATTTTTTGCAGCTTCTTTTACGGTCGACGTCCGTTTGACAACTAACTTGACAAATGGCCGCTATGAGCCTGCAGGCTCATCTGATGTGGCACGGGTTATGCGTGGTTACTGCCCCTCTAGTTAATATACCTCAATGGTTTAAAATTGGTGTACAGAAAGCGTACCTACTTGGGACGACCGAAGGGACGCGAACTCCCAAAGTACCGTTGGAGCGATGACGTCCAGACTGAGGGGGTCCTTAATGGCTCACATAAAATTATTTTCTCTTCCGAATTTAACTTTTTTTTTTACGACCAAACCACTGGATCGAATTGCATAGTCAACGCCAATTTTATGCGAGAATGGTACGTGAAGCTGTTGAAATCAAAAAACATCGCAATTTCAACAGAGAAGATGGGTATAGGCTATCGACTACGTGGAATCCAGTCATCAGTAAATGTAAGTGTGGAAGTGTGTCTTTGGATAAATCGTCGGATATTGTGTGTTGTGTGTCGGTATGATGACAATACGAATAAAGAAAAACAAGACTAAGTTCGGTTAGGTCGAAAAACTCGCACGACAAGCAGACGAACACCCCCCTCTTCAGTCTTCCCGTGGCCACGGCTGACAGTCGGAACGTCGAGGTAAATGTTCATTTTATCACGCGATTAAGTCCCGATTTATAGTTTTTAGTAAGGTATAAAATATTGTTTTAACAGAAAAGCCCATGATAATTCCTAAATTCTCAAAAGTTTTAATCAGATTTGATTCTACGCCCATGCCTTTCGCCCCGAGAGTAAAGGGTCGCAACTACCAGGCAGACCAAGCCACCAGAATTTTCCGTAATTTAATATTAATTGGTCATTATATTACACTAGCCACTCGCCCGCGAATCTGTCTTTATACAACTGCTTTATTTATTCATTATTTATTTAACCTTTAAAAAAAGTACAAATGGCGGACTAAACAAGTATCATCTGGAACTCAATACCTATTCAATTATTTATTGCATTCCATAAAGTATACATAGGTGGTAGGCGGTTAAATTAACTTAAAAGCTATGAGATCATTATGGACCCCGTAGGGCACAGCAACTTATAAACTAGTGAGAGCGCTTATTTACTAAGAATACCTTTATAAATGTTTAAATCCAGTTGGTACATACATTGTATTATTTTGATTACTCGGTTGTCTATCGCATTCACACTCTTTTTAGTTCCGAATCACTGTCGTGTCGCCATTATCGCGGTGGATAAAGCGTCCGTCACTCTCGCAATCACTCTGGACAGAAAGGGACAGATGATCCACGTTTATCCACATCACTAAACGCTATCATAATAGGCTTGCTGGCATAACAATTAAATTGACAAATGTCAAAGAGACTGTGACAGCGATAGACAACCTGAGCACTATTAATACTGTGATTTTATACCAGTTGTTTTATCTCACCAAAGCGGGTGAGCCATACTTGTTGTAGTTAAACACGCACACTACGGCGACGCTTAGCGACGACAGCTACGCACTCAATGACAACGTGGACGTGCATCTACACACACAAGTATGGCCCACACCCTTTTTAAAACAACTATATTAGCGGTTAATAAATAAAGCAAATCAAACGTGCATGTAAGAATTCCACAAAACAAAACACAACTTTGGCTACTCGGCATTCAATGCCCGCACCTAATTTCCCAAACAAAATAACCCCAATACAGAGTTCTTGGCGTTGAAACTATCTAAAGTAAAACTAATGTACAGACACAGTGTAACTGGCATTCCAGTCAGCTTTCTTGCAGATTTTCCTTGAATACTCCCTGTGGGTATGAGTAGCGTTAGTGCGGTCAGTGTCAGCGATTTGGGCTCCAGTTGAAAAAGTCACGAGTTATATTAGTTTGCTTTTATATATTTGGAATGTACATATTATATTTTCGTTACTTTTATTTAAAAAGCTATAAGTAGGGTGTTTATTTCACAGTTCAACACCTCAACTTATTGATACATCGAACGAGTACAGTACGATTATTTAGGGTTTACAACTCCTTGCATTCCTCGACTTCTATCGGAAAAAAAATGAAGAACAAATTACACGAAATACATTGCTTCACAATAATAGTGTGCTACTTTTAGTCTTAAACAATAGTATGCAACATCTGCGACAAGCACATTAGTAGACCTATGCACAGATGTGAATTTATGAATTATGAATTTTATACTTTATTGACTAATTTTGTATACCTATGTGAAACTCCAAAAAGTATTGTGACCCCAAGGTGTAAAAAATTACCTATATAATTTCTGACATCACGTGCCATGCGAAAACTTGATGATAGAACACAATTATGTACTAGAGCTTTAGAGAACACATAAATAACTAATAGGTACAACGTTGTACGAGTAAATATTCTAATATTTATAAACTAGATAACAGTCCAAAACTATACCTACACAACAAACCGCACGGTCTACTCCACAGCGTTACAAATGAATGAATTATAAATGAATCTATCTATCTATCTATCTTACAAAACCTAAAACTAAAAGTAAAGAAAAATGTTGCAAGAACATTTATGCTTGTTTTTGAACTGTTTGCATTACGTTCGGCCCAAAAAGTTGTCTTTCTGCCGCACTCAGAGACGTCAATTAAATTTAATGTCTGTTTAGTGACGTGTTGTCTTATTCTATTGCTATAGCAAAGAAAGTGACAGCAGCAACTTTAATCAAGCATTAAATTTAATTGAAGTCTCTGAGTGCGGCACTTTATTCCCAAAGTAAAATGTCGTTTCCACGTCATAAAAAGGTCATAAGATGTGTATATCGATTTGAAGGGACGACTTTAACGATATTTTCATTTGGCTGGATTATACTGATAAAACTCTGTCAAAATAACTAAACGAACACTTCTGTCGCGGCCTTTGTCACTTAAGAGCATCTTAACAGAAAGACCAATCCTTGTAAACGAAGTAAGTACTTATTCTTTCATTCTTCTTAAAGTCGCAAGTGTTATTGGATACAAATGAACATTGATCATTAAATTTTAATTTGTGTGCATTAATCTTTAAAAAAAAAACTATGAGTTTAACGTGTGTATCTCTGCGTCTTTGTATGTGTGTATCTGTATCTGTCTGTGGCACCATAGCTTCTGAACGGATGGACCGATTTGGACGCTGTTTTTTTATTAGTGTGACTACTAATAAGAAACTTCAACGTCAATTCCATACGTTTTGTTAGTTTTAGAAAATTGTTTACGAAAGTGTTACACAACTTGTCTAGTCTCACTGATCTATTATTGTGGCCGTACTTAATTTTAAAGTTGACAAAGAAGGCCTTCAGTATCGTCCAAATACTAAAATAATAGTTAAATTATATTCGTTCTAGATATGTTACTCTATACATATTTCTGTTCCGCACGAGTAGTCCGCATAAACATAGGTTATGCAATTCTTTCTCCTCCTGTCTCCCAGCAAAATCTACAAATTGCGTTCTATTTCATGCATGCCCGTGCCTACTCTTAAAGTAGGTCGATACTTTAACTAATAACATAGCGGCCCAAATACTCGCCTCGCTGCACAAAAAACATGCCTTTTATTAAATCATGTCAGAGTAATCTCAAAACTTGGCAAAGGCAGCGTTACGATAAACATTTCGTTTTGCATAAGTTCTTAAATGAGAAATGCAGAAACATTTCTAGAAATCGGAGTAAACAATAAGCAACTGTGAGATGAATATCCCGGTCGTTTAACCGAGCTAATTCAGCGGCAATGCAGGCAAGTTGCCGGGGTAACATGGTGTTATTCTCTTGAGTCGTTCCAATATTCAATCTAAGTATCTCTTGTTTAGTGGTGGTAAGAACTTGTTTAGTGATGGCAAGAACTTGTTTAATGATGGTAGGAACTTGTCTGTGTGGATCGCTACCACGATTACACAGGATTATTTTGTTCCGTTTGGGGATAAGATCACCGTTGAAATGATTAGCATAGAGGCATTATATTTAAATCCTCAGGGTTGGCAACGCTTTTACAGTCTTGATAATGCATTCTTATGAAACTTATATCCCACTTACCATCAGGCGGCCAGTGCGCTCGTTTGTCTTCTCTATGCTTTAAGAAAGCTAAAAATAGATAATCGTTGAACTAAACATTAGCGTGGTGGTAGAAAATGAGAGTACCAGATCTATTATGCCCAAATCTATTTCCTTTGCCTGTTCACTTTATCTCCAAATTGTTTTAGCTCATTTTTAGAGTTCCGTACCCGAAAGGAGAACAACGGAGACCCTATTAATATGCCTTCGCTGTCCGTCTGTCCGTCCTAACTTTAAAGAGCTGTATCGTATGAACCGTAATATATAGCGGGTTGATTTGTGAAGAATATTTCTCATTACAGCAGATTTATCAAAAAATTAAAATAATTAAAGAAAGTGAAATACCTAATAAAGGGGGTCCCCGTACAAGAAATTATTATATTATAATATTTATAGTATTTTTATTTTTCTTGTATCGTAAAAACGCTGAAACATAGAAGCGTCAAATTTGCTATGATTATAGTACAAACCCTGAAGAAAAACAACAAATAAGTACTACATAAACAATGCTCAATTGTGAGTTGGGCTCGCGGTGATTCGATTCAAAATCGGAATATCGGGACTAAAGGTTAACTGTTCGTCTGTGGGAGCTTTAAGAACATGTGGAGGAGACGATCCTAGGCGCAAGGGTCAAATTAATCCAGTTCGATTGAGCGAACTCATAATTATGTAAAAGAATAACACCACAGACAAGTTGCCGGGATAAAGGTATGGACTCCGCGGCGAGCCGGATTAAACTTGTTTTTAAGTTTATGGTGGCTTTAATATTGTTCTCAAGGACTTAAACGCAACGTATAAAGCTAGCTTGCAAACAAACTTACACACAACCTACAACTTAATGTATATTATGCAAAAGTAATTTTTAATTAGATTAATGCTTCAGAAGGAGGGTTATGTTTTTCGAGTATGTACAGTCAAGTGTAAAAATATGGGAGATTGCAACATCTTAAAAATATGTCCCAATGCACCTTATTCCGGTGTAATAAGAATTTCGTAACATACGTATATATATGAGAGGATTCTTTCAAAACATACTCTTTCACTTGACTGTATGTATGTGTATACATACTAGGCTAGCCTAAACGGCTTGATGGATTTTAATATAAGAAAAATATAAAACAATGTAATATTATGAGGTGTCGTTAGATTCGTATTTGTGGTGGGGGTGATATAGGCTATAAAATTAAAATCAAAGTATAGTAGTTAGAGAGTGGGGGGATATTTTTTTTTTTAACGTGAATCGTTTGTGATTGTGATATCACAAATTCAGTCGGGTTTTTGAAGCTTGCTTTTTTAATTATCTCGTTCCTTATTTTCGTCCTTACCCGTACCAACCAGCTGCTTTCAGTCATTTATACATAATTGTACACATTAACTAAGTGAAAACCATTCATTAAATTCTGCTAGGTAAAGTCTTTTACGGAGGATGAGAAATTTAACCGAAATTGGCCAACCGACAACTTTTTTGACAAAACAAGTCAGCTCTATTAAAAATAGGTACAGTCGAGGGTAAAAATAAATATCCGCACAACTGTTTTCATTTATTAGATACACCAACAAAGTACACAGATTTTACATTAAAAAGAAGTGATAAATTCAAGTCTATGCCCATTATTTGACACTTTGTCCATTGGTGCCCTGAATTGTAACTAAAAGTCTAAAAAAAACATCCACATACGTTACTTATTCAAATATCAACGCAAACGATAACATCTTATAATTATGCAGTATAATAAAATTGGTCTATAATTTTGATAAAACTAGGCTAAACCATATGGCATTAAAAATACTCAATCCTTTTTATTGCGGTAAGATTGAACATGAGCAAGATAACTCATTTCATATTTATACACCGTGGGCCCGAGTAACCCGAAAAACTTTAACCACGTATTTCTGACGATGTTATGAGTAAATTTTGTTATTATGAACATAGCTCCAGTTATGTAATTTTAATTTAGCAATCTTTTGGAACACAATAAATCAATTGAGTTTAGTACTTCCTTGTAAACAAATCTTAAGCAAATCCCTAGCCGAGAACAAGCGAACACGACACTTCACGAACCACTCCGACAAGAAACGACACTCATTGAGTGACACATGATTGTTTACTACTTCGAGACACCAAACTTCAGAAATAATTTATGCATGTTCGCTAATCGAATTGATTGAAAATTTCTCAATTTGTCGTTTCATACAAGATTATCTACCCATTTGTTACAAAATGTTTTCAAATAAATGATTTATGATTTTATGGTTTTTATTTCTTGACGAGTTTTGATTAATTTCCGTGCTTACCTTCTGGTCACAAGCTCGTGTTATAAGTTAAGATGCTTGATTTGTGATTATTTATTTATTAATCTAAGTAAAAGGAAAAACAACAATTGCTGGATATATACATTTATTACTTTGGTTAGTAACATAAAACTAGCGGATAAGATGTTCGAAATGCGAACCATTGTTCTCTATGCAAACATTAAGTCTCAGTCGGATTTGATGGTTCAAAGAAACATAACTGTTTTTTATTTCCTCTGAGGCCGCCGTGATCCTGGACAATAATTCTTCTCTGGAGTAGATTGCTTTTGCGTATACATTAGCCTTCAGTGTACCCCACAAAAAAATCCAAAGACGTGGGGTCCGGTGACGTCGCCGGCCAAGCTAGCATACCGCTTCCGCGGCCTATCCACCTCTCCGGATACTCTTGATCCAACCAAGAACGAACTTCACGGCCAAAGTGGGCTGGAGCAACATCGTGCTGAAACCACATATTTCTTCTGGTCTCTAAATCGACATCTTCCATCAAATCGTTCAATTCGTTTCTTAAAAAATTAAGATAATTTTCGGAATTTAATCGCGTAGGAAAAATGACAGGACCTATCAGTTTATCACCAATTATTCCAGCCCACAAATTTACGGAAAACTCGTGTTGGTACAAATTTTCTCGCTTCGAATGCGGATTTTCTCCGAGCCACAATGGAGATTGTGGGTATTAAATACTTATTCCTTCTCAGGTCAAATGAGGCTGGTCTGTTCATAATATTTTACCAAGAAATTGGGTATCATCCACTAGCTTCTGGTTCATTCTCTGGCAATATGTCACTCTGACAAGTTCGTCATTAAATAGCAAACTTTGAACTTTCCGATGGCGAAAAGGATGAAGTCCGTACCTTTTCCAAAGCTTCAACACCTGACTATAATTCACGTTTACGATGCGAGCTAAATCTCGTGATGACAACGTCGGGGCCTCCGTAATTAAATTCATTATGCGATTTTCCGTGCTCACATCTAAATTTATTACCTGTTCTCTACGAATGGGCCGAGGACCCACTTCCCGAAACCGTCTATGAGTATCGACAAAAGTAGAATGATGCGGTATGCGATGACCGGGATATCTTCTTCGGTATTCAGCAACTGCTCTGTTCGCGTTACCATTACAAAATCCATGCACGAAATGAATGTCCCCTAAGTGAGCCGAAGAATAATGGGGCATAGCGATTAATTATTGCCATTGAAGAATAATTTGTAAATCGACTTGAACTTCGATAACAATCTCTTTTTATTTTGTATGTAACTTTGACATTTTAGTGACACAAATTTGAAACTTTGGCTATACGGCCAGTTAGAAGCGTAAATAGTTTACAAACTCGCGGATAGAGAAAGAGACGACTGAACTGACTGAACTGAGACAGAAGTCCAATCTGATAGTGATAAGACTGATAAGTAAAGACTTGTTAAATCCCCTTTGTAATTAAAAGATAAAGGTAGATATCATAAATATGGTTAGAAATAGGTACTGAGCTGTTTACTCAGCCTTAAGTCGCATCTTCGTCTGTGTCAGTTCCTTGCACTACAAACCTTTTTGTTGTTGGATACCATACTTAATTCATTTGCCAACTTATTAGTAATCTTACTGGCCAATAATCATGCAGTTTTAGCTTCTGCGTGTAAAAGTATAAAGCGACTACGTCACATTTATTAAGGTTTGATACACTTGAGATTTTTCAACTTTGTAAATTCATAAAAATAATTTACATCTTGTTTTTTTTTAAGCTTTTTTGGATTATATTTTACTACTTTTTTTACTCCAATTAGGCATCAGAATCGATGGTTTAAATCATTCAGGTTACTCGGGCCCACAGTGTAGATGTGCCTTTGCATCTGCTTCGTGTCCTCAAAGTGTCTTCTCCAGAGGGCGCAGCAATAAGTTGACGGATTTTACAACTAAATCCTACGAGAAAACGTACTTACTGCCTTGGCGTCTTGGCGGTAAAAAACCTATAAAGCCCCTTTTAAAAATGAAAATACTTTAGGGGATTATTTGTGTAGTAATACCTTGTTGACATTATTTTTTAACAGTTAGCTAACAATATGATTTAATATTAATTTTAGTATTAATATTTTATTTCATCTAAAGAACCGAAAGGATAGAACCAAATTTTCAATAACACTTTTCTTCCATTCTAGCTTCTCTAAATAAGACGTCGTCAACCTTATTTAGCGACATATTAAAATATTGACTTTGTTTACAACTAACAAGTGTGACTCAAATATACTATGTACTCGTACTCCTACTAGCTGACCCGACATCGGTACTTCGTCTTTTATTTTTTTCCTAAAAACAAAATCTGTCCAGCCGTTCTCAACTGATGCACTTACCAACGAACACCATTTCGAACACTGAAACAGTCATCTATTAAAGTGTCAGTGATTCCCGACATAAACATTATCACGTTGACTGCGACAAGGAAATTGGATGGAAATTAGTGGACTTTCCACGGGTGTGTTACGGGAAATATTATATTTGGTTGTATCGATGTTCACCGTGGTGCTTTACGGCCAATATTTTTCCGTTCATAGTGTGTACTTTGAATGGCTGTAGGTAAGTTTATCAAAAACCATATTATATATACAGGGTGTCTGGAAAACCTTTGGAGAAATTTTAACAGTAGATAGGGTGGATGATTTGGATCATCCCTATATTGGTAACTTTTTTTAAAGTTAATATTTGACTGAGTTACAGGCTAATTTATCATCGCCTTTGCTGACGATGCTCTCAGTGTGCCCCATCTTAACTACTTCATTCATAACATGTGTCACAACGTAATGTAAATAAACAAGTTGTTCCTTATCAACAATGTTTCTAATCATGGCCAAAAGCTCCATGGTGCTTAAAAAACTGACACATTAGTCTGTAATGTGAATGATAAGACGGTCTCTGATAAGGGCTATTATGTGAAATAATTTAAAAATGAAACTTACGATTACGATTTTTACACGCACTCTTCTAACTTCTCTCATAGCTAAAATAGCACTTTTACACGTACTTACATCAAACTTCTTTAACGATCATGAATCATGAATTTATTTTATTGATTTGTACCACTATCCAGGGATTATTACAAAAAAAAACACAATAATAAAACGAACATTAATTTGTCATTGTGCTTTGACAGTTTGACATAGTATTTTTTTAAATCTTATACCATTTAAAACTTTTTGTGAAAAGAGGTTTAGGATTCATTTCTAAAAATAAAATCGTTCCTAGGTACACGTTACGTTTTATCAGAATTACATTTAAAGCTGGCATCATACGCGTTGTTGAACTTGTTGAAAGATATTCGTATCCTAAAGAAAGAAAAACAAAGGGATGAAGACGGGCGAGTACGTACGCCGTACTTGGGCATTTACACAAAAATGTGTACCCAATTAAGGACTGAAATTAAGGAAGTTTAACTTTGTCAGTTTTGGCGGCCGTCAATGTATAGCTAATTTTCGTCACAAAACTGACAAAGTTAAAGTTCCTTAATTTCAGTCCTTAATTGGGTACACTTTTTCGTGAAAATGCCCAAGTACGGCGTACTTACTCGCCCGTCTATCACCCCGTTTAGGATAGCTTCGTAAGAAGAGATCAACGTGGTGACACTCTGTGGTGACACTACAGTATTCTTAAGTAGCAACCATCATTTACTCAGAGACGTCAATTAAATTTAATGCTTGATTAAAGTTGCGTCTGTCATTTTGTTTGCTATAGCAAGAAAATAAGACAACACGTTACTAAACAAGCATTAAATTTAATTGACGTTTCTGAGTGCAGCAGTTAATGGTGGTTATTTAGTTGGAAGTAATAGCTTATTAATCAGAAGGTTTCGGGCAAAAATTGAATCATGTTACCAAAGAACAATGAAAGATCCTGGCTAAAAACACTTAAAAAAAACGCCGCGGATACTAAGGATGTTGATATAACCTGTTTTGTGTGAGCACTTAGAAGGCGCTTCGTGTTTGAACTTGTGTCTCGTTCCCATACCTACGCTCTTATTAAGAGCGAGTGAGAGAGGAGTACAAACCCGAAGCACCTTCTAAGAGCTATCGTGCTGTACTACGTAAGTTTATCGATTTCATGGCCTGCGAAAGGTTGGTAAATTTGTTTCTCTATGGTAAATGTGACATCATCATAAATTGTAATTAATTATGCGACAACCTTTATATCCATCGTCTATCCCAACTTTTAGAAGTCTATGAATTTATGGCTGTCATTAGATGTCATTGTTAAATAATAATTATGTTATTTTCAAATATTCAAGTCGTAATTATTTTTGCTGTAAACCAGTTATATGGACCACTTTAGAGCAGAAAACATTGGTAAATGGTTAGATCTCGACAAGACGGACGATATAATCACTCTTGGCAAAGCATGAACAAGAGATCTAGTTAATTTACCTTTAAAACCAGCTAGTGTACCAATGGCAAAAATGAAAATACAGTAAGTTTCACTAAAATGTATCATTATTTTTTAAAATGTTAACTTGATTTTTGTTTACATGGGGCGAACTGTTTGTTTACATACAATGTAAATAACGTAGGTATGGTCTCAGGTCATTGACCTTGAACTTGGAGATTTGACGTTAGTTACTACGAACGTTTGGAGTAGTATCAACATCAAAATGTCAAGGTCAAGATATCGGCTGCGATACATTAAGTAACAAAATGAATATAATTAAACCTTCTTTTTTTTTACCTTAACAGAAACAAAAATGAACCATACCCCCGTGATCAGAATCGTGCGAACTATTACCGCGCTAAATATCTCCAAAGGTTTTCCAGACACCCTGTATATATATAAATATATATATATATATAAGCTGGTAAACATCCTAGCCTAATTGTGCAAATTGTGGTTATAGAATTATCAAAAAGTTTTTAGAGATGTTTGTAATTCTGTAGCTCTGCCTACCCCACTCTGGGAACAAAGGCGTGAGATTATGTATGTATGTATGTTATATATATTTATTTATACGCGTTAGTTTATTGTAACAAGCTGAAATAATACCCGGCTAAGGGTTATAGTTTAGAAGATATGACGTTTTTACAAAAAAAAACTATTTACGGGGAATTATTTTCCGCACCGCGCCGAAAAGGAAATAAGTTAAGGATGTGACAGAGTTGTATTCACATAATATTTCTTAAAAAAAAAGACATAGCAACCATCACCTTCTAATTGACAAATATTTATAAAAAAAAAAATGCAATTTTCATCTCGACTTCCAACATCCGATTTTTTTTCCGCTTTTGAATGTCATATCTTCTTGTTTCCACTGTATTTTTTTATTAACATTACACCATAAGAATAAATACTATTAGAAGGGTAACTTCATCCCCACCACGCGCGCTCTCGCGTGGTCTGTCAACAGTCTAGAGGGCTCAGACAAGATGCACTACGCTAACTAACGTTTCTATTCGATTCGTTTTTAAACTAATCGCGTCACTGGTAAAACACGTGACTTTTCGTATCACGTCATCTTCCAGTGACGCGAATGGTTTAAAAACGAATCGAATAGAAACGTTAGTTAGCGTAGTGCATCTTGTCTGAGCCCTCAGAGGGCCCTGCAAAGATGCACTACGCTAACTAACGTTTCTATTCGATTCGTTTTTAAACCAATCGCGTCACTGGTAGACCACGTGACATTTCGTATCACGTCATCTCCCAGTGACGCGATTGGTTTAAAAACGAATCGAATAGAAACGTTAGTTAGCGTAGTGCATCTTTGCAGGGCCCTCAGGACTACTTATCGCAACAAACACTAACGGGTTGCCACACGGAATCGGCGCTTGGAGTAAACGTGCAACAATATTTCAAATGAAGCTCTCTAATGCGCCACTGTCTACGCAAACTATGGTTTTACCATACGAAATTGTTGGTTCCGTATTTGACCACGTGCTTTACGATAATAATCGTAGGACGATATCAACGAAGTTTGAATCTTTATTTATTATTTGTAACATAAACATATTAAGTAAAGAGCGTTAAAATGAAAGAATTAAATAAATACATTATTTACCTAAGCACTTTATGTTTTATCCAATATTAATCCTAATTAAGTAAGTCTAAGATAGTATTTCAGTGGTTATGTTATAAAAGGAGTTAATAAAATGGACAAATACGTCCTACATATATAAATTAGTTTTATTGGCTTTGCGTTTGTTTTTACAACTTTAAATCTGATTTAATTGTAATAAAAGTACTTTAATTTTTACATAGACTAGTTAGCGCAAACTTGCGCTGCTGTCATCCGCTGTCACACTCATACGTCAGTGGAACTATTGGAAAGTCTTACGGATTTGAAATTTTACGGACATTTTAGTTTTATTAAGTATATTTTATTTTATCGTATAGTTTTACAGGTAAATAAACTAATTCTACGCGAACGAGGTTGCGGGCTCAGTTAGTATTATATACTTGTGACAACCCTAATTTTGCGACAGGCGAGAGAGGGGTAAGACGGGGCGTGGGGCGCTGTAGGTAATTATTTGACGGCTTTGCTGTCAAATCCATACAACGACGCCGAAGATACCCTTCTAATAGTATTTATTCTTATGATTACACCTCAATTTTCTACTATTTGTTACGAAATTTCGGTCGTCTTTGCTTGTAGAAGGTCCAGGATTATTGTTACTGTCACTCGGTTTCATTTCACATGCACTTTCCACTTTCACCAAATTATTTAGTATCGCATCAGAGAGCAAATCGAACGCAGTGGTGCGTTACGGGAACTATTTTCCCGTACGAGGTTTTTTACTAGTAATTCAAAATAAATGTGGTATTTACAAAGCAGTAGTTGTCTCTTTTATACCTTCATAGGAAGGCAGAACACTATTTTTGTCCGCTGCACCCAACGAAAGTCAAATACGGGAAAATAGTTGCAGTACCGCACCCAACGTATTAAAAAAACAAATCTACACCTGCGTAAAACGCCAAACAAATTTGAAACACCTAAATTACTAAAAAACCGCCGCTCAACGTTTTAAATTTATTTTCCACGGGAGAGTGGCTTAGTTTCCGTCAACAGGATTTCCTAAATTGCATCCCACTTACATTTCCGCGCGTCAAGTCTACAGAGTATAAAACATGGTACGTAATTTGCTAAGACGAATAACGTTTGATTTAATCCGGCACGTAGAGGCCGGCTCCGTCGATTTACTTTTATTGCTATTTCGTTTTATTTCTGAAGGCTGGGGTGTTATTCTTTTGTCTGGCAAAGACGAGAGAGCGGACGATATCTATCTGGGCCTCTATTTTATTGGGTATAACCATATTTCCTTTGACATGTCATGGTATTGTCAACGTTACGATAGTTCGTATTTACTTAACATTACCTAATTGCGGCCAAGTTAAACGTAATACGATTATCTTTGACACGGCTGCCGTTACTGTCAAGTAAAGAATTATCATAACGTTGACAATACGATAACATGTTAAAAGCAATACTGTTTCACTTAGTAAATTGACCCCTGGTTTAAGTAATAGGCATTTTCGTATAGCGATGATTTGTCTTCGACACAGATCTCTACTATACTCCATT
This sequence comes from Acleris literana, assembly GCA_946894065.1. Lineage (NCBI taxonomy): Eukaryota > Metazoa > Arthropoda > Insecta > Lepidoptera > Tortricidae > Acleris > Acleris literana. Next base: position 16,907,512 of record OX335669.1, read on the forward strand.
TGCGCCCTAGACACGATGCATTGCGAGAATGTCATCGTTATCGAAATTGTAAGGATTGACGTAACCTGAGGGCCCTGCAAAGATGCACTACGCTGACTAACGTTTCTATTCGATTCGTTTTTAAACCAATCGCGTCACTGGTAGACCACGTGACTTTTCGTATCACGTCATCTCCCAGTGACGCGATTGGTTTAAAAACGAATCGAATAGAAACGTTAGTTAGCGTAGTGCATCTTTGCAGGGCCCTCTGTCGATCGGTCGTCTCGAGCGCTAATGTCAATTCCATTGTTTTTACAGTCTTCGTAAATCGTTTACGTTAGCGTTAAGCATCTTGTCTAGGACCACAGAACACTGGTACGTACGACAAAGCACGACAGAACAGTTTTGATTGGCTGTTTAACAGAGCCACGTGGTTTGGTTTGTTTACATTTGATTAAGTACCTAAATAAACAGAGTATAGCCTAACAAGTGTCTCGAACTTGGCTCGATTTTTAAACTCAAGTAGCCGCTTATTACTTACACTCACATGGCCAAATAAAAAAGTTGGATAGAGCGAACTCGTCTATATAACGGTAAATAATAACACTAAAGTTTACCCTCAAGCGTTATAACGTTATAGGGTCATCTTAGACTAGAGCCTGGACTGCCAAAACCTGCTAGGATTCTTTTTTTATGGCAAAGGAAGGCAAACGAGCTCATAGGTCACCTAATGCAAAGTGGGATCTTAGACCTATAGACATTTGCATTCTCAAGACTGCAATTTCAAGACTGCGATCGTAAGTCTGCAAAAGCGTTTCCAACCCTGAGGGCTAAGATGGTATGCATCTATGCTAGTCATGTCACCAATTGTCTTCTCCCCACGCCGAAACACAACAACGTGAACACTACTGCTTGGCTTTGGGTTAAAGGATATCATAATGGTAGCGATCTGGACGGACCCTGTACAAGGTCTTACCACCAGTAAAACTCTGTAGCTCTTTCTGTTCTCTGTCTCGTCTGTTGTTTGATCAGTAGTTAAACTAACTAATGGACAAAAAACGTTACTAATGGTTAAAATCTCAAGGAAATGTGTCAATTTTTCCATTCCTTTTTCGAATTTTAACAATTAGTTAGTTTAACTACTGTTCAAACAACAGGGCCTAAGGCGACGATGTGGTAGTTACGTACCGTTTAATCAAGAAAACTCTCCGAAAGCGAAAGATAATACCCCCCCTGGATGCTATGTGATGCGAGCCTGTTTTCGGGGTCGTTAACGGCAAATGTGCTAATGTTTTTTACACGGCCGTGGTCTTACAAATAAGCGGGTTTGATGCCGGACCTCGTTTGTTGCTAATGGGAGCCGATCAACGGTCCACATTTTTTTACCTTTACGCCAGTTGCTTATTTTAAATTTGCTGTCCTGGGAAGTCATTTTAAGCGCGGTTAACCTCGGACGGAAATTAAATTGCAGTAGGTACCTACCCAGGATATAGACGGCAATGTTGTGACGTTAATAGTATTATAAAGTTTGCTGTAGCAACGGCTTTTTATAAAGTGCGCTAATGATTGATGTTACAGAAAATTAAAAACCCGTTTGCGAAGAAAACTGGCACTCTCGCATTTTCAAGTAGTTAAAATATGTTTGCCGATTCAACAAGTTAGTAGTAGCTCTGCCGTCTTCATTCTGGGAACGAAGGCGTGAGTTTATGTAAGTAGGTATGTATGTAGGTATGTAAAATATATACCTAAATTAAATTTTACTGCACATAACGAAGAAAGTGTTATTTACGTAGTAAAATAATAATATATATATATAAAAGGCAAACCTGAATCACTGACTTAGATATCAACGCACCGCCGAAACTACTGTACATAGAAACTTGAAATTTGGTACAGGGGTTCCTTTCATGATGTAAGTGAGCACTAAGAAAGGATTTTCCGAAAATCGACCCCCAACGGGAAGAAATATAGAAGAAAAATAGGGGGAGTAGCAGGAAACTAATTCTACGCGTACGAAGTCGCGGGCGTCCTCTAGTACAGTCGCCATCAGATATATTGTAGCGGGCGAGGTACTCAAATATTTCGGAGCAGCATTACTTTTCAATAAATTCGTTACACTAGTTATGGTCAATAAAAGCAGAACATGCAATTTGTCATAAATATAAGAGCAGCGACTTTTCAATAAATTCGGAACATATAACGAGGTAAAAATATCAGAAAGCACAGAACGTCAAAGGTATCTACGCACTCAGGGTGATCATAAAGATCGGAACATTTATGAAAAATATACCTTAAGTCTGTGTCACACAGTTTAAATTCGTTACTATAATTATTATGCATGTCGAATCTACTCGTGACGTATACACGTCACGAGTAGATTCGAATTACAAACAAAACATAAATACGTCATGCCAAAGATCGACACGCATAATAATTATAGTAACGAATTTAAACTGTGTGATACAGACTTAAGGTATATTTTCCATAAATGTTCCGATCTTTATGATCACCCTGAGTGCGTAGATACCTTTGACGTTCTGTGCTTTCTGATATTTTTACCTCGTTATATGTTCCGAATTTATTGAAAAGTCGCTGCTCTTATATTTATGACAAATTGCATGTTCTGCTGTTATTGACCATAACTAGTGTAACGAATTTATTGAAAAGTAATGCTGCTCCGAAATATTTGAGTACCTAGCCCGCTACAATATATCTGATGGCGACCGTACTAAATAAATATTTTTTATTCAATTTTGAGCATAAAATCTATTTTTTTTAAATTATACTAAAATAAATCAGTTGTCAATCCTGAAATTATAACCTCAAACTCAAGAATCTTATCTTATCTTATCTTAATAATATTATAAATGCGAAAGTTTGGATGTTTGCTACTCAATCACGCCAGAACGGCTGAACAGATCTGAATGAAATATGGCACTGAGATAGATTATTATTAGTCTTAGTCTGGAATAGCGTTTAGGCAACTTTTTATCCCGGAAAAATATACAGTTCTCTAGGGAAGAGCGATAAACGACTTCTACGCGGAAGGAGTCGCGGGCACCAGCTAGTAGGTTATAAATTGGACTGCAATGACTTTAATGAGGATTGACTTCTTTTTTGAGGATAGATTTAAAATACTCGAAATAATCGTAAGCGACCGTTTTGTTTGCAAAAGGGAATAGATTGCATGCTGTATTATCTAAAATAGACCTCATAATACTTGTTTACGAAAGGAGTTTTAATGTAAAAGGAAGAGGAAGTTAAGCAATAAAACATGTACAAATTGAGGAATACGAAGTGACCGACGTTAAGTACTAGGTTTGTTTTCAAATTAAAATAAACGGCCATTATTTTGCACACAATTCAACAAAGGCAATTTTGCAAGTTTTGATAAGTAATTATGTGACGTAAACAAATAGGGTTTGCCAAAACTTCTCCATTGTTATGCTCGTTCTACAAATAAACGTTTCAAAACTTTGCCCTGATTGTTCTAGTTAGACTAGTGCTAAAATATGGTTTCAAAATACATTTTCAAAGTTGACACAAAAAAGTCTGTATGTTTAGGAATGTTAGAAATCAAATCCTAAACACTCTTCTCTTAGCCACTACGTATTTAATTTAAAGCATTATTTGTTTGTGACACTTTTATACAATCTCGGACGAGTTAAAATTTAAAAATTACGTACAATATTTAACATAAACAGTTAAAAGCCATTATTTCGCTAAAAAGAACATTGTTACAAAAGTGCTTTAGGTGCGAGCTTTTATTCCGTAGATAAGTTTTCAGCATTGTCGCTATATTTTACATTTTCAATATCGGTTCCGCGCGAGAAACAGCGTGAAATCGACACGGCGACCGTTTCATTGACTATGTGAAAGCAATTTCGCTTCTTTGTGAGATAGTATTGCCCTTAAGTAGGCGGAGTGCCTGCGTGAAATGCCTATAACAAGCTCTGCCGTATTCGTAAAGTTCAAAATCTAAAAAGCAGGTATTTGTCACAGTTTATAGACCAAAGAGCACTTCCAGTATCCATTTACGTGGTAAGCAAGTGTGACACGGTAGAAAATGATACATTCCTGTTTTGAATAACACTCGTGAATATAAATAATGAACTTGTCAAAAACCTGCAAATATTTCAAACATGAAACCAAGATAAGTCGAACCTTTATAATAACTCTCGTAAATACTGGAATTATCATACTACTAAAATAAATAAATAATTATGTTACTGCATTCAAGATAAGGTAACATGGATATTTTGTTGGTAACAATAGTTTAAGGCACTTAGTTTTATGTGCTCTATCTATACAAAACTTCGCCGCTTCGCGTACCTCAGCTATAAAAGTTTTTGTAAACAAATGTGACGGTATTACAAAAGTTACCGCATACAAAACGAAATGGGAACAGCGTGTCGTTTCGATTGAATCACTTTGGCAAATAGGCGTCATCACCGGCCTTGGCGTGCACGGTAAAGTGTGCTGTATTAGGAGTTTATGCGATAGGAATTTATATTAATTTCCTGTGCCAGTCCGCCGGGAAACCAGTTGGATGCAGTCTCTGCGGCCGCCGCAATCAGTGCGGTCAGCCGTCTGTTCTGACCTGCTTCAAACACTGCAATGGACATGGCCGTATAAACTCACACGTTAATTTTACCACGGAATTTCAGTAAGTGACAGTACGAACTCCACGGTAACTTTACATAAATAGTTATTGACACGTTGCTATATTTATGAAACAGCGCGGGAGAAACTATAAAATGGCGGCGCTGTCCCGTCAGACAAAACACGACAATCGAGTGACCGATCTCGGGCCAATAACTAAGTCACCCGCGCGAGCAAACAACGGCGCGTCGGTATTATATTCGCCATAGTTCGTAACATAGAACAAACAAAACATTAATTGAGGTTAAACTATAAATGCTCGTAATTGCGGCTGTTTTAGACAGCGGTACATAAATAAATAAACAAAAGCCTACACATGGAATCCTAAAGCTGAACCAACATTATATTTAAAAAAAACACGTTGTTCATTCACTGGGGATTTCCAGATTGTCCAGTCACTGTTGCATTTTCCCTTTAATAATTTAAAACTGTACTTAGTTTTAGATTCTTTTTTTTGTGCGGTATTGACATTGACACATTACATGGCCTTATTTTGATTTTATTTTTCGCGCGTTTGTAGGTATGTGTGTATGTGTGTAAATCCATTCCATTGTGACCTTTTGTATCCTAAACTGCTCGAACGATTTTGAAGAGTGGGGTGGCGTTAGATTTGTCTCGTATAATATTTCAATAAAAGTAATAAGGACAAAAATAATAATATCATTAAAAAACAAAATTATATTGACAACATAATCAAATATTCGGTCGAGATTTTAAAACTTGCTTTCCGTTAGTTATTAATAGGGTTAGGACGTTGGTGGTTAATCGTGGTTCTAGAATCCAGGGTGTCGCTATTTCCTAATTATTATTACACATATCAATTTGATTTTGGCCTTTAGTTTTGTCATATTTCTAAATAAACTAAATACATTTTTAGTTCAGTTGATTCATACCTGCTAATATTTGTTTGTTTGTTACTCTTTCACCGAGATATCCTCCGTACCAAAATTAATTTAAACTCGGTTAGTGATTTAATGAAAGATTGAATTTTGAAATATGATATTACTGAAGGTCAAAATCAAAGTGGGATGAATTATAATAATCAGGAAACAGCGACTCCATGGATCCTAAAACCACGGTTTGCCACCAAAAGTCCTAACCCTAGTTAATAATGATGTAAAACTGATGCAAGAAACCTGAACACGGACTCTAATATTCACTATTCACTATTCAATTCAATAATGTTAACCTATTTCTGAGTCCGCTTGGGAATCATGAAACCGACATGTCATTACCTACCCTCTTGCCCGGGTGTGGGAAGTGCAGACTGATTACCTACCTAAGTTATTTATCTCGCTGAAAACATTTGTAAGGATTCCTGTATCGTTAGACTGTTTGATTGAGATAGCCGTCTAAATTGGGCCATTCAAATCCAAAAATAAGACACCAGTTTTTAATATATTTTACCAAGACAGTCTCACTCGATCCGAACCTATTAAAGATGCTGCTTGCACCGTCCCCACAATGGCAGATTTACTGATTCGCCGCCATTATCCGAGGCAAACTCCATTTAATACGAGGGCATAAACTAGCAAACAAGTTTTATCTCAGCGAAGTTGGCGTCGCACCTTCATCCTTCACGTGCTGATCTCCCCGCAACAATAAAGTAAGGCTAACTCCCACCCTCCAGGATTACACTTTACAAGTATCGAACATGTTTAAATTGTTAAGCGGTGGTTTGTAATAGACGTGTTTTTCTGCATAGTAGGAATAAGTTCGTGACAATGCTTTTTTACCCGACTGCTGGAAGGAGAAATTGTAGGAGCAATGAATTACAAAATATATTTCTTAAAAAACCTTTGCACTTGTAGCTTGTCCCCGGTCTGGAAAGCTTTTTTCAATATTCAATTTAATATTCCTATTTCAGTCGGGTTTTTTTTTATAATTTAGGTTTTGCCGAGAAATGAAAAAATGTCCACTGCAAAATATTTATAAAAATAGGATATTGCAACGCTGTACATTATACAATATCAACATATTATAGTGAAATTTTGATCGTGAGACATTTTTATATTTCTTTGTATTTCAATAATATGTGTCCTTGTTTAAGGAGACTCAATCCGATACAAATTTGCCAATCTAATGAAAGCTGAACCTGACAAAGAGCGGCAAATTCAAAAAACCTTCATATTTTATTACCGATCAAAGTATATACATAATATATATGCACTATGGATTTTTCAAATCCTCTAAACCAACAAAACTGGGATAAGCAGAATTTTATTTAAACACTGGATTTTTATTCCACGTTTGTCTGAGAACTCGCGGTATCACATGGAAAATAACTGGATTTTGATGAGACATCTCGCTTTAAACCTTTCTTTAATATCACTAAGAAAAAAGCCAAGTAGTGCCAACCTACAAGGCCAACTTTTTCTAGAATTTATTGCATTTTTCTTTTCCCGTAGTCGTAGGTACATAACTCGGACTGATAAATAATTTGAACAAAAATCATGAAGTATATTTTCATGTAAGTTACTAGTTTTTGAACTGAATTGTAAAGTATTTTCGATGGCATTCACTCTACTGTACTTTGGAAAAGTTAGGAGTGAATTTAACATTGTCGCAACTGTAACTGGACAAAGAATTTCAAGTATGTATAAAAGACGCTTTTAGGGTGCCGTTGTCAACAAGGAACCGTTATAGTTTAGCCATGTCCGTCTGTCCGTCCACGGATTACCTCAGACAATCTTGGTAGTACAAAGCTGTAATTTAGCATGGTTACATATATTAATCATGCACGCAAAATAGTAAAATAAAAATCTAGTAATTCCGGTACTCTGCGAGTTGTTTCGGTTTGGCTCCTTCAGAACCACAGTAAGTATATTACTATGATTTATTTGGATTTGGAAGACCTCGCTTTGCTAAAATTTCACGTGTCCCACCCCCTACAACAAAAACAACGAATCTTAAATGTCTAGTAAATGTCTTAAATGAAAGCACATATACGAAATTATTCAAAAGGAAAACTATCACGACTAAGTACCAGTAGATGTGATTGGTTCTTGAGATACAGGCGTCTAAAGTGTTAAAAATCATCTAAGACGGCGTCATATACCTACCTTTGAAAAGAAAACTAGTTCATATGTGTTTTTTTTCGAGATAAGTAGTTTTTTTGTGTTCGTAGTAACGGCTTCGGAACCCTACACTGAGCATGGTTCCACATAAGTACTCTTTCGCAGTTTTTATTAGGTTTTTGCTTTTTGGATTTGCAATACGTTAGCCATTATATGGTAATAATACAGCACCATATTGCGGGAGAAGGGGTTGAAATACATACACTTTCTAATCAAAGCACAACTTAGTAACAAGTAAGACCGTAACGCAAATAGAAAATAATTTTATCGCCTTAAGTGGGTAAGTAAATCTAGCGCATGAAAGTGTAGTAATCCCTGTTCCAACGGTTTATGGTGCAATAGGACGGTCCGGTGTTGTGGCCATCCAGTTTTACGGCCAATCAAAATGGATCCTCTCAACTGAGGTAATTATAGGATTACTTATATGTGCCACTTGCCTGCCTATACGCTTTAAATGTGTTAAATGTACGATAATTTGATATGTAAGCTGTTGTCCTAAATGAATAGTTTAAACGTGCATACGTTTCACTGTCCCACGGAGGGACGTTTAAATACAAAGTTGCCGTTAAGTCGCAAAGGCTTGAGACTTCGGAACACGGTGATGCTGTGCATAACTAGCTTTGCTATGCAAAAATTGTGCCGTTTAAATACGCATTCATGCGTAGCGTCTCCATGTGCCATTTGTCTGGTAGTTAATTACTTTTACGCACAAAGCGTAGCCAAGCTATGTGCGTAGCGTGCCCGACGCCCGTGCGTAGCGTTGAGCGTTTACACAATGCCGTAGCCTTTATTCAACATTGGCTAAACAATATAAGCATCAATAGGCTACTAAATAGTATACAACTACGTGGGTCAGGTAAAACACGCCGTGAAAAAAGGGATAAAGCAGACATTTGGTTTTTTATCAGACGTTTACAACCACCGTTAACATTTTCTATACGCCTACACTTCGGTTTAAAATATTTGTCAACTCCGCACTTAGTATTTAACCTCCGTTACTATCAAAAATGATTTGCTAGATATTACCTCAGGGTTGCATAGAAATCAACGTGCATCATGGTGAAGGCTTTGATTTCAGATAACCACGAGCAAAGTAATCTTCTTTTATTTTATAGTACCAAACTATAGTGACCTATTTGCGACTCAATATATTATTTACAATTTTTCATTTGCTAAAAAGCGTAATACTCGTTAGGGTGATTTCAAAATTAATAATAATTGAGCTAAACTTTCAACTTATAACAGTTATAACGTATGACACATAACTCTAAATGAATTAAACATGAGTTTTGTTATCATTATAATAACTAATGATAATAAGTTACATAGTTTTACAGCTAATATCGATAGAACTTATGTATAACGTTAGGCCACAATTCATCAAAATTAGTGTCGCACAGTCCCTAGACAATAAATTAATTAGGTCAGAACGGAGGCCGCACCGAGGTCGACTTCGAACATTGTAACGCAATATTCCCGTCTAATGAAACTTCCTGCGGGAACGGGATAACACCTGCCTGTAGTTATGGAGCAGTCAAATCAGTTTCGTTCGCAGCTACCCGCATAGCGATCGACTCTTCGTTAAACCACCTTGGGCCATAGCTAAGATGCAAACGCTACTAACGTTTTTCTTTTCTATCGCTCAAAATGTATGGGAACAGTCGACCACGTGGTTTATCGTAACACACGGGAATGTCATCCCATATATTTGAAGCATATTGGCTAGGCCCTCTAAAACTAGTAGGTACGTTTAGGTACTGGTGTTTTATAGTTTCTAATACTAATTTAAAATAGAGAATATTCCCTACAAATTTTAATTACCAATTGAAACACAGTTAATTGACCACTAGTGAGCCTTATTGTAAGGTGACAAGATTAGGTCACTAATGGTCAGTCAACTCTATTGCTGTTGGTACCTATGTTCCTCGGTTTAGACTGTGCGTTGTCGTGAATCAGTTAGTCGGCCAGTCACAGAAGGGGTTTATATGTATAGGTAGATATAGATCGAGTTGTGAGGCTAATAAAGTTAAGAGTAGATAGGTTAGACTCTTTTAACGGTATTCCTTCGGTAACTGTCCTATTTCCCAGAGTAAAAACTACCCTATGTCCGTCTCTAGGCTGTAATCCATTATTGTACCAATTTCACATCGATCGCTTTGAGTCGTAAAGGTTTTGAGACGTAAAGACCAATAAAAAAACTGTCGCATTTACAATATTAGTAACTCCGTAAATTGACCTGTTTAATATTAATATTTTACCTTTTCGTCATTACATTATTGCATTTCAAACACCCCGTTACCAAAATCGTTATTAACTCATTAGCCCAGTCTATAACGACATCATAGATCGCAAACGCGCATGTAACTACGATTATTTTATGTGTTGTTAGGTCCCGTGAGAGTAGTTTATACCCAAGTTTGCAACCTTGAAAACCCTGGGCTACCCCCATGATGCTCGAAAAGCTGCGAAATTTTGGCACTTGTTTCAGTTTTTTCGAAAAAATTACCCTAAGGAACCGTTTTTTAAGAATCTTTGGTTCTACTTTAATAAAGATAACTAAATAGAGCGTAATCTGAGCTCACTATGTCCATTGGTTGCGGAGATACACCAAGTCGAAGATCGGCAATGTGCACAGAGCCCGCTCCTCAGACCCTGCTTAAAATGGTGACTGGTAAATTCAAAAAGAGGTTGCTTAGGGTCGAGCACTTGCAGACAGGCTGGGCTCAGATGCTCTATCCTATGTTCCTTTTGCCACGGGTGAAATTGCAACAACGCCATCCCTATCGTCTTGGACGAGGAGGACAAGGCTGTGGACGACCCAACACCATGAGCCGGCCCGCCTCCACTCCAGAAAACATTATCCCTCTTCCCCCACTCCTCCCCACTGATCTAGACTGGATAAGACCTAGTCCTTCCAAAAGGACGAAAGTCTAAACTGTTTTTGCTTGACCGTGTAAATAGTATTATTTTATAGTTGAAATATATGTTTGATGTGTTTTTTTATGTTTACGTTTATTTGTTTTGAAACCATATGTTACATCTAAAATGTCAAATTTACACTTATTGGTTTTCTTTAAGAAATACATTCATACAGTATTCAGAACAATGTTTTAATCATTTAACCAAAATCTGATATTTTAATAGTTTTTATATTTTTGAGAAAACTATGAAAGCTAGAGGCACTACTTTGGTATTAAATTGAAGCTAGTCAAATTGTACACTAATTCTTATCTCAACTTTTATTCTAGGACTATTAGTTTAGCCAGTACGTAACTTGGAAAATGACCATAACACGAAATTTTCATTTTGTTGAAAAAAGATGACAGTCTTTGACTAGCTGTATCTCCGCAACTAATAGTCTTACAGTACTCAAATTAGGCTTAAATTGTAGCCAATTTAGTACGCGTTATTAAAATATGTACAAAAATACTCGGAAAACTTTCGCAGTTAACGAAACAACGTGGAAGTATGTTCATTTCTTTAGTGTATGTTTTTTTGAAGCCATAATTATACATCTAAAATGGTAAATTCACATGTTAGCACATTTTTTTTAAAGAAAATCGTCCCAAAATTATTCAGTACAATGTTTTTATTATGTAGCCAAAATCCGATATTTTACTATTTTTTTATTTTGGATGAAACTATGACGCCTAGAGGCATCATTTTGGTATTAAATTGAGGCTAATTCAATTTTCTACGAATTCTATTGACGTGACTTTTACCTAGGAGGATTATTTCAGCCGATATGTATCTTCGAAATAACCCTAACAACACATTTTCACTTTTTGAACAAAATTGCCCATCTTTGACTTGCTGTTCCTCCGCAACCAATAAACATAATCAAATTACGCTCAAATTGTAGCAAATTTAGTTATCTTTATTAAAGTATCAACAAAGATATTTGTAAAATACTTCCTTAGAGAAGTTTTTTCGAAAAAACTGAAACAAGTGCCAAAAATTCGCAGTTTTTCGAGCACCATGGGGGTAGCACAGGGTTTTCGGGGTTGCAAACTTGGATGTTAAATACTCACAACGGACCTAAAAACATATAAGCAAATCGTAGTTATATGCGGGTTTGCGATGTTTGCCTTTTTTGTGTTGTTATATACTGGGCTACATGGTAAGAAGTGGTCCGGAAAAAAAGTAGCAGCACATAATATGGTTTCTTTTTTTATTATGTTGTAATTTTTAAGCAGTGCATTTGTTATAGTAATCTGTAGATACTATTCAATCAAATTAAAAATAACAATCGTCAAAATGAACGGGAAATTAAAAGTTTTCGCCTTTTGTATTACATCTCACCTAAAACTTTTTGAACAACGTCTTCTGAGAGTATTTATGAGGTGTTTGTCATAAATATAGTTTTTTCTTTAAGATTTAATAGGCTTTTTAATACCTTATTAAATTGTCTTTTGATCAATAGTTAACTTTTTATTTTATTTGACATCACTTTGAGGTAGTTACATGGAATTTCAACATTTGTGTATTTGCAATTTTTACAGAAATTTTTCTCCCATAGAAAAACCTCTGTCAGAGGTTAGATTGGAGAAACTTCCTTACTACCGAAGGTAAAATCCAGTTTATTGTTATAACTTATCCGTAAGATAATATTTCTAAAAGCGTAAAACAAGTTGTGAAAATGGAAATTCAATTGTGGCATTGTAGAAAACGGCAAGCGAAGATTGTCAAATTGTGTTGTTCAAACAGTTACAAAGTACCTGCAATAAATATTGAGAAAACTCAAAAAATCTCATACATTTCAATATAATTGTATTTTTATCTGATAGTATGATATCTACAGATTACTAAAAAAATACACTGCTTTAAAATTGGCAAAAAATAAAAAGATAAAACCAGATAATTCATTGCTACTTTTTTACTGAACCCCTCCTTAGGTACAGTACATTAATATTTCACATGTAGTCATTACCAGCAACACTGAGACTGGCAATTAATAAGCGTTGTCCAGACGGACACACTATCATCGATGCTATAAATCAGTTTCAGTTCGCACATGCTCGAGTGCGGACTGCTCGATAAGCCGGACTCGACTGAAGAGACGAATTGCACAACCCTGTTTCGGCCATTGCCACTATTGAATAACGAGGGCTCTGGCTCAACCCTGCATACAGTATAATGGACGACTAACTTATGGTGAGCATGTTATGGTTGGATTCATTTATTTATTTATCTACATTCATATCATAAGTCCTTTATTATGCGTTCAAAACCCGTAGGCAATGACCAGCATAACCTGTAACGTGGTAGTAGGTGACAGCGATGACAGCTGTTAATTTTGGAAGATGTTCCAAATTTGAATCTCGTTACCTTACAATATTCGATACTTACGTAATTTCAAAATTACGTTACAGCTGTCATGGCTGTCACCTACTACCACAGGTAAGGTAATGCTGGTCATTTGCCTTTCGGCTTCTGAACCCATCTTAGAGTACTTATAATATGTGTGTAGATAAAATATTTATCTACACTCATATCATAAGTCTTCTATTATGCGTTCAAAAGCCGTAGGCAATGACCAGCATTACCTGTGGTAGTAGGTGACAGCGATGACAGCTGTTAATTTTGGAAGATGTTCCTTACAATATTCGATAACGTAATTTCAAAATTACGTTTCAGCTGTCATCGCTGTCACCTACTACCACTTTCGGCTTCTGAATCCATCTTAGAGTACTTATAATATTTGTGTAGATAAAGTATTGTACGCGTAAATTAGTAATTATAATTGCGCAACCGTCACGTAAACTACTATTATTTAATAGGATCACCAAGAGCAGGTATACAACTTTCTTAAAGCTAGTTAAAATATAACAAACTAGAGGAAGCCCGCGACTTCGTACGCGTAGAATTAGTTTCCCGCTACTCCCCCTATTTTAACCCCTTAGGGGATGAATTTTCAAAAATCCTTTTTAGTGCTCACTTACATCACGTAAGGAACCCCTGTACCAAATTTCAAGTTTCTAGGTACTGTAGTTTCGGCTGTGCGTTGATATCTAAGTCAGTCAGTCAGGTTTGCCTTTTATATATATAGATTAGTCTATATAACAAGTACCACTAATTACACGTGAACAAAGCATTGGTATCAAGTAACAGGCAGTTTAGCTACCTATAATACTATAAGAATTAAATCCAAAATTAAACTTTTATACACAATTACAACAATATAGAATTTAAAAAAAACGATGTATTAAATGGGTTTAAAGGCCTAGAAGGTGCATCAACAACAGGTGGATAAAGTTTTTCTTTTCGTTTGTATTGTAATTTAGTTAGTTCTGAATAATGCAATTTCAGTAAAATAAATGAGTTTGTTTAATTATGTTTTTTAACCTCAAAAAATTGCGGCTTCTACGTCATCAGTTACGAGTTTCACTGTAAGTTAACCTGAAAAATATGCCAAAGAAGGATAATGAGTTTTTTTACATTATTATAGTTAATAGTCCACACGCATAATATCTGTATACCTACTCAAAAATAAACTCCTAAAATGAATGAGAATGAAAAAGATAAAGCGTTTAATTCCAAATTTCATAGCTAAGAATGAGACAGCAGGAAAAACACCGGGAGATCTCGTTTTGCTGGACACTTAAAAGTAACATTGTGGACGTGTTACGTCTACCTATGTGTTTGAAACTACACTGATAATGCTTTGACAGTCTTCTATTAGTCAAGCACGAAAACAAATACACACTCACAATCAATATTTATGTTAAATTTGAATATCATATTTTTATTACAGATAAAATTAAAAAATCAATTTTGATTTAAAACAATACACAAAAATAATCTAAGTTTAACTGCAACATAAATAAATCCACATTACATTACACTACTAAATTTGATAGGAAATGATGCGGCGTCACTTACCGCACGCAACAAGCGCTTGCGTTGACACTGACGAATATTCCCCGTAAATTATCATTGCTAGCAACACACCAATTATGCCTAAATCAAAATTCGCAACACTGGTACCGTTCTGTGATCCGTGGAAACTAACTCGACACCTCCGTATCGTCGGTGTTGCCAAATTAATGTCTTTAGGGACCAATAGACGCGCGATTCGGCCGTATATATTGAAACTGATAGAAAACAACGATAACAACTTTTGTAACATTTATTTTCATTAGGATGTAGTTCGATTTAGTTAGATATTGTTAAGTGCGATAAATACTACAAAAACTGAACTTATAAATAACTACAACAACGCTTAAACTATTTCTTATTATTGTTATTTAAATTCGTCTCAATAGCGATATTATTACATTATTCTTTTTAATAGTAATTTGTTTTTAAATTTAGTAATACTAACTGTTGCCTGCGGCTCAGTCTGCGTAAAGTCGGTTATCAATTTTTCCTCGGGAACTATTCAATTTTCCGGGATCTAAGGTATCCTTAGTTCTTCCCCGGAACACAAGTTACTTAAATTGGCTATATTTTATTGAAATTGGCTCAGGAGTTTGGATGTGTAATGTTTAGTATAAAAACAAATGGTCTAATTTTCATTTTGCATAACACAATTACATAATTCTAATTTATAATATGAATAATGATCAAAGTGTATAATAGTTAAAATGCATAAAAACAAAATAATTACCTAATGCCTTGAATCATAATTATGAGTGTGCGTAATAACTAGCTGCATAATGCACTAATATAATAAAAACCATTTTGTATAATAACGTTTACGTATGTATAACATAATATCGCAGATAATAATAACGATGAATAATTATAAAAATAGTAGAGTGTATATCATAGTTTCGACTACGTACTCTCGGAATATCATGCTATCGAATGTTCGTTGGCTCGACTGTTATGTAATGAATAGTCGCTAGATCGAAATACTTGTGGCCGAAACATGTACAATCGACAAAACGTAATCTAGAATTGCATAGTTTCGATCAGTGGTGTATCGAAAATTCATTGGCTCGACTGCTATTGTAATGAATATTCGCTGGTTCGAAATACTTATGGCCGAAATATGTACAATCGACAAAACGTAATCTAGAATTATATGGTTTCGATCAGTGGTGTATCGAATTTTCAGTGGTCACATCAAAACTGGGTCGATCACCTGCAGGATCGACATTCGTCGAGTCTTTTTATGGTTCCTACTATGTTATTTTATGGTTCCTATGGTACTACTCCGCGTAGTTATGGCGCTTCGCGCCTTGACTGACGCAACTTTAACGTAACCTAACCTTTAAGTAAAGTCGAAATTAGCCTACTTTATTAGATTGGTTTACATGACCTTGATTTAAACTAGGGATGGGCCGACTAGTCGACGATTAATCGGGAAAGCCGACTATTCGGCATCATTTCTAGTCGGTGATTAGTCGGCGACTAGTCGGCAAAAAATGCCGAATATTCGGCACTTTATTGCCTATAGGAAATATCCTCAATAAATGTCCACACACGCGATTTTCTTTTCGACATAGTTATAAAAAGCACTAGGTAGTTCGTTTAATACCATAATTAGGGTTCTAATTGTTTTTTTTTGTCGTGCAGAAAAAACGTAAACAAAACTGGTCAAAACATGGTAGGGGTAGGTAACAAAGCGCGACAGACGAAGCGAAACGAACGTTTCCGAGTTCACCCGAACTTAGCATAATCCTACGATTGGCATTGCCGATAATCGGCAAATTGAAAACCGATTAGTCGGCCGACTGGCCAGTCGGCAAAATCCGTAGTCGGCCCATCTCTAATTTAAACGTAATATAATTTATAATTAGTTATATCACCTGACCATTATTGTAATTTATTTTTAATAATTATACCTAATGTATAGTATATCAAATGGCATTATTGCATATGAATGTTAAACAAAAGGTTGTTATGCTAAATGAGCGTTATATTATGTGACTGTTATGCTACAAAAAATATACATTTTGTTTTTATGCTGGACGTTTGTTATCCATTTCGTTAGTAGTTAAATGAAATTATGCAAAAAAAAAATAAACTGATTGAAGCGCACCACAGCGGTTAAGCCTTAAAAGCATTACAGAAAGAAACAGACAAAGTTACTTTCACATTTATGATATTAGTAAGGATATAGATATGATGATGCTACAAAGTTACAGTTGTCAACGAAATTAAAATTATTTTGGACAATAAAATGTGTAACATACATATTGCAGACGCCGTTAAAATCAAAGCTGACGCATTCCATGTGTTTCCGTTACTGCACGTCTGATTTATTCCCAATCCAATACAAAACAATGATGTTTTATGGCGCCATCGCGTTTACACTCCGCTGCAGGGCGCGACGCATCGGTCTGCATTAAATGTTCCATACATCACTCAAAATCTTCTGTTTACTGCAACGATGATAATCAACGGGAATCCCATAATGTATATCAACTGCAATGCAACACGAAAACAAGTTATATTTATCACTATTTAATCAATTGAAAGGCAGAAAACCGCTAAAGTTTTACACATAACAAAGCTTGACTCCGCACATGCCCCTGACAGATATCTATGGCACATCGGTTGCATTTACGGCGACCCGAAGACATTACAAAAGCCATTCCCTTATCTAATGTTCCTCTTGGATTTATTTAACTTATCCACGCCTCGACATCTTGAAAATCGTTCGATAAAGATGTCAACACGAAAAAAGGTCATAATTCCAGAACAATAGCCCCAAGTTCCCGTAAGCCCGCTCAGGGTTTTATCTTATGCTTAATTGTGGAGGCTTTAAGTGAGATTTTAAAAGAATTTACTTGCCTCATGGGACAAATATAATCATTATAAAAGATTGGCTGGGTTGTAAGATTGCTCCGTCGGTACAAAGTTCTCGCGTCGACGGCGACGCCACAAGGTGAAGTCTCAGGAGATAATGACTTCATCATTAAAGCTATCGCTCGCTTAGCCTTAATAAACCTACATAATCAGCTTGCGCAGAGTTCTCACCACATGATACAATACATGACGTCACCTAAAGACCAATCGATATCAATCTACCAACCCGTATCGGTAACAAAGGAAACTGAAATCATTACAGCAATCACTATTTACTAAATCGAAAAGGGGTGAGAAGAGTTATCGAATGAAATATCTAATTTGAGGAATTCAGTCCATTAACTTTTGAAATAAATGGACGTTCAAGCAATTCGAGGAAGAATAAAAATTTGTTAGGCTATAAATTAACCGACCCTCGAGGTGAAGCTCGCAATCTGCATTAGCCGAGACCTGCACTTCTTCCCAGCGATTAAATGAAATTTCACGGGCGGTTGCTTACGAACTCTCTGGACAAAGGTCTGGGCTATTTAAATTGAATGCCTTTAATCCGACAGCTTTCCGACTTTTCAGACTTTACTCTCAACCCACAACTTCCTTATTCGAATAAATAATAACAATATTAAATACCTACGTAAATATTCCCATGTACAATACATTATTAAGTGGTCACTCAATCATCCTGTAACTAAAGATGTTTGAATTCATTGCGAAAAACGAACATTTATTATTCAGTGTACAAAAAATGAAGAGACCGTGTCACACTGATGGACTTACATTTTTAAAGGGAAATCGAAGTCTCGTAGAGCACTCAACGCGGAGAGGTTCTTATTGCTTTTTGGGATTTTTTATTCATTTGTTTACAGCCTTCATTCAGTGGAGGTAAAAACTGAAGAAAAGAATATTGTGCCGACGTGGACTAATTAGAAGAAATGGTTTGAGTCTATCAAAGACTTGATTAGTTCCAATGCGCTGCTGTACTTATATACTATAGGCAAGTAGGAGAACCTGATTAACGTAACGTATGTTTTGGAGTTTGATTTCTGTGATTACCGAGTTTTATCTGTACTTCCTTAGTAATAATAAATGCAAACGTGTGTTTTTTTTCCGTCTTTCGGTTCAATACCTCAACCGATCAACTTGAAATTTGGTACAGAAATAGTGCGTAAACCCAGAGATGGACTAGAAAAAGACCAATATACCTTGTTTTTCAAAATTTGACAAGTTATTTAAATAGTTTACAGGAGGTCGCAGAATTTACCTATATACACGTATATGTTACAGGATGCTAGGTAATTAGTGGATAATCCGTGACTTGCTGATAAGGGGCGCTTTGGACGTTCCGAAAAAGCTCCGTATTTTGTTTTTTTTTAATGTATAAGATGACAGTGTAACCTGAACAAAAAAGGAAAATATCTCGAAAACAGCGCTACTTTTACTAAGCTTATTTATCTTTTTCAGATTGGGATTCAATTCAGATTCTTTATTTGCGATAAATATGGTTGGCACATAGATCTTAAATTGTTTAACATTCATATATTTAGCTGTTTGATATACATACATACATATTTAGCCGTCGGTGAAGGCATGCAAAACGTGAACACTTATATTAAACATTACAATTAGGTCTAATACAATATTCATTTAATAAGTAGTATGATTCGGAACGTCCCTTAAGACCCTATCAGTAGGTTACGAACTATCCACTGAATAAATACCAACCTGTATACATATTTATACTAACGAAAATACGTACACCCGAAAAACATTACCCATCTTCTTGGGCAGTCGGGTAAGAGCACTAAATAGTATTAGTATGAAAACCTTTCACCAATTCGAAGACTTTCAATTTTTTTAAGTAACAAATATCAACGACACTAAACCTTTCGAAGCAATACTTGTAGCGCGCTCACTTATTTAATAATAAAGAATTCACCGTCATAATCGTAAACAACTGAAAGGTTGTTTCAATACAATTTTTAAGATACCCTCCTAAATACTAAAAAAAGTTTCGTTTCGGTTCACGATCGGGAGCACAGGGAGGTATCCCTTTTGCACTAATCGAGCAATTTCTCCCATGTTATTAAGGGTAAATGGGAATGTTCGCAGGCCGTTGCGTTCTCTGAACGAGTTTCTTATAGACGGTATTGAATTTTTAAACAAATTTTTCGACCCGCTCCGGCTTCGCTACCCACTTTATGTTATAGGATTAAAACGTTATTGCTTTAATAAACCGTCAATTTATTCTTTAGTTACTTTTCTCTTGAAAATATCTGATAGAAAATGCATTAGAGTAAACATAGTCAGCCAGAGTACCGTCACCAGCATTGATATATTATTCAACATTGGACTCAAAAATATTTTGACACGCTCTTATGCCTCTCGTAATAGAGACGTGTCCGCTATTTTTGAGCCCAATGGATAATATATTATTGCTGGTGACTGTGCAGTACAAATTAAATTAGATTTAACTGTCCTCAGAGGGTTGTGAAGGGACGCTTAAATCGCGTATCTACTATCAAAAAAAACATATAAATTTAATTCCGTGCGATAACGTATCTCAAGTCCGATTTCTACGATTTTTGAATATGTTGTAGTTGTTATGAAAAACTAGATTTGTACGTTTCCCTTTTTTTTTTAATGATTTTCTTTCCAATAAATATTTTCTTGGAAAAAAATACTTACAGACCTAGTTTATCATAATATGTACAACATATACAAAAATATGGACATTTCAGCTTCACAATCCTTTTAATACGTATAGCGTTTTCAATTGTCAGTTCTGGGGCTCTAATGTACTCGGTAAAACCTAAATGCTTTTGACATGATATCGTATTGTCAACGTTATGACAGCTCTTATTTACTTGATAGTAATGGCGGCCCAGTTAAAAACAATACGATAACATGTCAAAAGCAATTAGGGACTTGACAGAAGCTCGTGGAGCTAACCCCATAATTCTTTTTTACCGAACAATTGTCTTCGCGTGAGATATCCATGGACTTATTTCTCTAATAAGTCCATGGGAGTGTCTATAAATAACTCGATATTGGCGAAATACACCTTAACAGGAGTGAAAGCCATTAATTAAGAATAATAAAAAAAGCAATTAGGTTTTACCGAGTAGAATAGAGCTCCTGTACCTCTCCGCTATTTGTTTTATTAAATGATTTTTGATTCTTTTGTATTCCCAGACCTTATCACATTATATAATTCATTCATTCGACCAGCACAGACATAATACTTTTAAATCTCACTACGCGTTACGTCGATAGGATTATCTAGTCGACGTTTTCATTTCACTGATTCATTCATCCATGCGGTCGTTTCCCCGCGACGGATTATACGGACGGACTTATTTCACAGCCGTATAACGAGAGATATAAAAAAACCAATAAACAAGGTAAGCATGAAACAGTTTAAAACTTAATCGTGTCGCAAAGATTATTTCCCTCGGGTAACGTTAATGTTCCAGAGCTGCCGAGAACCATTCATCTTGACAATTTTATCGACCGAATCTCTGGAAATTAAGGCAGGAAAAAAGTCAATAAATCCAGGAAGCAAGCTGGAACAGATAACGAATGTCCCGGGGTGCCCGCGATCGCAGTCCCGCCCGTGTTAATGTGACACTAAGTCCTTCTGCGAGACCGGGTAAACAAAGCACGGGGGAAAGTTCCGATATTTATTCTCTCTACTTTTGAATCTGTTGCTATTGATGTAGATAAAACGGTGATTTAGAAAGTTAGTTTTAGACGTTAAACAAACTGGTTAAATGTTTTTGATTGTAAGCAAATTAATAAATTGAACTCAGAAGGCATGTTTTGGGAAATCTTTAATTTGCAACAGAAATGTTGATTTGTCAAATCAAATTAAATAAATTAAACTTACTATAAGTATGTACAGTCTGGGACATTGCCGGTCAGCCACCTTAAGGGCGATGTGCTAGTCGGACACTTCAGCCAATTAGAGAATGGGTAGTTTTGTGCAAATACACATTAAAATTAGCACTCGAGACAGCTGGTTTTTAGGGTATAGCATAAGAAAGTGGAAATTAAGTATGTTTATCATTGTCTACTACCCACAGTACAAGCCTATAAAGTTTGGGAGTAAGTCAATTTGTTAAGATTGTCCCGATATTTAATTATTTCTATAAAATCAAAATGATTAAAACAACGTAACGGAAAATTTGTTCATGTCAAAGTAACAAGCCGCAGGCTAACTTGAAGTGTTTCACTGGAATCTATTAGAGAAATATTTCAGATTATACGTAAGTTACGTAACTAGAATTTAGACAGCGCTACTCAGGCCGGAAGTTTAATTTTAAGACACCAGATGACGGTGATATTACTTGCAAACTAAGCTCACAGTTTCTTTTAAAAACTGGCTACTAGTTGATATAGTTTTGTTAGCAGAAAAATCTCCGGACGTTGCCTGTGAGTTCTTTTATAGAATAAAACCGAGCGCAGTGATCAATTTGCCGTCGAAATCGAGCCATTTGTTGCAGCCCAAATTCGTTATATCCATAACGATCTGTAGAAGAGGCTGTTAGTCTTCTTAACAATGTAGGTGAAATAGTACTTGTCGACCTCGCATGTAAGTGGGTTCAAGGCCGAGTATTTCAGGAGTTCGCCGTGTCTACACGGTGTACGGATCTTATAAAAGCAGTCACGTACCGTCTCAGGCCGAGTGTTCTAACGCAAACGATAGGCCTGACGGAACAACGACAGAGGGGACGTCCGGTTGCGGACATAACTCTAAGGATCTCATTTATTCTTGGAGAAGAGATGTCAGAGCGAATGGTACATGCTTTTGAAAAAGTACTTGAGATTTAGTTTTGACTAGAATGTGAAGCGTAGCGATAATAAAGAAATACAAGGGGGTTTTTTGTACATTGGTTATGTTGGCGGTAATCTCTTGAATCTACTTGACTTATTTTAAAAATTATTTCATTCATAGGAAGCTACACAAAATAATAATAATCGATTAAGGATTGGTGGGATAATGATCCCTGACTGATATAGGCCTTTTTATTTTGGTTTAACCGGAGAAGCGAGGGCTGGTCACTAGTATTGGAAAATAGGAAATTAGATTGTTAGGAGCTTGCTAATATCAAATTCAAAGGTGACCGTCACTTCATAACCTTTTACAAATTACGGATTTAGCCAATGTAAAATACATTCACATTGAAAGATAAGTCGTAAAACATTTTCACGTCCGTTCCGTGTTTGATATTTTAGCCTTTTATTTCTTAAATAAAGACCAACTAAAACTTGTTAATAGTAGACCCCATTAAAACCAGCCTCTTAAAATACAATACTAAACCCTGATCGAGTAGACCCAAGAGGCAAGAACCAAATAAAAGCGCATTTACCGACCGATTAATATTCGGCGGACTCGGGCCGGCTCCCTGACCGCTTCGTTTGTTTAACCTCTTATGTCAATTTGATTTCCGAGCTCGGGATATGTAATTTCCATTACTGTAGACGCTTTGTTTGTTCACGCGCAGTCCAATAAGCTTGAGATCCTCTGTTTTCCAAAGTGTTGGGTCAATTGTTCAAATGAAATATAGGATCGCGGAAGATAAATACACAGTTAGGTGACATGGCTCAATACTCAATATTATTCATTATGTCTATGTTATTGGAAGTGAATGACTAGAACACTGATAGGTTTTCTGTGCCTATTCTATTGTGTCAAATTGTTGTTGGCAAATAATCATACTAAGCCGAATAGGTAGGTACCATGATATTTTTTTGTTGAACCTGCAAGACCTACACGAAAACAATGCCATTAGGCATTAAACTCACCTTCGAGTCTATAGGTATCTGTGTGTAATGAAGATATAATCAATAAATATACTTACGTTTTATGCTTAGAATAATTATGATGAATGGCAATTCAAAAACCATGTAGAGGAATAGGGCCTCTTGAATCAGATCTCTTCATGTAATATTATGATTACGCTCTAATTAGTATATTTCCAATAACAATATTTCATAGACATGTTTTCATTTCACACATTAGACCATCAGAATTTAACTATGGCTTTTTTTAATTATTCGCAGGTAATAATAATGTTCTAATAATTTATCGTGAAATGGTATTATTTTATGTAGATTATTCATCAAAAGTCGAAGCACTAAAAAATGTTGTGTAATGTGTGAAGTCGAGAATTACCTACGCAATAATTATTTTTAGTGAAATGTGTAAACTCAAGAAAAAAATTAAACCCTTGGTATAGGTTTAAGTTGTCAATCAATATTTAAAATCGACAGCATTAGTAGGTAGTTTCTGAATTTAGGGTCTGTGACAAGTGGACAGTATATCGGATGGAGTCGCACTATAAAAGACCCAATTGAATATTTGTGCCTGTCAGCTAACAGTGTCCAACAATAGAACCATTACCTTTGCAGTGACATGAAAATAAGCAAAGTATTTTTTCTAACGACCTTATTACACTGCTACAGAGGCTCTTTAAGCGTCCCATGTTTGTGGCGAATCCAAATCAAACTCTGCTCATTAGTCTGTAGGTAAAACTTGGATTAGTTGACCAACTTGTGCGGGAATGCGCCGACGCCTTAAATGTGGGAATAAGGTGTGCATTACGAAAATTGCTCCAACTTTGTACCGGGACCGCTATCAACATGAATATTAGGTAAACTATGAAACTTCCTATTTTGTTTACTCGAAGCAGTGTAAATTCTATATTATTAAGTAACTTACTTTGACTCAGTTTTGCCACGTTTACCACAAGCTTGTTTGCTTTTTAGAGTTCCATACACAAAGACTACCAATGAAATCCTATAACTGAGCCTACGTCGTGTATCTGTCTATTTGTCCTATCCTTTAAGGACTGTGTGTAACATTATGGTACAAAAATACAGGTTTTTTAGTAAGATAAAATAAAATTAATAATAAATGAAAAAAGGAACGGTTATTTAATTAAACTTATTTGCACAAAGCACAATAAAGTACAAATGACGGAATTAATGCCCAATGGCATTCTCTACAAGTCAGCCACGAGGCGAAACAGAAAAAAAACTGTTACAATTAACTGGAGTCCTTATACAGTCAACTAAAAATATATGTATCCACTTTTGCACCTTACATACATACATTAAATCACGCCTGTTTCCCAAATAAGATGCAAAAGTAGATACATGTCTTTGTAGTCAGCTATAAAATAACCCAATTTTTTTTCTTCATATCAAATCAAAATTGGCTGCTTATTTAGGTCCATGTTAAGTGTCTTAATATTTAATAACAAATACCAATCCAGCATTGGCTAACATCATCAGCCTGTACTAGTCCACTGCTGGACATAGGCCTCCGCCATTGTACGCCACCGTATCAACCTGTGGCCGTTCTCATGCAGCTTTCGCCAGCCACATTGCGAAGGGCGTGTTCCAACTGGTCTGAGGGCGTCACACTGCGTTTGCCGATCCGCGATCTTCACTAAAAAACACGATAACTCCAACGGTTATATCAGTTCCGCGGGTTATATTGCCGGCCCATTGCCACTTCAGCTGGCTAACTCGATGAGCTACGTCGACGACTTTAGTTCTCTGTCGGATCACAGTACCTACCTGCCAAGATAGCCCTTTCCATATATGATTGACTAAAGGAAAATGCCAGATATTGGCTTTTTAAATAAAAAGCCTGCGGATACGAAGGATGTTGATATGAACTCTTTTGTATAAGATTTAAATTCAGTATTTTATTACTTACACATTTAGGGAACTTATACTAAAAATAGAGTCATCTATTAAGATACTTTGTAAATAAGACATCCTGCGAGTATCGTGTTGTAACAAATATTTCTAAATAATTTATTTTAGACAAGTTCTTCAGAAAAACTAACACCACAGCATTGTTTTAAATATTTTTCTACATCAACTAAACCCAATTCTATAATTATCCGTCACTATTTTTTCTTAGGCCAAAGCTTCTATGGAGACCTGGCATTGTCCTTTATAGATCAACCCTTAGTTCGGTCGACGAAGGAAAAATAAAAACAATAAATTGTGTAGTCTGGGTTATTATTTCAAATGGTAGGGGTGATACCCAGGTATAACATATTAAAAGTCCCCATCGGGGGGTACTTGCTTTGGGCGGTGGGGGAGCAAATAGGTCCCATTTTTTGGTTTTATGTGATTCTCTCAAAAACCATGCGTTTTAGAAAAAAGAACCCATTATAAAAAATAAAGCTGATTAAATTTTCTACAAAATGCCGTATATTTCTTTTTTGTCAAAAAAAACTCCGTCGGATTTTTCGTTTGTTGTTTAGTCAAATCATCAGGAATGGTTTCCCCACAAAATAAACAATCTGTTTTTAACCGACTTCAAAAAAGAAGGAGGTTCTCAGTTTGACCTGTATGTATGTATGTATGTATGTTTGTATGAATGTCTGTTTGTTCGCAATTATCTCGCGTTTGGCTGAACCGATTTTGATGCGGTTTTCAGAAAAGTATTTGGAACACTTAGGAGAAGGTTTAAGTATTTTAACTGACTTGAAAAAAGGAGGTTCTCAGTTTGAACTTTTTACAGAGTTCTCCGATTTAAAAAATTCTTTTTTGTTTTGATGGAGTATACTTCCGAGGTAGTCCCATTGTCACCAAATATAAATGTGATGAGGGAATCCGTGAGGATTTGAGGGAACTCCTCAAATATTATAGGCATACATACGAGGGGTGATCCAAAAGTTTTGATAATCGGTATAAAAAATGGGAGATATGTAAATCGTTTTTTTTTTACTTGGAATGAGCACACTTTCTATATTTCCGAACACTTATTAACGTCATTCAATTGTTTTATTTTACCACTATAAAAATATTTTTACTTTTGGAGGCCAAATTTTGTACCTTCACTATGTCATCACCAGCTCGTGATTTTTATGTAGTTGGTTTGGAACTTTAGTGAATGAGAAATAGTAGTCGAAAGTTAGGGCTAAATAACGGGGAGACCGGTTATCAGTTCTGATCTTTGGTCGACGAGCAGCACCCTTATTAATTAGAAGGCTCTGAAGCACAATTCCTGCCGAAAATTTGTATTATTTTTTCTTTAGCTTAATTTTATTATTTTGCCATAATTAGGATACAATAATGTTATATAACTCTCCTAGATTATTTGAACTCAATTGCTAATAAAGAATGTCGCAGTATTTATTTGTAGGCCTCAATAATCCTGGAAAAGGCCGAAAAAACCACCCTAAATTTTGGTGACAGAGCTGGAGATAGAAAAACCCACTGCAATGATAACTTATTTATCCTTTAAATTATAATGATAAATCAAGGTTTCATTTTCAATAACAATATTTTTTATTAGTGTACCATAACTTTTTCCACACAACTCCAAATTATTACAAAACTAACTCTTATTTTTGCCGTCTAGTAAAATTGTTAATACAGATGTTTTTTGTTTAGCTATCACAGGGAAACAAATGAATAATGTTTACATTTTTTTTCTCTAATTTAAGTTTCATTAGTGCCATGGTATAGTCCACATTAAAAGAATATCATTATGTAGATGGTTCTTACTGATTCTCAAAACTTTTGGATCACCCCTCGTACAGCGATTTTATCATTTTTAGTAACAATTCTAGAATTTTCATAACAGCTTAATATGATCACTAAAAAGTATAAAATAAAATAAATGTTTTTAAGGCGGTTTTTTGTTTTTTAAAACATTTATTTTATATTATTGAATGTTTGTTCCTGTGATCGAAGACTTGGGCCAGTATATGACGATGTTGAAGGCATCGACGTTTGTTTAAGCATGCTTCTTATTGTTTGAGGCCTGGTGTACACATTCCTGCATTCCCTGTGAACAACACCGCTTTGCCTTATTTCGAAAGATTCGCTCTTCCCGTCATTTCTTAGACTACTTGCTTTTATTAACCCTTGCATCCCTTTGTAATAAATAAACTTGACTAGCATCATCATCTCTTAATCATCACAAATCAAGCACTTCGGCAAATCATCTATCTTTCAGGTTTTCAAAAAGATCTTATCTTTAAACAAAATAACGGGTTATATGTAAAACGAAAACATCCCATAGCTTAGAGGCCCTATTTCAACATAAACCAAAAGATAACTAATGGTTATACTGGATGGAATGTAAAAAATAATCTTCATCTAAGGGGATATGGGGAGAACAGAATGGGAAAATGGGAAGATGCCGAACATAAAATTTACTTTTCCGTTAATTACAGCTCAACGGAATAATAAACATTATTTTTTAAGGCAATAATACCTTGCTTTCAGTTTGTATCACGTTTATATCCCTTGCCTTGCCTTTTGTACTTGTCATAAAAATACAATTAATATATCATTTTGTAAGAAATTTAATAAGCTTCAATACGTTTTTTTTTCCTATGACGCTTATTTTTTGAAATACTTAAGAAAAACTAAAATATGGGATATATCCCCCCCCACCTCGCCTAAAGCAAGCGGCTCTTGGCTGGGGACTTCTAGTATGTTATACCTGGGGGTCAACCCTATTAAAAAATAATTATCCAGACTACTTATTTTTTTGTTTTTATTTGCCAATTTCGGATCTTCGTTGATCGGAATACCTGTAGTTTCCATGTATCGACTTCGAATTTCAAGTCTGGTGAATAGGTGACGGAAATATATTTATGAAACATGAAACTTTTTATTTTTCCTACACGTTTTATGACGTCTTGACGCCCTAACGCCAGTTAAAGAATGTGCACGTGTTAAAACCAAGTTGTATAATCGGTCACGTGGAATGTAAACAAAGTGGAAAACGTATTAAGTTATTACAAACATATCGGTGGGCACAGAGGGCTTTATTTGAGAACAATGACACTTTGAAAAAAATACTATTGACATAGCGTTGAAAGGGTTAAAAGAAAATCTTGGTAAGTAACAACAGTGATACACTCTGGACGGTCAAAAAAATCTACGTCTTATGCAACAGGCGTAGTAACACAAAGATATATCCCTTGCCTTGCCTTTTGTACTTGTCATAAAAATACAATTAATATATCATTTTGTAAGAAATTTAATAAGCTTCAATACGTTTTTTTTTCCTATGACGCTTATTTTTTGAAATACTTAAGAAAAACTAAAATATGGGATATATCCCCCCCCACCTCGCCTAAAGCAAGCGGCTCTTGGCTGGGGACTTCTAGTATGTTATACCTGGGGGTCAACCCTATTAAAAAATAATTATCCAGACTACTTATTTTTTTGTTTTTATTTGCCAATTTCGGATCTTCGTTGATCGGAATACCTGTAGTTTCCATGTATCGACTTCGAATTTCAAGTCTGGGGAATAGGTGACGGAAATATATTTATGAAACATGAAACTTTTTATTTTTCCTACATGTTTTATGACGTCTTGACGCCCTAACGCCAGTTAAAGAATGTGCACGTGTTAAAACCAAGTTGTATAATCGGTCACGTGGAATGTAAACAAAGTGGAAAACGTATTAAGTTATTACAAACATATCGGTGGGCACAGAGGGCTTTATTTGAGAACAATGACACTTTGAAAAAAATACTATTGACATAGCGTTGAAAGGGTTAAAAGAAAATCTTGGTAAGTAACAACAGTGATACACTCTGGACGGTCAAAAAAATCTACGTCTTATGCAACAGGCGTAGTAACACAAAGATAAATGATCCCTCAGTGTGTCTTTCTCAAACTAGTATCAAAGAAAATAAGACACCGAGAGATACATTTTATTGTGGACTAGGGGATGTCCGTGAATTCGTACGCATAAAATTAGTTTCCCGCAACTCCCTTGCTTATTCTAACCCCTTAGAAGATGAATTTTCAAAAATCACTTCTAGCACCTCTAGGATATCCAAGAAATGTTTCCTTCAAATTTCAAGTTGCTTCAAAGTCCAGCCGTTTTGGTTCTGCGTTGATCGATCAGTCAGTTTCTTCTTTTATTTACTCGTATTTATTTTTATTTTAATACTTTATTGCACAAAATTAAAATAATGCACAAAAAGCGAACTTAATGCTACGAGCATTCTCTACCAGTCAACCTTAGGGTGAAACAGAAATCAAAAAGTAGGTAGGTGCAATAAAATGACAATCATTTCCCTTTATCTAAAACTAGCTTTTACCCGCGGCTTCGCTCGCGTCAAGTTCGGCGTAATTTTAAACACATTACTTAAACTAAATAATATATTATATACAAATAATATAGGCTCGACAAGAAAACTAAAGAGAGAGAGACGAAATGTTTTATATATTATGTAGATAACAATGTGTCAACCTCAAACGCATTTTAAGTTAGCACTTAAACACAATTCTTAATCTGTAATAAATTAGACAAACCGAGGCAGGCATGCCAGGTGAAAAAATAAGGGTTTATATCAGCCGTTTATAATATAGTACCGCGGGTAGACATCTGTAAGTGCTTACAGAGCCTAACTTGCAGGATAAAGATTTACTTCATATTTGGGTAATATGATACTAATAACTAAATTTATTGGGCGCGACCATAAGACACGCTAATCGGCCAACTGCTGTCTCCCTGCGTAGAATTTTCCGTCTCCAAACTTTCCCTATCCTCGTCTAATGTTATGATGGTTTCCTGTAAGAATTGCTCTTGCAGAAACTCCTTGCAAAACGGTATCACCTGAAAACAATACAATGCTGAATGTATCAAGGAAATGTATATTTACCAGTTTACGCGAAATAGACGTGTTATATAGGGTGTGCCAGAAATTGTTGCTTTTTTACTAGCTTTTACTTTTGCTAATTTGCAAACATTTTTGGCTCACCCTATACATTTCCCGGCGTGAACAGGGAAAGTTGCATAGCCCGACATTCAAATTCCTCGACTTTACATACATCAAAAATAACCAAGGATCAAAAATATCTGCGTTGCGATACGGTTGCGAAATATCAAAATAATATATATTCTGTTTAATCTAGTATGATCCATGTGACAGCCGTATTTGTTAATTTCAATCACAATAGTAATTAATTAAAAACCTCGCTTGTGAGTATAAACAAGCGAGGTTTTTAATTACAAGTCTAAGACAAAGTAGAGTTTAATAAACCCAACTACTGATTAGATATATATGATGATATATTATGTATATATCTTTTAATTTGCCACTTCCACCATAAATAAACTACCCAAGACGCTAAGACGAATGTAACAACACCTCGCTTGCCGAAATCGGGCGATCCGTTCACCTTTTACAGGAAAATAAAGAACCATATAGTCTGTGTCAATTGAAATTGCCAAAGATGTAAACAAATTAGTACTGTTTGACACATAACCTCAAATATTCATCAAGCTTGTTTTTGTATAAAATAATTTATAATTAATAGTTACTTAATCTTAAACTTAATGTGAAAGTAAAGATAAAGTGTATAAGCCATTTCTAACACCTCACTTGATCTTTAAAAGCACATGATTATCGAGTAATAATGGTAAATTGGTTTGTTTCGTTTTGTTTACATCTTTGACATTTGCAATTGGCACAGACTATACATACATACTGGTTAAACACATTACCCTCCTCCTTCGGCAGCCGGGTAAAAATATACCATTAATAGTTAAATTCCTGAACAGCATCGCTAGGTTTGTACCAATGTAGTATTTTAGGTAAAGTTAAGGAAATAAGTGTAGTAGGTATGTGTTCATATGAGCTGTCACAGGCTTCATCTTACATTAAACAGAGTATGGGGATAGTTTTGATCCTTTGAAATTTTTTATGTATGTAGGTACGTTAAATCAATAATTTTCAACTCAAATACTGGCCAATGACAAATCACCTTTTAGTAGTTACAAAAAAATCGTACAATCGATCTTTTTTTGATAATTATTGCAATCAGAACAGAACACTAACAGATTATTTAGTTAGGTAGGTATTGTCCACACATTTTTCCGTGACTTTTTTTGCTCGGTAATATAACTTATGAAAAGTCAAGTTTATTATGAAATCATAAACACTTAAGTAGGTGAAGTAGTACCTACCTAATTGATGAAAGTAGCTTAGCCTCGAAGTCCTGTGTTTAACAAATAGCGGTAGTCCTAACTTCCAAATGTACAAGTACATACCTACTAAGATAATGGCTTTAGCCTGAGACGGAAAGATGATGTCATTAACAACGATATTACTAAAATTATTCAGAACCAAAGTAAGTACTCCGGTCTGAACTACCATCATTAATTTGTACTTGTACAAGTATGCGGTGACTTACGAGGTTAGTATAATTCAAATACCGAAATACTTGAAGCCCTCTTAGATGTGTTTTCAATGGCTATAAAAAAATGGATATATAATTTATAGTTTTGACACTATTGTCAAACAAAAACATGAAATTTTCGAGCATTATTATTTTAAGAGCAATTCAGTTCAAAGAAAATCCTCCTTTTTGTTAAATACAGAATTAAAATTTATACAGCTAAAGGTATATTGTAAGGTATATTACTGACCGGTAATTTAGATTGCCAGGGTTGACAATGGCCTAAATATTGTGGGTCAGTGGTACGTAAATAAGACCGGTTTTCTACCAAAACTGTGCGAGGAAACTGACCAGTACAAAGTTACGTAGCGGAACTGTGAAATAGTGTTTCCATTTCCAAAAACGCTTTATAAAAGAAGTATAATAGTTATGACATTATCTAAGGAGAGGAAACTGAGTTATACTTTGTTATTATTATACATTAGAAAAAAAAAGTTTAAAAAAACAAAAACCCGCCTTCAAAAAGCAAAAAATTACTTCATTCAAATGGTAGGTAAATAGGTCAGTCCAACTGAAGTCTGCTTTTGGTAAAAATATTGTTGGACGCCGACTTCAGTTGGACTGACCTATTTACCTACCATTTTAAAGAAGTTATTTTTTGCTTTTTGGAGGCGGGTTTTTGTTTTTTTAAACTTTTTTTTTATTTTATACTTTTTAGTGATCATAATTATGCTGATATTCTCCCACTTCTCAAGTAATAACAAACAATAGAACATTTCAATCTCGCCGCAAGCAACGCCGTGGGAAAGTCATAGTCATATATTTAAACCTAAATATGCTTCGTCATAGTCGCTCAACTATCTTAATCGAAATATCTTGTCGCCACCCTCGAAATATATACCGTTTAGGAGTTCCGGTGGCCATCTGTGGTCTTCATCATCAGTTCCACTTCACAAAATAGTGCTTTCCAAGACCAAATACACGAGTTACAATGAAAAATACTAAAATCGCTATAGGTGTGCCTACAAATTTTGAAGAGTTCCGTCGATTCCTCATGGATTCCACCATCATATCTTCATTTTGATAAGAATGGGACCAATTGGGAAGCACCAGCTTTCAAATAAAAAAAGAATCATCAAAATCGGTTCACCCAGTCGAAAGTTCTGAGGTAACAACATTAAAAAAAAACAGACGAATTGAGAACCTCCTCCTTTTTTTGAAGTCGGTTAAAAAGACAAAAGATTTCAATTACCTATTTTAGTAACTAAAAAATCAATTCTATTATAATTGTGAAAATTAGTTTATTTACTGTCAGACAGAAGATTAAAAAAAAATTACAAGTCGTCAGTCTTTTTTTGCACATGCTAATATCTTGCATTTATTTTGACATACTAAGAACTTCCGTTTCTACTAGCCAATCGTTTCATACTAGGTACTATAGTACCCGACCTCAATGAACCATCGCTTCACCCGTGCTTAAGTACAAAATACCGTTGATTCACCGCGCCTCCTGTGGCCCGTTTCACTAAGCTACAAGTTACAAATTACAAGCGGATTTCTGTTTCTAGCAAAAGGAGTTAGAAAGAGACTTCCGCTTGTAATTTGTAACTTGTAGCTTCGTGAAACGGGCCTCTGGCGGTCGAAATCAAGTGGTCGCCAATTCTCGTCTTTTAATATCTGACACAATTTCTGTTATGTTTCTTTTATTTGTAATAAAATAGGCTATTTATATAAGTTTGTTTAATATCGTAAATAAAGTCATTTTGATATTCAAAACAGGGAACAAAGCCCAAATACACCTAAATTTAACGACCTCCTTTAGTTTTTTTTTTAAATGGCAACATTATAAGTAGTGTTTTGGGTCCCTGAATTTTCTTTAACATAGTTATAAAATAAGTAGTTAAAACTTAAAATCACAATATAAAATGTAATTTTAGGGATTCGATTATATTTGTGGAGTACTTGCGCAACGACCTTGCCTTGAACGACGAACTTTATTTTGAGTTTGTTTAAAAACTATAAATCGTATTCAGGCACCTTTATGAAAAAGATGGATAACTTTTTGAAGAAAAAGATAGATACGTTTAATAGCCCTTTTTTCATGCGTATGAGTGGAATAGATATAAAATTAAAAGCTCTGACTACGCGCGCTGCCGTGGACACTATAGTGTCCAAGGTTAAGCGACGGCCAAATAGTGTTGGGTACTGTTATGCCCAGGGTGAAGCGACCGACCACGGACTGAGCCAGCGGGTGAAGCGAGTGGCTAGAATTATTAAAGTACGTTAAACCTTAATGAAACGATATGCAGGTATGCGGGTATTTCTTACTCGCTTAACTCTAATACATACACACATACGTACAATCACGCCTCTTTCCCGTAGTGGTAGAGACCACTTCCTTCCACTTGCTGCAGACAAACTTCCCTTCCTTCCTCCACACTCATACATAAGTCGGGTTCCCTCTACTGAGCATAACATTATATTGTCCAAAACTGTTTTAGCATAATCGACGTGGTGGCATAATCGATATTCGCCGAAAGTGGCAGAAACCTTATTTGGCATTATTTGTAACTTCCCGAAAATGAGTTAGTCCGAAATTAAGTTCGCATACTATTATTATGACTGATTATTTTTACGCATGAAGGTGCGACCGCACCGCTGCGCGCTGCTTAACGGTGCGTCAAAAATGGCGCCGTGTTGTTACTAGGACCCCGTGTTTTGTTTACGCAACGACTGCAACGAGGCAATGACACCGTATTTTACGCAGCGGTGGGGTCGCACGGCTTGCACCTTAATTCAGTTAAGGATAATTTTATTTGGCAGATTCGATTGTCCGAAACTAACTTGGCATACTTACGAGTACATACGAGTACCTACTTATTGCTACCAGAAAAGTAGATTAGGTTAGAACTGCGAGCATAACAAAAACGAACTGTTAGATTAGGTTAGAATTGAGACCTTATAAAAAACTAACTGGTAGGTACGTTCGTTTTTGACGTTCGTCGATAATTCAGTCAGTGAACCTCATAAGACTCTTCATACACGTGCGGCGGTTTAGGGTAGGTACTCCTGACCTGAGGCCCTAGCCAAGATGCATTACGCTAAATAGTGTTGCTATTCGATTCGTTTTTAAACCAATCGCGTCACTGGTAGATCACGTGACTCTTCGTAACACGTTATTTACCAGTGTCGAGTGATTCCCATCTTCCAACCGAGCCATCCCACCCAGGTTGGATATTGGGAAATCACAGTGCCATCTTCCAACCAAATCGGCGCTGGGACTATAAGTCGCAGCATCTTGCTGAGCTGGTCTCCTTTTAAGTGCTTGCATGTTCTTTTTGTTGATGCTATCTTTAAGTATATTATAATAAGTTTTTATTGTCTTGCATTTGATGATGATGATGATGATGATGATGAGCGGGGACGCGGCCGAGGCAGGCGGGCGGTCGAGTTGTTCTCCATTCATTCCGCCCAGTTCCCCTTGATCAAGCCTCAGGTTATTGGCTCTGCGGCGCTCCCATCCAACACTGATCCCATCTTCTTGTTTTCCTACAGAACAATAGTGAGTCCTGAAGGTTAATGCTTTTAAGTGTCTCTGCTGATAGTGCGTCCTCCCCGAATGTGCGATGTCTCAGTGACGAGTACATTACACACTCGGCTAGAACGTGTTGACTAGTTTCCTCTTTGCGCAGTGTGAGCATCGAGGATCCTGTTTGACTCCTATTACCGTCAGATGTCTGTTGAGTGGACAGTGTCCAGTCAAAATCCCTGTCAGTATACTTAGGTTGTACTTACCAAGATTTAGTAGTTACCTTGTTCTGTTCCTATTTACCCTTCCTATCATGAGTTTGGATTATCTCCACCCTTGTGTTGTTATCCACGCCTCATTTGTCTTTGTCTCTATTCTTCTGGCGATTTCGTTACCGTTGCAGATATCGGAAGTGCTGGTTCCGCGCCCAGATATTGTTGGTCCGCCCCTGCTCTGGCCAGCTCATCAGCCTTCTCATTTCCTATTGCTCCATTGTGTCCTGGTACCCATGCCAGTGTTACTTTGGATGCTGTGCCTAGATTATTCAGTTCATCTCTGCACTCCTGCACCAGGGATGATTTGATTACTGGATTATTTAACGCTTTTAGTGCTGCTTGGCTATCTGAGTAGATTATAACGTGGCCCCCCGTTATATTGCTTCTTTCCTTGAGGCTCTGTGCACACTTCATGATCGCATACACTTCTGTCTGGAACACACTGGTAAAGCCTCCTAGTGGTATCGTTGTATGCTCATTCGCTTCTAGGTAATAAATGCCTGCCCCCGCTCTTTTTGTTGAGGACTTCCATGAACCGTTCGTAAAGCATGTCATTCTGGGTTCCGGTATCTCTGTCTCCCAACTATCTCTCTCTCCTATATGGATTCTGTATTTCTTGTCGAAGATCTTCCTTTTCTTTATTAGGTCGTTGTTAATCATGAGCATGTTCATGCTCACCATTGACTCCCTTTGTATGCTTGCGTGTCTCTTGTCCATCTCGGATCCGATCCACTCTCTGCTCATTTTTATTCTATACCACTGTTCTGTGGCTCTCTTCTCCACTTCAAGGTGTACAGGGTTCAGTCCTAGCATTATCTCCAGGGCCTGTGTGCTAGTGTAGTCTAGTCTAGGGTGCTAGTCTCTGGACCTTCGTCAGCTCCTTGTCTATGTCTTTTATTTTCGCTCTATGCCACCACACTATGGCTCCATATAGCAGTCTGGGTAAGACCACTGTTTTGTAGATCCATTGTGTTATCAGTGGTTTTAGTCCCCATCTTCTTCCTATGGCTTTTCTGCATTGCCATAGGGCTATTATTGCACCTTCTACATTGCACCTTTACATGTGTCTTGTATAGCAGTTTGCTGTCTAGTACTACACCCAGGTATTTTATTTCCTTGAGTGTTTCTATCTCTTCACCTTTGATTTTGATGGGTGTCAGAGTCGGCAGCTTCCTTTTATTGGTGAAAAGTACTATTTTCTTCTTGGTCGGGTTCAGGTCTAGTCCTCTGGTTTTACCCCTTACAAAGAGTACCCCGTCATCTGAGTACGCTTGCATATGTGTGTTTGTTCCTCTAATGAGCGAGTCTAGTAGGAGACACCACTGGAGTGGTGACAGACAGCCCTTTGCGGGAAGCCCCTGCTCGTCTTTATCCTTATCGAGTCTCCCCCTAGTTGTGCCGTGATCGCTCTACCTGTTAACATGGCCATTATCCACTTTCTAACTGCTGGGTCTAACTGTCGTCTCTCCCTAAGCATTTCTCAATTGCAACAAAGGTAGCTCTATCGAAGGCGCCCTCCACATCTAAGAAGCAGCCTAATGCCAGCTCTTTATCTTCCATTGCTCTTTCTATTCTTGTGGTCAGGTTGTGAAGGGCTATTTCTGATGATTTCCCTTCTACGTAAGCATGCTGATGCCCGTGCAGGGGCAATCTACCTACTTGCATGCTTGTCCTTATCTGTATCTTATATGTATATCTTGTATTCTCCAGTGCCTTCAGTGCAAATGATGAAAGACTGATGCTTCTGAACGATTTTGCGTCTTTGTAGTTTTCCTTTCCTGGTTTAGGTAGGAATATTACCTTTACCTCATTCCAGATGGTCGGGATGTGACCTAATTCCAGACTCTTTTCGTAGATTTCTCTTAGGCTGTTCCAGATGTGTTTCAGTCCCTTTTGTAGTAGTATGGGTATCACTCCATCTGGGCCTGCCGCTTTGTAGGGGGCGAAGAAATTTATGGCCCATTCCCCTACCTCTTTGCTGATTCTTAGGTTTAGTGTCTCCCCTGCTCCTGTTGTCTCATTGCTGTTATCCTTTGCAGCCTCATGTATGCGGTATTCCCTGCAGTCGGGGAAATGTATGCTTACCATGTGCTGTAGTACTTTTTTGGGGTCTGTTAGTTCGGTCGAGCCTACCATTAGGCTACCTAATTGGCAGGATCTCTCGTTTGCCAGTACCCTTACTATTCTTGCCGCCTCTGAGTAGCGTTGTATTTCTCCCATAAAGGTCCTCCATCCTTGTGCTCTTAGTCTCTCCCTTGTATTAGGTACTGTATTTGTTCGTAATATCTCTATATTCGTTCCAGCCTTGATCATTTTCCTTTTTTAGAGCTAGTCTTAACGCCTTACGAGTTCTTTTCCGTAGTTTCTGTATATCTTTATTTCCGTTGCACGTTCTCTCTGGACACGCCATCTGGTAGGCTCTCGATATGGCCCTGTCTAGTTCCTCGCTAGTTCTTGGGCTTCTGTGGCTCGGTGTCCACTCACTCAGTATGCTGTTATATTTCTCCCAGTCTGTTTTCCTTGGGTTTCTTATCTTTGTTCTTTCCGTGTAGTAGTCCAGGCCGTACAGTAGTCTCCTGTGGTCCGACATGCTGTCTTCCTGGTCTACTCTCCAGTCTTTCACATGTTTGCCTATCTCCCCTGAGGTTATCGTTATATCTAATAACTCCTCTCTTGCCCTGGTTATAACGGTTGGGGTTGTACCTGTGTTGTGTATGTCCAGGTCAGTACTTCTTGTTGGTATCGCTGCTTCCCCCAACCTCATGGTGTGAGTTCGCATCGCGACCTACAAGAATGGGTGTTCTCTTACCTTTGTTTCTACTGACTGCTTTCTCCAGTTCTCTGGTTGGCGCGTTGCTTTCACCTGGTATGTAGCAACGCTACCTTAACTCCCTCTCCGTTCCTTGTCACGAGGCTGAATTCTACCATCACTAGGTCTCTGAAACATATGGTCATTAGGCATCCCATATTTCTTAGGTCTCTACTTGCGTATATGCACGCCCTAGGAGGCAGCTCACCATTTCTTTCGAAGTCGAGGTCGCCCCCCAGGCTACCCAGGCCTGTTACCTGGTTTTTCCATGCGTACGGCTCCTGCATCAGGACAATGTCAATCTTTCCCCTCACTATGTATTGGCACAGTTCGGACATTGCATCCTTGCAGTGCTGGAGGTTTACTTGACATATTCTTAATTTTTGTATCTGTTTGTGTTGCTGTGTGGTGTGTGTTGCTTGTCTGTGTTGTCCATTGCTGGTTATGTGTTTGTTAAGTGTAAGCCGCCTCCCGTCTTCCTAGTCCAGGGAGCCCCCTTCGGTTACCTTCTGTGGTGGATGGTCGCCGACCTGTGCTGTCTCAGCCTGGTTCCTGGGCTGCAGCTCTGAGCCACCACAGCTGCACCATCAGCTGCAGTTCCCCTTCCCTACCGGGGTCTCCACCGCCTCTTTCACTCTGTGAGGGGGGACCTCGCCAGCCGCGCCCGGATGCGTATGGCTTGAAAGAATAGCCACTGGCTGGCCTCCTCACCCCACGCATCCTCCACGCTCTTAGGCACCGAGTAACATACCCGGATGCCCGTGACGAGATCCTCCCTGCACACCTGCATCCACTCCTGGATTTTCAGCTCCTCTTCCCTGTCCCAGTTTTAGGCTCTAAGGTAGAGGAGCGACTCCTCCTTCAGTTCATCCGGCGGGCCCGGGATCCAAATATTGACCCTCGTGCTGTTAAGCAATCGGGCCTGCAATTTGTGCCCCTTTGGCTCACCCAGGTCCTTCCCGAGAAGCCACTCCTTCGCTTCTGCCGTGGATGGTGTCACAAGGAAGAATCCTTCCGATACCAGCCCTGATATTGCGAATTGAAGCGGCTTCCCTCGAATGCCCTGCTCTTTTATGGCCTCCGTAATGAACCGGCTGACAATTCTCCTGACTTCGGTTCCTAGTGACTCATACAGCGGTACACCATCCGCGCGGCTGATCGCCACTGCGAACTCCCGTGCTTCCCTTGCGGTCGCACGGTTGCTCGTCAGCGAGTCGCCGCGGTTCAGTCGCTTCGCTGGAGGCCGTGTCGACGTACCTTCGTCCGGGTCTGTTGCCTGCCGTTTCACTTTCGGCGGCCTCTCCGGCGGCGGAGGCCTCCCCTTCGCCAGACTGTGGCTAGGGTTCTCTCCCGCCGCCTTCTCCCTCATTCTCTCCTTTCTGCGGACCAGCCTTGCTCTCTTCTTCTCTGCCTTGGTGGGCTGTCTGGTGAAACCGTCGCCCTCCGTCGAGGTTGCCGCCGTGGCGGTTTCCTTCTTCGAGCTTCCTGCGGCGAGTTCAGCAGATGTTCCTCTTCTTCCAAGGACAGATTCCCTAAGTCAATGCTCCACGGCATCCGCGGGTGTCCCCCTTGCACCTTCTTGTTGGTGCTCGGCATTCCTCCCACTTCTGCCCCTCTCTCCATCTCTTTTCTCCCGGACTCTTTGACAATAGTGTTTTGGTGCTCCATAACATACTATTTTAACATCGTCCAACTCGCCACGGAGCCCTTACTGGGGATGCTATGACGCACCAGGTATGCGAGTTGGATATAGGTTTCCAGGGTGAGCTGTTGAGTGGGTTCGCGCGATGTCAAGCCCTCCGTCACCACTACAGCGACTCGGGCCCTTCTCCGCTGACTACCAACCTCATCACCCCAGAACCCTCGCCCGCGGCTGTAGACGCGACAGCCGATTGATTCTAGCTGGCTGGGCTAGAGCGTCCCGTGTGAGATGAATCCCGAGCCGAAGCGGCGTGTTGTTATCTCGAGGGTAACTACTGTCCGACCTTCGTCTAACTCAACCTACCAGGATCTCATTCTCCACCCGTACGGATCCCCGCGCACGGCACAAACACGCGGGTGGCATTTTACCGCTACCCATCCTTTTCTATTGAATAGGAGGCCCGCTGCGACATGCCACGACTTCGCATGCAGCTGATTGGATAGGAAATATGGGAAGCATGGAAGGGTGAATATTGGACGATCAGGAGTCCGACTGTTGTTTTGGTTCTACTCTTTTAATCCGGGGAAACCGACAGTTGACAGGCAGCAACCTCGGGAAGGAACAACCAGTCTTGCCTAGGGTATCAACGCAACTGTGAGCTCCACCCTCGGCCACTAGCCATGCCAACTACCGGACAAGTAGACTGACATAGGGACGGACCCATATCACCTGGCGACCGGTCGCAAACTAACGTTGATTTGGATCCGCCCCCGCCTTGTCTTGCACTTAATAAACGTTTTTCTTTCTTTCTTTTGAACCTGCCTCAGGTAGGAATATAATTTATCATTTATTTTTCTTCTCATCTTCCAACCTATACTTTTGTACAGTCACTTACAAAAAAAAATACAATTACATGTTCAGATTGCTTACAGATATGTGTATTCCCCTCAAAGTACAATAAAGTATTTTTTATAAATATGGGTTTATATTGTTTGCAAAAATAATTCTTAGTCATAATGTGTTTTACGTCAGAATTATTAGTAAGTCGTAATCACAACGTATTTTTGTAAGAAACTTTCTTATCTAGGTTTTATTTTTGATTGTGCTAGGAGATAAAATATATTATATAAAAAAAAATACTAAGCTACAATTGCAAACCTACAAATCTAGAAACATACAAATATACAAACCTATTATATATAAATTTTATAATAATCATACAAATACATGAACGACGTGACTGTAATACCTTGCTTCGGTTCGCCGGGTAAAGTACGTGGTGGCCTGGATAATCTCTGTGACTGTACCCTATTCAGTACAGGTTCGACGATGGGAAGAAAAATAAATAATACATTTTGTTCCCACTATCCAACCTGAGGCAGGTTAAAAGATGGCACTGTGATTTCCCAATATCCAACCTGGGTTGGATGGCTAGGTCGGAAGATGGGAATCACTCCCAGTGACGCCCTTGGTTTAAAAACGAAACAAATAGTAAACGCTAATTAACTTGGCTAGGGCCCCTAGCCCTTTCTTAATACGACCCCGATCTGATCGTGGAACGTTCGCCTTAGCCTACCCCTTCCTTCCAACATTCCCATTTACTCTTGCTTTAACTTGAATAGTACTTTAATACTTATAAAAATACGTAATTACTTATTACAATACCTTCTGATGGTGTATTTTAACTGCTTTGTTTAGTCTTTTAATTTCGTGTTTAAGGTGAAACGTTTCTTCGAACTGTTTGCTCACCGACCACGTGTCACCGGTGAAGACCACAGGTAATACAAAGGGCAACCCTGTAAAGATAAGAAATCATAATGTCTATAAAACGTATAAGAACTACCAACATTCAAAGCTTACGATCCCACACAGCAGTGAACGGAAAAGTCACAACAATGTTTAAAAAAATCTTGGAATAGAATTAAAACTAATTACAAACAAAACAAAAATCCACTCATTTAACTGTAAAAAAAAATTAGGTAATTTCTTTTGTTTCTTTCATATTTGCAAGTGTAAATGAAATATCATTCATTCAGCTCTCGTATACCTACATTAAGGTGCAATGTAATTAATTACAAAGCGCAACTTTTCTAGCCCATTTTTAGCCGGTAATGTATGGGCCTCTCGTTCTATTACACGAAATCAAAATAAGACCGTTCTACTATTGCCGCCGGTTATAAATTGCCGAGAAATTGCACTTTTGCGATATGATTTCAGGGCCAGAGTCCCTGGCTACTATAAAAAACCCACCCGTTAAGTTTTAAGTACCTTTTAAAGTCTCCAAAGAGCCGTCGCTAATCACTCCCATATTCGTATACACTTTTTGGTCCTTGTTCGAACGCGCCATCCAGATCTCGTGCAGTGCTTTTGCAAACTCAGCAGCTTTGGAGATACGACCATAAGGATTCTTCTTCAAAATTGCTACGGTCTACACAAGTTAAGAAGTAAGTAATAACACAAGATTTAATAAATATCCTATTTTAGACGAGATTTCGCCCACTCGTTCGTAGAATCCGTTTAACACCGGTTTCACGAAAATTTACAAATTTTCCATAATAGAAAAAAGACCCTTTTCACTCGCTGACTGTACTTATGTATGAGAATATTTAGCTAAACCCTACTTTGAAAATATTTTAATGCAATTTAAAATGTAGGTAAGAGTAAGATTAAACTTTTTGAACCATGCTTGATATATATATACTATAGTAGGGGAGCCCAAGGTGCTAATTGGGGATTTACTCGAGCGTCATGGGGACCTATTAGATTTTGAAGATTAAATGGTAGAAAGGAAAAAACGTTATATGATGTGTATCCATTCAGCGGTGAGGGAAGCGTGTACAGGTTTTCCAAAATGTAAAAAAAAACAGACGGAAATACTCGAGCGCGTCAGATATTGATAGTGTATAACTCCCACGTGTATCTGATATCGGAGGCATGTTAATCTGCATGGTGGGGGTGGCCTTGCGAAAGGGTTGAAAATGGGAAAAAAAAAGATATTTGAGCGCGTCAGATTTTCAGAAGGGATGTTAAGTGAACCCGAAAGAACCTGCCATTGCAAAGACTGACGATTCGGACGTGACGCAAGCGCTTGGCGGCTTTTTGAAAATTCAAAAATGATATTTTTTATATCGAAATATTGAAAAACTCGAGCGCGTCCGATTTTTATACAGATGGTTCAGCTTGATGTCTAAGGGCCGATTTCACCATTCGTATTCAAAACCTAGTTCAATAAAACTCGATCAAGATCAG
This sequence comes from Acleris literana, assembly GCA_946894065.1. NCBI lineage: Eukaryota > Metazoa > Arthropoda > Insecta > Lepidoptera > Tortricidae > Acleris > Acleris literana. Next base: position 16,950,672 of record OX335669.1, read on the forward strand.
ATTTTGATCATGATCTATTTTGATCTTGGTTTACGTCAAACTGATTACACCAGAGAAATTATGATCGCGTTTACGAAAACTACGATTAATTTTAACATAAGGCGTTTTTTTAAACTTTTTTTGCCAATCCTTGCAATTTGCGTTTAGTTAGTTCACAAAATACGCTGTTCTTTGCGAACTAGCTATACGCAAACGTCAAGCAATGACAAGAAAAAAGTAAATCTTCTGTCATTCGTGTTTGCTTTGCTCAGTAAATATCATTTGAATTGGAATGTTTCTTGGATTTTACGACTGCTGTCTCACAACACTATGATTTCTAGAATAGAAAATTAATTATCGATTAGGCAGTTTTATACACAAATAATACAATACGGCTAGCACATGTTCTGGTAGGATCTTACATATTAGAAGGAAATTCAAATTAATCTTCAATGGACTCCTGTACAGACAAAATTGTGGGTTTGCTGAGACGAAATCTTGTTACAAAATCTTTATCATCAAGCCTTTGATTATTTACTCTCTAGATAGAGTGTGGCCCTGTAATCGCTACGACAAAAACAGGCCAGTTTTTGAATGCTTGTGTGCGCGACTGCTTTGTCTGACACTCGCAAAACGTCATTCTATTTATCTCTGTGGGCATACGTAGGGATTCTAGCTAAAGATATATTTCCCATTTTACTGGGAAAACTGATCATGTTAAGGTTTTGTTGTTGTGAAGTGTTTGAAAAACTAAAAAAATATCAATTCGAATTGGAATGGTTGACTTCCATAGGCAAAATACAAAATAAAAGTAAGACATTTTGAAAAAGTTATTTTTTTCCGGAGGAAAATGTTTTAAGTTATTTGTTTTTCATACAGAAATTGGATAAAACGTCATTAATTAAGTGTTTTAAGAAATAAATATTGTTGTATTTGTGACACAAAAATATTGCGTTTAAAATTTAGACTTTTCATTATGTTCCGCTAAATATGCCGTGAATAAAGTGGGAAGATGAAAAGTTAATAGAGAAATACAATTTTGCACACAACTTAAATTTTATTCGTATAAATTACCGTTTCTTTGAATTTCTTTCTTGAATATTTTTATCATTTTCCACCATACACTTTGTTTTCTATAACTAATTTTATATATACATATTTACATAAAACATCCTTATCGTCGTTTATCTAACAACACCGCTCAAGTCATTTTGACCAACTTTTCAGGAGAGCGAAAAAAACCGTGTATTTTCAATATTTTGAGATTGATTTTGCTCAAATTGGGAATGGGTGCTTTAATTAAGGTTAAAAATAATCTCATATTCTTGGACTTACAAAATGTTGAATATTATTAGTTTATTTTGACTTGCGCTGTGTTGAGTTGATATTATTCAAGACTTAGGCTGTGTTAACAGAGAAAGTTAAAAGGAAAGGATGGGTATTAATAAAAACAAATTGAATATAAGTTTTGTGATATATTTATTATTTATACATGGCACTTGAGTACTTATTATGTATCCTTTTATACAATTTACTGAATGAAAACAATTAGGAACTTAGAATTACCCTGTTTCTTTCTAAGCACTTGTACTTTTATATTATTTTATTTATTTAATCGTATGGCAATAAGAAAGAAGAAGTACAGCTATCAGAGATTGAATTTGGTAGATTTGAGCCACTTGGTAGCTTCATCATTAACGCAAAGAAGATCCTCAGGGGGGGCACCGGAGTATCACGTAATTGGACAATCGAGAAGGATGTGATCGATGTCTTGCACATCGGCGCCGCACTCGCAGGCGGGAGAGTAGATCCAGCTGCAACGATGTTTGTATTGGGCGCAGCGTCCGTGACCAGTACGAAGTCGGTTGAGGTTGCCCCAGTCCTGTCGAAACCGTATCCCTTCATTTCGGGACCCGGGACAAGCGTGGAGCCGAACTTACCCGACATAGACGAGGCCCATGACTAGGCCCAATCGCGCAATGTGTTAAAGTCCGTCTGCAACAGTGTCTGTGCTGTGTGTTGTATGGTGGATTCCTAGATTTTAACCGGTGTTTGGTAGGGGCTGTAAACTCCAAGAACAGGGGAAGGCTAGGGTAATTCCTGATTTTGCGAGCCTCCCTTAGTAGGGCGGCCTTACTCTTTATGTCGGGAGGAGGAATCCAGCATAGCACAGGCAGCCAGTATGTTGGAGTTGAGTTTAGCGTGCCGGAGATGCATCGCATGGTCTTATTTAGCTCGAAGTCAATCTTGGTGGTTTGTGCGCTTCCCAACCACGCCGGAGCACAATACTCTGCGGCAGAAAACACCAGTGAGAGAGCAGAAGGGCACTCGCTCCCCAGGAGGTTCCAGTAAGTTTCTGCACCAAGTTGTTGCGAGTCTGGAGCTTGTGTGCCGTCACAGTTAGGTGTTCTTTGAAGGTAAGGGAACGGTCAAGAGTTACGCCAAGGTATCTAGGGCTAAAACTGTGCTTTAAGGTGGAACCATCGAACAATACTTTAAGCTTGCGTCTGGCTAGTTGATTGTGGAGGTGGAAGCAGGCTGACTCTGTTTTTTTATGCTAGGTGTCAGGCGCCACGTTTTGAAGTAAATTCCCAGTATATCCATGTCCCGTCACATAGTACGTTCCAGGCTGGAGAAGGCCTTGTGTTGGGTCACGAGGCAGATGTCGTCAGCGTAAATGAATTTTCTGGAGCTGGTGATCGGAATGTCGTGGATGTACCTATATGTTGAACAGCACAGGGGCGAGCACAGAGCCCTGGGGCATACTAAGGACTCTCACATCGCTTGTCTCGGCACCCAGGTTAACTTGGAACCGGCGATCCGTGATCATATCATAATTCAAAAACAAGCAATACTGAACACCGCCTAAGTACATTGCAATAAACTCATGCGATTTTTTGCTAATATTTATACACAAATTATTATTTATTGTAATAATTTCATTAGCTTACCTTTTATCCTTTGATAATATCACTTTTTACACTAGTTTAGTCACAAAACTCGCCGAAAAACAATGAAGAAACACGGAGCACAAAGTAGTTTTCAAACTTAGTATGGCCGAATGATGACTTGAGCGGTGTTGGAAGGCCAACCGACTTGCGCGCTGTCACTATTTTTTGAATTGAGATCTCTTATTGGCCGAAACGTCTAGAATATGATTGGTAGATCGACGCGCAATGAGCAGCTCTATCCAATGACATTTAAATGTAAAAACCGCTAATTTTCGACTTGAGCGGTGTTTTAAGATAAGCGACGTTATGTAACTTTCATACTTCGAAACTCACACCCCTAGGGAATTTCGTATTTCAGAACTGGCAACACCAACAAAAATGCCAAGATAGAATTGTAATAATTAGACATATTAAATTGATTGATTTTTGAAAAAAATACTATGAATTCTGAATTACTTAACGGCGGTAGGTGACTTTGCTGGTATGTTTTAATACGTCCTTTGTATTTTCGACCAACTTTAATAACGCAACTCGTCACTTTAGTGCCTGTTTAGCGTAATAAATTCTAACACAACACGTGCGTATCCCTTGACAACACAATTGACACTAAGGAGCGGAAAGCTACTTATAGGCTAACAGTTAGCTGATAAAAATTTCGACGCATTCATGTCATCGAAGTTCTATCTAGAGAGTAAATAATCAAAGCATCAAGCGTGTCGAAGTTCTCTTCTCTGTCGCGTACCCATCTTGGGCGTCGAAAGAAATACTCCTCATCATATTATGTTTCATCGAATGCTAGTGCCAATGCTAATGTTCTTTTCATTGTTAATTTACATCCAAAATAACACCAAACAATTCACAAAACGTCTGGTTATGAAAGACAGTGACAGCTCTTTAAACGCGTTTAGAAAGCTAATCGCCCAAAAATGAACGTTCAGAAAATTTAAAACTAAGTTTAACGTTAAACTAAGTTCAGTTATGTCGGTGAAATTCAAACCTACGCTGTAATCTCAGTTAAACATGTGAACTGAGTTTATCGTAAATTGATTGGTGAAATCGGCCCTAAGATGTGATGATCTGACGATTATTTGGAGGGGTTTTCTTAATCTAACGGTTTGAAAAAGATTTTTTTTATAAATCATTGAATGTATAAAAAAAATGCACGGAGATGAGGAGAGATGCAAATAAAAAAAACTATTTCTTTTAATTTTCATATATATTTTCTGAAAAAATTGCAAACTGTTACTAATATTTATTTTTTAGCTGTGCGGTTACCGGCTTATAATAGTACCACTTTATGTCTTCCTGTGGAAGGCTTGTAGCATTGATAGCCCAACTAGCAAAATAACCTTATAACATCAAGCTTATATGGCCCAAACCCTTGTAATTGTTTTATAAAAGCATAAGTTGTTCCAATTTCTTTAGGTATAATAGCTAAAAATAAGAGATTTTGGGTAATACAGCTTTTATTCTTATAATTTAGGTTGAATATAGGCTAATATGGCCGAGTCATAACTTGTATATAATCTGTGGCCGAGTACCTATTATGACCACAATACGAATTCCCCTTGTAAGAGTTGTTTATAAGAGATTTTAGCTATCACAGCCTCTATTCTTATAATTTAGGTTGTATAAAGGCTAATATGACCGCTAAACTTTAATGATATTTTTGATACTCCGGTATGGAAATCGTCAGAATATATTTCTTCTATCATTCTTGAACTATTTCCTTCAAAATAAAATAAAAAACGACCGCGCTCGAGAAAGTCGAGGTAACGTTTTTATATTTTGCAAAAATTTGTGACCCTCCCACCCCCTTGCGTTACACTTAAATAGTCAGATTATTGAAATATATACTTTTTTGCATGTAATTAACCTACCTTAGCTTAATCTGACGCGCTCGAGTATTTCAAGCTATCGTTTTTTTTTTACTATTCTGATCGACTATCCTGGACGCACGTTCCAGGATAAAGTGCTCATATATGCTGGAGGTACTCAACAGGGTACAAGAATGCCCCCTTATGTTAATCTGTCGCGCTCGAGTAAATCCCGAAATCCCCTCTTGGGCTCCCATACTACTATGCCCAGAATCATGTTATTGATCATTTTTTAATCAGGAGGCATATAGAGGTATGGAACCTATAACTTAGTTATAAGGATATTATGGTTTTCAGCGTTTTCGAGGAGCATGGGTTAAGGTAAAATTTACTATTTTTAAGGGCAATGACAAAAGTAGCTAAGAATGAAGTTACAATATTCAGCTTCATGGCTATCATAACATAAACTGGATTAAACAGAACCCCAGCTAAGAAACCAATAGGAATAAACGATATCTGAACGGTTTGCTATGGATTGAAGATTGATGTGGTGTTTTTATATTCTACACTTTATGGCGGGAGATGTCAAATCGCTGTTAGAAATTAAGATAACCAAACTAAAATGTCTCAAAAATGTGATTAGTTTTGACCTCTAACACTGTTTTACGTGGTGATCATTTTATAACACAATGATTCGGAAGTACCCGCCATAGTAAAACTTCTAGAACCTAAAATAACCTATCCGTTGACAATATCGCTTGTTGTTATTATTCTAAAAAACGAGACGATATTGCGATGTAAATATGAAAACTCTACGCCACTGTTGAAACATTGCAATAGCTGGTCGAGATTGAATGTTTTGGCAGTTGTCGGTCGAGGGATTGAACATTTTAGCAGTCGAACAACTTCTGACAAGCTTCAGACGCAGGAACAGGGAAATGCCCCAACTCTAAGAGAGAGCTTTTGATTTGTAGTTAAACTAATACTTAAAAATGGTAACCGATGGGTAAATCAGGACAAGATCTGTCACATTTTTTATTTGCTATTGAGTTAACCCGTTCAAAAAACTCGCCCTTAGGAATAAGACTAAAGAAGAAAAAGCTCTATTTCTACCTCAAAAGGCCTTGTACAAAGGCGAGCTGACGGCGCATTTTTTAGTTTCCCTTGATTATTCAAAGGAAAAAAATGAATTTCTTAAATGTAGGTAATCTATTACCAGTCAGTGCATTACTTAGTCAGTGGGCGGTCTATCACTCAGTGTATCCGGTGCTTTTAAGTATTTGTACTATGTATGTTTTGTTTGACAACATTTACAAGAAATTCAGCGCAAGGTTTTTAAAAAAACATCAGAAGTACAAAAATGTTCGGTTATGCCCAAAAGCTCTCTTGGGTCGACATAGTACCCATTTGTCCAAAGTGTACGAGTATAGCAAAAGTTCAACAAAAACTGAATTGTTTATATGCACCTTTCATAGAGACGTTTTAAAATACGAGTAGGTAGTAAATGTGTTAAAAAGGAAAAATAATAATAAATAAGGCTGGCACGCCGGCAACCGTAACATTGTTGTTAACATACACTTGATAACATTAAGTTTTTTACATGACTCCGTCTGCGTAGATTTGTTTATCGATGTTTTCTCTCTGTCCGTCCGTCCATTTCTTTCGAACTTTCTGAGAACTCTATTGACACTGACTCATTAGTCATGTCAGAGACACAGAAGTAATTAAATATTACCGATACGGCGGCGATTGCCAGGGCTTTTAGGAAAAAGGAAATAAGAAAATAGCGACTCCATGGTTTTTAGAACCACGATGTGCAACCAAATGTCCCAGCCCTAGCGATTGCACCTCCTTGATTTTGACTTTCAGTTTGACATAGGTATTTACTTTGGCTCATCCACACATAGTGGTATTTGTTTGTTTGTTACGCTTTCACAGCTGAGATATATAATATTACCAGGCACGGATGAACCAAACTAAAAATATCGTTAGTTTATTTTGAAATTATGACATCATGAAGTCAAAATTAAAAAAAATAGGAAATATCGACTCCGTGGTTTTTAGCACCACGGTGTGCTACCAAAAGTCCTAGTCCCATTATTATACATATACTAGCCACCCGCCCTCGCTTCGCTTCGGTTTAAATTATCGAATGGAACATCATGAAAATTTTAGTTAAAATTCCTGTTTTAATCTCTGTAATTTCCATTGAAATCCGTTGAGCTGTTTCGGAGCCTAGACGGACAGACAAAAGATCTAAAAGCAGTCATTTGCGATTAAACATCGTATAAATAGCAGTCTTTACTTATATCTTGGCATTAATTTTGAAATCACAGGCGTGTGAAGTGTGTGTTTTATTTATTGGTATAGTAGATTAGATTATAGATGAATGCGTGAAATCTGAATCATATCGCTGCCTTGCGATACCTACTTCATATTAACACATCACAGCTGTGCGTTCACAACGATGTGCCTTCAAACACGAGAATTTAATAATCCAGCGTTGAGATAATTCCCAATGCGATGACACACGTTCTGCTTATTAGTTCCATACCTCCAGTGCCGGATTAGCCATTAAGCAAAGTAAGCAGCTGCTTAGGGCATCACGAGTTAGGGGGCACCAAAATCTCAGATCAAAAATCAGAAAATTGTTTTTTTTTTGCTTGAAATATACTTGAAAATCTCGGATCTCAATGTAGCTTATAAGAAAAAATACAGTGTGTGGCAGGCTTCATAAAATTGCAATCGCTTTCTAAACGAAACGCTTTCGGTTTCAGAACGACATTCAATTTTGGTTTTCCCCCAAAAATCATAAAATGTCGAATCGACATCGATTGCTTGGAGACCAATTTAAAGTTACCAATTTCTGTGAATTATCTATGTAGGTACAGTAAAATTGATAAATTATATACCTGATTATACACAGAAATTCTTAAAAGAGGAGAAAATTATCAACAAATATAAAGCAGGTTTTCAATTTTAAATTTAATCCGTGATCCTGGCACAATTATGTGTCCCGATCAAACCATAGAATACCAAAAACATAGTCGGTACAAAATTAGTAAACTTATATCCACAGGACCTCAACACTGAATGATCCAAAACGTTCAATAATGTGGGTGGACACAGTATTACGGATATCTAAGTATAATGATGACCAATTCAGCAGAGAGATCTTTTTCAAACATGAAAATAAACGTTTTTAAAAACAAACCCAGTTTTTTTGTTTTTAACCGACTTCAAAAAAGGTGGAGGTTCAATGTTCCACTGTATGCATTTTTCATGTATGTTGACCGATTTCTCTGTCAATTGTAGACCGATTTTAAAAAATATTTTTTGGTTTGATAGAGTATACTTTCAATCTGGTCCCATTGTCACTAAATCTAAATCTGACGAGGGGATCCGTGAGGGATTGAGGGAACTCCTAAAATATTATAGGCATACATATAGCGATTTTAGTATTTTTAGTAACAAGTCAAGCATTTGCATTCAGAAAGTATAATTTGATGAATTGGTCCTACATTGGGACTCCTCAACGGCAGGTACCTATTTCAAGGGTGGCGATAAGCTATCTCGATTAAGATAGTTGTCGTCATAGTCGCTCAACTGCACTGAATGCAAATGCTGGACTTGTTACTGAGACTATCATAATCGCTATATGTACCTACGCCTATAATACCTATTTAAGAAATTCCCACAAAATTCTTCATGGATCCGTCATCAGATTCAGATTTGGTGTCAGTGGGACCACCTCGGAAGTATGCCCTATCAAACAAAAAGAATTTTCATAATTGGTCCCAAAATGACAGAAAAATCGGTGAATATACCTACAAACCTCCTCCTGTTTTGAAGTCGGTTAAAAATACTGAAAAATTAAAGGTGTTCTACAATGAGGCAGAAAAGGCTCGATGCATATACCTATGTATAATGATTATACATAGAAACTGATTTTCTACGGAAACTTAAGTAAGTATAATATTGTTATTCGACCATTTTCGTCCTTGAGGGAAGTCACAAATTAGATTTTATAAAGATAAATTTAAAATTAATATCTTTGTGTTTTCTTCTTCTTGTCCTTATCTTAAAGGTAAGGAAGTCTTGACGTACTGTGTTGAAGTGTGTTGTTAAACTGAATATCTACACACACCGCACACTTATACATGTATCTACTTAATTGTACAAAACGTAATAATAGTACATTATTGCCTAGTCATGGAAGTAGGCAATTGCGGGCTGACTATTGGATTAAAAATACGAAGCCCGCAATTGCTGTTCCTGCCAAGGCAAATATAGTGCTTTTCTCAAAAATCGCAAGAAAAAAATTGTGTTGGAGTCAAATCTTCATCGCTTGAATTCATTTTTTGAATTGCATACAAACAGAAACTTCATGTGAAAAAATAAATGTTTTAAAAAACAAAAAATCGCCTACAAAAACGCAAAAACTAACTTCTTTAAAATTGTAGGCACCTAATAGGTTAGTCCAACTGATGTCGGCTTTTTGTGGAAAATGTTGTGGTCGCCGACTTCAGTTGGACTAACCTATTAGGTGCCTACAATTTTAAAGAAGTTATTTTTTGCGTTTTTGAAGGCGGTTTTTTGTTTTTTAAAACATTTATTTTATTTTATACTTTTTAGTGATCATAATACGCTGTTACGTAGTCCCACTTCTTAGTTGAAATGAAACTTTAACTTATATCAAGGGAAAGTCATAGTCATATTTGAACAAGTAAATATTATTCGTTGTAGGTAGTCGTTCAACTATCTTAATCGAGATATCTTATCGACACCCTTGAAATCGGTACCATTGAAGAGTTCCGGTGGCCATCTGTGGTCTTCATCATCAGTTCCACTACACCAAATGATACTTTCTGAATGCAAATGCTGGACTTGTTACTAAAAATACTAAAATCGCTATATGTTTGCCTACAATATTTGAGGAGTTCCCTCAATTACTCACTGATCCCCTTATCAGATACAGATTTGGTGACAATGGGAGCACCTCGGAAGTACACTCTATCAAACCAAAAAAATATTTTTTTAAATCGGTCCACAATTGACGGAGTAATCGGTGAACATACATAAAAAAAAAACATACAGTGGAACGTATAACCTCCTCCTTTTTTGAAGTCGGTTAAAAAACCATCACTCCTTACCGCCTTTTTGTTCATGACAAGGAGAAACGCAATTTTTGTTTTTAAAAAAAACATAAGCTATTCCAGGCACAAATAAAAAAGTTATGTTTCGAGTAAAATTTGGATGTATAAGACTTGTGCCCTCATTTTTAACCGACTTCAAAAAAAGGAGGAGGTTCTCAATTCGTCTGTATTTTTTTTTTTAATGTTTGTTACCTCAGAACTTTCGACTGGGTGAACCGATTTTGATGATTATTTTTTTATTTGAAAGCTGGTGCTTCCCGATTGGTCCCATTTTTATCAAAATGTAGATCTGATGGTGGAATCCATGAGGAATCGACGGAACTCTTCAAAATTTATAGGCACACCTATAGCGATTTTAGTATTTTTCATTGTAACTCGTGTATTTGGTCTTGGAAAGCACTATTTGGTGAAGTGGAACTGATGATGAAGACCACAGATGGCCACCGGAACTCCTAAACGGTATATATTTCTAGGGTGGCGACAAGATATTTCGATTAAGATAGTTGAGCGACTATGACGAAGCATATTTAGGTTTAAATATATGACTATGACTTTCCCACGGCGTTGCTTGCGGCGAGATTGAAATGTTCTATTGTTTCTTGAGAAGTGGGAGAATAACAGCATAATTATGATCACTAAAAAGTATAAAATAAAAAAAAAGTCTGCTTTTGGTTAAAATATTGTTGGACGCCGACTTCAGTTGGACTGACCTATTTACCTACCATTTTAAAGAAGTTATTTTTTGCTTTTTGGAGGCGGGTGTTTGTTTTTTTAAACTTTTTTTTATGGCCCTTTTCACTTTTTAAAAAATTACAAGCTAGATAGTAATGGAATTTGTCTGCAACATTGCGGGCTTGTGTAGCGAGCATGCAATGTTTTTTTTTTAAATTTGAGAACTGTCAGTAAACTATGTACTTCACGTCTCAATATGTAGATAGGAATGTCAACATTTCCGGACATTTTTGAGAAAAATACAAAGATGACAGAGGCGAACTTTCTTTTGCAGTTAACCTATGGGATAAGATTTGAGAAGAAAAGTTATTGAATAGGTATCAATCAATGTGTAGTGTAGATATTTTTCCTTGGGTTGAAGAATGGCAAACGAAAGTATACCTAGTTTAACTACGAAATCTTAAGGAAGGCCATATGTAATAGGTAGCTAGGGTCACAGGGGGCACCACGCACAAAAATGCTTAGGGCACCACGGAGGGTTAATCCGGCACTGCATACCCTAATTACCTTAGTTAGGTACACGTGTAGAGAGCGCTACTTTTGATAGCTTAGTCATTGTTCTACGGAATAGAACTAATAGAACCCTGAGTCTTGATTAGGTACCTATCTTATTTAAAGTTAACAGAAAGCGCCCGTGACTTCGTACGCATATCAACCGCTTACGTGATACATTTCTATAAATCCCTTCTTAGAATACGAGTATTTCCTCCAAAATTCCAAGTCTCTAGGTTTACGGTTTCGGCTATGCGTTGGTCGATCAGCCAGGCAGTTCCTTCTTTTTCATTTATACAGGACAGATTGCAAGCGATATAGCTAGATATTTAGAAATTATTTAACAGCAAAGATTGGAATTAGCAGACGACGGATATTTTATAAAGTAAACGCTGGGCGCCAATGTCACGGGAAGACCGGAACAGTATCAGGATCAGGAAGTGGTTTGATAAAAACACTGGAATTCCAGGGCAGGATTATTTAATTAAAGATCTTCAAATTGGTTAAAATTATAAAATAAGGCACAATTAGTGCCATAAACAGTAGGTATTTAGGTGAAGGGTTATCCTTAGAGTTGCAAACTGACCGTCACTTTCAATACCTGACCGTCATTTTTGATAAATGTCTAGTCATTTTCGACATTTATTGTCACATTGGACATTAATATTTTAATAGTATAAGTTACTTTTCAAAAAAATCTATGACCGCTATTCGATAAGTAAATTTATGAAATATAATTTTATACATAATTTATAAATCTATCTATCATTGTCATGATATAAGACACGCTTATCATGAAAGTAGGTTAGGTTAAGTTGTTAAGTATGTGTTAGTAATGTTTAGATTTGCAATCGTGTGTAGGTAAGGTGATCGCATTTTACGTATTACCCACTAACCTATCTAAACTTTATTTATAAAGTTGTAACTTAGCTTGTGAGTGATAGCTACTGTTTTATTTTATTTTCAAGAGTCTTTATTGATAGTTCTCAATCAATTTGTGTATTAATAAATAAAATGCCGCGGTTGTTTGGTGATATTTGACTGCATTATCAAATAATTGGTATTTCGGCAAACAAAAAACACGTAGTTTGCATTTATTGCAATACTGAGTATAAAAATGCTCATGCAACTCGAATGCTTTTACATATGCAAAAATGCCAAAAATGCCCGAGTGATATAAAACTGTTGAAGCCATTGCACCTCAACTATGGTGGCAGAGCTTTGCGTCAAAAGAAGATGCTTATCCCATAGCTCATAGGATTTTAAGTATCCCTTCAAGCTCGGCTGCTGCAGCACGCAATTGGAGTTTGTTTTCAATAACCCACACAAAGTTACGAAATAGACTATCTAAAGACCGCCTGAACAAGCTTATAACAATTCGACAGAATTTACGTTATTGTGACGAAATCGAAATTGAGGCATCGTCGGAATCTGCTGACCGCTCTGACGACTGCTACGAGTATTTTGATTCCTTAGAATTTAACAATACATCGATGCAAGTTGAATCAGAAGACTAACAATTTTAGGTTTTATGTTTATGTATGAATGACTTTTAGTTTTTTGTCGTGTTATTGCAATAAATTTTAAATTTTATACATATTAAACCATGTTTTATTTATCAACTATGACAACTATGCCTCGGTGCTGCTATAGTTTATAAATGTCGTTAGTGACTATAAATGACTATTAATGACCGGTAAATGACGATTATGACCGACAACTTGATAAATGACGGACGGACATTTTGAACGTGACGGTCAGTTTGCAACTCTAGTTATCCTTTATATATATAATACTCACTTCATTTGTAAGTATTATAACTATTTATTTGATTTGATTTATACTGTTAACAGCTTAAATCGATTAAACTTAAATGGATGAACCGATTCATATAATGGTTCTTACCTAGGTTTCATGAAAACTATTTGATATGATATGATATGATATATGATGTCATATGATATGATATGATATATGATATTATATGATATGATATGATACGATATGATATGATATATGATATAATATGACATGATATGATATATGATATAACATTATATGATACTGAAATCGTATACCTTAGTTATCAAGTCTTTCTTTATCCAAGACTCGCTGAACTGCGTATGGTCTAAGCTACAAGCCGCCAGCGCCTCCTTGCCGATCATATCCCAGTCACACGGCCCGTCTCCAACCTTATCTTGAACTATCAGTGGTTTCTCGAACTCAACGTGGAACACTTGGTCGCTGGTTGCCCAAATCAACAATTTATTGAGCATATCGCATCTGACCTTGATATTAACAAAAAGAAATCAGCTTACTAGTTCAGTCGTTTGATAGGTATACATGGAAAGATATTCGAGGGGTTTGATTTCATTTCAATTTTATAGATTTCAACATGCTCTTTTAGAATGTTCACTTTGCCACCACTTATGTTTGCCGCTCGCGCCATCATATGAGAAAAATGGCAACGGTTCAAAACAATTTTACTGTGAAATTTTCAGTACTATGTTATACATATACCTACTTATATCTTAATCTCGAAGAAAATCAGAATCACCCAGACACAAACCGATGCAGTGGTTTTTAATTATTATCGCAAATATATAAACGACGACGCGCTGGCCTAGTTGGTAGTGACGCTGCCTACGAAGCTAGCGGTCCTGGGTTCAAATCCCGGTAAGGGCAGATATTTGTGTGATGAGCGCGAATATTTGTTCCTGAGTCATGGATGTTTTCTACTTATTTAAGCATATATTTCTCTATATAAGTATTTATATCGTTGTATAAATAGATCCCATTAGTACAAGCCTAGAGCTTAGATTGGGGCTAGGTCAATTTGTGTAACATTGTCCTGCGATTTTATATTAGATTAGATTTTATATTAGAGATTATATTTTTTTTTTAAATAAAGGTACCGGTACTAACGGTACTCTTTGTATAAAGAGTCGGTATCGTCTTGGGTCGTCCCATTCGTTTTTTGTCAAGTTCTTAATTCGTCTCATTCTGATTTCGTCATCCATTCTTCATTCGTCACTTTCGGTGGTAGTCTTTGTCGTCTTTGGACATATTCATTGTTTGTCTTTTTCTTATTCCGGGTCATTCCGCTATTAGTCTTCATATTTTTTGGTCATGATCGATGTTAGTCTCTCTCTTTTTTAGTCTCATTCGCTATTCGTCCTATCGTCTTTGGTCTTATTCTAAGTTCGTATTTTTCTAATTTGGCCTCTTTAGAAATTGATCTCATTCTTTATTGGACACATCACACATTTGTCCCGTTTGATTTTCGAAATTTGACTTGTTTTCTTTCAGGCGGCTAGAATCCCGAAAATCACGAAAAGAGAAATTACGAAAATTATGAAGTATAAAATTGTCTACTATAAGTCCTTAGTCAGGGGTTCCACTCCTTTGTACAAGCAAATTCGGCTCCTAGGTAAATAGTGATCTGGGGTTCTAGGCAAAACGCTTCGATATCCGTTGTCGAAATTTGTTATCGACAAAATGTATGAAAGTGACATAAGCGTTCGCCGCATTTTTCGAACTATTGTGACAGGCTCAAAGTCCGCCTGCAAAAAGAGGGGTGTTATAAGTTTGACTGCAATATGTGTCTGTCTGTCTGTCTGCGTGTCTGTCTGTGGCACCGTAGTTCTTAGGTTGTATAACTAAAGCGGGAATTGAGACGAAAACCGAACAAGACGAATTATGACTGGACCTAAAAACGAAAGTTACTTACTGCTAATGGGACCAACAAAGAACGTGTCGAAAAAAATGTGACGAGTAACGAATGAGACTAAAAAATAAAAATACTAAAACCGAACATGTCAAAAGAAGAAGAGACAAACATCGAATGAACCTGAATAAGAACAAGACAAACAACAACTATGACCCGAGATGACAATGACTAACAACGAAAGTGACGATAGAAGAATGGATGACGAAAGCAGAATGAGACGAATTAAGAACTTGACAAAAAACGAATGGGACGACCCAAGACGATGATACCACAAAGAGTCTAAACCCACCCTTATAGAGTGCGAGGGACAGAGCATTCGACCCACTAGCGAGTACGGTAAGGGACAAGGGTACCGTTTTTAACCCGCTTCATGTTGTAAATAGATATGTAGTAATTTAAAATAAAAAGGGACGGATTTTCTCACCATGTCGATTATGATTGACACCTACCTACACTTCTAAAACGACTCGTAAGGCTGCGTCAAAGCGACGAGGTGTGCCAGGCAGCTAAGCTGTGCTTCAAGACGACGCAGTTAGCTTATTTAGTAGTGAAGTGACCCTGCCTACGAAGCTAGTCTAGTAGTCCCGGGTTCGATTCCCGATCAGGGCAAATATTTGTGCGATGAGCGCCAGTATTTGTTTCGGAGTCTTGGGTGTTTTCTATGTATGTAAGAAATGGTATCTGCCTACTCCTCTGGGAAACAGGCTTAATTTAATGTATGTATGTATGTTTATCATAGCCTATACAAGCCAAGACTTGGTCTATTTATATGTGATGTCCCTCGATATTTAGGTACGAGTATTTATTTAAGAAAAACTACCAAAAAAATAATTTTAACTGTCCCTTAGGTGGAGGTAAATATTATCGCACCGTTTATAGCTGCTTCTCATAGCGCAGATGGAAAAATAGCCTAATAAGAAAATACCTATAGCTATATCCTGGAATATGATCGAGCCTATTGTGAACAGCATAGAGTAAATTTTCTAATTCGATTGTCAGTCATAAAAACAAAGGTAAATCCAATTAATTTCCTTTGCAATGGATCTTTATTCCAATTGCTGTAAATTATTATGTAACTACATTTTTTACGACGATAACTTTGGATTTTTTTTTTGAAAAATGAGAGCATTTTCAGTGGCATTGGCGACTTGATCCAATTTGTATCCAAAATGTGAAACTTTGAAGGTGGTTGCCATGTCAGAATATTATAGTTTTCCACGTGTGGCGACAAAGTCTTAAACCAAGCTGAACTTACCGTATATTCTCCTGGCACCTGTCACACATTTACCTAATCTTATAAAGATATATATTTTATCCGTAAATAATGGTCAAAGTTTTTCTTATCCCAATTTATAAATAAATAAATATCAAGGACCAATCTCACATAAATTGACCTAGTCCACTACTAAACTCTAGACTTGTACTATAGACAATGATGAAAATACTTAAATAGAGAAATATACTTAGGCATTGAAATATACCCACCGCCGCACTCGAAGACAGTTGATGACGATTAATGTCGGAACCCAATATTCAAACCGCGGATAGATAGGCTTACTTCGGATTGAAATTTGACACATTTTGTATGGGCAAATGTCAAATTTTAATCCGTAGTAAGGCTTATCTATCCGCGGTTTGAATATAGGGTTTGGCCGTAAGTCGTTCATTAGTGACGATTTTTCATACACAAGTTTAAAAAGGAATTACACCAGGAATCAAACCCGGGACCGCTAGCTCCGTCGGCAGGGTCTCTAGCGTGCCTATGCTAAACACCGTATTTAGCTGCACGCCTCCTTACCTTCAATTGATCTGCCAAAACAGACTTTGCTATAGCTGGTATAGGCGTCGAACAAAAAAATACGTCATTTGGAATGTCTTTCGATAGAGACTTGAGGATGTCCATAGGTACCAAACCGTCGGTCATGATTATCGGCTTAAGGGGTTCCTTTACGGGTACTTTATTTTTCTTTTCCGGTTTTACATATTTCCCTGGCGGTACATAGGGCTCCTCAGGTTTCTTTGGCCACTGAAGGCCATTGGCTATTTTTATGATCAAATACAAAGGATCAAAGTATTCCTCATAGCCCAATTTTTCTAAATTCAAGGCGTTTGGATTTGCGAAACTGGTAATGAAGCAAAACACATCTGCATCTGTAACGCTGTGTAAAATTGAATAAATAAAGGTTCCATTAATCAGTGGTAATTGGGTTACAGCGAAGAACTTAATATAACCGTTTTACATAACAATAAAACGCTTATTAGTTATGTGCCGAGAAAAAACGCAGCGTCGCAATATGAAGAAGCTATGTGTCACTCACCCTGTTGTCTGTCAATATACTCACTGATCCTAGGCGTTTCATGTACCTCGTTTCTGAACGTAGCTGTCACTGTCACCAGAAAGGCGCGAAGTGCTCCTCTACCTGTCAATTGCTGTCTTCACCAGGAAGAACCTTCCTGCGACGCTGTGTTTTCTCTCGGCACATAATAAGCGTTTTATTGTTATGTAAAACGGTTATATTATGTGCCTGTCGGAAAACACAGCGTCGCAATATGAAGACGTGTTTGTTATCTACTGGTGACTAAGGCATACACACGCATTGATGAACGATACAAACAATTATGTTTATAACCCTGTATTATAAAAAATAAGAAACAACAAAAATATCGACATTCTGAGATCAATTAGTAATTAAATTATAAAATTAAAAAACTTAAACAAATAAGTAATTGAACACAAACAGCAATCTAAATGATTGAATTTTTTTTAAATAAATTGACTGAAAAGTCACTGCGTTCCTGTGTAGTTCTTATCTCTCGGCAATAATGCTTTGTAAATGTATTAATAGCTCTCCAGTTTCCCCTCTGTAAAATTTCCTCTATTGGCCTCCTCTCTAGCCAGGCTAGCGAGGCTACAGCTGCTCTACAGCTGCCTGGAGGGGCAATAATACCGGAGTCTCGCATAACCGTCCTGACCCAGCCTCCTATAATTGCGTTAGAAGCTGCTTTGACTGGTCCCTTAATAGTTATAAATAGTTCGTCAATCTTGTTCCTTCTCTCCTGAATCTTAGATAAATAATGCCTTATCCATGTAACTGGGCATATTCCCTCACTTATATGTTTTATAAGCTCCCATCCAGATTGACGTTGGGACCCCTTGTCTGTCTTAGATCCAAACATTGGCCACATATGAATAAATTCACCAAAATCTGTATAATGAGCATCTGATACCTTTAAAAGAGTTAAATCATGGAGTCTGCGTCCTGAGGCAAGGAGCACTAGGGTTGCTGCTCGTCGTGCTGCCTCAAAAAGTGTATCAGCAGCTGGTGTGTTGGACAACCAGTCTAACACTTGTCTGCAATCCCAAATAGGACACCTCTGAGGTGGTTGGGGTCTCGCATTCTGAATTGCTTTTAAAATATTCCGTACTAGAAAGCTTGAAAAGATTTCTTCAGTCTGACCACAATATGTTGATATAGCTGATTTTTGTAATAACATAGTGTTATATGAGAGCTTTTCTTTAAGATAGGTACTAGCCAGAAGTTGGGCGACCTCCTCAGCTGTTGGTACTCTACTATCTATTTGTCTTTCGGAGCACCATTTTTCCAGCGTCTTATCACAGGCATGTAAGATTTAATTGTTGATGACCTCCAACCTTTGCTTAAAAGGTCCCTCTCCTCTGGTGTCCAGGTGGCTATTTTTTGACCCCACCCCCAATCTTCCAGACTTGAAGGCACAGATTGTCTGTCATTGGGGGAGCACGGCCTGTTGACAGGTCTATCAGAACCTCCTGAAGACTCGAAATTTTTTATAGTCTGTCCAAGGCCCGACACTGAAGGTCTGCACTCCAGAAGGGTTGGGTCCAATCCGGGGCCTCGTGGTATTAAGTTTGGGGGAAGAAATAACCAAGCCAGATTGTAGTCCCACTTTTGACTGAACGCGACTATAAAACTTGCTCCACGATCGCATGGATCTATACTGGCGTAACTTGCCACGACTGCAGACTGTTCTGAGGCAAACACATCTATAATGGGTCTTCCCCAAAGTTTGAATACCTCCGAGGTTGCTATTGGTAATAGGTGCCATTCTGGTAGAGGCTGTCTCCGAGACAGACGATCTGCCACTGTGTTGTATCTCCCTGGGAGATATTGTGCAGAGAGAGTCAAATTCCACTGGTCTATTACCGATAGTAGTTGGAATGTTAGGTTTAACAGCCCTATTGAATGTGCCCCCCCCCCTCTTTTCGAATATAAGCAATTAGGGTTCGGTTGTCCGTCTGTAACAAGACATGCGAATTTGTCAGAGTCCGACCCTGACTCCTGATCGCTGACAGTACTGCGAACATCTCATTCTTGTTGCTGTGCCAGCGCCTTTGAGACCGGTTCCAAGTGCCAGCTAGAGTCAAACTGTCGAGATGGGCCCCCATCCGATATCCGATGCATCCGTTGCCAGGAAATGATTTACTGGTGGCAGATGTATGGGAACTGCAGCAGATGTGATGGCTCCGAGCCACCACTCTAATGCTCTGAGTGTTATCACAGGAAGGGAGAGCGTCATATGAATGTTCCCTCTGAACCGGCGGGAGAATATTTGCAGATGGCGACAGTGGAGCCGGGTCCATATTGGCTCACCTAATTATTTTTACTCATAACGACTCATAAGTCCTAATTATCGCAACTCCTAACGTATTTATTTCAGCAACTGTTACATTTTCAGGATTTTTATAAATCAAACCTAACCTAACCTAGTCTTATCTACACATTGAATATTTCAGAACTTCTGAAAAGTTTACGGTTCCAGCGGTATAAAAAATTCATTTTCGGAGTTCCGATAATAGGAGTTGCAATTTTAGTTGAACTTTGGCGCTCCCGTGGAGCCGCCCCCTTGGAACTACGAAACATGCAAAGTTCAACAATCCCAGAAGGCGTTGCAATTGTCGAAGCTTGCACGCCTTTTGCTGAGTCAATTTGTGAAGTTGATGAGCTATTGTCTGCTTTTTCTTTACTATCAAGCACATCTGGCTGGAGTCGGTTTTCCAATGAATTCCCAGATATTCCAACTGCTGTGTTGGTATCAAAATTGACTTTTCTAAGTTGACGTGCCAACCCAGTGACCCCAGAAGTTCCACAGCCTCCGCGGCTTGGCAAGCTAATATGGATTGGCCCTGGTGTGCCATGAGGAAGTCGTATAGGTAGACTAGAACCCGATAACCTCTCTTGCGTAGGGTCTTTGCGATCCAGCAAGTTATACCCGCAAAGAGGCGGGGGGCCGATGAAAGGCCAAACGGCAGGCAAGTCATCTGTAACATTTCTCCTAAATAGTTTATGCACAGGAAGGACTGGTGCGAAAGAGCTATAGGTACATGTAGATATGCTTGGGAGATGTATATTTTTACCAACCAGTCTGCTGGTTGTAGAAAGTCTGGTACAGAGGCATGCGAAATCAAATGAAAGGATTTTGTTTTTATAAACCTGTTGAGACTTCGAAGATCTAATATGGGTCGTACGCCTCAGTCGCTCTTCTTTACTAGAAACATCTTTGAAAGGAAGCATGGTTTCTTGTTGGACCTGGTTTTTAAAACACCTGACTGTTTTAACTTCTGTATTTCCTGTGTCATCTTCTCTGAAGGGTTGGTCATAAATCTTCTTGTTATAGATTGGGACGGATAAACCAGTGGAGGCTTTCGGAAAAAAGGAATACGGGATGCCGTTATAGCTCTCATTATGAAATTGTTTGCACCAAGCTCCTTCCATCTTTCCTGAAAGTTTCTCAGGCATCCTCCACTGAATCCGTTCATAATGTCACTTGTTGTGGTCTCTGAGCGTTTGGGAATGTTGACGTCCTTGAGGATATGATCTTTTACCCTTTCCCTTTCCACGTCCTCTTTCACCCCCATTGAGAAAAAACTTCCTTTTTTTATACTCCGTAGCATTTTGATATCCTGAGTCATTAAATTTCCTTTTAAGGTTAGGTTTTTTAATCTGTGCACCAATGGGCACATTAAGCCATGCAGCAGGTCCACCTAATGTCTGTATAGTCTGTGTCAGTCCGTCTTGATCAAATAAACATTCTGCACTAGGAGGTATATTCCTTAGTACTCTCTGAATATTTTTATGTCCAACCTCTTGCAGGAGCGTATCCCTCCTAGTTTCAATACACTCTGCTCTCTTCCCACAAATAACTTTCAGGTTATCTTCAACTACCTTTTCATATACTGAACCACCGGCAAATTTATTATTCAACTTCTCATATAATGAGTTTGGGTTTAGCTCTTGTGGTGAAGAAAAAGCCCAGTTGACTATCTCCTGCAGGGCATTTTTAACTAAATCTCTCTGCTCCAAAGCAGCATTTGAAAGACCTGCCATTACCTTCTCTGTTCCCAACAGAAAATCCTTTTCCTTTGTAAAATGACAGAGCTCTTCATTTACCTTCAGATCTATGAAGGCCGGCCTAGCAGAGAAATTCTGCAGAGTCTTAGCGTATTTCACCTCTTTCCAAGCCGGTGAACCGAAATGTTGCAAATCAGAAATCACCCTAACCCTCTGTGGTATAATTAAGCAGCAGGCAGGTTTAATTTATTTATTTTTATCCACCTCAGTTTCTAAGTTGCCAAAGTTAAGGGTTTTACTAATAGTATTAGGGTTTGTTAAGAATTCCCCCGATGGTTGATTCGATGAACCAGACACGGTTGGTGTTGTACCTAACGGGCCGCCCACCATCTGAATATAATGGGAAAGGTAACCTACCTGGTTAACCAATGCATCAATTCGCGGGTCCGACGCACCCTGATGCCGCTCCTTCCGTTTGTAAGGAGGCCTCTCGGACTCCGAGTCCGAGGAACTCGATGATGAGCTAGCCGGTTGCGGCGACTCGTCCTGCTGTGCTCCTGAACAGTGCTCCCAGTCCGGATCCTGCACTATTCTCACGCACTATTACGAAGTTTTCACGCACTATTTCACACACACACACTAATTAAAGCACAAATTACACAACTTTTACAGCAAATTAAAACTTTTAATACTGTAATGGCGGCGAGTTAGACACGCATTGACAGGTAGAGGAGCACTTCGCGCCTTTCTGGTGACAGTGACAGCTCCGTTCAGAGACGAGGTACACGAAACGCCTAGGATCAGTAAGTATTGGCAGACAACAGGGTGAGTGACACATAGCTTCTTCATATTGCGACGCTGTGTTTTCCGACAGGCACATAATACGAGAATTTGAAGTTTTGTCTCTGTCACTTTACACTAGGACTAAGATTGTTATAACTGGAGCGTGAGAAAAAGGCATGCATTTCGCATTAAATCTAGATTTTTTCTAACGGAACGGCTCCTGGTGACAAAATAACGATCAATGATCTTAAATTGGCAGTGTATCTAATAATGCACATTGTAACGCGGGAACTTCCTCCTGAAGGACTAGTGGCGCCATCTGTGGGCCAATTAGTAAACTGTTCCGCCGGGCGCCCGCGCCGACACAGACAGCGCCCGGCGAGATTTGTCGATGGCGAAGGCTAATATGGTGGACGATCAAGTTTTGTAATAATTATTGTTTTCTCTAGTTTAGTAATTGTAAACTGGTGCACGAACATTCTGTGTGTAAAAGTGAATAAACGGAAGTGCTGTACAGACAATTCGTGTATAATTTCATCCTGGACACACACCTAAATACGAGGACTCGAGCACACTCGTTTCATGGCGCCCTTTCCGTGTGTCTTAAAGAGAAAAAACACGTGTTGTGAAAACGAAATATCGTGAACTGTGCATTACTTTGACTGTTTTTTTACCTTTTTCGAGTGTTTTACGTGTTAACAATACCTACACAATGACTCGTTCTGGTCGCACACCGCGTACGCCAGATGAATGCTGATGATACTTCACTAATTTTCAAGGTAGATAGAAAATCCGTAGACTACAGTAGGATTAACACCACACTAATTAAAGTACTTAATTGGTTTACTAGCAACAATTTGCTACTAAATGCTAAGAAAACGAAATGTGTTAGGTTCGCTTTGCCTAATGTTAAACCGGTACATTCTAGTATTTTTCTAAATGACGAGTGTTTACAAATGGTAGATAAGGCAATTTTCTTAGGCATAACATTAGATAAATATTTACAATGGAGTCCCCATATAGCTGTACTGGCAGGTAAACTAAGTTCGGCAGCTTACGCCGTTAGGAAAATTAGACAACTAACCAATGTTGAGACAGCTCGCTTAGTCTATTATAGTTATTTCCATAGTGTCATGTCGTACGGTATTCCGGTTTGGGGTAAGGCAGCTGACATACAAACTATATTTGTGTTACAAAAAAGGGCCATTCGTTCTATTTACAACTTAAACTCCCGTGACACTTTAAGAGAACTTTTTAAAGAAATTAATATCTTGACTGTAGCGTCTCAATTTATTTATGAGAATATTATTTACGTTATTAGAAATTTAGATTCTTTCACCAAAAATTCTGATATACATAATTTAAATACCAGAAATAAAAATAAAATCGCTATCCGAAAATTCCGCGTCCGTAAAGTATATAAATCATTTTTCGGTCAATGCATTCATTTCTATAATAAATTACCTGACGAAGTTTTAAAGTTACCCTTTCCAGCACTTAAAAATTACATGAAAAGGTCGTTAATGTCTAAAGCGTATTATAGGATCGAGGACTATCTAACAGACAAAAATGCAGGGCTTAAACCCGAAACTTAGTCAATAATAATTTATTCAAATGCAAAATCTTTATCTTGTCTAGGGGACACCGTTGATGTAGGAAAACATATCGAAACTTTTATGTGGTCGTCTCGCAGCATCTTATATACACATAAGTATGTGTTTTTTTTTCTCTCTATCACTCCCGTAAGATTCTTAATTGGCATGTTTTCCTGCTGAACTACGCATGTTATTTGATACTATATTTAATTTAATATGTATAGCTTTATATAATGCTAGACTAAGTCGTACCATTGTAATGCTGAGTTTCTTGCGGCGTTTCTTCTCAGCAGTGGTCTTCTCTTGGGAAGCGCTGGTAGATTCTTGACGTGTAAAAGTGCCCGTGCGGCCTACTTACTGAATAAATTTCTTTTATCTTCTTTTTATCTTCAGAACCGCGAGCGTCGACATCAAACGAAGACGCCGCCGACGGCGACGACGCAGAACATAATTCTAATGTGGATGATGGTGAACGCCCTGGAAATGTGACCATGACGATGGATAACCTATCCACCTTACTGCAAACAATTCAGCAGTCAAACGCCGACATGTTCAAGCGGTTGCAGCACGAAGTTCGGTCTTCGACCCCGGCTTCGGGCGAGCCCGTCAACGTCACCGTCGCTGCCCCCGCCCCTGTCGTGTCCGGCAACTTTTCGAAGTGCCAGGCCACCTACAGCGGCCGCACCGAAGAAAGTTTAGAAGGATTCATCGACGCAGTGGAGGCCTACAAAGATTGCTGCCGTGTGTCCGAAGAGAACGCAATCAGAGGACTGTCGATATTGCTCACTCATTCTGCCGCTACCTGGTGGCAAGGCATCAAAGGTACTACGACGTCTTGGACGGAGGCCCTGGATCGACTGCGACGAGCCTTCGGAGACCGTCGACCGCCCCACCGGTTATATCGCGATTTATTCGATAACGAGCAGCAGATCGACGAGAATATCGACAAGTTCGTGGCTCGAACTCGAGCAATACTCGCCCGACTTCCTGTCGCGGACATCACAGAGAAAGCGCGACTGGATATGGTGTACGGCTTACTACATCATCGGATCCGGGAGCGCCTTCGTCGGGAAGAGTTCTTTTTTTGACGAGCTTCTCAGCAAAGCTCATTCCATCGAAGACGCATTAGAGGTAACAGGACTGTCTCGCTCAAGCGCAGGGAAGCCGCCCGCCGCCGGACCCGCGCGCCGCTCGACATCAAACGCGTGCCGCTCGACAACAAACGCGCCGCCGACGACGACGACCCCGGATGGCGCGAGTACGAGCAACGCGGATCTCAACAGGAAGAAACGTATGTTCTGTTCTTATTGTAAAAGGCCTACCCATTCAAAAGACAATTGTGCTAAACTTAAAAATAGAAATAATGATAACAGTGGTAATACGATTGACGACAGTAATAATAATTTTGTTAACAATAACGGTAACCATATTTATTGCTACGGGTGCGGGGAGAAGGGTGTAATTCGATCAAATTGTTCTAAGTGCAATTCGCAGTTTTCCGCGATAGTTATAGAACCAATCTGTAATGTAAATTCAGGTTCAATGACCTCGACCGCCGCACCCCGGTCAGCTGTTTGTTTTCACGACAATTGTTGTAATGTTCACTTTGAGTGTGAGGCAGCCGCTATTAATAATAGGCATGATCAGATTTTGTACGCTTGTAAGTCTAGTGTTTCATCTAATGTCGGTCGTAAATTCAAACCATTCAAAGACGACAGCGAAACGAAATCCGATTATAACCTATCGATGTTTAAATCGGTTATTCCCGAATTGTTTTACGTTCGAAAACTTCATAGCATGCAATCAAGTGTTGTGTTTTTGCCTAATCAGTTTACGAATGTTTTACCTACAGCTTTCTATGATTTGCGCGTGACCTCGTTAGTGTCACTACCGAACCACGAAATGTGCGTTAAGCCGGTAGTGCCACTGCCTTATCGTGATACTTGCGTTAAGCCGGTAGAGCAAGAACTTAATAGTGATGTGTTTGTTAAACTGATAGGATCAGAAAACAATCAAGAAATGAGCGTTAAGCTGGTAGGGTCTCAACCGTATAAAATGTTTTTGGCCTCTGCAGTACCACTAACGGTAGGTAGTAATTATGTTTCGGGTGAGCATTCATTGTCTACATGTGACACTTTCGCAAATTCTTCTGGTGACGATGCTGACTTAAGGGGGAGTGAATTTAATACTAATTTGACTGAGAATAAGGATGTTTCACGTGATGTTAAGGTAACCTGTTCGGACGCTGACGATAACGTTACTGCGTCTATTAACAGCCGGATTACGTCGAATCCATGTATCAACACAGTCAGTTCTCTCTCTTCGTTAGATTTTGATTTCGCGTCTGCCGATTTGCACTCACCCTCGAACCCAGTGGTACAACAACAGCGACCTATTTTGGGTGTTACTATTTTGGGCATAAAGGGCAGAGCTCTAATAGATACAGCCGCGAAACGGTCCGTAGTAGGTTGCTCGTTGTATGATTTATTAAAGAAACGCAATCAAAGATTTTTAGAATCTTTTATGTCCATTAGGTTAGCATATGGATATGTACAGAATATGAAGGTGCTCACAACAACACTGGATGTTGTTGTAAAGCATAAGACCGTGTCACTTGAGTTTGTTGTGTTTCCAGACGCGTCAGGTAATGACACCTTACTAGGTATTGATTTCCTAGTTAAAGCTGGCATTTCGATGGATTTTACAACTGCCAAGTGGAATTTCTCTGAGGAACTTTCGCGGTATCCTATAGAGTTTGAATCGCCGAGTAGTAATGTCACATGTTCATCAGCCGACATACTCCGCAGCGACGAAGGTATTATGCTGGAATCTTCTCAACGTAATAAACTGGCAGGTTTGCTTTATTCTAACGAGGACATCTTTAAGCCAGGGGGAGCTCCGACCACCTTTGCAGAGCACCACATCAACACAGGTAACCACCCGCCAGTATCTTCTCCGCCGTATCGTCTCACTCCCGCTAAGAAGGAGATCATGAGACAGGAGCTCGATAAAATGCTTAGCGAAGGGGTAATTGAAGAATGTGAGTCTGCCTGGACTGCTCCCGCCATTTTAGTTCCTAAAAAAGGTAATGGTGTCAGGTTTTGTGTTGCCTACCGCAAACTGAATAATGTGACCAAAACCTGATTCTTATCCCATTCCTGTTATAGACGAGTTACTTCAGGCAACGAAGCAAAACTGTTTTATATCTACTTTAGACTTAAAATCAGGTTATTGGCAAGTAAGTGTTGCGCCGCAGGACCGTGACAAGACTGCTTTCGTCACACACTTTGGGACCTACAGGTTCACGCGCATGCCGTTCGGGTTGAAAAACGCACCGGCGACCTTTCAAGGTCTTATGGACCGGTTTCGTTCAGGTAATACCCTCAAAGATGTCACCTTACTTTGCTACCTAGACGACCTCTGCATACTATCCGAATCCTTCGAGAAGCACCTAGAGGACCTGCAGAAGGTATTTGACAGGCTTCGGTTGTTCGGTCTGAAAGCCAATAGGGGTAAATGCTCATTTGCACGAGAGAGTGTTACTTACCTTGGTCACGTGGTCGCTCCAGATGGTATTAAAGCAGATCCTTCGAAGCTCGATGCCATTATGCAGATGAAGGAGCCTACCAACGTGAAAAACCTGAAGTCATTTATCCAAACATGCTCCTGGTTCCGTAAGTTTATACCTAATTTTGCTCAAATTGCTCAACCCTTGACCAAACTAACTCGTAAAGATGTAGCATGGACGTGGACGGATGAACAGCGTGACTCATTCAACAACCTCAAGGAGAAATTGGCAACTGCACCTGTACTTATTCAAGCTGACTATAGTAAACCTTTTGTGATTCGAACAGACGCAAGTAATTATGCTTTAGGTGCCGTACTCATGCAAGGCGAAGCTTACGATGAAAGACCCATCATCTACGCAAGCAGACTACTAACGCCAGCTGAAAGAAACTATACGACCACTGAGCGAGAAGCTTTAGCAGTGGTCTGGGCGGTTGAAAAGTTCTGAGGATATGTTGAAGGTCATACTATTATAATAAAGAGTGATCACCAGCCCCTGCGTTGGCTTCTCACTCTTAAGTTTCCTACTGGACGCCTAATTCGATGGGCTATGAAGTTACAAGGCTTTGATATTAGATATGAGTACACTCCTGGTAAATTAAACGTTTTAGCAGACATGTTGAGTCGTCCCAGCTGCGATGAGTGTATTGATGGTAAGTGTGAAGTTTGCTCTATGACAGTCGACTTAACTCGCTATAGTCCAACCGGCCCCCGCGAAGCTCAGCTGCAGGATCCTGAAAAAAAAAGATTATTGATGATTTAGAAAATACTGACCTGTTAGCTGCTAACCGATGGCTCGAGCGCGGATATGTCATGTCGCAAGGAGTACTCTATCGCTTGGATCCTGACTCCGACTCTGATGATCCTCAACTTACAGTCCCAGCGTCCATGGTAAGCAAAATTCTTGAAGAATTTCACGACGTTCCTACTGGGGGCCATCAAGGCATCGAAAGGACGTTAGCTCGTATCAGAAATAGATACTATTTTACAGGTATGCGTAAATTAGTAACTGAGTACCTGAAGAATTGTGCTGAATGCCAGAAATATAAGATCTCGAATCAGAAACCGGCTGGTCTTCTGCAAACTCCCGTCTTACAGCAGCGAGGTGAGGTTCTCTCCGTTGACTTATTCGATCCACTACCGAAAGGTGACAAAGGTGAAACATGGGTCCTGGTCATAGAAGATGCTGCTACCCGGTGGGTAGAGCTGTACCCTCTCCTCGAAGCAACTGCTGAGACGTGTGCACTAATCCTGATCAACGAATATTTTTTAAGGTATGGGTTTCCTCGTCGTATTATTTCAGATAACAGTGCCCAATTAGTTGCTGCAGCTATGCAACAATGTATGTTTGTGCTTGGAATCGAACAGAATCTCACTCCTTTGTTTCATCCACAAGGTAATCCCTTGGAAAGAAAAAATAGAGATATAAAAACTCAGCTGTCGATTTTAGTCAAGCACGAACACACATCATGGCCTAGGTACTTGCCTCAAATAAGATTCTCACTGAATTGAATAACGCAGTTTGCTCTTCGACTGTTCGTACTCCGGCGTACTTAATGTTTTGTAGGGAGATGAGGACCCCTTTCGAGAGCCGAACGGATATAAAATCTATTTTAGAAAAAGAAAATTTTGTGCCTCAATGCACACCCTTTTTGAGAGATTTTATTGATAAAATGAGTCTTATTCGCGAGAGGGTAGAATTCGCTCAAGACAAAGCAAAAAGAAGCGCTGACGAAAAGCTTCGTCCGGCACCCGACTACAAAATAGGCGATCTGGTACTGGTAGTAAATTCATCCTTGAGCAACGCCAGTAAGGATATTACAAAGAAATTTATGCCAAAAAGGGATGGGCCATACTCTATTAAGAAACAGGTCTCACCGACAACATTCGAGGTGTCACATGTGGATAGTGGTGTTAGCGTAGGAAAGTTTCATACGTCATTCTTAACTCCTTTCGTTAGCAGACAGGGCGAAAATGCCTTACCTATTCAGTCTCGACGACCTCGCGGTCGTCCACCAAAAGTGAATACTGCAAGGGCCAAGCCCCATACGGGGCGTTCATGTAGCTTGGAGGGGGAGGATGTAACGCGGGAACTTCCTCCTGAAGGACTAGTGGCGCCATCTGTGGGCCAATTAGTAAACTGTTCCGCCGGCCGCCCGCGCCGACACAGACAGCGCCCGGCTACTATAATGTATAATGTAACTATAATGTTCACTTTTACATTTTTTTATTACTATTTTTTTATGCTGATTTCAAATCAAATAGGGTTTGAATTCACGACTTTTTTCATTTTTGCCAATTTGAGGGTTAAGTCACCAATCTACACTACACTAAGTCAAGAAGTCAAGTCATTACCTACGGTACAGTCGACTAAAAGATGTATCCACTTTTGAACTTTATTACAAGTGGATACATCTCTTAAGTCGTAGTCGACTATACCACGGCGAGTTCACTGAAAAAGTGGCTTTGCTGTGTTAGATAGGTATTAACACCGTTGATTGGTCATGAATAAAATAAGTAAAATAAGGAATTTTAATTCCAAAATAAACTTAATTTTAGGGATCCCCTTGAATCACCGACACTCATTTAGTCGAATGTATCATTTCATCGAAAGCTAATATCTGCTGAACCCTTACTTTTTTGTAGGTTACTTAAAGCATGGGCTACGTAGGTTAGATTAGGTTAAAACGTGTGAATCCTGTGATCCTCCGCGGGTACCCGCCTCGTCGTGGGTGTGGGGCTTAGTAACCGTGGACTGGTCAGGGTCACCGACGTGGGGCGTCGGTTGGCCCATGGAGGTCAAGCAGGCTCCTTGGATCCTACTTGAGACGTGATGGGTGGACTGCGGGTGAGGCAAACTTCTGCCGGTATTACGGTGCGGCGCTGTTCCAATCCTCTGTGACCGGGATTGCAGGAGGAGAGGCGTGTTGGTATTGAGATCTGCCATTTTCTTTAAGTACCTTCCGCAATATGGCGGGGCCGCAACGTTGTTTGCGGCGCGTGATGGGCCGCAGAGGAAGAGGAGTGCCGGTATTACGGTGCGCCGATCTCCCTAACTTTTGCGGCCGAAACACCACACAACACACGTCCTGTCGCCTTCTTTGGTCCACTGGACTGTGAGCGCCCCGGGGCTCTCTTTCAATGTCGGAGCCCGCTAGTTTCATATTTTTATTCAAAAACCAAAGAATATTGGAAGAGCCGAAACTTTTTCATCTCAGATATTTTTATCTAGGATAAAAAAAAAGCCCTGTTAATGTATTTGTGATCAAAATCATGTTAGATCTCAGCCGAAAATGATGCCAGGGCCAGGGACACATCTGCAAGATTCGGCGAATATTCTTGCTGGCGTTTCATTTACTCTATAATTATGAAAGAGACGTCTTTACGAGTTTTCACCGAATCCCACAAATATGTAACCTTATCATTAGAAGCACTACCTACAAAAGTACTTGGCTTTGTATAACAAATATTATCTATTATTATTATCTATTATTATCTTGGATTATTATCTATTATTTGCACTGCGTTGCTATTGTCAAACCTGGGTATATCTGACGTAATTTTAATCTCGTTAGTACATGGAAAAGCACATCCTTCTAACTCGATCTTGAACGATTCTGCTAGCACCGTCTCACTTGTGAAAACCATTAGTGAAAGATCGACCAGTTGTCTCTTTCCAAATATTCGACCGCTAAGAACTTTTACTGCGATTAATCTTGCTGGGGCAAGTAAAGGGTTTATTATAAACACTCGTAACGGGTCTAACTGCGTGCCACATTCCACATTCATCTTGGTTACTTAGAAATATATTAACTCAATTATCTATTTTTATGAATTGAACATAAAATATCCGTTGAAATCTGATTTACTGACAGGCGCTGTCAATTTGCTTTTTTAATACAATGACATGTAGAAAACTGACGTGGCTGAATAATGTAATCTGTAGTCTGGCTTTTAATAAAAAATGTAGTTGTCAATGTCAACGTGATGTCATCTGTCGTGAATGTTGACACGTCGCCATTCTTTTACTTCTACACTCATGTACAGTTCCGTTGTACGTAATTTCTCACTTTTGTACTTTTCTAAAAACTTTTCAAATGATTTTTAGTATTTATTTATGATATGTTGTATTTTTTCTTCAAAACATATATATTTTAATGAAAAGGGAAAATTATAAATGAAAAACAATCCAATTTAAGAATTAGTTTACACTGAAACAAATTCCGCAAAGTAAAACGTAACATTTTAATGCGAAAGTAGAAATAGCTACCGTATAAAATTTACATTTGGTGTTTAGATTGCGAAATGTTTTCACTAGCTAATGTGTAATTATGGCTTCCCCTAAAGACAAAAATGCCGAAGTATCTCCGGCAACTTCGACGGCGTCGATTAAAGAGTCTTTTTTTGATAGATCGCCGTCTGTTTCATCTGCAAAGGATGACAAATGGCCGGAACTTCTTGTGTCGAAACCTGAGAGATCATCCTACTTTTCCAGTGCAAAATGTAAGTACACACGCTCTTTGTTTTTATTATGTGAGATAGTAAAGTACTTGTGTGGTCATATTTAACTGAAAATACCTCATCGTTCCTTGACCCTTATGACACTGATAAGAGAAAAACGGCATTTCTGTTGTTCTTTTATAATAAAGTTCTTATTTTGATGCAAATAATTATAAATTTGGCCTAGTCAATGATCTATAAAAAAAAAAACACTTTTATTTATAGAGAGTTTTTTTTAATCATAATATCCGTATGTTATTCTTGTGTTATTCTTTAAATTATTTATTAATTTCAAGGGTTACCACTTTTTTGATATACATAATACCCACACCATAAGGGCATTTAGTAACACATGTAATAAAGATTAATTTAAATTTTCACTTTTAAATATGTTGAAGTCTTTAGCTTTGTACCTTTTTAAACTCATATTAAAATGCAGATCAATGCTGGATGTATTAACAAATTAAGCTCACAAAGAATGCATGGCAGTTCATTACTAGTTTTCCTAAAATTATTACATACATACATAATCTCACGCCTTCGTTCCCAGAGTGGGGTAGGCAGAGCTACAGAATTACAAACATCTCTAAAAACTTGTTGATAATTCTATAACCACAATTTGCACAATTAGGCTAAGATGTTTACCAGCGTATTAGTGACAGGTTGCAAGCCCATCGCCTAACAGTACTACAAGCCTTTATTCCCTTAGTCGTCTCTTACGACATCCACGGGAAGACATGGAGTGGCACTATTCTAACTCGGCAACCTCATGAGGCCAAAATATAAAATTAAATTAAATTGTTTCATGTTTTAAACTTAACAAAAACAAACCTAACACTACTTAGGTACTAAATATATGTAGAAAAACATCCTTATCATACTTTCATAAGTGAACCTCTTAAACATTGGAGCTTTTGGACTACCAATACACTAAGAATATGAATTTGCTGCTCGAAGTTGATTGCCACCAATGCTCGGGGTTTTAAGACTCTTGTGATCCATGACTTTCATTGCAAATGATAGAACAGTCCAAATTTTAATTAATGACTTTCACTCCTGATTTGGTGTATTTCGCCAATGTTGAGTTTTTTATAGATGCTCCCAAGGACTTAAATAAGTCCATGGATATCACACGTGAGAACAATTGTTTGATGAAAGAGTATTTTCTCTTGTGGCCTAAACAGAAGCACATGGGATTAGCTCCACTCGCTTCTGTCAAGTGTCCATAGAAGGTGTTTATACTATTCCCTATGTCTGAAACAAACAAACAGTTTCCTAATTATTTTTTAAAAGAATTATATTTAATAGCATTGTGAGAGCCACAATTTTATTGATGCTTTGAGAAATATGACGTTTAAAACATACACCAATTAATGATTTTAATCAATATGATTGCTGTCAAAAATTAATATTTAGTTAGTGTAGAAAAGAAAACAATACACGAGAATAGTAGGCCAAAACCAAAGTATTCATAGAGTCCACGGTGTGTGTTGAGTTAATATTTTGTGTGTGTGTATTATGTAATATTACATGGATTGAAGCTATTTATCGCATTATTTTTATCATTGCATAACTTTACTGTGAAGACGTTCAAGTATGATGTAAGAAATGTTTTAGCTACTAAAAGTAGTAGCTAAAACATTTCTTACATAATACTACACATTTTCAGTTCTAAGATAAAAAGTTAAAAGACATTTATTTAGTAAGTAGGCTGCACAGTCGCTTTTACTCCTCAAAAATCTACCAGCTGCCAAGCATCTTATACCTAGCATAGTGGCATTCCATCTTGGTCCTCAAGGTTGGCAATGCATTTGATGTGTTGGGATTACAAATGTCTATAGCTCTCAGATGGCCTTCTTACCATTATATCACTTACATATAAAATAAATTACTTCACTGAATATGGTAACAAATCATAAATAAGACAAGTTAGTAGACTAATTGGTTAGCCTAGTGGGTGGGTAGTGACTCTGCATACAAAGCTAGCGGTGTATTTGTGGGATGAGTGTGACGATTTGTGCTGGAGACTGGAGTCTTGGATGTTGAAATCATAGTACAAACCTATAGTTTAGGTTGGGACTAGGTCAATTGTGTGAGATTGTCCTCTTTTTTTTAAATAATCACCTAAAATTAGCATTTTAGGTGATTCTCATTATTATTTACGTGACTCTTATTCACTATACCTCAATTATTTTTATTCTACCTTGTGTTGTACAAGAGCCCATAAATAGGTAAGTACCAGACTAGAGCTTAGTTTAGGCCTAGGCTAACTATTAACAATTCCAACACGATTTAAATAGGTCTTGATATGGAATTTTGGTTACCTTATTACAAGTTTTTTTTAATTTAAATATTTAAATTGTCATTTGGCGCGCTTTCCTGAATCATTATCAGTTACATCTATGCTATTTTTTATGTACTGCATAGAGTTAAGTACTCGGAAAGCTTGTCGCTTTCCACGCGACATGCTACACGAAATTCCCGATAGATGGCACCACTAGGACCGGGTATTGATTTTTCCCTCCAAAGTACATACTAGTCATACGGTGGAAAATCAATATTTGTTTGTTCCATACGCGCTAGTCAAATTCAGAAGCGTAAGAAGTTGTAAGACGCAATTAAGGTAATAACATAATTATCGCGGTTGTTAAGACATGGAGTAACATTGTTAAGTAACACCGCGCAACTTGCGGAGATTCGGACTTATTAAATACAGTGCGATGTGTTCAAAGGTGTGATTCAAGATTCACGGTCTCGTGTTCGTTGTTTCGCTTGATAGTTTATTTGCTGTTTTATTATGCGTTCGTTGAACGCCGTACACGGGGTAGCCTTGCCCGTGGGCATTCCGGCACACATTAACCAGCCGGACGGAAACCCGGAAGGCGACATGGCCGGTGCCCAAGATACCATCTACCTATGCAATTTCCGCGTCTCTGTCGACGGAGAGTGGCTCTGCTTGAAGGAACTACAGGACATGGAAATGCAAGACTCTTACATACGCCCCTCAGAACCCGGAATCATCACTTCACCTGACGATCCGATGCATTCTCTAATGGGTATGCATAAGCGGTTAAGCTTCCGTCGGATTTTATTGAGTTATCTTACGCTTTACTTTCGTTGTAGCTCGTGATCCGGTCGTGATTGAGCGCAGTAATCTGGTGAACATCTCTAAGTTGATTGTAAAAGAGCTGATCGAACAATCGCTCCGCTATGGAAGAATGCTCGATAGCGACCATTTGCCGTTGCACCATTTCTTTATCGTCCTCGAACACGTCATGCGACACGGACTGAAACCTAAAAAGGTATTCAATATACTTAAAACTATGAAATATATATCGAGTACTTAGTGGCTGGGAAATTTAATCATGAAGTTGCAATTGCAGGGACTTCTTGGTCCTAAAAAGGAGCTATGGGATATTCTTCAGATGGTTGAAAAATATTCACCAGAAGCCGCCGATATTACAGCAAGCGTGCGAGATCTTCCAACTGTAAAGTAAGTTTAGCTTAGCTCACTAGCTTTTTAACTTAAATACCGTCTTATCTTTTAAATGTTCTTGATACTTAGCCTCAACATTTATGTAGATACATTACACTCTTGACCTTTTCACGCCCTAGTCTACACGACTTTCAGGCTTTGCATGTCCAACTATCACTCACTGAATGTATGTACGTAAACAATTTATTTTACAAATAAAAGATAAAAATCATAAAAAAGACAAAAATATAACAGGGATGTACAAAGGCGAACTTATACCTTTAATAGATCTCTTCCAGTACAGGAATTGTACTACGCTTTATACATTTTGTCCAGCAGCCTCAGGCTCGTAAATTCTGTAAATTTTAGCGGTCCAACAGTTAAGACACGATTGATTCGCCTATTGCTTTTCTGGAACTATCAAAGTTAGGAAATTAAGTTGTTTAATAACATTGTCAAAAACGTAGCGATCGTTTTAAGAACCGCCATGGGCCGCGCTCGCGCCTGGCTGCGCCTGGCTCTGATGCAGAAGCGGCTCGCTGATTACATGAGGATCCTGCTGGAACACCGGGAAGACACCTTGGAGGAATACTTCGAGCCCCACGCTCTGATGCTGAACGACGAAGCGGTCATTATCACCGGATTGCTTGTCGGCCTTAACGTTGTCGACTGCAATTTGTGTGTCAAGGTACGGATGCTATTTGTTTCACAAGGTTTTTGTTACGTTTAGTGTTTTTTATTCAAACTTTATAAAGCGTATTTAGGGATCGGAAAATGGATCGGTTATAGACTTCCGATTCCATATCGCCTGCGCGGTTCGAATTTGTTACCAAACAAAAACAAAACATTACAAAGAAACAGCACAATTAGAAATAACACGTCTTATCACGTAATCGTATTAAAAGTAAGATAAACTAGTATTATGTTGTGACATATGTATGGGCTACCGCACTAGATTCGGATCGATCGTCTTACAAAATTTATGGATTCTCCTTTCTCGGATTCAGATGTGATGTAAAAACATTATTAATGCACTTATAGGAAGAAGATTTGGACAGCCAACAGGGTGTGATTGATTTCTCACTATACCTCCGTGGTAGTAATTTGTCCAGCGATTTGGCCAGCAACGGAAATAATGCCAACCCCGAACCCAAACAACGCCACATTAACACGATGCTCGATCAGAAGAACTATATCGAGGAGCTAAATAGACACCTTAAGTAAGTTATTCTTAGGTAAATAGTCAGAAATCTTGTAGCCCTTTGCTAGAACACGTAGCTCTATATGACTGGGTTTCCTCGGATCTGTCCTAGTTTTTAGCGAGTTTGATCAGCCATCCGAGTTTCATCCGGAAATAACGCATCTTGATAAGATTGTTTTTAAATTAAACCATGAATTAACCCAATTGTTTCGGTTTTTTGCAAAAAAGTCCAAAGATAGAAAAGACGTGGACAAATAGGCAGGTCAATCAAGGGAAAGTCCTGCCTATTTGCCCACGTCTTATAATTATGATGTTCTAAAGAGCATTTTTTTCAGCGCAACGGTAGCAAATCTCCAAGCCAAAGTTGAAAGTTTGACCACAACAAACGCTCTAATGAAAGAAGATTTGGCCATTGCTAAAAATACAATGATATCTTTGGTTGAAGACAACAATCATCTTAAGCACGTATTGGGTAAGCCTTTGTCCCTTCCTAGAATTAAACACGTTTTGAGATATCTGTTTTGACACGATTATTACTTGCCTCATTATGATTGTTATGCAAATTAGAAACACTGTCCTTCACTACTCGTCTATAAAAAGGTTAACTAAGTACCTACTGAACATGTGTCGTATATTGACGACTTAGCACTCACCTGCCGTTTAAAAACATGGATGAATGTGCACATTGTTTTCAACACATATTCTTTTTTATATGTAGGGATACTCATGCCATAATGGCAGATAAAAAAGCTATATTACAACATAGTCAAACAAAAAATAGATTTATAGCTTTTATAACTGTTAATTTCGCAACGAAGCATAATAAACATATCTACTAAGCGTGTTAACTTAGTTGATTAAACAAGTATCGAACTGTCCTTCCGAATCGCGTCATAAAATAACAATAACAACCAGATAAGACACCTTGCAGTCTAACATCCATGAGTCATGCACTTTAGTCGGCATAAGCACGCCAGTGTTGTCGCACGCATTTTAATGCCAGCCAGTATTTGCGTCCGCGCCGTTATGCTCTATCGCTTAATTTAAATGGGCAATACGACGGCAAAAAATCAACGACCGACGTTTTGGACGAGGTCTTGTGAGTTATTTTTGGGATGGTGTAAATTAAATACCCGTTTTTGTTTTTGATTTATTGGTGTGTTTATTTATGTGTCGCGGTTAACACGTGTGTTTTTTTTCCAGGTCAAGATATTACTAAAGATAGTAGGATGAAAGTGACTGAATTACCGTCTGATGAAGAGGTAGGATATTGTTGTTCTCCTTAAGTTTTGTACGTGCTTCAAATAATGTAGTTTAGATATATTTTATATCAATCAGATAATATTGTGATAAAATTAAATGTAACTGTAAGAATTAAGTTGTGCCATTCAAGTGATTTCTGCATTAACCAATAATTAGTTAAATAGGGATATTACCGCTTGAATGGGTTATTAAGGTTTTACTTATTACTTTTTCCTAGTAAGTTTTAGAATCCAATCAAGTATTAAATAATGACGTGCTCATCAAATAATGACTCACTTAATGTTTCAGGAAAAACGCAGCGTCAAAAGCGTTGCGTCTGATAAGAGTAAGAATGAAAAGGATAGTGAATTAGGCAAGGCGTTTGAGGAAGAACGGAAGAAAAACTTTGAGTTGCAAAAGGAGCTCGATTTGCAGGTTTGTTTTGTTTTAGTTTAATTGTTTACATGCCACTAACAATAGCTATCAATAACATAAATACCATTTGCGTGTTGACGTTTTGCAGATGTCACTAAAAGCCGAAATGGAAGTAGCTATGAAATTGTTAGAAAAGGATATACATGACAAACAAGACACAATCATATCTCTAAGAAGGCAGCTCGACGATATTAAATTGATAAATCTGGAAATGTACAAAAAGTTACAGGTAAGCCATTTACTACATTCGGAATGCACTAATATATCATGTAACTCTAATATTTTTGCATAAAACACTAAATTAATATTATACCCGCAACATGAACAATTGTCGTGGCCATTTAAGAGAAATCACCGTATCGCCATTTAACTTTGACCTCTAAAATGGCGGTAACTCTCTCCTCATTATGCCTTGAATCTGAGTCCCATTCAGACTGTTCGCACAGTTTTTCAACATTATAGATAACAAAGCCGTTGCACTCCGTTCATTGAGCGTGGGTGTTAAAGATGCTTGCTTCCCGCCCATACACTAAACCTCATTGACTAATCGTTTAAATCTTATGCAATCAACCTCGGCCTCCCAATTTGTTCGAGTAGATCGTCTTTGTTTACCTGTTCTCACTATTTCTATACTATTTGTGTATCTATGTTTATGATTGTTTTTAATATTTGATATGTATACTAAATATATCTATTGTATTTACTCACCCTATACTAATGCTATGATGTATTTATCAATGCCGCGCTTGTACGGAAGGAATGCGAGATGGAATTGACGCAGAAGGGCGAAGTGGTGTCCAGACTGCAAGAGAAGGCCGAGCAAATTGGCAAAATACTCAGCAACCTTGAGAAATATAACCAATTTCTAGGACCCGATCACGATATAGTCAAAGCCCTAAGATCTCCCGTTACAAACGAAACTAATCTAGGGGATAAATTAGATAACTTTAGAGCTGCTAATCTAGGCCCAAAGTGTTCGAAGTCTAAGGACGAAGGACCGCCTAACAAAAAAATAAATCTACAGGAAATACCACCGTTTCGGCGGAGTACTAGCAAAGACAAATCTTTACCTCAAATGCGTGAATAAAATTTGATATATGTAATTTAATTCAAAATCTTTTGAACATAACATGAAGTTATATACGGCGCGCTGCGCTCGCTTGTTGTCTTACCTGAGGTGGTATTTCTTATTAGAAAAAAAAAATCTTAGCAGTTATAATTCCTAATATGGTATACTAACAAATGAACTTTTTACGCTTATATAACCGACGCCACTGTGCAATCCTGATATGTCATGCTTAGACTGTATATTTTAGCTTACTAACAACTTTTGACTATCTACGAATCGTTATAACTCAGCAAAATTTTATTGGCCTTGTTTTAGGAATGTGAAAGTTCCTTGAAACATAAAACAGAGCTAATAGCCAAATTGGAAGCAAAGACTGAATCAATGGGCAGCACGATACATCAGCTTGATGAGAAGTAGGTTCCAAATTATTACTATCAACATCGCATCAGGCTAGCTTGCTGGTCTCGGTCAGACGGCGAACAGCTTCAAAAACAGTGAGAAAAATAAATGAAGCGGTGACCTTTAAACAAGATGAAACAAAAACTCTTGCCTAGTGCAAAATATTTTCTAAGGATGCTGATAATTAGACCCCGTTATCTTGGGGCACTGCCGTCGCTTTTTTGTAGGGATCTATTTTTTATTTTATCGACTATCTAAATGTTGATGGTATTGTACTTAGAGTTATGCCATGTCACTGACAATGAGTCAAAGACGATACCTACTAAAAAATAATGGGATAAATAAAAGTCGCGGGTGTTCGTTAGTTAACCCTGTTTATCATAGTTCACAATAATTACATGAGGTTATCGCACCCCGTAATACTAATGAAGTTATCTACTTATTTTTAATCGTAATAAGCCTTACTTCGGGTTAAAATTTGACATTTGCCCATACAAAATGTGTCAAATTTTAATTCGAAGTAAGCCTATCTGTCCGCGGTTTGAATATAGGGTTAGGCCGTTAAACTTTTAATATCTACCCACGCTATATTAAAATTGAGCAGAGATTTAAAAGGCAAAAAACCAATCGGATGGTTGATTAATATCACAAACATCGAGATAGAGACGGTCGATAACATAAACATTCAATCCCTACAAAAAAGGCGACGTCAGTGCCCCAAAATAACGGAGTCTACTGATGACTAGATAATTCAAGTGGAAAACACTTGTTTTTCTTCTGGCATCGTATTTGTGACCAACAACCCTAGAAACGATTATGCATGGTGATTTTTGTGACGTTTCGTGTAGAACAATTGCTTTCATAGAATGATGTTTATGAACAACTTCTCAAACTGTACCCTATTCGGGTATTTTGGGCCTATTGGTCATTGGTCGTTTGCGCTCTGACCCCGGCCTCCTAGCAAAACGAGTACCTAGATTTACGCTATCCATTGTACTCTTAATGTAACGCTTGACATATCAATATTGGAATCGCACCTAGGTGTGCCGCAATGCACAGCTTGCGAACAAATAGGGTTGTAGGTGGCTGTTCCTATCCGCTCGATACTGGCAAACCACACAATTAACTTTTGATAGCATATTTTTAGAATCGGACTGTAAGGGAATATTATTGTCACAAAGTTTAATTATGCTACAGTTGCTTTGGCTTTCTCGTTGCTGTGATTAAAATAACCCTCTAATTGCATTATTAATGGGATATGTTACGATTTTATTCAAGGTTTGTTTTCGTGTATTAATGATCTGTTGACCAAAGTCTGTTATTAATTTGTTATAATGATGTTTAGGGTTTCTCTGAGTTTTATGTACCCTTTAATTTTTCTTTATTATTTCGTGCTGAAAGAACTAGTTATTAGTTAAATTGTTTTTATTTAAGAATAATGACTTTATTAATTATGTAGAATAATAAAAGTATTTTGTATAACTTTCTAGTTATATTTACAGTATTATAATTGTAACCAATTCGATGATTGATAATATGTAATTGTAATTCGATCTCATTTCATTGAATTATGAAAAAAGACAAATATTATTAGCGAATATAATGTGATAAGAATAATTGTGCTTTACTTCCATCATTTAAATATTATGTCGAGATCCGAAACTAGACGGTTTTCCTAGGCATAGTTTTGTAATTTCGAGATTCTAGTTATGTATAAATATATTTATAATAAAGCATATTCAGTCGCATACCGTATTTTATTAAAGACCATGCTTGTTTTTTTAAGTTAATTGTGCAGGTTTGCCACTATCTCCTTTGTGTTTGCTTGCATGCCTTGGTAATATAAAATAATTCATACCTACGAGTTATTCATTGCTGTTACCCGTTTAAAATCATTAATACAAAAGCTACTTTGGAAAAAGTCATTTGTGGTAGTTTTATGCTTATTTTGCTTTAATCAAAGATTATTAACGAAGACCTTTTTAATGATTTATAATGATATATAGTGATGAACACAGTAACAGAAGCAAAGTACCAAAAATATGGTTCGAATTCACGGAGCCGCATGCCGCTACTTAATATTACGACATTGACGTCAAAGTGGTGGGGCGTGACTTCGTGCCTCGAAAACATTGTAATGTTTAGTTCCAATCCCTAGAAACAAAGTACTGTCATTATTGCAATTATAGTCAAGGACCATGAAGTTTATTTGACATTGACATAAGACGTAAGCTTGATGGAAAATTAACCTTTTCGCCGCCATTGAATTGATACAAAAATCGTCCACCACACACGCCAATGACAGTCGAGAACCACAGCTAATTTCAACCGTACGTCACAAACACTCAGGTCTA
Organism: Acleris literana; assembly: GCA_946894065.1. Taxonomy (NCBI): domain Eukaryota; kingdom Metazoa; phylum Arthropoda; class Insecta; order Lepidoptera; family Tortricidae; genus Acleris; species Acleris literana. Next base: position 16,992,475 of record OX335669.1, read on the forward strand.
TTTTGCACTGTAATCGTCGACGTGATATGAAGTCATGGCGTGTGGGGCACTAAATGTACTGAGTACTGACTTTATTTGAAGTCAATGGCGACGAAAAGGTTAAATGAATATTTAGTAATATAGTAGTAATAAGCAATGATATTTTATATTAAGATACGTGATCTGTGCAAAAAAGCGTTCCTCAAAAAGGAAGCCAAATTGCCTTATTACCGTTCAGTCGCGCCGCGGCCGCTGACACGCACGCGTCGAAGACAATAAAATTTTATTACCTAAAAGTGAAAAATTAATTTCATAAAAAAATCTGTCTTATGTTTTTCGAGACTGCCGAAATTATACTGTAACTGTAAGGCTAAGGCCGCACAGAGAGGAGGCTTGCTTAGCGCCTAGAGCCTAGCGTGTTACTTTTGTTCGTAGTCGCCTAGCGAGGCGCCAAGCGCGCAGTGCGGCCGGTTGCAAAGATTCTAGTACATTTGTTTCACGCTAGGCTCTAGGCGCTAAGCAAGCCTCCTATATGTGCGGCCTTAGCCTAAAAGGAAGAAAGGATGTCTCATTTCATTCGTAAGTACCGTAAAAAAATTTTTTTTTTTGTTTATATCGCCTTATTTTGTGGCGGCCATCACGCGGCCATGAGCGGGTACGCCACGTCATTCGTTCACGCAATTTGAAACAACTATTTATCTCTTTCTAACAATAGCGTTCGGGTTGCGCTCTTTGTCTGTAGAAATATGGTAACGTAGCAACTGTCAGTAATTAGCGACGGGTTTTGAGTGCGTTTAGTATGAGCATAACGTATCTAAATATAAAATATCATTGGTAATAAGTACCTACCAGGGGATGAGCTAACACAAATTTGTCTTAACACCAATCATTAACTTTGGTTGTCCTAAACTATTGATAAATCTGGTTTCCGATTATTCCATCACTACGTATACCGTGTTCATTCTTATTTGACTAATATGGATAACAACTTTCTAACCTCAAAATGAACCTTTTTTTTTGGCTTAAACAGCTTTTTTAACGTACCTAAATAAAGTAAACAGAGTACCTAAATATTTTAGACATCACATGGCCGATTTTTTGTCTGTGATTGCTTATTTTATTTAAAATAGCGGTTTTAGCCAAAAAACTTTAATTTTGAGGTTAGAAAGTTGTTTACTATATTAGTCAAGTAAGAATGAACACGGTATAGTAATAATATAAGGTTAGCGCTCACAAAACGAAAGATCACCTAATTTTGTACATACTTTCAGTACAAGCATTCCTAAAACTACGTATACGCCGTTTACAAATTGTTGTTAAATCTGTGATTATGAATACATATGTTTTTGTATTTGCTTCTGTTTCAAGTTACACACTGAAGTTTAAACACTGGTACTTCCCTCGCAAATTCTGTCCTTTAATTGTTTGCAGAAAAACCTGGCAGCTTTACATTTAAATTTTCTAGTTATTATATTTTTTTTTACTCTGATATTTATTTACGTGTTAGTAGTCACTAGTCACTAAGAATACATTTGGCACAACCATTTTAAGATATGACGTTTTTTAAATGTTCTCGTTATGCTGCAAACATTTAAAAGTTGATTGGAAAATACATACATGGCATTGATTTTTTTGTGTTACAAAGCACCTATAAAAAAAAAACATATCATATTGTGTCTGCAAGTAGTGATTTCTGAGACATGTTCATGAAACATTTACAAGCCCTGCGTACTCCGCATTTTAGGCACAAAGCTACAAGTACAGCGGCTTGTAACTCTAAGTGTGACTTTTGTATAGACTGGATTGCGTACGAATGAGTACAAACATGCAAACTTTTATGCAATAGAAAGGGAATTACAGAGTAGGTACGTTCGTCCTACCAGAACGCTCTTTTGTGAGGAAGAGCACCTTCTTTCCTTGTATATATATTCTGAGACATAACATAGTGTTGTGCAACCTACCTACTCTCGAAATGGTTACCATAGTTACCGTACAGGTTGCAAGAAGACAAAACAGCTAGGAAGAGTTTAGAAGAAAGCGCGAGGTCTTTAGGACTGAAAGCGGCTACCGCGGAAACCAAGGCGGTGACTGCTGAGGGCGATCTTAGGATAGAGCGCGAGTGGAGGATATCACTACAAGTAAGTTTACGTTTATAAAAATACCTACATATTACTTACGATTTAATAAACCCCGTTGAAACTTGTTAATCCCGACAATATAGGACGCGGTCGTCCCACGGGGGGGGGGTCCCTTCCCCACCACACAACCCGATAGTCTTTTGTTTGTATTAATGAACGTTTCACGGACTGTTAAATACTTTTTAGGGTTCCGTACCCAAAGGGTCAAAACGGGACCCTATTACTAAGAGTCCACTGTCCGTCTGTCCGTCTGTCACCAGGCTGTATCTCATGAACCGCGACAGCTAGGCAGTTGAAATTTTCACAGAAATACTTCTGTTGCCGCTATAACAAAAAATACCTACTAAAAACAATAAAATAATTATTTAAGTGGGGCTCCCATACAACAAACGTGATTTTTTTGCCGTTTTTGCTCGATATTAATAACGGCAACAGGTAGACGCTTGAAATATTCACAGAATATTTAGTTGTATATTCACTTTAAAAATAAATAGTTAAATTAAAATAAAATAAATATTTAAGGGAGGCTCCCATAGAACAAACGTGATTTTTTATAGATAATGGTACGGAACCCTCCGTGCGCGAGTCCGACTCACACTTGGCCAGTTTTTAGCTTTTGTAAGACATGATTGTGTTTAGCGGAACCCTCCCAAAAACGTTGATGAAAACTGCACCATTTAAAAAGTTTTTTGCTGTGAGTACAAACTTGAGGCATGTTTGAGGTACAATCTCGTAACTGTTTCGTTATACTCGTATTACTCATAAATATGAAGCCGTATAAATTGAAAAAGGGAATATGCAAGTATTAAAGGATTTGACATTTTTATTGATATTTTATACTGATTATAATGCCTATTAATTAAGTACTTTGTATTGCAGGAATCGATGGTTCGGGACCGAGACAAGATATCGATGTTGACACAAGAAGTTGAATCTCTAAAATCTATAGGACAGGTAAAAAAACACTTTTAGCGAGTTTTCGATAAAAACTAGATCATGTTGCCGATTTTACAGCGCCCTTATTTTTTATTTATTTTTAACCAAACTATTAAAAAGCGTTAAAAACTCTGCTCTATGTTACACTCGCGAGCAAAACAATTGCATAACTTTGCATTTTTGGCCACCGAATATTTTTGTACATTCTTACCCGAATTTGAAAATTATAGTCTAAAAAATACTACACCGATTTCCATGTTTGTTTACTTTTTGTAGCTAAGATTACAAAAAACATTATTGCATTTATATATTAAAAAAAGAAAAGCCGGTTTACAAAGATAAAAGATGTCCATACAAAGCTGTGCAATTGTTTTGCTCGCGAGTGTATGAAACGGTTTACCCTTGTTTCATCGACACTCATTATCGCTTCATACCCCGTGTTGATTTCAGGTTATCTTGTGATGGTTACAAGTCTAACCTGATCTAACCTACGTGAATCATATTCAAGATAAATCGATGAAATCGACACGGGTTCAGCAGAAAATAGCTTTTAATGAAACGAAAATTGTGCGAAGGCATACGTTCTATGAAATGAGTGCGTCGGTGACACAAGGGGACACCGTATAAGACAACACATAACATTCACCAATTATAAATGTATAAGTGTATATAATTTTACAGAAATACCTCTCGTTACAAGAGGAGCAGCACCTACTTAAGACTCAATACAGCGAAGCACAGAAGACCCTAGAAGAGGTCGGGGCGACGCTTAGCGAGAACAAATTACAACTAGCAGAACTGTTGGAGAGGGAAGCCCAGGCTTCTACCACCACTGACGAAACGCCAAATTGGACGAGCGACCGGGACGCAACGTCGTGTACCGCCTGTGCCAAAGAGTTTACGATAGCGAGGAGAAAGGTATTTGTTGTTGCTGTTATTTAAATAGCATTTCTAAAAAAAAAAGATGTTTTTGTTACCACGATTTTCTATTTTTTTACAATAATTAAAACTGCACCGTTAAACCACACTTTGGTTTGTCTAGAAGCACCACTCCACGACGACACCTACAAAAAAAATGGTACATAATAGTGTTTTAAGGAAGTTACTTATGTCTATTATGCAATATATTACAAATCATCACAACCAAAATTACAAACTACGTAGGTAAGGAACAAAAAACATTGCACTGAGTCTTATGATTTACTTATGATGTACAAATAGTAGAATACGACCACAGAATATAAATTGTTACACAGTATATTGTAATGAACATTGCTTCTTGGCAGCAGGTCTTATCGTTATCTTATCTTATCTAGCTGTTTCTGACCCACTGCCGGGCAAAAGTCTCCCTCAGGCCTCTCTACAATTCCCTATTTAGTGACTCCTGAGCCCAGAATTTGGTCTGGTCTGGTTCTTCCTGACTTCCACTACCTACCTAACCTATAAAAAAGACCATATTGACATATATTCATTTATTTAATAATGAAAAAATATTAATATCTAGTCGTAACTATGTATTCTGTTATATTCCAGCATCACTGCAGACGCTGTGGCCATATATTCTGCGGCGCGTGTAGCGAAAAAAGTGTTGCATTAGCTGGCAACACCAAACCGGTGCGCGTTTGCGACGCCTGCTACGCCGAAGTGAGGTTAACGTAGTAAGACGCTCCCACTGTGTCGCACGTTTAAAGTTTAAAAAGAAATAACGAGGACAAAAAGAACATGATCCATGACACGAATTAAAAGAAGGATATTGTTCCTTATTTCTCTTTACTTTTAAACATGCGCTTTAGCTAAATACATACTGCCCAATAGTGAAATAATGAAGTCAGAAGCTAATAATTAAATTATAGCATATAATGTAAACTATGAAATCGTTGCCTTTATAATAATCATAATTATTACAAGCTTATATTAATTTAACTTGGTGTGTTAATTATGTTTTCGACCGGTATGTAGATCGATTTTCAGTGAACCTACTTTTAAAGGTCGGATTGACTTACACTGTCCGACTAAAAACAAAGCATGATGTATCAAGCTTGAACTTGAAAATTTACGAAAAAATATTTATAAAAAGTTCTGAGGTAACAAACATTAAAAATAATTTTAAAAAAAACAGACGAATTGAGAACCTGTTCCTTTTTTTGAAGTCGGTTAAAAATGAAAAAATCATAGTGATTGAAATATTTTATTATCAATTTTAATGAATTATCGACATCTAACAAACGATTTCTCCTTAATACAACTGTATAGTAAGTGTTCCATAAAGGTATTTTACCTAAGGTAACGGTAACTAAGGATGTCAGACAACAATGGCACGTTCAGGAATAATATATAAATTATTAAGGATTTGCAAGATGGTGGAACTAAAATTGGCGCATAGGTACACTGTAAATTAAGTTTCTGTAATGCGAGAGAAAAACCTGCCAAGTCCCTTAGTAAACCAACTTTTACAAACACCAATTCCCCTCGCTTTGCAAGAGGTAAATGAGATAAAAGAAATTCGATATAGGTAAATGGAAATTGCTAAACAAAGAATAGAATAGAAGGTTACAATAAGTCCTCCAACGAGATCCAAATATAATTCTGCTTTATATCTATATTACTTTTGTCTATATTTCGACAAACAGTAGGACGTATAAATTAATTTAATATTTTAAATGTGTATACTTTCAGTCAATATTTTAATTATAATTAAAATTATTTTAGAACAAAACATTGGCCATGTTTATTGAAATTATACGTGTGAGGATAGTCGCAACAGCGATTTTGTTCAATATTTGTAAATATTTGTTATATTGATTTACAGTTTGACATTGTAAGCTGTATAAAATAAATTAATGAATCAATCTTTTAAGCGTTTTTTTTATCTTTCGATAACCACGTTTTACTCTGATTCGTTTATCATGTGGTCTAAAATGTGCTCCATCGCCATTGGATTATCTTCCGGTACCTGAAACAATAAAAAACAATAATAATGATTAGTACCTATCAGGGGATAATCTCACACAAATTGGCCCTAGTCCCTAACTAAGCTCTAGCCTTGTACTATGGTTACTAAACAACGATAAACATACTTATATAGAGAAATACATACCTACTAATAGACATAGAAAACATCCTAGGCTCAGAACAAAATTACTACCGCCCATCACACAAATAAATAAAACTTTTTAAATTGCAAAGAGCAAAACTTTAATTTACACACAGTAATCATAAATGGTATCTTAAATTCATTTGCCAAAGTAGATTGAATCCTCCCCTATTAGGAATGAGGTAGTGATTGCTAGTTGCTACAGGAGTTTTATCTGAGATGCTGCTATTTACCTTAGCAGGGCATTATAGACCTATGTATATCTAATGTCGTCGGATCAGTCAACATTAGACCCACACGATTTTGGCCAGTAATGGAATAGACAAGCAATCATCGTTTTTTACATCCCTTAGGTATAATTTGCCTTATGAAAAACTGTTACAAATCGTAATCTGCCGTAGTACCAAAGAAGGCGGGTAACTGCATAGAAATAGTAATAGCATTTTAAATTTATCCTAGTACCTACCAATAGAGTATAGAATGCTTTGACTACTACTATTGTAGTTAGCCGCCGCGCCGCATCGGATCGCATCAGAATATTGTACATGTATAGCTTTAGTAGAGATTTATAAACCAAAAATGTAACAATTGTTTGCCTTACCCAATGGCCAGCTCCAAAGACAGACCAAAAGGTCAATTGACTGAATTTCTTGTAATAACCATTCCTGGGGCCGCGTATTGGTTGTTTTTTGGCGTCTATGAACTCTTGCGCCCCGGGCCACTTCAGTTTGTGGACCCAGTTGGATGCACCTGGAAGCATGAATGGATAAGATACACACAGGAGAAAAAATAGAGGAACGCAAAGCCAGTTGAATATACGTATTACGGTATTTAAAACAATGTAATATATTTTTATCAGCTAAAGCTAAATAAAAATAACGATTGTTATCTTTAAAAATCGATATGATTTTAATGGTTTTCTCATACTTCATTTGTTTTATTCCTTTTATTTTTAATTACAGAAAATAAACAAAAATACATGATTACCGAAAAAGACCAACGACAAGAATCGAATGATACAGCAGGCTAAAGGTAGCCATTTTTTTTTACTTTAAGATGGTTTTTATAACAACACTATTGAATAAAACTTTTTAATAAAATTCTTTGCTTTCCTCTAAATTTGTCCCTGACTGTTAATTAAAAAAACTAAAACTATGGCTCATGGGGAGCTACTTAACTAGTCCAGCTTTTCGGGCCGATGCAGGCGAATACAAAATGTGCCACCCATACGCCAAACATGTTTGCTATGCTATGCAAATTATTGCGACCAAACAAAGTCTCTTTTAATCTTGAACTCTTGTCGGCTGTAGCCGACGTGGCGTCAGTGGCACGACTTTTAGTTGACGGCCAAAGCTGACTGTGGCGTTGAAAAGGTTAATCTCACCGTGACCTCATAGGCCTTTCCCATGCGTCTCCATGACCGTTCTGCTACTGCCATCTAGCGGTTCCTCGCGATCACCAGATCGGATCGACGGGTCCACCATGGCGCAGGCCTTTGTCTAGCAGTGGACGTCTTTCGACTTCGAATATGATGATGATGTTGATGATGATTATCAAAAGGGTAAGGCTCAAGAAATTATTCCGTGTTTTCTTAAACTATTTCTAATGTATAATAAAAGTGGGCACTGGGCATGTGTGTATATTGATCTAATTCTAGTTCCAAATAAAAACACAGCCTGTTGTAAAGATTTTTGAGGTTCGTTTTCTCTTTTGTCTTGACTTCGTGATAGATTGATTTAAATCTAAACTCCACCATGCAATTTAGTAAGATTAATTAGTTCGCTTAATACTTCGCGCTTAGTCCAATCAGAGTAAGTATAATGGAGTCAAACGATAAATATAGGTACCAAGCAAAACTGATTTTATATCATGAACAAATCTTACCAGCTAATGGTGTTACGACGTCCAAATTCCCGTTGTAAACGGCTATCTTAAGATTGGTGCTATTTAATAGCAATTCTACTAAAAAAACAAATCAAATTTTATTCACACTTTATAATTATTCCAATATTTCAAATTCATAAACTATTTTCTTACAGAATTTTGTAGACGGCTCAAAGAAACTTCTCTCAAGAGAGTCAAAAACTATTGCTGAGCCATAATTCCAATTGAGACTTTGATTCACGACGTGTGATAGCACAGGCTTAACGTATTTATTTACATTCACCGATAAATTCTCAAGTGCAGGGTATGGGCTCTCTTGGTTAATATTATTAAAATTAATTTGCATTGCGGCTTCTTTGTGAAACATTAAAAATAAAATAGAGTCCAGTCTTAAAACTTTCTTCAAGTCATTACGGTCCAAAAAGTAACTCATGTTCTTGACGATTTTTTTGGCACGTAAATACGTGTTGAGTTCAATGATGCCCTGTAAAAAAGCCATTGGGAAATCATTTAACTATACTCGCAAATGAAATCGATTTACTGACATAAAGTACAAATGATAGAAGAAAAATGGCAATTTTAAATGCATCAACAAGATAAATTGTCTGGACGGGACCTCCTCACCCCCGTCTCCTCTAATAATAAAAATAAATCTTCGTTTTGTCAAATATGTAATGTTATTTTATTTCTGATCACGTCATATTTTATTTATATTTCCTATTTCATTAATTTTGTAGGAAAGGGGCCTTTACTAAATTTGCCGGATTTACATGAACGCATTTACAGAATAACCGACAGAGACTATTTATAAACCGTAATAACGGACATTTAAGAGGTTCATAAAAATGACTATTAGTTATACAGAACACAGTTTAATATATAGTTGTTACATAACATTCTATACTCTGAAAGCCAGTCTTTACTAGGGAACCGATTTCAATTAGCTAAGATTTCAGGTTTTACTGGAAATAGCTTACGAAGTCAAAAATGCCTTAATACTCCGTAATTCCATACTCTTACCTTATTCGCGCTAATACGTTCTCCTTCGCTCCAAAAACATGTACTTATCTTTTATAAGTCTCATTTTTTTATTGAAGTAAATACCAACAATCCGCGGGCAGAAGCGTGCCTTAAAATTTTAAAGCAAAATGCCACACTCATCAAACTACAAATCGGTTGCGCCACGACGCCGACGCTGACACGCACCAAACGCGTCAATAGCTATGAAGTTTATCTCGCACTTTCGCTACCAGCGTCCCACTATATCAGAGCGCTTGGCATTCCATGTGTTAGCTCTCGGCGTGTAAAAATGCTTCGCTGTGGATTACTGTCTTTGTCTGTACCGATGAACATAGATAGAAGTACAGCAACATAACAACTTAGTGCTCGGTGAAGAGATTTGAATGCGTATAGTATGACGAATCTTCTATCTACGAGGGCAGAGTGAAAAGCCTGGAAAAAATTAAACATTTTTTTTTTTGGTAAATGTAAATATTTATTTTTCAACGGAGTCCCCATTTAACTCAATACACTTGGTCCATCGCTTTTCTAGCTTTTCGATTCCCTCCATATACCTAGTACGATTTCTCCAACCCTTCAAAATACGCATTGGTTTCTGCGATGATTTCTTCGTTGGAACCAAATCTTTTTCCACCAAGCCATTTCTTCAAGTTTGGGAAAAGAAAATAGTCGCAGGGGGCTAAATCAGGAGAATAAGGCGGATGCGGGAGCAATTCGTAACGCAGCTCGTGGATTTTAGCCATAGCAACGGCACAAGTGTGGACCCTTGCGTTGTCTTGGTGAAAAATGATTTTCTTTTTCGCCAAATGGGGTCGTTTTTCCACTAAAACTTCATGAAATCGCTGTAACAAGTTGGCATAATATTCGCCGTTGATCGTTTTACCTTTCTGAAGGTAATCAACATATATTACACCACGAGCATCCCAGAAGACAGTAGCCATAACTTTATTCGCAGATAAAACTGCTTTGGCCTTCTTTGGTGCAGGTTCACCTGAAGCAATCCATTGTTTTGACTCCTCCTTGGTTTCTGATGTATGATGATGAATCCAGGTTTCGTCAATAGTTATGAAACGACGCAAGAAGTCCTTTTCATTACACCTAAACTTCGCCAAACATGCCTCTGACATGGTCACCCTAGTGCGTTTCTGATCCACTGTGAGCAATCGCGGAACCGAACGGGCGGAGAGCTTCTTCATATCCAAACAAGTGTGAAGGATATTACGAACCCGTTCGTCTGAAATGCTTACAATATCAGCTATCTTACGGACCTTTACTCTTCGGTCGTTCAATACGATGTCATGGATTTTGGTGATCATCTCTGGTGTAGTGACTTCAACTGGGCGTCCGGGTCGGTCGGCTTCAGCAGTGCTCGTACGGCCACAACGAAAATCCGTAAACCACTTGTGGATCATTTTAATCGATGGAGCAGAGTTCCCGTAATATTTGTCAATTTTTTTTTATGTTTTCGTAATTGTTTCTTTTCGCAAAAAATAATGTTTAATCAGAACACGAAACTCACTTTTCTCCATGTTTGCAAACACCAAAGTGATTGTTTTGTTTTTCATAGCTGTCAAAAAAAAACTAGCCGTGCGGACTGGCTGAAAATATACGATTTACCTCCAAAAAGGCTGCATTACAACTTGACATTAATGAATTTGTGAAAACAATACCCCTTATATGATTTTTACCAGACTTCTCACTCTGCCCTCGTATATGTAAAACAAGAAACTGACTGGCTGATCGATTGACTCACAGCCGAAACCGCTGCACCTAGGGACTTGAAATTTGGAGAGAATATGTCTTGGATATCCTAGGGGTGCACTAAGGAGAGAATTTGGGAAATTCATCCCCTAAGTGGTTACACTAGGGGGGGGCTAACGGGAAAGTAATACTACGCGTACGAAGTCTCGGGCGTCCTCTAGACTTAATATAAAATATAATTATTTTAGGATCTCACCATAAAGTATAAGAAATCTGGTTGCACCATAGTGCTTTCCCGTGGGTTTACCCACCCACTACCGATTCCGATACCTTTGAAGTTCATCTTAAGTCGTTTTTTCTGAATCGCCTGTAATAACAAAACTAAACTTTGATATACATATAGGAAGCCTTCAATCATAATGTAACGAAATAGAAAGCCATGGTCTGCATGAAACATTTAAGTTGAGAAGCTTAGTTGTAGGTAAATTGTAGCTGCATTGCGCAGTTGTCTAATCTTGCTCTCTTAGTCATATCGTATCATTAGTACAAGGCATTGTGCACATGACTATAGCAACGTGGTCCTGGGGCCGCCCGGCCGTAGCCAAGATGCAAACGCTACTAACATTTTTCTTTTCTATCACTCAAAATGTATAGGATGACAGTTGTCCACGTAGTTTATCGCAACGCAAGTGTTCTATTCTTATTGATTAGGCAAAGGAACAATTTTACCTTAAATTGGGAAAAAAAGAGTTTGAAAAAAGTTAGGAAGCTGTTCGGAGGATTATTAGCCTTAAATTTAGTTCGACCTGCCTCCACATTATTCTTATTATTAATAAGTCTAGGGAAAGATTGTATTCTAAAAAAATTAGTACCCACCGTATGTAGATAATATCCCAATCTTGGGCTCAATTTACCACCATAACTTTGGCCAAATACATAAGTCGGTGTAATTCGGAATGCTTTATGCCTCTTGAAGAATACCCTTATTAATTTTGATAAATCGTCAGCTGTGGAAGAAATACAATCATTATAAATACCAACTTTTTTTCTTGGCCTTGTTTATGTACCTCTGATGTTCTACTTAGTTCTTACCCATTTCTCGATCTGTGTGTACTAGCAACGAATCATTTATTGCGTAACTGAAACCCGTCCCAACGGGGTGGTCTATAAGCAGGATATTTTTTCCATTGACCTGAAATAAAAATCTAAAATTAACAGCATTTCCATCATTTGACAACTTTTCGTATACCTGGGCTGTAGCTGTAGGATGATTCATTATAGTAGTAAACATAGAGAGAGGCGAGTAAAAATAGATGATTAAGTAATTATTGTAATCGCGAGGTTTGTTTCAATGTAGTATTTATACAAAGAAATGCGTGTTTATATAAACTGTCCCGCGGGTTATTCTAAATCGACCTAGGTATACATTAGTAGATCAAGAGGCTATACAAGTTGCTTAACGCTAACTTAAACGATTTTCGAAAACTGACAAAATGTATGGAATTGACGTAGGCGCTCAACACAGCCGTCTGACAGATTTTTTCAATCCTATATTTTTTTTATTATAATAACGAACGCCTAATGCATCTTGTCTAGGGCCTCTGAGCATTATTTCAGCCGAATGGGGTCTAAGTACAGTGGCGTAGCTATCGTCGGGCTAGGCGGGGCAGTGCCCCGGGGCCCCCAAAACCTGATTAGCAAACCTATTATTGCACTAGCTAGCTAACTAGCTGATGATACCTACTTAGTTAATAATCCACTAACACTCCGACCCGCGAGACCAATATGCCCTCAACCGTCCAGGTTTTTTAGCGACGCATGCCCCGCGCCGCGCATCGGCAACTTTCTAACAAAAACGTCTGCATCTTCAAAATACAAAAGCTATAATAAAGAAACACTGAGGCATACATGAACGTACACTTATTAAAATACTTTTTATAAAATTATAAAAATATACATGATTAGTGACTATAATCAAGGTTAAACTTATGAAATCGGTAAAAAATCCAGTTTTTTTTTATTTGACGATTAATTACAGGAAATCTAAAGCAATGACCCCCTTTTTTATTATATATTAAAAAATACTATTTCACCACAATTTATCACTATTTCTAAAGATACCACAACCAACACATATCGTTCTCAATAAGATAGCAAAATAAATAAACAAATTCCCTACTCCTTAGCCGTCCCCGGCATAAAACATGAGGAGCATCGTAAATGTTTTGATAAATCCTAAGTAGTATGACTATATTTCTTGTGTTAAGTTTATTAATATTTTTTATAAACCAATCGTCAATATATATTGTATATTTCAGTAAACGGGTATCAAATTACTAATAATTAGGCTATAAACGTTCACTGCCCCAGCTTGAATAACCTTGATATTTTAACCATGAGTCCTTCAAAAACACGCGCAGGTTCACATACAAATGCTACATAAACCAAATTTTAATAATTTTGTAATGTTGTTAGGCTACGTTTGTGCAGCAGTAGAATTTGTAAATAATGCCGGCATATTTTACTAGATGGCACTGTAATCAACTGTTCCTTCTTCCACACCTTTGGAAAAAAAGGTATCCGCGGACGGTTAAGAGCATTTTGGTTTTGAATGTCAAGTGGTTATGATTATGTATGATAAAGTAACTTTGCATTTGTAAAATATTGATAAAACCTAAACAGTTTTAGGGGCCCCAGTTTTTTTCCGTAGGGCTCTTGGTCACCCAGCTACGCCACTGCGCATCCATCGGCGTCCTGCAATCTTGTCCAGATTGTCGGTCCACCATAGACAATAGAACATAATATCAATAGGTATTTTAAAGGTCATTTAGACACTTCACACAATACCAGCAGCCATTTACGAGCACACAGGCCACCTGATGGATGGTAAGTGGGATCTTAGACCCGTAGACGTTTGCATTCTTAAAACTGAACCCTAAGACTAAGAATGCGTTGCCAAACTTGAGGACTATGATGGAATGCCTCTGTGCTTGTAATTTCACCGTTTGTCCTACCACCACAAACGTATTGGAAGACACGTTAGGTACTTACCCAGGTGTGATTTCGAGGCTGCATTTCCATGTTCAACGGCCCAAATTCTGCAAAGTTGGCAACACCTGACGCAGCTAATCCTGGGCCACCCTGGATCCATATTATAAGGGGTTTCTGATCAGCCCCTATTGAAGTACCGTCAGCGTAGTACAGCCAATAGAACAGGAAAGCCCCTGGACGCACTTGGACATAGTTTTGGACGCTCTTCCACGGTCTTTTACTCAATGCGTCAAGATAAGGATTGTATTCTGAAGTAATCCCTGAAAGGGCAAATTTATGTTTTGCATTATGTGAAGATTTTGTTCCTTGTAGAAAATTAATATTTATAACTGGTTGGAAAAAAAAAGGTTTTTGTACTAACCTGGTTATAAATAGCATTTTATTTTCTTAATTGAAAACCAAGAAAATATTTGGTTTTCTACAGAATGAAATATTTCTTAATAGCTAACCAATCTGTTAAAAATCGGGATTTAATTTGGTTTTCTAAACGTAAAGGTTTTGTCCTAATAAATAGGTAACGTTCAGTAACCATAGGGTAGAAATAATCAATGACCATGAAGGGGAAGTACCCTAAATCCTTGAGATAGTTCATTTTAAGATGAATAACTGCATTTACAGTTTTTTTTTGTAAAGCTTATGTACACAATACAAACACTTACTATTTTATTACAATAAGGTAAACTCTTCCCAAGAAGCATTACGTCTTAGAAATTAAAACGTCAACGAAATCTAACATTAATCTATTTTTTCGTCTGGTCATCTACATACGAAGGTTATGGTGATGTACAGTCGTGTTCATAAACATGGGTACACTTTGGTACCTTGTCTATTTAATGTCATGTTTAAACTGCCATATATGAATTGTCACAGCGATTAAAGTGACAAGGTATTAAAGTTTTCATTTATGAACTCCACTGTACCTAGGTACTGAAAATTTCAATCTGTAGCAGACTGTTGCAAATTGTTACCCAATCTTTCTTAGAAATAGTTTAGCTTTATTATTGATCCTATAGATTAGTGTCAAGAGTTTATGTTTTGAATTTTTAGTTAATTAGATTCCCGGTCCTGAACCGGTCAAGTCAAGGAATTTAATTCGTGACCCACCTTAGGTCCAAAGTCAATCTGACATTCTACAGCAATAAGGTTGAGTTTCCTATCAATTACAAATGACTTGGCATCTCTATCGACAATGACATCTTCAAGCAGATTTTCTTCGAAATGGGTAGCAAATTAACTTCCGTGACCGTACCTAAGCTTTTCAAAAAGACCGTGAATGCGGTTCTAATTTTTTCTCAAACATGCAATGGAATTTTGGCGTTATGTTAATTATTTTAGGCTTCAAAGTATCACGTTTCCGGCGGATCAACTCGAGAAAACTGTAAAGGAATTTCATACAAAATTAAAGGCCTAGGCCGGGAAGTTTTTTTTTTAATTTTAATATAAACATGGCGGCTGCGTATGAACAGGCTAAATAGCCGTTTTTTTTTAATATACTAAGCCGTGCATCCAACCAAAGCGTTTGCATGTTTATTTAAAGTACCAGGAGACCAGAGGTAATTAGGGGTGCGTAGCGCAACTTAGATAGCAGGCGATGTAGCACGGTGCGGCGCGCCGCGGCGCAGCGGCGGCGCACCCGACACAGCGCGGATGACTCAGCACTGTAGGTTACTTTTAATGTTTATGCACTCCTAGTATTTGACGTTGTATTTTTTTTTAATGAATTATATGTTTGAGAAAAGCACTATACATACCTCGCCGTGAAAAGGGGTTGCCAGCCTCGTAACTATCCGTCTATATGAACTCGGCCGGCAACCCCCTACTTCCCGGCCTCTGTAGTAATGTACAACTTTTATATAAAATAATGTTTTCACCTCAGCAACTCAAACAAGCATGTTTTGCTGCTTAAAAACAGTGAGCAAAATTCGATTTTGCTGCGAGCGTGAGACAAAGTAACTTTTTTTATTATTTTTAAAATGCCAAGAGCAGTGCTGGGGCTACGCACAACATTCGAAAGAATTGAACTTCACTTTGTTCTCTCACTTTCACTTTGATACGAAAAAAAGCGAGAGATAGAAACAAGTTGATTCGAAGTTCGATTTTCCAATTCCATACCTAGTAGGGCCAAAAATAAACAAACAAAACATACACGTATAACCGTAAAATTGCAAATTATCTGTTAAAAGTTTTAAATGATTATTATATTTTTATTAAATATAATCGAATTATATTTATTTATAATGAAATAAAGAGAATATTTATAGAAAAAATACGAAGTTTATCATGTATCTACATAATTATTTATCGTTTTAACAATCTCTAATTTTGTGACATAAACCGCGGGAGCAGTATCAGAACGCATCTTTAAAAAATAGCGGGTTTTTTTTAAGGAAGGTCGTTTTACATAATACAAAACGTGCCTGGGAACATTTTTTGATTGTCCCGTACGCTGTACTTCATGTAGTTCTCGAAAAAGGTAACACAAAGTCTTTAACATCGAGAGTAAAGGAGAATTGTGTGAAGTACAACACACTGAAAGATCCCACATCCGTTTCCGGTAATATCTCGATCGAAAATCCTAAATTTACTGTAAAACCGGTCACTGAGTCTGCTTCCTACAGAATAGTAGAAAGTAAACTCAGTGATGGCGATATAAGAGGGGCTGCGCGAATTCTATTTTCTACTGACACGATAGCACCCACTTCCCCTGAAACCCCTCGGCTTTAAAAGGCAAGCATCCATCTCCAGCAGCAGATGCGCAATTCCCTGAAGCACCGAGGGAGACTGATGCGGGGGTCGAGGTTATCGCCCTGGACGTATCTGCAGCCGTCGCGTCCTTCCCTAGTGGCTCCGCTGGTGGTTTAGATGCTCTCACACCACAGCATTTGAATATAAAGATTTGCTTTATGGCGGTAGTGGGGAAACTGGCGAGTCACTTTTGAGGGATCTGACGGCTCTAGTGCCTCTAGTCAACCTTCTGCTCTCTGGGCGAGTAAATGCAGAGATCACCGAGGTACTTTACGGTGCCAACCTTAGTGCCCTTAAAAAAAGGACGGCGGTATCAGACCAATTGCGGTCGGAACCACCTATCGTCGCCTCGCAGCTAAAATTTGCTGTAAAAAAACAGCGCCCATGTTAACGGGTCTATTTCAGCCAGTACAGCTAGGGTTTGGTTCGCGAGGTGGCTGTGAAGCCGCCGTCCATTCAATCCGGACCTATCTAAATCAAAATTGTGGTGAGGTGCTGCTGAAGGTGGATGTGAAGAATGCCTTCAATTCTGTGGATAGAGCAGCACTTTTAACGAAAGTTAAAAAAAAAAACAAATTGATACGGTTTCCTTTGGCAATGTTATGGCTCCCCATCAAAATTAACGTATTGTAGCAACGAAATTTCTTCGGCAGTAGGTTGTTAACAAGGGGATCCTCTTGTACCTGCTGTGTTTAGTCTCGCAATCCACCCCGTCATCCAACGTCTTCAATCGAAGTTCAATGCATGGTACTTGGATGATGGGACTCTTGGCGGTGATGTAAATACAGTGTTCAATGATCTCGCTTTTTTAATAGACGAGTTTAATGCAATCGGTCTGGAACTAAATTTTTCTAAATGCGAACTTTTTATTTCGGACGGAATTCTTGCAAAAGACTTTATATTACAAAAGTTCAATCGTCTTGCCCCAAATTTAAAAATGGTAGACAAATCTTCACTTCGTTTGCTGGGCTCTCCTATCCTCGATGAATCTTTATCCCCTTTTTTGAAGAAAAAATTCAAAATTTCTTATAATGTTCGAACCGTTTATCAAAAATTAATACACACATGGCTTTTACAATTATTAGATTTTGTCTTTTCGTCCCGAAATTTACTTATACTCTTTGCTGTCAACTTTGGAAGCATACAGAGCTATTACAGAGAATTGTCAACATAATAAAAAACACTTTGGCTTCGATTTTAAACATAAATTTAGATGAGCGAGAGTGGTTACAGGCTTCACTTCCAGTGCGATTCGGTGGTTTAGGCATCAGGTCCGTCTCTGGTGTCGCTCTGCCAGCGTTTCTGTCCTCAGTACATAGCACTCAAAATTTAATTCAGAAAATTCTTTCGGCCTCAATTTCCAATTTTAACATCCCTCATTTTGAACAGGCCAGAGATGCATGGCTTGTAGCCTGCCCGAATACCGAGCTCCCCAAAACTCCTTCTCAGAGGTTGTGGGACGGACCGATCTGCGAGCAGACCAGGAGCTCATAATTTTTTTAAAGATCTTTCCAAGCGCCTGGTCGACACATCTCGTGACCAAAATGCTGGCCTTTATTTGGCACAAAGATTAAGCATTGCTATTCAACGTGGCAATGCTGCCAGCATTTTGGAAACGATGCCCACTGGCAGCGGTTTATTAGATTAGTGTAGTTTTAAGTTAATTTTAGGTATATTTTATTGTATATATTTTTAATAGTCCTAAATATTTGGTTATAGGTACACATCAATAAGTTAGTTAATGTTATATGTTCTTCTAAATAAATTTTCATTGAGTTTTTATTGTTTTTGTTATCTACTTTCTATACACGTTGGATGTTATAAAAGTACTTAATAATAAATAAATATGAATGATTCCAATGACGAAGTCTGCTATTTAACATCGGAAGCATTGAAGCAGCGAGTAAAAAATGCAGAACAATAAACATTAAAAATTTTCTTTATTAAGTAAGTATTTATCCGTCGTTAGTAAAAAATGATAATTTAATATGTTCTCGCTGCTGAGGTGAAAAGTTGTGTGTGCCACACGAGACCAAAGTTATTTACATCTCGTGTCCTTAAATCCTTCGCTTCAAAATTCAAAATCAACACTCGCAGCAAAAAAACAACTTTGCTCTCTTGTTGCACAAATAACTATTCCTTTTAGTACCTAAATGTGCTATCTCAAGGTTATGAGGTACTTCCGCTGCGTGGCCTATTGATTGTTTCCACCCTGCAATATATCTGGCCAAAGCTATTTTTGGACTGGGACTGTAGACCATACAAGTATCTGCAAGTTCTGCAACACACGCAAAACTTCTTGATTGGGTTGACATTGACGCAGAAGTGGCGTGCGGTGCGCAGTTGCGAGTAAACATATTAATTGGGATTGTACAGTGCAGCGTTGGTAAGGGCTCCACTGCAATAACATATACTTAATAAAATAATAATAATAGAGATTTTGACCATTTATAAAACAATACCTCAATTTTATATTGTTTTTTTTTTGGTAGGTAGGTAGGTACGTATTATCTAGCCGCGATTAGAAAGGGATTAGAGGCGACAGTTTTACCATATACTCGTACTTCAGTCAAAGTGCATATGAATTGACAGCTATTCCAATCCCAAACTAATCGCGGTTTCATAATATGTACTTACCTAGTTCATATTTTGCAACATTTTGTACACATACATATCTTTCTTGAAAAGTAAATGCTTATGTCAAAGAACAGATCACGCATAATGTATCCAAAAGTCACGTTTTAACAATTGAAAAAGTACCTACATATTTAATGCGTATTTATTGCTCAAAATGGTTTATTTGCTAAAAATATAGGTAACAAACCCAAATGAGCATTTCACGTAGACTTGGTAGAACTTTATATCTGCCAAGGCCATAGGTGCCTATCGCTTCGTAATGCTGACAGGCACAGAGACCAATGTATTTGTCAAGACAATTAATACTATACGTCCTGTTGAATTTGTTTCGGATATTTAAGCACCTTGCATATATTTTATGGAAATTAAGCACTAAGATAAAAAAAACAAAAACCCGCCTTCAAAAAGCAAAAAATAACTTCTTTAAAATGGTAGGTAAATAGGTCAGTCCAACTGAAGTCGGCGTCTAACAATATTTTAATCAAAAGCAGACTTCAGTTGGATTGACCTATTTACCTACCATTTTAAAGAAGTTATTTTTTGCTTCTTGAAGGCGGTTTTTTGTTTTTTTAAACATTTATTTTTGGTTAAAATATTGTTGGACGCCGACTTCAGTTGGACTGACCTATTTACCTACCATTTTAAAGAAATTATTTTTTGCTTTTTGAAGGCGGGTTTTTGTTTTTTTAAACATTTATTTTATTTTATACTTTTTAGTGATCCTATTTATGCTGTTACGTAGCTCCACTTCTAAATATTAATAAGAAACTATAGAACATTTCAAGCTCGCCGCAGACAACGCCGCGGGAATGTCATAGTCATATTTAAACCTAAATGTGCTTCGTCATAGTCGCTCAACTTCCTTTATCGAAATATCTTATCGCCACCCTTGAAATAGGTACCGTTAAGGAGTTCCGGTGGCCATCTGTGGTCTTCATCATCAGATCCACTTCACCATATAGTACTTTTCAAAAGCAAATGCATGAGTTACAGTGAAAAATACCAAAATCGCTATAGGTGTGCCTATAATATTTGAGGAGTTCTCTTGATTTCTCCATGATTCCATCATCAGATCCTGACGTGGTGACAATGGGACCAACTAGAAAGTATACCCATTCGAACAATGAAAAAATTTTTCAAATCGGTCCAGCGGTCTTTGAGTAATCGGGGAACATACATAAAAAAAAAAAAAAAAAAAAACCCGATGAATTGAGAACCTCCTCCTTTTTTTGAAGTCGGTTAAAAAGTATAGAGCTTCGCTTATCGAAAATCGATCCACAAATCGCAATTGTAGGTACCTTCTTATATTACCGCATTAGTCAAAAATAGGTACCTATGTCATTTTAGTTTACCGAATACCTAGGTATTTCATTTTGTTGTGTTCGGTTAGGTCTGACCTCATTCAAAAGGTTTTCCCTGTACAGTCAAATTACGCTTCAATCGCCCAAGACATGGCAGGCATGTCGGTACTTAGTTTTCTTAATAGATTCCTACAACATCACTCGAATTTAGAATACAATATGTCGTAATTAAAACTGTCTAGATGTAGTTTCAATTAATCAGGGGACCAACTGACACTCGGGCCTGTTAGATTTACATTAACAATAAAAAATCCTTGGCACTTAACACTGATAAATAATAACGAGATCAAAGTTTACCTTTTCCATAAGCCAGGGTAAAAATAACAAACACTAATATCCACAACACTGTATTCATTTTGTATCGTTAGTAGAATTAACAAGTCACAGAAGCACAAACTCCGTAAAACACATGTAAACTTTTAAACGGCTCTAAGGCGTGTATTGCAAACTCCACGGTGACATCACATGACGTTTTTATTTGATTAATTTTAATGAGGTAAATGAACATCAAAATTACGAACACTCATTAATCATCATGTCACGCGGTCCCCATTAGACTGGAGGATGATACCCAACCCAGTGGATCATATAACCATTCTCTGTATAAAACGAACTTTAGTTATGACTAGAATGCGACTGTTCCGCCGTGCCTAGCCGTCACGCAAAGGGTTAAAAGTTGGTATTTCTAGCCCTCCTACGGACAATGAAAGGTTGTCTATGAAAGTCGTTTTAACTGCTAACATTAAAACAACTATCCTTCTATTTAAATATCCGCATAGTACCTAATGTTATTTAAATAGTAACAAGTCGATAAACGAGCCTATTATTCCATCGTTATTGTATGCTCTAGGTCGTGATGGTCTTGTGGTGTAGACCGTTGCTTCAGTGGTTCTCTGTGGGTGCCTCGTGGGGTGATGGGGTGTCGTGGTGGGACGATCCTGGGGCCTAGTGGAAGGTCTGATGGGGGAATGCCCCACCACATGGCCGAGCGGACCCCCCACGACCTCCGGGCGGTACGTCAGCTGATTCTCGACGGAGGCGCCTTCGTGAACTGGTTTCACGTAATCTGAAATGAAACGGGTTTAAAAAGGGACAATTTATTAATAAATACATATCAGGGGACAATCTCACACAAATT
Source organism: Acleris literana (assembly GCA_946894065.1). NCBI lineage: Eukaryota > Metazoa > Arthropoda > Insecta > Lepidoptera > Tortricidae > Acleris > Acleris literana. The sequence continues at coordinate 17,014,159 of OX335669.1, forward strand.
GACCTAGTCCCAAACTAAGCTCTAAGCTTGTATTTATTGTATGGGTACTAGACAACGATTATCATATTTATGTAGAGAAATACCTTTTAATACATAGAAAATATTCAAGACTCGGGAACGAATATTCGCGCTCATCACACAATTATTTGCCCATATCAGGAATCAGACCCAACTAGACTAAGCGCGTCGCCCCGTTTCCGCAAAATCTACCCAAAAAGTACGAAATGGACTGAACTAGGTTTGTATTTAGGAAATGTGTTAAGATGTAAAACCTACTTTCTTTTATTGCCGTAGCTAGGCGGTATCTTTATGAAATCGTATTATAAACAGTGATTGAGAAGTAGACCGAAATTAAAAGCTTTGAAAGTGTGCGGGATACATTGCTTATAGAAGATGGCTGGGGCCATTGGGGACGACGAGTTCTCTATAATAATAATGTATAGTGGATGCGGGCAGCGCAAAGTCGGTCGGTGTGGGAATATTAGTACCACATAGTACCTAACACTTTGGGCAGACGTAAGTATGTCCAGCATTAGGTAGACGTGCTATTTATATTAGTAAAGATTCTTTCTGTTTAGCAACACGAGGATACTTATATGATACTAAAAAATAATATATTAATTTATGTAACTTCCTGTTGTGTGGTTTAGCTTTATAATTACAACTAATTAATAAACGCACAATAAAAATCACTTTCTGTCAAAACCGAAACTCATAATGACGGATAAGAACAAAACATAGCTACTTTAAGCACAGTTTAGTTATTGCGCGTTTATTATGAGTAAGAAAGTTAATTAAATACCCAGGCATGGTTGTTTCTCTAGTTTTTAAAGGTACCTTACGTTATTTTTGTTCTAATAGGACCTACATCAAAGGGCATTGAGTAAATTTGTTTGAAGAATATTGTCATTTTTTTTTTAGCGGCCACGGATGATTTTTACATAGTTATTTAGAGGACCTCTAAATACACATAGATATAATTCGATACCTTAGTTCACACTTGTACTAATTACATTTGAAAAGTTATTGTAATTAGCATGTTTGTGCACAAATAATAAGTTCGAAACTTTACTGGCAAAAAAAAATCATTTAGTACGATTGTGCGCTAAGGTATATAATTTATGGCGTTAAATAATATCGGAGCGGAGATTTTAAATATTTAAGTCTTCAGTTTTTAGTACAAAAGTACGCCCAAGTATGAATATTTAAATATCTCGGCTCCGATGCACTTAAGAGTATTGCATTCGTTACAAAATATGTTTATTTTTAATAATTCTATCATAATTTACCACTTTTACGAATGGCCGCTCACCTGGAAAATGTATGAATTTTACAAATGACAACACTTTTACGCAAACCCCTTTAAACGAGATATTAGGTATTTACCTAAGTCGTTATAGATGGTTTGGGTTCTTAGGCTTAGAACTAGCTGTCTGACACAATTCATATTTAATAACTCTCTGCTCTACTTGCCAACAGTTGCATTAGTGCTCGTAAACAAACGTTTAACTGAAGGATTTATGTACGAAAATATTCTTTCAAATTAAAGACGGCGGTGGTTCAAAATGGAACTAATTTTCCATACAAATGTGACACTTCTACGTAGATAGTGGCGCAGCTGTAATGGGTCAAATATTCGTTTGCGTCATACCTTACATAGTAGGGTCCTTTAGCTTTACTTGTAAGGATTTGTATAACCTTGTAAAATGAACTATGGCTCTACTTTCAATTGGCATGCAATCGTGCGCATTAATTTGTTTGGTTCCGGATTTAACGGTTCAATCGTGCTACAAATTGAGTGCCAAAAGCACAAAATACATTCCGATTTGCATGAAAATAGTTATGCTTGCAATAAATATGTATGATCGAAGGTGATTGAAAGCAACTGTTATGGGAAGCTGAGGATGGTGCTCAGTGGCGTGTATTAGATAGTTGTCTATGTCCACCAGTGGACTGCTATGGGCTGATGATGATGTTACCGTCCATAGCAGGGCTTCCACACCAAGTTAGGGGGCGTAGAAAGATGGCAAAAGGGGCGCGAAATGCTTTAAAAATATCGAGAAACTTCATTTATTGTATAAATATTATAAACACATTGATTGTGATACATTCGGACTCTGTCGTCACAACGCGAAGTCGACGGTCGATGTTATTAAAATAATGTACGTTTGTTTATTATCACGAAAAAAAAACAAAGGGGGGCATAAAATGATTTACTATCCGGGGAGGCTCGACGCAAAAAATAAAGCCGTCTCGAAATATTACTAGTCCTTTGAATTCCCTTGACTCCGAAAATTAAAAAGAAACAATACCAATAAAATAATAATGTTATTTACCTTTTAATTATTTTAAAGCTCGTAATTGATTTAAAATTCCGTGAAGTGAATCAATGAAGTTTGTCACAAAATTGAATATTCAGCGACTATTGTGTATCACTGATGTATTAATTATGATTTGATCCTAAGATTTTTTATTTTTAAATTGTTCCGTTTTTTAAATAACTAATTTGTTCCTTTCAAAAAAATATTTTGAAAAAATTGTAAATTAAAAAGAATATCAAAATCAAAAAGAATATTCAAATAAACATGTTCTAACAAAGGCAGCTCAGCTAAGAATGATATTATAATGTTGATGTCAAAAAATTGCAATGACAACTTCAATAATTCAAAATATTTTGAATGTGATGACATCAAATGTCATTCGTAACCAACTGCATTACTACGTAGAGTGCAACGATGCACTTATCAAATAACCACTTAAAAGACAGCACTTAGCTTCGGTTCTAGTCGAGATGTCAAGGGCGCGCAGTCGCAACCCGAACTCTCTCAACAGCTTCATCGACCGAACACTCCGCAGAAGATGTCAGGATTCATTGTTCGATGCGCCCGTGCGAAACGCATTAAAAATAAAGAAAGATTAAACTACTTTTAAAATTCCCTAAACTACGATGGTTTTCCCTACCCTGATATCATACCCCGAAACACAACACTCATTCAACTATACAAATTATCACCATTTGGAACTCTTTCTTGACGATGTACATCACCCTTCCGTTCGTCTTTCAGCCTCTCAATCAGATTACTCTTACCCAAGCGTCTTTATACTAGTAAATAAGACTTATCTGAATAGTTATAACATCTATGAGAAATCATTAATTCAATATTCATATTCTCAAACCATCAACCAAATTACTCGTGAACATGATTTCTTATAGATAATTATTTCCATCAACGGTAGGATTACAATATTTACCTTTTTAGGTAGACTTTATCTACGTGAGAAAACTTACGAGAGTCTCCAAACGACTCTTTGAAGTCTTCCTGTGGATCACTGGATTTTCACATCAATCACAACTTTACGCATTATTTTACTAATTATTCAAAGGAAATGATTGTGCTATAATCACTATTATTATAAAAAAGGCAATAAAAATATTAACTAGATTCATTTTAAAAAGCCCAGACGGTAACCAAGTCTACTCATAACACCCCATAGCAACCCCCACTGACAAAACGTTTTTTCTTTCTAACCGGTCAAATACCAAAGACAATTTAATTCTTGTTTGAAGGTTTGACTCGAGATGAGGTCAGTACAGTACATTAATAAAAACTAACACAGTTGAGTCAAATTAAACACTGTGGACAACTGGGATTTTTTTTCCCAGTTGTCCACAGTGTGGACAAAGGGGGTGTGGACAACTGGGAATAGGCCTATTTTACAGATACTAACATACTGAATGACTTCAATAAATTATTTTGTAAAATACGATAAAAAAGACGCCCTTACAAGGTTACTTCGCGCATCGCCAGTCGAGACACTGAGCCATCATGACCGCCATTTTGGACTTCATACCAAAATTGTGTCTATTTATTATAGGGTTTATTTAATTGTTTGACACGCAATAAAAATAATGTAAGGTTAATAACCGATGATACGGTATTCCATCTTTCTTTTTAACATTCGTATCATAATTTTTGCACCCTTTAACCACGCAGCTAGGCATTTTTATGACGAGCGAACTAACGTCAAGCAATGACAGTCGCCCGCGAACGACTGAGTCGCGGTTGGCCCTAAACTGGATTTTAGGGCCAACGCGCTGGTCCCATTTCGTCGCGCCGCCGTTGGCCCCGTCCTTACGCTATAAGTCAATGGTATACCGTCTTACCGGTCTTACATATAACTTAATGACTTTTGCCTATGAGGCCATTGTGGGCGTCTTTCTGCTAAAATTATCTTGATGTAGATGATACGATACTTATTTCGATTACAGGTCCATGTGGTAACCCAGAGGTTTGGGCATATCTCTTAAGTAAAGGGATCGTTTGTTCGAAGCGCCCCAGTGCTTATATACATGTTTCTAGATTTTGTGTGGAATTGATTTTTAGAGTTACGAAAGATATATGGCGAGCGAGAGTGAGTGGAGATGTCGGTAGGGGTCCGGAATCATGTTACCTTTGGCATGTTATAGTGTTGTCAATGTTACCTGACTATAATGGCGGCTGAGTTAAAAACAATACCATAAAATGGCAAAAACAATATTGTTTTACCATGTAGAATAGAGGAGTTTTTTATGGCTATTTAGAAAGGACGGATGAAAGAAGAGTTACGAAAGAGATAAGGCGAGCGAGAGTGAGCGGGGATGTCGGTAGAGGATGTCCTAGACGGACGTACGGTGATCACTGATGATTCGCGATGTACTGAATAAGGGCCAAATCAAACCGAAGTACCTACGTGCATGAAGAAATTGATGAATGTAGAGGAAGCGAAAGTTTGCGAAACCGATGCACCTGGCGTTCCATAGTCTTTGCCTAGTGAAGGTACAGTCAAGGAATTTAATTTGTGACCCACCTTAGGTCCAAAGTCAATCTGACATTCTACAGCAATAAGGTTGAGTTTCCTGTCAATTACAAATGACTTGACATCTCTATTGAGAATGAAATCTCAAGCAGATTTTCTTTGAAAAGGGTAGCAAATTAACTTCCGTGACCGTACCTATGTATGTGTATGTATGTTGTTTTTTTACTACAATATAGTTTTTGCTAAAGGAAAATATTGTAAAAATCTATATATTTGCTAACGAGTAACGATGTGGCTTACACGTTTATTAAATCAGACAAACAAAAAAGACATTTGAACTTATTTGATTTAAAATAGTACAGTTTTGCATAATTATATAGTTGGTAACGCAGGAGGCGATATTGTCCCCAGGTTTTGTATGAAAAAAGTGCATTACCCCGAGTTACCGGTTTCTTGGAAGATTAAAAAATATTTAAGATGTTAACGTGTGAGGTCTGTACATTTGATGGTCTGATTTTAATATTCATAAAATAATTATTAACCATAAATCACCAGGCAAGTTTTATTACCGCAAAAGAAAAGGAGTAGGTATACAGTCGAGTTCATAAATATGTATACACTTTAGTACCTTGTCTATTTAATGTCATGTTTAAACCGCCATATATGAATTGTCAAAACGATTAAAGTGACAAAGTACTAAAGTGTATACATATTTATGAACTCGACTGTACCTTAAAAGTTGATTCACCCAACTACGATGGCAATGCAGCTTTATGTTATGTGGTTATGTGGAAACGGCCATACTTAGTAAAAAAAGTGTCAAAAGAGTAGAATCGACAGTTGACGTTCTCTATCTATCTATATATATATAAAAAAAAAGTTTAAAAAAACAAAAACCCGCCTTCAAAAAGCAAAAAATAACTTCTTTAAAATGGTAGGTAAATAGGTCAGTCCAACTGAAGTCGGCGTCCAACAATATTTTAACCAAAAGCAGACTTCAGTTGGACTGACCTATTTACCTACCATTTTAGAGAAGTTATTTTAGTTAGTTAGTTTTTTAAACTTTTTTTTATTTTATACTTTTTAGTGATCATAATTATGCTGTTATTCTCCCATTTTTCTCCCATTTCTCAAGAAACAATAGAACATTTCAATCTCACCGCAAGCAACGCCATGGGAAAGTCATAGTCATATATTTAAACCTAAACATGCGTCGTCATAGTCGCTCAACTATCTTAATCGAAATATCTTGTCGCCACCCTCGAAATATATACCGTTTAGGAGTTCCGGTGGCCATCTGTGGTCTTCATCATCAGTTCTACTTCACCAAATAGTGGTTTCCAAGACCAAATACACGAGTTACAATGAAAAATACCAAAATCGCTATAGGTGTGCCTATAAATTTTGAAGAGTTCCGTCGATTCCTCATGGATTCCACCATCAGATCTTCATTTTGAAAAAAATGGGACCAATCTGGAAGCACCAGCTTTCAAATAAAAAAAGAATCTTCAAAATCGGTTCACCCAGTCGAAAGTTCTGAGGTAACAAACATTAAAAAAAAAAAAAAAAAAAAATACAGACGAATTGAGAACCTCCTCCTTTTTTTGAAGTCGGTTAAAAAGGCAATGTCCCGGGTGACTCATCATCGCCCAGCCAAAACTACTAATGCTAGAAATATGAAACTTGGGCAGTATTTGTTTTTTGTGATGTAGAGATCTACTAAGAAGGGATTTTTTGAAATTCAACCCCTAAAGGGATGAAAGGGGGTTGCAAAGTTTGTATGGGAAAAAATATTTTTATGGTCCAATTTACTTGAAGCTTGGTAGAAATGCTCCTCAATGCAAATAATAAGACACGTATTTCAGCGATTACTGAAATTCAACCCCTAGAGGGATGAAAGGGGGTTGCTAAGTTTGTGTGGCAAAAATATTTTCATGATCAAATTTACTTGAAACTTGGTAGAAATGCTCCTCAATGAAAATATCAAGACACGTATTTCAGCGATAGCTAAAATTCAACCCCTAGAGGGATGAAAGGGGGTTGCAAAGTTTGCAAAGAAAAAATATTTTTATGGTCAAATTTACTTAAAACTTGGTAGAAATGCTCTTCAAATAATATAATGAGATACGTATTTCAGTGATTACTAAAATTCAACCCCTGGGGGGATGGAAAGTAGTTGCAATGTTTTTGTGGGGATTACTTTTATGGTAAATTTTACTTGAAATTTGGTAGAAATGCTCTTTCTTCATTGCAAATATAATCTACGTACAAAGGCAATATACACACAAAAAATATTACTTTTGGTGATTCAGAAAATACTACCTCTTAGGAGGTAAAATGAGGGGTAGAAAATTGTATGGAAGATATATATTTTTGAAGTGAGAAACGTGGCTAATGTACAAATTTTATGTGTTAAATATTTAATGTGTTAAATATATTGCTTTTAGCGATTTTGGAAAACTTAGGGGTAAATTGGCGGTAGAAGTTTGTATGGGAATTTGGACATTTTTGAAGGGAGAAATGTGGTGAGACTACTGTTTTTATAAAAAAAAAGTTACTTTCGGCGATTTAGGAAAATCTACCCCAAAGGTTGTAAAATGGGGGAGGGGGGGTAGAAGTTTCGGACTTTGGTCAATTTTAAAGTGAGAAATGTGAAAATTAGTATTCAGGCTACTACTTATTAATAGGAAATAAGACTTTAGCGTCTTGCGAAGTTAGTAAATAAGCGACTTCGGTTATTGTTTAGGTGAGAAACGTGTAAATAGGTGTCAGCCTGTTAGGGCTACTTAATTGCTTTCGGAGATTTTGGAAAAACTATCTCTGTAAATGGCGGTTGTAAATTGGCGGTAGAAGTTGAAGTTGTGTATTAAAAGAATTGTCGAAATTTGTTCCGCACGATGATTTATAGCCATTTTTTTATTTTATCAATAGTCACATGTTGATAGGGAGTGCCGAACCTAGAAATATTATTTTTTGTTATTTCACTACCAAACTAAGTAGCGGCTTCTACAAGACACTATTCCTACTCCAAATTTCATCTATGAACCTCTGCAGTTTTCTAGTAAAATGCGTGTGACATACGGGCGGACGGACGGACATGAAGAAACTATAAGAGTGTTTTCCATTTTTGCTACGGAACCCTAAAAAGGCGTTGGGCGATTGGACATTATTGGTATTAAGGTTACTGTTCACCTATACATAAGAATTATGACTGGGCAAGTTAGATACATGAAAGTCGGTATCAAGACCAATATTAATTAAATAAAAAAACAGGTTTTAAAATAAGCCCTTAACAGTGTGAAAAGCGGGGTGCAAGTTTGTAGGTATTTGAGATGGTATTTTTCCAGTTACATGAATGTTAGCATTTAAAAAAGTGCAAGCTTCAGTGTTTTTTAAACACTTGCCCCTTAAAGAAACAAATAGTTAAAAACCAACCCATCATCAATAAAAAAAAATTAAAGGAAAAACATGGGATCTAAGACTACTGATAGTGACTGTAAAGTTTGTATGGAAATAAAGTTACTTTCAAACGTATATATACCTACAAGATATGAAAATGGGTATTGCGACTAAATACTGTAACATAAATAAAATATCCAACTTTGGTGTTTTTCGAAAATCTTCTGCTAAGTGGGTTAATTGTTTGTACCTATAGCAATTTAGTAAATAGATGAGATGGCGAAATTATCAATCTATTAAATCTAGGGTTCATTATTAAAACGTAATGGTGAAAGAGGGGCAGTGAATTTATTTTGTATGGCAATTTTGTTGTTTTAGAGTCAAAAATGAAAGGTGTTTGTGAACCGCTTACTTAAAATTCACGTTCTGGACTTTTTTTCATAAAAAAAACTCTTTGAAGGTGATATAAACTATGTCTCTACTTTTAACATAAGTTCTGACTATCCGCGGACGAAGTCGCGGGCGGAAAGCTAGTTACTTATACAGTAAAAGCTTCTTTATCGGCTTGGCTATCACGCTTGCACTCGCAAATGACAATATTTTTTGTCACTCACTCTTGTGTCATAAAATAACGAAGATTGCCGATAGCTATTAGGAAAATGGTAGCACTGTTCATTGATTGATTAATATTAATGTGATCATAATAAATATAGTTTATTGTATTTGAAGGTCACCTGAACTAATTTAAAGCATAATCCATCCAGGTATCTCGATAACGAAACGGCTTTCCCATGCGTGCCTAAAAGTAACAAATGTTGGGGGGGAAAACATACCTACTACCTAAGCTGGCACGCCACGATAATTTAATTATTTTAATCATGGGACAGAAACGTAACATGTCACTAAGCACATAATATGACTGACCAGAATTGTTGTTGAACTCCGATCAACAGAGAATTATAACTTTATCGCCTATAGGTGTCTGTCTGTCTGTCTGTCTGTCTGTCTGTCTGTCTGTCTGTGTGTTTCTATGTAACATCGTAAAGCCGAACGAATTTAGGGATTTTGTTCGTTCACGAGGTATTCGAAAAATTGGGCGGTTCCTGAGGGAATAGCGATAAACGACTGCTACGAGAATGAAGCAGCGATCGATAAAGGAGAGGTACCTATAAAACAAAAATAAGAAAAGGTGAAAAAAAATATTGAAAATACCTGATGGATCTTGATGCACTGGTGGTCGGTAGTGATTGTTGCCAAAGTATCCTCCGGACCCATACAACGCCGAAGGCATATAGCTCGGCCGAGTCGGACGCGTGGGATTCCCAGTGCTGGGCCTATTCCAGAGGAAGCCATTGAAGAACAGTTTGCTTTCGCTATGCCCGTGACGGGTATACGGTTGAGTTACTGGAAATGATTATGTTATGACACGTTTAAGGCACTTGTACCACTGCCGACTGGGAAGCGATTAGCTAACGGCTATTTTCTCGTTCAAGAAACGGACTAAAGATATAGATCCCGAGAGAATAAAAGAGACATATATTAATAGTTGATCGCGGGCTGTTCACACTACCGGCGAAGACTCTCTCTACTGGTTTATCGAAACAAGATATAGATCCCGTGACAATAAGTAGAGACACATTATTAGTTGGTCTGGCTCTACTCGATTCCCGCTCATCGTCGGCGGTGGGACAAGTGCCTTAAGATTAAAAATAAGACGTCACAGATCACTATTAGAAAACATTAGGCTTTGCGTAAAATAGGGAAGTCAATATTTAAGATTTTTCGACATCACACACATGCTTGTGTGTCGTATGCAAAGTAGTCGTATGTAGACGGGCTTGCAATAAAATCGAGCCACTTGTAGCAGAGCGATAAATCTTGATTTAGGCTAAAGTTTTTTTTGGCATCGAGAAGGCAAACTGGCTCACAGGCCACCTGATGATAAGTGGACTCCTGAAGCCTATGGACATTGACAATCTTACAATGGCAATCTTAAGACTGGAAATGCGTTGCCAACCCTGAGAACTTACATGGAATGCTTCGACGCTAGTTGAAAAAAAAAAACTTTATATTTGAGAAGTAAGATGACATTTTATTATCATTAGCAATATCCAGTGGACCCCGAACTGGGCGGAGCCTTTATCTTGGAACCCATAAGTTATTGAAAGTTATTGCAAGCAAAGACGGTGTAGTAATGGTAGAACCTTGTGCAAGGTCCGTCCGGACCACTACCGCCATTTATTATCTTTTAACAGCACAGCAAATGACAAAACAACCGGTGAAATTACTAGCATACACGCATTGGATCTTAGTCCTGAGGGTTGGCAACGCAATTGCGGTCTTAGGATTGCAGTCTAAAGATTGTAGTCTTGGAAATTCAAATGTCCATGGGCCACAAATCCTACTTACCATCACGTGGCCTGTGTGCTCGTTGGCCTTCTCAATGCCATAAAAAAGACTGCAGTTTGGTGGTAGGTTAAAGGGTAAAGTGGTGGTCGAGCCGGAGGGACCCTGTATAAGGTTTAATTCAGTCAAACTGTAAGTCTTAAATCTAGTTTTAACACTAAGAGCGGTTCCGCACTACGTCCGATCCGAATTCCGTCATCCAATTTCTCTATAGATCCGGGTTTTCACGGGTTCGGATCGGACGTAGTGCGGAACCGCTCTAAATAAGAGTATGTTTATCGTTTTCGTGTTCACTAGCCATGCTTTTAAGTTTTTGTTCCACTTATGATATTCTTTTGCCAATGCCCTTGCGGGGCTCATAAATGTAGGTACTGACCTATCTATGTTTTATAGAAGCAAATGGAGAGCGTGAGTTTAACTCTAAACTTTTATACCGTCAAGCTCGAATTAAATTAACACCAAACACTTTTATGATTTTATGTCCTCCATCCCTAGATAAGTGCAGTCAATTTGAACCCTTAATAATGGCATTTACGCATAAAAAAGGCTTTACGTTAACTTACCCTCCTAAGGCCCACCATACAACGAAATTTGTCAATGAAATCTGAATGTATTGTGAATGAAATAAAGCCAATTTCAAATTTTATCATTTAGTCATAAAAACAAAAGAAAGAAGAAAAAACTAATTTCACTTTACTACCTTAGCACTAGATCATCTTTATTTCAATGGCCATATTGTGTACTATTTTTAGTCCAAGTGGCCTTAGGAGGTTGGGACAGTTAGGCTATAATTATCCGTTGATTTCTAGAGAAAAGACACAATACTTATCCAAGATGTGGATAAAACCTATAAATGGCACAAAAGTTTACCTAGTCCCAATCTACGCTCTAGGCTTGTGGATACTAGGCAACTAACCATACTTAGAAAGAAAATCACACAAAAAAAACCATACTGGGAATCGAATCCGAGACCGCTAGCTTCGTAGGCAGTGTACCAACTAAAATAACCTCGTCACCATGAAGAATATTACGAAACAATGAAACAAGGTAACAAAGCTCTTCACGTGACGCCGCAACAATAAAATTATGTAACTTACGTGAACTCAAATCTGTTTCGTCATAATCCTCGATGTCACCACAGTCGTCAGGATCGTCTGCCTGAGGTTTCTCTTGTAAACTGGGACCGTATTGTGAAGGGGCATTAGGCTGCAGCAATTCGTAGTAGGCCCCAAAGGTCCTGGCTCTTACGTGGTCGAAATATGCCGCCTGTCTGTGAGGGGCGATTTTGTTGGTAGGACATCGCACTGGCGATACCGTGATTCCTTCTAATGGAACGGAGAAAATCAGGACCTGAAATGGTTAGGTAGTATTAGTTTTATTGGAGTTTAATAATGAAACAGATTAAAAACCCCATATAATGGCGATCCGTTCTTACAGAGCGAATAACTAACGTAGCTAAGCACCATTTGGATTAAGCTGGCTTTGTTTTAAATAAACACGCAAATACACCGATACTTCAATACACAATTGTGTTGAGAGTCGTATATAGCAAAGAAATATTTCGTTTATCTTTATTGCACAACAAAAAAATCCTAAGGCAGACTCTACAAGCAACATATAACATACATCAAATAATCGGACAGAAACCAACCAAAGTGGTGCACAGAAAACAAAGCAAATAACATATTTACAAAATAATACCTAATACTTTATGCAAAAAGTAGTTATAAATTAATAAATGTATAAGATATACATATACATACAGGGTGTCCCATAAATCGACGTCAACCCGCCTAGGGCTGATAGAGCAGCTAAAAAGCTATTGATGTAACCCCTATGTATGTTTTTACTAATTTCGGTGATATTGAGCATTATAATCTGAAATTTTGTAATTTTCCCTTATGTTATTGTCACGAAAAATCCTTAATTTCATGTTTTATTTCAGAAGTTTTACAGTGGTATCTTACATTAATAGAATCGTTACTTTTGATCATTAATCATTAGATTAAATAGTTAATAAATGTATATGAATACATAACATATTCCATGATGGGTCTTGCTAGCCTGCTAGGTATCCAATAAGTATATTTTACGCATCATCTTATTCCAGAAATTTTCGGCCCGAAAAAAACGCTGACAACGAGTAAGTATACGTAATTAAACAACTACGACAGACAACTATCTACGTACGAGTTGCTTGATTTAGATGAAATTAGGTTTCACGTCGTAAACATTTTTGACTAACTTGTAGGTAGCTGTTGCATTGCAAACACGTGCCACAGCTGTAACCAAAAAAATGACCGACTGTTGAGTATCTTGCGGCGCTTGTTTTCAACAGTAGTCTCCTCTTGGAAAGCGCTGGTAGATTTTTGTAATAGTGTCCGTGGTATAAAAAAGATAAACATAATTCAGTAAATAGGACTTATTGAATAAACGTGTAAGCAACTAATTATATTTAGAATAGCTACTGAAGCCTTAAGGCACATAACGAAACGTGATATAAAAAAATGTTATCAATCCATAATTTCTGAGAATAACACGATAGTTGTCATCGGGTGTTATTGTATTAAGGTCACGGAAACGATGTTAAAATCATGGAATTAGTTTAATTTACGATTCATCATCATCATGTCAGCCGAAAGACGTCCACTGCTGGACATAGGCCTCCCCCAAAACTCTCCACTCAAAAAAAAATCTCAAATAATTAATTTATGATTAAGTAATAATTATGTATGTGTATGCCTAAAAAGTAGGTATAGTAAAACGGGGTTATTTGGGAATCACGAGGCTATTTGGAACTAAGCAATCATAAGCTTTTAGTTGATATATATTTTGTCATGGCTATAATAGAACTGTAAAACTTGTATTCAGGCGAAGTTTTCAGTTCTGCCATGGTCATGACAAAAAATATTTCAAACTAAAAGTTTTTATTGCTTAGTTCCAAATACCCTCGTGATTCCCAAATAGCCCCGTTTTACCGGTACGTATTTCCGATCGTTATAACAAATTCTAATTTCATAATTTTAACATAATTTTGTATTGTCTCAATGTAAATAATAATCTTATGAAATTTGACTGACGTTAATCTAATTTATCTTTATTGTATGTTATTTATTGTGTACCTACCTAATTATGAGTCCTAGTTACTTGAAATAAAAAGACCAGGGCGGCAGGGGCTTTTGACATCGTGTTACTATGTTACCTAATGGTCGACGTTACGATAACTCTTATTTAACGTGACAGTAATGGCGTCTGAGTTAAGAACAATACGATAACATGTCAAAGGCAATATGGTTTAACCGAGTAGAATAAAACCTTTGTAGTAAATAAATATTAACAATACAATACAATAGAAATACGATTAATTAAACACCACATTTGTTTTAAGAACAGAAAAGTACAATTTTAAGAAAGAGGTATACAGGCGGTGTTACAAGTAAATAGTAATTTCTTCCAGACAAGCTTAGATAAAGAAACTGATTAATTACATTTGAAATTAAGTGACTGAGTGAGTGATTGATTGATTTGTAATTACAAAGGACACTGCACCCAGAGTTACTATAAATAAAAAAATATGTTAGTTTATAAATTATTTTCTTTCATACGTAATTATTGCTAAATTTAAACTTACCAGTGTCAATTGGACGGATCTGATTTTTTTTAAAGCGACATATTTCCAAATGTAAAAGTACTATTATATGTAGGTACTATTCGGCGCGGCGTCCATCATTTCTCTGAATAAAATAAATATAATAGTAATATTTATTTTATTCAGAGAGCTGACGTAATTAAGTACTCTTTAATTTATTTTCTTTCATAATTAGCGGTAAATTAAACTCACCAGTGTCAATTGGACCGTTCCGATTTTTTTTGTGAGCGACATTATTCCAAATTTCAAAGTAAACTATTCGGCGCGGCGTCCGTCAGTTCTCTGAATGCAGGTTGGCTGTTTGCATTACTATTCCTTAGCCACCCACGTGCGTGGCTCGAATGCTGATCCTTGGCCAATGACCGCGCCTTTTACGATAATATAAATTGTTATACTAACGAAATTCGCGAACCGGGTCACATGTCAGTATGTTTTTGGGAATTACCTACTGGTTATTTAGTTAGTTAGTTAGTGTTTAATTAGTTTAGCTAGTGTACATACGTACCGCCTATGTGGCCATGTTTAATAAACATGCCACTTTGCAGAAACTCGAGTAATAAAAGAAAAATAATTAGGCATTCTAAATATGGACACAACATACCTACAGCGGGTTCTGATTTAAGCGGTCCAGGAACAATCTATATAAAGACGTTATTAACAAAATTCTCTAAATGGCTAGTTCTACTAGCGTTTCAACCGCTATCACTTTCCTGGTCGCATTATTCACCATTTCCCTGTAGGTTCGGATTACCATTTTCGGTTATTTTCTAGGAGTCCAGGCATTCTTCAAAACAACTCAAAATGGTAATCCGATCCTACAGGGAAATGGTGAATAATGCGACCAGGAAAGTGATAGCGGTTGAAACGCTAGTAGAATACCCAAATAAGTCTAACGGTTTTCAAAATAATTACAATTTATATGTAAAAAAGTCATTAAGTTGCGACTATCCCCAAAGTAGAACTCATTGGTAGACCTACATAAAAAACTAGGGTTCAATCTCGGTACCATACGATCACAAGAGATATGTACAATATGATCCCTGCAGGTGAAATGATTCCCCATCGTATCCAAGTGACTGTTAGCGATATCTATCCAAATACTCGATAGCCGTACCTATTCCTCGCGACCCCGCCAGTTGCCTCTCCAAGTGTCATGGAGCTGGAAGCACTGTGAGTGGTATTATTTAATAAAAATGGAAAATGGGTGTCTAATCTATGGTACGATTATTTTTAGAGATATTTTACTTTCTGAATGTAAAGTTTTATGTAAATTTGTTTTATTGGCGGATTCCATTGACGTTCAACCTATAATTCAGCTATGTTACTTATAATACCACATGTTGAAATTGAAACTTATATTTTGATCGATGCCTTGATAGGACTCCGAAAACGTCGTTAGGAAAATATGGTTTCAGTAAATTTTCATGAAATTAAGATATGTTATAGACTTCAGTGCCCTGATCAAAAGTCCCTTCGGGTGCTAACACGGTTTCCGAATCCGTTCCCGAGATACGTAACTTACAGTGCTCCCGAGACTCGAGTGCCACTTCGCTATGAATTTGACGATCGGTTTTACGTTTGTCTGCCATAGCGAACTTTAAAGGCTTGTTTGACCTAAATATTTCAATAAAATACACACGCACTAAATGACGACATTTAACATTTTATTTACTTAAGACAATTATTGTTTTTATTTCTACCAGCTACTATACACACTTACTTAAACATGTACTTACTTCTATTTTTATTGATCATTCCTATTGGCACAATCAAAGTACATAATGCAATAATGCCGTGCCTGGATATTTGTGTATAAAATGATCCTTTAGTAAACTATTAGAATACATGATGTTATTTATAAAAAACATACAAATTATAAGAAATAAGTATGCAGTTACAAAGTTATGTAAATTGACCATTCTTAACCATTTAAATATTTCGTTTTTGTCTTGAACTTTGACCTCATTAACGTTTTTCCCCTAAGTCGTATAGGTGCTTGCCTGCAACTCCGTTCCAAAATCGTGGAAATCGGATTTGATTAAGGGGATGAGAAACGTTATCGACCGGAGCTAAATTTGTTTGGAAAAAACCGGTCAAGTGGCGTCGGACTCGCGCACCGAGGGTCTCGTATTTAAGATAATAAATATGCTTGGTAACCGTAAAAGAAAATACTCATTTTGTTATGAACTTTATTTTCTATCTCTCGGTCAATTTTAACTAGCCTAAATATTAATATAGATTTTCAAAGTTTTTTTGTTATTTCTCAAAATCTGTAAATAATGAACACTTCATTTTATTTCACCCACAAAATATAAGTAATTATCTATACGTCCGATTTTTTTCGGATTATTTGATTAGGTAATAAACTTCGGAGATAAGGGGGGACGGGGACGGTCATTTGTTTGATAGCATTTGTAGTGGCTGAGAAAACCTGTTATGACATACAGACCGACAGACAACGAAATCTCACCATAAGGGTTCCTTTTTTACCATTTTGGTAACGAACCCTAAAAATGGACAATCCTCTTAATAAGGAACGACGTCATGATAAGGTTGAGAGAAACAGCTGAATGCGAGAGGACCGCGATAATGAGGAGATGACAGTTGACCACGTGGTTTATCGTAACGAGAAGAAAATCGTATCAAACGTTGTGTATAAATAAAATAAGGTACTTATTACCAAGGAAGCCTTAGGACCAAGGTAAAATTGGCTTATATCTAATGTTAGCTAATAAAAGCATTAAAAAAATCATAGTTATCAAAGTCATAAATTATAATACCTATCAAATTTAAAATTCAAAACGAAATTAAAATAAAGTTCAAATTAAAAAAATAGAAATTAAAGTAAATATATCGTTTAAATCACAGATATAAATACACATAGATAAGGTTAACAACTCAATCTGTATGAAAACCAACCGTGTCACTTTTTTCTTCCAACTGGGACGTCAAAAGAGAAGAGAATTCCCCGTTTTCCGCGCAAAATTGATTCAAAGTCGTTTTTTGGATTACTGCAGTTTATTATCACGTATTTCTTACATTTCATTTTCTTAATTTTCACGGCCGACCGGCTGCAACAACAGAGGCCCTACTTTGAAAATCGAAGTTCGAAGTTATGTTAGTTCCATCTGTCACTCGTTATTCGAGACTAAATCGAGAGAAAAGGATGGAGCTAACGTAACTTCGAACTTCGATTTTCAAAGTAGGGCTTCAGGCGCGTGGAACATCAGTAGCGACGGCCAACCCCGACGCTTGGTAGGGGTTTTGGTCGCAATTCGGACACGCGAAGTAGATGCATTTGCGTTACCTATCTATGTGTATTTATATCTGTGGGTTAACTAAATATTATAATTATAAAATATAATCTATTTTTAGTAATTTAATAAAAATGTAATTTTAAACTAAATATTTAGGACTATTAAAAATATATACAATAAAATATACAATAAAATATACCTAAAATTAACTTAAAACTACACTAATCTAATAAACCGCTGCCAGTGGGGATCGTTCCCAAAATGCTGGCAGCATTGCCACGTTAAATGGCAATGCTTAATCTTTGTGCCAAATAAAGGCCAGCATTTTGGTCACGAGATGTGTCGACCAGGCGCTTGGAAAGATCTTAAAAAATTTTGGTCGCCACGGTCCTAAAGTTTTGACCCCAAAAGGCTCCGCGAAGGTGTAACGGCGCAAGGGTGTCCACGCAAGTAGCATCCCACACCAATGGCCGTCCCAACTTCCACGGAATAAGGGTCATCCCATCAGGTCTTTTACCATTGTCACGCATGAGACCATTTGGTTCCAAAATGGCCGCACAGTTGGCGCTGGTAAAAGCCTGGCGGATAATGTCATTAAGGCTGGAGTGACGGGAGAATCTGCCAGCGCTTCTCGCGCAGGACAAGCCGTGGTGACCAAGCCGGTCGACGCTAGCTCCACACTGGCAACGGTGAGGAGCATAACATTGCAAACCCAAGCGGAGTGAAGTTGCAATTCTGAAAGTAGATGAATCTAAAAGAGTTCCAGTATTCGACGACGGGAGCGCCTGTAGCCATAAACCCGATTCCCATACTCCAACCGCTAGGAGACGGGCATGATCTGCGTAGCTGTTGGACGTTTCTAAGAGTTGATTCCGTACTTGCTCGCAGATCGGTCCGTCCCACAACCTCTGAGAAGAAGGAGTTTTGGGGAGCTCGGTATTCGGGCAGGCTACAAGCCATGCATCTCTGGCCTGTTCAAAATGAGGGATGTTAAAATTGGAAATTAAGGCCGAAAGAATTTTCTGAATTACATTTTGAGTGCTTTGTACTGAGGACAGAAACGCTGGCAGAGCGACACCAGAGACGGACCTGATGTCTAAACCACCGAATCGCACTGGAAGTGAGGCCTGTAACCACTCTCGCTCATCTAAATTTATGTTTAAAATCGAAGCTAAAGTGTTTTTTATTATGTTGTCAATTCTCTGTAATAGCTCTGTATGATTCCAAAGTTGACAGCAACGAGTATAATACGTAAATTTCGGGACGAAAAGACAAAATCGAATAATTGTAAAAGACATGTCGTGTGTATTAATTTTTGATAAACGTTTCGAACATTGTAAGAAATTTTGAATTTTTTCTTCAAAAAAAGGGGATAAAGATTCATCGAGGATAGGAGAGCCCAGCAAACGAAGTGAAGATTTGTAAAATATAATAATCGTAGCGATACTTAACTTTATTAATTTTCTAACAGCCGCACTCAGATTCAGGTTGGTGAGGATTGTGGTTACTGGGCCCGTTGTAGTTAACTCAGCTAATATTCGAAAAAGGAATAGAAAATTTGACACATTTCCTTGATATTTAACCATAAATTACGGTTTTAAACGATTGGTTAGTTTAACTACCGTTCAAACAACAAGCCCTGTGACGATTTTTCTTACACAAGTTTGAAAAAGGAACGAGTTAACTGTCTCTAAAGGTGCCGTTGCGCAAACAAAAGACGCGGTCATATAGTAACAATAACAACATGGCGCCGTTTTTGACGCACCGTAATATACGCACCGTTAAGCAGCGGTGCGGTCGCACCTTTATGGTGCTCATAGACTTGAGGACATTCACTAACATGTTCGAGTAGGTACTTAATGAATGATGAAGTCTATCATCACCAGAGGTCGGAATAGGTAGTGCTTATTAACCTAAACTTGACTCATGTTCATTCATGCGTGAGTGAGATGGAAATACGTTATTGAATGAAGATGCATCAAGTTTAGGTTAATAAGCACTACCTATTCCGACCTCTGATCATCACCTTACCTTTCCTTTAAATGTCTTTGAGCACACGGTAAATGTTACGTGCGTATAATTCATAGGTACGACCAATGATATTATATTAAGATACGTCATCTACGCGCAAAAGCGTTCCTTGAAAAGGAAGGTAATTACCTTACTATCGTTCAGTCGCGCCGTGCCCGCTGACACGCACGCGTCAAAAACAGTAAAGTTTTATTACCGAAATGCAACAAATATAAGTCATAAAAAATGCCGTCTTGTGTTATTAGAGGCTGCCGAAATTATACTGTAACTATAAATAAATGTTTTAAAAAACAAAGAACCGCCTTCAAAAACGCAAAAAATAACTTCTTTAAAATTGTAGGCACCTAATAGGTTAGTCCAACTGATGTCGGCTTTTTGTTGAAAATGTTGTGGTCGCCGACTTCAGTTGGACTAACCTATTAGGTGCCTACAATTTTAAAGAAGTTATTTTTTGCGTTTTTGAAGGCGGTTCTTTGTTTTTTAAAACATTTATTTTATTTTATACTTTTTAGTGATCATAATACGCTGTTACGTAGTCACACTTCTTAGTTAAAATGAAACTTTAACTTATATCAAGCGCGCCGCAAGCAACGCCGCGGGAAAGTCATAGTCATATTTCAACAAGTAAATATTATTCGTTGTAGGTAGTCGCTCAACTATCTTAATCGAGATATCTTATCGCCACCCTTGAAATCGGTACCATTGAGGAGTTCCGGTGGCTATCTGTGGTCTTCATCATCAGTTCCACCACACCAAATGATACTTTCTGAATGCAAATGCTGGACTTGTTACTAAAAATACTAAAATCGCTATATGTTTGCCTACAATATTTGAGGAGTTCCCTCAATTCCTCACTGATCCCCTCATCAGATACAGATTTGGTGACAATGGGACCACCTCGAAAGTATACTCTATCAAACCAAAAAAAAAATTTTGAAATCGGTCGACAATTGACGGAGTAATCGGTGAACATACATAAAAAAAAAAAAATACATACAGTGGAACGTATAACCTCCTCCTTTTTTGAAGTCAAAGAAGTTATTTTTTGCGTTTTTGAAGGCGGTTTTTTGTTTTTTAAAACATTTTCTCTTTCTAACAATAGCATTCGCTACGGATTGCCGACTATGTATGTAGAAATCTGGCAACGTAGCCACTGTCAGTAATTGGCGACGGATTTTATGTGCGTTTAGTATGAGCATAACGTATCTAAATATAAAATATCATTGGGTACGACGCATAAAAACGTCTAAAATTATGAGATTTTTCGGCTTGCTTGTGTAAATGAGAATAACTACGGCAATAGTATGGTAAGCTACGCAAACAAGCTGCAAACCGACAGTCAATACCTAATGCCTAAAAATTTTTGCAATCAAATCAAAATTTAATTTCAGCCAAAAATACAGAAGAATCGTTACTTGTGGATAGATGATATTGATTCTATTAATTACCATCAAAACAGACTTTTGGTAACACTTGGTAAAATCGCAATTTTAAAAGGTTAATCACTTTCAGACTATCACTTACTCTGTGCCTCAACAGCACTGAGATAGAGTAAATGTGACGACCACTTTCATTCTACGAAATTCTGATTATCTAGTCATGCAGACATAATTTTGTGTCTTTAGAAGAAAAGAAACCATATTTTATCTTCCGTTCAATCAATTACGCGACGTAGGTATCCAGGATAACACAACAAAACCGGTCAAGTGCAAGTCGGACTCGCGCACCGAGGCTTCCGTATTTAAGAATATGGTTAGAAAACGCGAAAGGAAATACTTACTATGTTATGAACTTTATCGACTATGCAATAAGGTCCATTTTGACTTGACTAAAATTTAATAAGGTTAGGCGACGACAGGGGAGTAAAAGCGTCTTAGCGAATAAAACGTTCTAAAACTATTTTTGCTCCCTTTTATAGAAATTTAGGTACTTAAACTGTTATAATAAGGCGCAAAAATAGTTTTAAATCATTACCAGTACACTTAAAAACAATTAAATGGCGCATTTACCCCTTTGTCTCAATAACCCCGCCGACCATACAGATTATTAAAAGTTGTTTGATATTTTTTCCAAAACTTTATAATTTGACAACTTCATTTATTTTTCGCGTAAAATATAAATAATTATCTTTAAACCAGGAATATTTTAGATTTTTTGGTCCATAACCTTTGGAGATAGGAAGGGAACGGTAATTTTCTGTACATTTTGGCTGTAAATCAAAAAGGACGACACGGAAAATTATAAAAAAGTTTTGGAATTTGCAGATTGAGCCCATTCATATGACACCCCGTTTTTTTACAAAACTGAGATTTTTTAATCAAAAATATATCCAGGCAAGCAAGTTTACAACAGTTATTCTAACTTTCATGTTGATACCATTTTTAGATGATGAAGAGAGGTGAAGCAAACACCGAAATCTCATTATTTCCTTTCCTAGCAACCTACCTCCGTCCTCCTTCTTTCTTGGTTTCTTTTGTAACGTTTTGGTACGAACCCCTTAAAAGCCTTAAAAGTAATTAGTAGGGGGATTCCCTTCATCTTGCATAATATCGATTGTCCGAAATACACTTCGCATAACAATCTATCCGCTATCCGCGAAAACATGAAAAACGATACCCGTGACGACTTTTTCGAAAAACATCATGGCCGCCATCTTGAATTAAAAATCTGCCATTATTTTCGAATTCATCATCCCCGAAAACATGAAACACGATTCCCATGACGACTTTTTCGAATCTGATATCATTTTCGAAATTGTCATCCCCGTAAACAACACGATACCCATGACGACGTTTTCGAAAAACATAATGGCCGCCTTCTTGAATTTCGAATCTGACATCGTTTTCGAAAATGCCTTCACCGAAAACATGAAACACGATACCCATGACCGCTTTTTCGGAAAACATCATGGCCGCCATTTTGAATTCCGAATCTGACATCATTTTTGAATTCGCTATCCGCGAAAACATGAAAAACGATACCGATGACGACTTTTTGAAAAACATCATGGCCGCCATCTTGAATTCCAAATTTGATATCATTCTCGAAAAAGCCATCCTCGAAAACTTGAACCACGATACCCATGACGACTTTTTCGAATCTGATCTCATTTTCGAAATTGCCATCCACGAAAACATGAAACACGATACCTACCTATGAAGGCTCTTTCTAAAAACATCATGGCCGCCATCTTGAATTCCGAATCTGACATCATTTTTGAATTCGCTATCCGCGAAAACATGACAAACGATACCCATGACGGCTCTTTCGAAACCTTGAATTTCGAATTTGATATCATTCTCGAAAAAGCCATCCTCGAAAATTTGAAACACGATACCCATGACGACTTTTTCGAATCTGATCTCATTTTCGAAATTGCCATCTTCGAAAACTTGAAACACGATACCCACTCTAAGGGCAGGTCGTGACTAGCTGGATCTTTCACCCTCGGTACCTGAACTCAACAAATACGAAATTTTTACTATGCCTCTTCTAACCCATTTATTAAAACGTTTTGTTGAAAACCGCATGCAAATTGGTTCTGTGGTTTTCAATTGATGCGAGTACAAACAAAATTTTGAGGGCGCCTATAGTAGGGGGTGCGTAGCGCAACTTAGATCGCAGGCGATGACGTCACGGGCCGGCACATCATCGGCGCGGCGGGCGGGCGCACCCGACACAGCGCGGATGACTTCCGTAGGTACTTTTAATGTTTATGCACTCCTGATAGCTGGGGTCCTATTGAGCAAAAGTGTTACAATTTTGCGTCGAGTAATGCCACTTGGCATGGTTATTATACAGGTCAAACTGAGCTGAAAAAGCCCGTTGCGCAACCTTGACTCCGCGACTGGGGGGAGGGGGAGGGGGTTAAAATATCGAACTCCACGCGTTTGGAAAAAAAAAACTAGTGGATGTAATTGAGGTAGAAAGTCAAGTTCGGTATCCTTTTCAGATACATCGAAGACGGCCAATTCATTGGCCATCTCATTTTTGTATGTTTTCGTAGAAAACAAATAAAAAATACCTACAATTGTGTACTCCAAGTGGTAAAAAACTATCAACAAACCCTAATATTCTCAGATTTTCAGATGGAAGATGGTAAACAAAAATACTCAACGAAAATCCGTTTAAATGTAAATTACAAAAATATTAACATTAAATAACTTGGTACACATTAATAATTAAAAAAATATATATATACGTATGGTGGTGTTCGGTGCCATAGTACGACAAAGAGCTTAAATATGGCAATTAATCATTTTGATGTGTCGATTCATATTCGGATACATATATAGGGTGAAATCGAAATCATTTTCATCCCTCAAATATAACAGTCCTTAGAAAAATATAGTTATTTCACATTCTCTTAAAACAACTTTCTTCAAAAATCAGGGGTCATGGGTGACAAATTACAAAGGTGGGATTTACTATTACATCAATAAATAAGCCGCGAAAATTTAAAGAAAGAGTCTTATTTGTACGCTTGAGCAGCCATAGCCCTATGACCCCAAAGAGGCAACCAGGTGTCGTTTTCTTTCTGCCAGCCAAATTCAGAAGCGCAAGTGTGTTTTGCTGTTTTATTAAACACTGCCCCCAAAATCCCAAATGTAAACGCCTTGAAAAAAGCACTTAAAACTGCGCTGAGCGTACGCCGGATATACAGTGGCAGTACAGTCATTACTAGTTCTCATTCTAGTACCTAGATGTACGCGGATGACGTTGCGGTCGTTGTCTGCGCCCCGACCTGTTGTGAATTGGAACGCCAGCTTAATATTACCGCGGTATGCCTATCCGAGTGGTTCAAACGTATCGGTCTCATATCAAATATGAAAAAGACACAATATATACACTTCGACCTCTCGGGTAGGCAGATGCGGCCGCTGTTGGTAATGGCGGACAGTTACACAATTGGTCAGGTGCCCAATACTACGTTCCTGGGGTTCGAAGTGGACAGGGGTCTCACTTGGGCGTCTCATATAGACAAAGTGTGTGGTAAACTGTCCACGGCTTGCTTTGCCCTAAGGCCGTTACCTCGGGTAGTGCCTCGTGAAATAGTGCGCAAGTGCTACTTCGCAACTGTTCACGCACATCTGCAGTACGGAGTCGAGTTGTGGGCGAGAGCCAGTGACTGGGAACGGGTGTTTCGACTACAAAAACGTGCCGTGCGTGCAATAGTTCGTGTTACACAGACTGAGTCTGCGAAGCCACACTTTAAACCCTTGGGTATCCTTACTCTGCCGCGCCGGCTAGCCAAATCAGACAAGCTCACACACGTCATGGGCCCCAAGGTGTATAATCATCTCCCCGAAGATGTTGTTGCTGCACAGAGTGCATCGGCATTTAAATTTAAACTAAAAACATGGCTAGTCGAGCAGGCCTTCTATGACCATAAAGAACTGTATCTTTAATTTAGTTTTAATAGACAATTTATATTTTTTTAGTGTTATACTATGACATTATTATTATTATTATTTTACGATGAATTACGTTTAAGTTAACGTCACTGCACTGTTATAGTGTTTATTATAATTATACTTACTTTGATTTTGACCTGTAATTTATATTATTAATAAATATATGAATATGAATATGAATATGAATGAATATCACATAGTTTAATAACAATTGACCTTCAAGTTATCAACTTTACGGAAAACAGAAGCTCCTTTTCCCGTTAAGCTGACTAATCTGTATCTCGTAAATTTTGTTTTTACTTGCGCTACAAAAACACATCGTCCGATTCCAAAGAAATTCTTTAGTTAATTAGAAAACACAATAATAGTAATGAGGGCACCACTGAACCACAGTATAGAGAACAGTAGATCGTCTTCAAACAAAGGTACATCGCGCGGCTTGCGGCTGTGGGCGGGGCCTGTGGCGGGGCGAACCAATACGAAACGAAATCTCAAGAAATTTCAAGGGAACTTAGTCGGGGCCGCGGCGTCATTGTTTTGTTGTAGTGCGCGTACTTACCTATCGAGCGACGATGTCGCTGCCGAAAACGCGTAAATATTGTTCTGTATGCGGATGTCTAAACCTAGCTTAGGTAGGTACAACTATATCCAGATTTAATAAAAGGTATTTCGTACCGGCCTGCCTATAGTATACCTAGGTGAAATAAATACGTATTAAGTAGGTAATTTAAGTTATTGAGTGTGACGTGACAGGTAACATGTGACGACGTGGATGGCCTAGGTAGTTGGTAGTGACTAAGTAAGTAGTGACCTTGCTTACGAAGCTAGCGGTCCTGGGTTCGATTCCCGGTCAGGGCAAATATTCGTGTGATGAGTGCGAGTAGGTATTTTTTGTTTCTGAGTCTTAGGCGTTTTATATGTACCTATGTAGTCATATTAAGTATGTATTTTTCACTACATAAGTATGCTTATCGTTGCCTAGTACCCAAAGCACAAGCCTAGAACCGAAGCGAGCGGCCAATATGCTCTAAGGAAGCCGCGCGGCGGCGGCGCGTGCCGCCAATAATAGGTACCTAAGTAGCCAAAGGAAGCCGCCTTGCGCGAAAGCGGCATTATCAAAAGGTCGAAAAAGAATTTACATATCACATCACATACCTATAAACATAATTATTATTTAGTGTCAACAGATAAAAAGTATGTAAGTAAAATAATTTAAATTTGGTACTTAGGTACCTAACAATATTTATACTTACTTTAGGTTTGTGTAATTTATGAAAATTACCATGATTATAAATCACAGTATGGCCAAGTAGGTGACTAAAATTGAAAAACAAGTTTGGACAACCCTGACGCCCGAGCGTCAATAGGTATCAGAATCTCCTAAAGGGCCGGAGTCGAGCTACTTTTCTATTTATACTATGACTGAACGCTCGACGTTTGCTCGGCGCAGTCTTAATAGGTACGTGTTGTTTGAGAGCAGCTTCTGTGGGGGGTATTTTTTCATTTTGCCTGTCCTATTTTGTGAACAAAATAATTCTGTGTCTACAGTTCTCAACAATACTTTTGAATGTTCTCTTGAAACCGCGTCAGCTAGGTTAGGTGGAGCATCATTCGCGTATCGTCCTCTTCGTGATTGCATGGTGCAATATTTTCACAGGGGATAGTTTTACTCAGTGGCGTAACTATACCACCTGAGGCCCGTGGCAAATTCAACGGATAGGGCTCTACATTTTTTTTGTTGTGAATATTAGTTTCCTCCTATGCTCACGGCTTGTCAGACTGGGGTCCCCTCTCAGGCCGGGGCCCGTGGCATTTTGCCCGCTCTGCTACCCTATAGTTACGCCCCTGGTTTTACTGAGAGCTTCGGAGGCATCGGTGATAACGGACTCTTTACCAGTTGGAATGGTCTTGCTCGAATAGCAGTGGGTTGACAGCAGGTGATACAGATCTTTTTTGTTTGCTTCGTCCCGGGAAAATTTCCCATCCTTTCGGGATTTTTGTATTTGTATATCTCAAATTCTCGACCGCTCGCCGCCGACGCCGCCCGCGCTCGTACACCTACCTATCTCGTTCACCGCGCCCACAGCTTAGGCCGCAAGTACGTTAATTATTTTTTTTCATTAATGATAGTTAATAAATTATTAGATGTTTATGTTTTTATAATCTACATTAAATAGGCTTTTAGTAACCATTTTTGTTTAATCATCTTCCATATAAAAATCTGAAAATATTGGTATCTGTTTGTAATTTATTAACATTCGTTGAATATAATTTAAGGCTTTTCGTAACTTTTCTCTATAAAAACCTACAAAAATATTATGCCCAATGAATCGGCCATCATCGATTTATCCGAAAACGACACTGGACTCGGCTTTGTACCTCAAATGTGGCCACTAGATTATTTTTTTCGAATACCGGGACTTTTGTATTTTGCCCCTCCCCCCCACCTCTCTGACGCGGAGTCGTGTGTGGCTATTTGGGCTCCATACAACGATGCTCAATAGGACCCCGACTATGAGGTGTTATTCTCTCAAAAAACGGCGGTCGGTCGGACGAACGAGCGAATCGCAACGGCGAGTTTAAGTAGTCCCGTCCGAGCGAACAAAACACATTTTAGCGCGTGCATTCTCAATTAGGCAGCCTTATACGTTCGAGAAGCCATGCTGCCAAATTGAATACACGTGCTAAAATGTGTTTTGTTCACTCTGACGGGACTACTTAAACTCGCCGCTTGGATCTTGAATCACTCGTTCGTCCGTCCGTCGTTGTTGAGAGAATCACACCCCGGTATCCGACGTTATAATTTTTGTTTTAATAAATATATTAAAATTTAAGTAATTTCGGACAGTGTGTTCACATACACATATACTCAGATACACAGATACACATTTTTTTCGGAAATGTACCTATTAAAAAACGTCGTTTGATACACGTGCGGAAACTCCAACATGCTCTTGTCCGGTTTTTGTTGGTCACAATCGCAGCTCTCACGCTGCACAGTGGGGCAACGGCGGAATTCATTCAATTTTGGGATGGTTAGCAGTAGTCACGTTTTTATCTGATATGTATATAAAACATTTCAAATAGGTACCTATGATCTATTAAAATATTGCGTATAATATATTATTTTTATAAAGAAGAATAAAAGCATGAAATAAACGTTAAAATACCTTGCATTTGCAAAGGGTGTATTCCTCTCAAGTTATTGATTTTGTTAAACATGTTTTATTTATATACAAGATACATTATTCCTGCTATTATTAATGAAATAATATTTATGGTTTCTCTCAAATTATGTGTAATTTCAGGGCTGTAAGAAGTTAGTTAAGATAGTATTTCTCGCCTAAATATTACATTTCATTTGTTATAACTTTTTAGCTACAACGACCCTCAAGCTCTAATATAACAATACTAGCTTTTGCCCGCGACTTCGTCCGCGTAGAACTCGTTTACCGCAGTTAAGTAAATTCATAGTTTTAAGTAAATTTATAGTTTGACTTTCCAGAAATTTACAGTTTGGCCAGAATGACCTTTAAATCACATGTTATATTCAGCTCTAAATTTGTAAAGAAGTTGAATTGGATAACGTCATCTAGGTTAATAAATTTAAGTATACCTACAATATTTTTTGTTTTGCCATCTTTCGCTAAAATATGAAGATTTTGTGGGCTGGATACTCTTCATGGTACATGCCTATGGGAAAAACAGTTTGATTCTAAATGTACACCGGCTACTTTTAGTATTTGTCCTTGCGCTTTGTTTATGTTCATGGCAAAAGCTGATTTTAAAGGGAATTGCACTCTTTTAAAGTTAAATGGTAAATCTTTCGGAATTACTTATAGGAATGCGGGGAATTAAAACATTTTTTTCCTTTAGCAATTCCAGACATAATTATTGCCCTTACGATATTCATGGAGTACCGCCTACTGGGACACCAAATTTAAGCATGAACTTATGAGAGGGCACTCCCGATAGCTCCAAAGAGTTCAGGAACTCTAAGGGTAGGACGTGACTTGCTCGGTGTCTATGACATTGTCTACCGAGAGATACTCCACAATATCGCCTTCTATGTGAGACATATTTTTTCATTTATCCAGCCGACAATTAAGTTTGTCGGTGCTTATATTGCCCGCTCACACAACCATGAGACCAGATCGGGGTACACGTTATTTTTTAGATCATAGTGTTTTGTACAATATTACAGAATTCGCGGTTTAATGTAATCATACCGTTACTATCTCCTGCCATACGATTTTCGCCAAGTTTTATTAGAACTGCTGGCCCGACTGTGTATCATTATTGTGTGTGTTGGCATATTTGTAATCAAATAGATACATTATTTTACATATACCTATATTGTAGGTGCCGACTTTTCAATTGTCGACCTGTAGGTCAACAATGCGGTGGTTGCGGTGTACCGCAAATTTGAAGATTCTAACTTCAAAATCGATGGACTTTCACACAAACGTTCATCCCCTTTTTACCCCCTTAGGGGTGGAATAACCAAAAATCCTTTCTTAGTGGATATAGTCACTGTATAAGGTATCTATGTGCAAAATTTCAAGTATCTATGTCCAGCGGTTTGGGCTGTGCGTTGATATATCAACAATCAGTTTAGCATTTTATATATATAGATAGATAGAAGATTGCACTGTACATATTTTGTAAATTAGGTAACAGATAAATAAGAACAGATAATCACACAAAAATTACGCTCCCATAATATTATTGATTTTATTATGCACAACCTGATAATTAACCTTTAAGTTAAGTACTGCATACTTATTAGCAAATTTATTTCACACATCTTTTCAAATTTCAATTTAATTTCCACATTTTAGTTGTACTTTCTGTATGAAGCCATCCGGCATTGAAGTCGCCATTGTGACCAGACATATTTTTAAGTCCAGAAATAAGGAAGTCCCATAGAAACTCCCCCCTAATAAGTAGAAAGCTACTTCTTCTTTCTTTATCTTTGCCTACACAGATCATATTTATTTGTAATCAGGACCCTATATACCAATTTTCATACTGCTAAGTCCAAAATTTCTATACAAACTTTACCCCCCATTTTAGCGCTTAAAGGAGATATTTGGTCCATATCACCTACACAGATCGTTTTTAATTGTAATCGAGAACTTATAAACCTATTTTCATACTGCTAAGTCCAGAAATGAGAAAATTTCCATACAAACTTTACCCCCCCATTTTACCCCTTCAGGGGGAATTTTGTCCATTTCACCCACACAGATCATTTTTAATTGTAATCGAGAAATTATATACCTATTTTCATACTTCTAAGTCCAGAAATGAGAAAATTCCATGTAAACTTCACCCCCCTATTTCACCCCTTTAGGGGTTCAATTTCTAAAAATCCTTTCTTAGTGCTCACTTACATCATGAAAGGAACCCCTGTACCAAATTCGAAGTTTCTAGGTACAGTAGTTTCGGCTGTGCGTTGATATCTAAGTCAGTCAGTCAGTTTTGTCTTTTATATATATAGATATACACATTATTTAATCTAGATCATTATTTAATTGGTTCTAGCTGCAATAATTTGCAAACTTTTTATTACTACCCCATTAAGTTAATGAGCTTATTTTTCTAAGAAAAATACTTAAATGCGTTATCGATGGTAATGAGGGTCAAAGACTATTAAATTATAAAATAATATAACTAGGGTCTTTACAATATTGTGCAACATTTACTTTTGTAAATTCAATAAAGCAATACCTAATTGTATATTTTATTTTAAGTTCAATCAATGTAGGTATTATTTTAAATATTAGTAGGAATGATTTTATTATACTTATAAATATATTTATAATGTGTTCTTTTATCCATTAACCTAAAAAAACAATTAATCCGCGGCTCCATACAACGTGCACCACTGTGCGCTGTAACGTGGGAATCCGATTTTTACAGTTGGACGCCCGGTAGATTACTTTGTAAGTAAACACGACCATTTAAAATTCGTGTGATGTAACGTATTGGTGAGTGTGTATACCCATTTAAGATTTTCCCCGTTAGGTTCGGTCAATGAGCGGTTACTGGCATTTCTATGTAAGGATTCTCAAGGCCAAAAGTACCTAATTCGAATCAAAGCTTACCTAACTTTCATTAATCTAGCTTAAAAAGGTAATCGATGTGTAACCGACATTTATGTTTTTATAATTATGAATCCTAATTAGGTTTGAAGCAACTGTTCCAGAATAAGAGCACGCAAAACCGGTTGGTCACCTACATACTAGATACTCAGATACTCAGGGTACCTACTTCTTTATAATAATGTCAAATTGCACGTCAAAATAAGTTATTAACTCGTCAAGACTGTAAAATGCTTCCCCGACCAACGATTTTTTTAAATCTAAGTTTAAAGGCTGCGTGCGACTGAGTAGTCTTCATGCGTAGGCCTCTCTAGGTGAAGCATGATCGCCCCATGAGTGTCAGTCAGTGATGTACAAGGTACCCTATACAAAGTATCTGAAATACAAAATGCAAGATACTTTTAAATTAAGTATTTCAGATATCAGATACAGATAACTTCTCAGATACAAGTATCTTTCAAATACGTTTTAAAGATAAAATACTTTTGTAAGAAAACAACATTTTAATTGAATGTAAATTTATTTTTGAAGTGATAACTTCTTTACGGAGGGTAAACCATTTCGTTACGTAACGCGCGTTACTAGACAGCCTGTCTGGCTTCCCTTTCTCTCACGCATACGGCAGCCGTTAGTACCTACCTACTATTTTTTAAACAATTTTTAAATGCAAAAAGATACTGGAATCGGATCGCGGCACCATGGCGTCATAGACCTACCTCTCAGCCGCTAGGCCAATCGTAAGTTACAGCGTTACAGATATGGACGAAAATGGTAAACGGTATTTGATCTTACCTGCTGACGTCACCCCGTATTGCGTTTCAAAGCATACTGTTGACAGCATGTTGACAGTGAGCATAGAATCTAAAACTATCACCGTTTTTGAAAGTGATTGTGATTAGTTTAAGTTATTTTTGTTACTGCTTGAAAATCGATACCTGAGGGCCCCTTGGGACTACAAATCCGAACCGGTAATCAGATTTTAAAAAAAGTGGTGGCCATTTTGAGCTTTTTTGTTACTGGTTCGAGTGTCTTGAAAATCGATATATGAGGATCCGTGAGGACTACAAATGCGAACACGTAAGATTTAAAAAAAGTGGCCGCCATTTTTAACTTTTTTGTTACTGCTTCGATTATCTTGAAAATCGATATCTGAGAATCCGTCGGGACTACAAATACGAACCCGTACTCATATTTAAAAAAAGTGGCCGCCATTTTGAACTTGTTTGTTACTGGTTCGATTGTCTTGAAAATCGATATCTGAGGATCCGTCGGGACTACAAATGCGAACCCGTACTCAGATTTAAAAAAGTAGCCGCTATTTAGAACTTTTTGAAGTAATAACTTCTTATTATTATGGGAGGGCAAACCGCTTCATTACGTAACGCGTCGGGACTACAAATGCGAACCCGTAATCAAATTTTAAAAAATTGCCGCCATTTTGAACTTTTTGAAGTGATAACTTCTTATATGGGGGGGTATAGATAGTTCAACTTAGATTAGTTTAAGTTATCACTTCTGTCGGGCGCCCCGAGACGTACACGTTTTTTTTATATGAATTATTTACGAATAAAGCGTGCAAATGTGACAAGACAAAATATTATATTTTTAGGTTTTAATTGAGACTTAAGTAAAACCAGTTCTTCAAACATTTTATCACAAATATTTATTTCTTGATTAAGATAAGAGTCGCTCCACAGGGGCAGAACGTGGCAAACAAGTGCAAAGAGTAAGGATATATAGCTGAACAAGTGATATATTTGAAAAAAAAAATTTTGTTTTAGGTAGGATGATGACATTTGACATTTGTCCTATTAATCAATTTGTCCAGCCCCACCAGCTTGAAATCGATCTTCAGATTTTATCGCTTCCGGTTTTGAACCTAGTGATCATCAGTGAGACATCTCTGAATATGCGCTTCTTATCCGTCATGATAAAGTCGATCTCGTTTTTTGTTCTACCGTTAGGGCTCTGCCACGTCCACTTCCTTTGGGGCTGTTTTTTGAAGAAGGAGTTCATCATATAAAGCCCCTCTTTTTCGAGGAAGTTGACGAGCATTTGCCCTCTGTGGTTTCTTCTACCGTAGACTCGTTGCTACTCTGTACTCCGACTTTAGCATTGAAGTCTCCCATGACAACGTTGCAGTGGGCCCTGGAGGTGTTATGCAGGGCCTTGGAGATATCTTCGTAGAATGTCTCTACGTCATCGTCTCAGTGTGCCGATGTCGGTGCGTAAGCCTGCACAACCTTCAGAGAATACCTCTCGGTCAGCTTAATTATTACGTACGCAACCCTTGTCGACACACTGAACACTTCCACAACGCTGTCAGTGAAGCTTCTATGGACCAGAAACCCGACCCCACACTGAGAAAGTTGGTCTCCTTCTCTGAAGTACAAAAGATGGCTCAATTCAAGGGTTATGGTGTCCTCCCCCTCTCTTCAAACTTCACATAAACCCAGAACGTGCCATCTTATGTTATCCAGCTCTTCTTCAAGCTGCAGAAGATGCTCATCGAGTCGCAGCGTGCGTCCGTTATACGTAGCTAGGGTCAGTTGCGATTTTTGGGGTTGGCGGCCTACCGTGCCCCGGGGATTCTTAGCACCCCCTGCCCCGCCGGAACCATGACCGCCGCCTTGGTCAGGAATAGCGGGGCGGCCGGGAACTGGGAGCCGTGGTTTTTTAATTGTGGCTTGCCATAAAAGGTTAATGCCCATTCTCACCACGCTGGGCATGCGGGTTGGCGAGCGCAGGGCGTAGCTCCTCTCACCGGTGACGCTGCAGCCCGTCACTGGTTTTCCACATTTAGCTACGCGCATTTTTAGAATGGATATCCCGCCATTTTTCGGTCGCCAGAGCATCGTTCGTTAATCAGCAGGATGTACCACGAGCAGGAGAGGTTGACTTAGGGCGCTGAGGTGGTGGTTGCATCCCTTTGCATCCCTTTATCTATGGTAACATTTAAAATTAATATCACCATAAAATCTTGTCACATTTTGTGAATAAATGCATAGATAACTATTAGTACTATAACGAAAAGTATTGTAACAAGCATAGTATTTACAAAATACTAACAAGGAAAGGCACCCAACTGTCCGGCTCCGATTTGGTTTATTTTGATATATGTTAGAGAGTAGTCTAAAATAACAGACACGTATTTTTTTTAGCGGCCCAAACTTAACCTGTTGGGAGAAAATGACCTCCAAAGTACTGAAAAGTGACTAAACCCTCTAACTTCTATAGAGAATTAAAAAAAACAACACGCTATTTTCCTACTTCTTTTGATTATATGTTTAAGAACATGAAAAAATAATGAACACGTGTTTTGTTATATCGGCTAAAATTCATTCACAAATAATATTAAGTGTATCTTTTAGTATATAACTTTGAAGGCTTTTTTTTTTAAATATGAGTTTTAGCCGATATAACAAAACACGTGTTCATTATTTTTTGATGTTCTTAAACATATAATCAAAAAAAGTAGGTCAGGTCAGGTCATTTTCTCCCAACAGGTTGAGTTTGGGCCTCAAAATAAACCAAATCGGAGCCGGACAGTTGGGTACCTTTCCTTGTAAGAACCAAAAAAAAGGTATGTATACAGAGTGTATGAAAAACCTTTGGAGAAATTTTAACAGTAGATAGGGTGGATGATTTGGATCATCCCTATATTGGTAACTTTTTTTAAAGTTAATATTTGACTGAGTTACAGGCTAATTTATCATCGCCTTTCCTGACGATGCTCTCAGTGTGCCCCACCTTAACTACTTCATTCATAACATGTGTCACAACGTAATGTAAATAAACAAGTTGTTCCCTATCAACAATGTTTCTAATCATGGTCAAAAGCTCAATGGTGTTTAGAACACAGACACATTATTCTGTAATATGAATGAAAAGCTATTATGTGAAATAATTTAAAAATTAAACTTACGATTACGATTATTACTCACACTCTTCTCACACTCACTCAGCTAAAATAGCACTTGTACTCGTACATTAGACTTATTTTACGAGATCATAAATCATGGATTTATTCTATTGATTTGCACTACTATCAAGGAGTAATACGAATAAAAAACACAATAATTAAAACGAATCATTAAGTTGTGATTGTGCTTTGACAGTTATACATAGTATTTTTTTAAATCTTTTACTATTGAAAACTCTTTATGAAAAGAGGTTTCTTTTGTAAAAATAAAATCGTTCCTACACGTTATGTTTAATCAGAACTACATTTAAAGCTGGCATCATACACGTTGTTGAAAGAGTTTCGTATCCTAGAAGAATGAGAACCGTGTGAGCACAAAACGACAAGTGACTTTTTTACGTCTATGCGAACACCTCAGCACGGCTAGCACAAGTTGCCCGCGACTTCTTTGTCGCTCGGATCTCCCTTCCTATCTAGTCCGTAACGATAGAGACGCACTGAGCGACAAGCGAGAAAATACAACATGTGCTACCCGTGCTGGGGTGTGATTCTCTCAACAAGCTAAGGTGGTCGAACGCTCGAGTGAAGGTCCAAGCGGCGAGTTTAAGTAGTCCCGACAGAGCGAACAAAACACGTTTTAGCGCGTGTATTCTCAATTAGGCAGCCTTATACGTCCGACACATCGTTCGCCCGAACTTTATCACGGTATTCAGTCGCCTGGTTCCTAGCATGGAATTGGTAAGTACATCTGGAATGCTTACTTCCAAAATCGCGACAAGTAAAATTGAACTCAATATCTGAAGACAGAAGGCTGACTTTGTGGTAATCAAGTGCACGAGCCTAATGAGACTTACTTTGTCTTTGTTTGTCCCTCTTACACAACTGCCATGTTAAAAAGTTACGATTTTCTTAGTACGAAATGTTAACTAGGTAGAACATTTTTAATTTTTAAAATTGTGAGAATTATCACAGTATATATATATTTAAATTAGGCACTAGGAATGCATTAAAGTATTACATATTAAATTAATATTAAAGTTAACCCGCTTCAATCATTGCTCATCATGGTAATGGTAGGAGTTTATAAAATAAAACTAGCAACATATTTAAAATAATGAAAATCCGTAATTGGCCCAAGATTTGTAATTATGTCTGCAATAAGCCTTTTCTGTAATTTGTGCTGTGGATTTATTGTTTCAAGAAAATAAAAATAAAAATAAAAACGCTAATAAAACAAAATGGCGATTGGCGATCACTTTAATAATCTCTCACTGTTGCAATGAGACCTATTTCGGCTTTTATGTGTTAATATGTGATTTTCTTTAAAACAATGGTAAATACTAGTTGTGGTCTGAGTGGCTGCTATAAAGAATCATATCCAGGTTATGGGATATCCTTTCACAGGCAAGTTTGTGAAATTTCTGTTAGTAGGGTGACAATGAGCAATCATTAATATAAGTTACCTAACAAAAACGATTTGATTTCAGACTTCTTGCGAATGTTGAAATAAAAAAGAAATGGATTGAAGCGATTCCTGGGAAAGTAACTAACAACTCTGTTGTATGTAGTTTATTTACATTTCAAACCTGAAGATTATCTAACGGAAGCTAGAAAAAAAAAAGATATCTGAGGCCCGTTCCACGAAGCTACAAGTTACAAATTACAAGCGGAATTCTCTTTCTAACTCCTTTTGCTAGAAAGAGAGTTCCGCTTGTAATTTGTAACTTGTAGCTTCGTGAAACGGGCCACTGGAGTAGTTCCATCTATTTTTCCTTAGGTAATTTAAGGTAATACCGTAAAATTACTCATTAAATATGTTGGTTAATACAAGCTTCAGGAGGACAGAAAAAATATTTAAAAAAAACTAGTTTTTTTAGATTTTGAGAAAAACTATGTCTGTCACACAGGACATTGCCAAATATGCGGGATATTATTACATTCCCCCCCGTGCCGGACAATGCCAACTTTTTACATAAAAAAAGGGAGAAAATGTTAAAATACCATTACTTAGGTATATTATTTACGTTGTATGAAGCTATGAAACGTAATTGACAGTTGTGTGCGTGAACTTTGTAATACTTGGATGTTAATGACTAAAATTAAAAGTCGTGAGGTATCTTTAGACATCTTCAAAGGCTCATGAGAAATGAATTTTGGGAGATCTAAATAAATATTTAGGGTGTCCAAATATTTTTTACAAATTTACGTGTTTTGCTGATGACGTTGGAGTTCCTTGATCGAGTTTTTCTCGTATATACTACATTAAATGTAATTTAAAAAATCGTGTAATTTATCTTGACTTGCTGCTAAATTCAATAAGTAACTTTTAGATATAATAAATAGTGCTTTAATTATTGTACACGAGAAACGGTTGATTGTGATGCGCCCAACCAATGTATCCATAACATCTTATTATTGTACATCTGCAATCACACAATAAATGATTTTGACTTTGACTTTGACTTTGATTGTAGGTAAATATGAAAATGATGAAATAGACAGAATATTGTAATAATTTTTGTTCAAAGAATCATTAATATCTTGCATGTTACTTCAAGACTGCATGCCGGATTGTAATTTTATACCTCGTTATCAAGTTGGGAACTATTAAATCATAATTTCGGACAGTTTATGATTATGCGTAAACGAGGGGAACCAATTAAAATATGGTCACCTTTACTAGAAAGGGACGCACTAAGTTTTAGTAAGTTTCTTTCGGCTCGCGTTTTCGGTGTATTGCACCTTCCAGATGTACGTAAGTACTTACTAATTCCATGGTTCCTAGGCGTTGACCATGCGAGATCGCCCCGCTAACGCAACGCCTTTCTGCACGTCCGTGCGAACGTAGCCTTATTGAATGATCTAAGTCCGGAATATGGAATGAATATGTATGTGTTATGTAAGTACCTACTACGTACGTATATCGATTCCATGATTCCATGGCCTGGGAAAGGCCGGTCTTTTTTTTTCTCTATGGCAAGTGCGATCATACAAATTTAATAAATTATGCGACGGCCTTTATATTCGGACTGTTAGCTATACCGCGCGACGAATACCATAGATCAATATGGACAGAGGCCCTACTTTAAAAATCGAAGTTCGAAGTTACGTTAGCTCCATCTAGCTCAAAGTAGGGCCTCAGCAATAACCGGATCGTTCATTTCATGTCCATCCGAACTTTCAGCAGTCTATTACAGTAGCCATTTATCAAAGAATTGAACTTGTTCTAGGATACGAAAATCTTTCAACAACGTGTATGATGCCAGCTTTAAAATTTATGGTTTTCATTAGATGTCATGCCGGCACCACACTTCGCTATTCGCTATTCGTTATTCGGCTTATGCGCCTACATTCGACGAAGTGTGGAGGGTTTATTCGTCTATGTTTTCTTTATTCGCACGCATAACGCATAAGCGCGATAGCAAATTAATATTTTAACAAATACGGCGCAGCCGCATAACGAATAGCGAATAGCGAAGTGTGTTGCCGGCATCAGGTAAATTAAATTTCAGATTTTCTAGTCTGAATAAATAATAATAATAGTCTGAATTAATTTTGCTGCAAAACAATAAATGGGCTATTTTAGAGCAGATAAAAGGTGAATGTTTAGATCTCGACATTAATATGAAACAGACAATACGATCAGAGCTCGGCAGAGCGTGTTCCAACAGATCTAGTGAACATTACAAAACCCGCTAAAATGTACAATTGTAAAAACGAAAATACAGTGAGTTGCATTAAAATTAATCTTTTTTTTGTAATTTGATTTTTGTTTACATGGGGCGAACTGTTTACATGGAGCGAACTGTTTACATACCATGTAAACAACGTATGGTCTCAGGTCATTGACCTCGAACTTAGACTTTTGACGTTAGTTACTACGAACGTTTGGATTAGTAGGTATAGCATCAACATCAAAATGTCAAGGTCAAGATATCGGCTGCGATACATCAAGTAACACAATGAATATAATTAAATCTTCTTTTTTTTACATTAACAGAAACAAAAATGAACCATACCCCGTGATCAGAATCGTGCGATCTATTACCGCGCCAAATATCTCCAAAGGTTTTCCAGACACCCTGTATAAATACAAGATACAAAATGAATTAAAAAAAATATTTTAAACACAAAATGTATCTGTATCTGTATTTCAGATACTTGTATCTTAAATAAGTCACATCTCTGGTGTCAGTGATGGGTTCAGAGGGAGACCCAAGGGGCCAGCCCCCCCCTTCCTTTAAAACCAAAAAAATGTGCGGCAGAAGAGCTAAATTAGAGGCTGGTTAGCAGTTTAGGAATATTTGTTTAATGGAAATCCCTAAAACGAAAGTCTAGAACCGTTACTGGTGAGTAAGCCAGCCTGGGGCACCACTAATGGCCTGTTGTTTGATCGGTAGTTAAACTAAATAATGGTCAAAAAACGTTACTACTGGTATAACTACCGATCAAACAACAGGCCCATAGGCCCTGTTGTTTGATCAGTAGTTAAACTAACTAATTGTTAAAATTCGAAAAAGGAATGGAAAATTTGACACATGTCCTTGAGATTTTAACCATTACGAGGGCTGCCTTTTAAGTTCTGTGGTTTGCAAAACTCCCGTGATTATTAAAAAAAAACTAGTATCATCTTAAAATATTTGAATTTAGAATTCAAAAACAAAAGAATGTCTCGAGATCGGCCGATTCGTTTTAGTACAGCGTCGGTTCAAAGTTGACAAGTCGGTTGTGAAAATGGAAATTTCGAAGGAAAATTTACGTGTGATAATATTTTACAACTTTAAAAGGGGTTTAACGCGTCTTCAGTGCTTTGAAGAGCTGACTACGGTTTTTAAAAATGAAGCACCATGCATCCGGACTGTGGAACGTTGGTATTTGGAATTTCAACGTGGTTGCTCTAGTCTTAGTGATAGGCATCGTGAAGGCCGACCAAAAACAGCCGTAACCCAGGAAAACATTGATGCTGTACGGCAACTGATCGTCGAAGATCGCCATGCGACATACTGCGAGAAGGAGCTTCATTAAGCATTTCAGGGACCAGTGTTCAAAATATATTGCATGATCACTTAGGTGTAAAAAAATTGATTTCACGCTGGATACCACATTTACTTAGTGAAGACCAAAAAACGGCTCGCGTTAGATGGTGCCGCAAAACTCTGCGGCAATTCAACCGAGGAGACTCTAAACACGTTTATGACATTATCAGTGGTGACGAATCTTGGATATATGCCTACGATCCGGATTCTAAACAGCAGTCGACTGTTTGGGTGTTTCAAGATGAGCCAAAACCGACCAAAGTAATACGCTCACGGAGCACTTCGAAAAAAATGGTCGCCACGTTTGTAGCGAAAAGTGGCCACGTTGCGACCATCGTGCTCGAAGATCGTAAAACAGTTAATGCTGACTGGTATACCACTGGTTGTTTACCAGAAGTTATCGGCGAGTTCCGAAAAAATAACCCAAGACGTCGTATAGTACTGCACCACGATAATGCTAGCTCGCACACCACCCGGCAGACGATTGCGTTTTTAAAAGAACAAAACGTCGAAAATTTGGATCACCCGCCGTACAGTCCAGATTTAAGCCCTAATGACTTCTTCACTTTTCCAAAAATCAAGCAACGACTTCGTGGTCAACGGTACCGGACGCCTGAAGAAGCGGTTGAGGCATACAAAACGGCCATTTTGGAGACCCCGACTTCGGAATGGAATAAGTGTTTCGAAAACTGGTTCTATCGAATGAAAAAGTGTATTACATATCACGGTGATTACTTTGAAAAACAATAAATACCATTTAACACTTAAATTGTCTTTAGTTTTTTCAAACGACAGAACTTAAAAGGCACCCCTCGTAGTAACGTTTTTTGACCATTAGTTAGTTTGACTAACGACACGACGTTTGGCACGACATAAACTTCATTATCTGCAATTTGGACAATTTTACTTTATTAATAAATATTATTTTATAATGGACTCTTCTAAATTTTATCTACCTTATTTTTATTGTTGTTATGACTAGGTAATGTAATTTAATATACTAATTTTATGTTGTATTTGTTACGAGTACATATTTGCATGCCGTTTGTAAACAGCTTAAAAGGTGGAATAACTTTTAATGTAACATCATTTACTAACCCTTTTTTTTGCAAATAAATCATTATGAATTATGAATTATGACTACCGATCAAACAACAGGCCATAAGAATCTAAGTAATAAATGCCTTGTATTCATTATTAATTTACTATTATGCATACCGTCGACTGTCTGCAAGAGGAAGGTGTAGTGTACAGTGTACCTAATGTAAACCACCCACGGACGGACGATTCAGTTTGCCGCTCTAACTCTCCCAAGGTCAGCTTAGTTGGTATAAGCATGTATATAAATAAGTATAGATCAGTACAGACAGAGCCTTTATGAAAAAATAGGCACCTAGGAACTTAAATCCGCAGGCTGGCCGCATGGCAAGCAGTGCATTGAGTCAAAGATAAAATATTAGGGTGCTTAACACGAACACTAAATACGAAACTTCGGGTGCCGAGTCCCTTTCACTCGTCACTCGAAACTAAATCGAGAGAAAGGGATAGAGCTAACGTAACGTAACGTAACTTTAATTTCGGTTTTCAAAGTAGGCGCCCTCATTTTTTCCCCGACTAAAAAAAATCCCAGCAATAAACGTCGATATAGGTATTTGTAAATTTTCTTTTTTTGGGACTACTGTCTGTATACTGTCACGCAATGTTATTTTAATTTCGTTCAACATTAAATGTTGAGCGAAATTAAAATCAAATCTTAAAAAGATCAAAATTTGATCTTTATTAACTTGTAATACACTGAAATAAACGTCAAAGTCTTAATTTCTGTCGTAAAGGGAGATTTCTGTGAGCAATTCTGTCCTTCTCGTTCTCGTGTTCAATCCTGTGGATCGTTCTGCGTGATTTATTAAATTAAAATAAGAGAAATTCTATGGATACAAGATGGCTAAACATCAGGGTAAAGTTTATTTAGGGTACGAAGAGGAAACCGTCGGTGATAAAAGTCAATCACTATTGAATTACACCGTGAACAAAATAGGTGGATTTCCTGTAAGTTGTACAGACAGTGTTATGTTAAGTTATTTAATAGGAATGCGAATATCTGTTGTAACTTTATTTTTTTACAGGATTGGCCACCTCTCGAGAACGTACAGTATCCCTCCAAGTGTCAATTATGCGGGTTGCACCGACTTTTAATCGTCCAATGCTATGCCCCCCTAGAAAACTCAGTTTATCATCGCACTTTGTATGTGTTCGCCTGTATCAATCCTAATTGTTGGATTCTATCCGAAAGGTAAGCACTTCTAATATTTACTTTTGGAAAATATAGTTATTGACTTATTAAAGTTAACAATCTATAAAAAAGGTTGTTTTTTTTATTTACTTTATTACTTTATTGCACAAAATTAAAATAGTGTACAAAAGGCGAACTTAATGCTGGTTTACTTTATTAAATTAAATTAGATCTACTTATGTGCATCTGTGTTTGTTATGTGTTGCGGTCCCTTATTTAGTTGATATTGTAAGTAAATCAAAAATTACAACAAACACATCAATAATTCAAATACCTATGGTTATATTATATCTAAAGTAGCGACCCACAACTTCTAATTAGATTTATTTCAGCTGGTCGTGTGTCCGATGTCAGTATCAAGACCCTGTCAAACACACTAGTGCTGTTGTGAATGTGCCGAGTGTTGACACAAACCTGAGCTGGTGCTCTGGAGCTGATGAGTGGGATGAGAATGACAATGGTGATTCAGCAAATGGAAATTTCATGAATATTGATAACGCTCCAAGTCCTAATAATGGAATACATAGGTAAAATTATTTATTCTAATGCATGAAATTATTCTGTAGCAAGTTTCTGCAATGTAATGATTAATGCAGTGGTAAAGTAGGAAGGTTTTCCGTTTCCGGTGTCTCGAAAGTGAATACGTACTGTCAAGTGCTCTGTGAATTTAATTAATAATCTGCTCAAATACTATACAGTTTACTAAACAGTCCTACAAAGAATGGAAATGGTGCTAGAAGAAAATCAACCATATGAGCAAGCAGGTTTCCAGAAAGACTTTGCAACAATAGACCACATTCACACTATCAAACAAATAATAGAAAAGAATAATCATATAATGAATATGATAAATACTACTACCTAGCATTTATAGACTACAGCAAAGCATTCGATTCACTGCTCCACAGTCAAATCTGGAACGCACTGAAAAGGCAACATGTAGCAAATAAATACCTACATAAGGATAATCATTAGAATATATGAGAACATAAACAGCTAAGATCAAATTAGAATCTGTGGGAGAAGAATTTAAATTAAAAAGAGGAGTGTGACAAGGGGACCCCTTGATCTGTATTACAATAATTGTATATAAGAAAGCAGGAAAGCGGGTCTGGAAATGAACACTGAAAAAACAAAGCTCATGACTAATGGACAAAAAATAGAGATGTGGGCGAACAACAAACATGGAGACTATGTAAATGAATACACATACCTAGGACAGATAATATCTCCAGAAAATCTAAATGATAAAGAAACAAACAACAGAGTGTGTTTTGCATGGAAAAAGTACTGGTCATGGAAAGAAATTATGAAAAACCCTGATATTTCATTAAAATGCAAAAGCAGATTATTTAACACTTGCATACTCCCCAGCTTAACCTATGGTTGCCAAACATGGGCACTGACAAAGAAAAATATACCTAACATAGAAAGAAGCATACTTAACAT
Source organism: Acleris literana (assembly GCA_946894065.1). Taxonomy (NCBI): domain Eukaryota; kingdom Metazoa; phylum Arthropoda; class Insecta; order Lepidoptera; family Tortricidae; genus Acleris; species Acleris literana. The sequence continues at coordinate 17,057,916 of OX335669.1, forward strand.
TAAAAAAACAATCAAAATAAGACTAAACAAAATCAGGAAAAAGACAAATGTAATAGATGTAAATGTTGCAATAAATAAACTAAAATGGAGATGGTCAGGTCTCATGCTAAGAAGCACAAAGGAGAAATAGTCCAAATCAATCACAGCTTAGTATCCCAGAGATGGCAAAAGGAAAAGAGGCAGACCCTGTCGCAGATGGGAGGACGACATTAAAAAAGTAGCAGGACCATGTTGGAGACGAACAACAAGAAATAGGGAAAACTGGAAGATTCTATAGGAGGCCTATGCCGCGAGGCAAGTCGACCATACCTATGTCAATGATAATCAAGAAAACAATAATAATAATAATTTATAATAATACTATGATAATATTGTAATAATGTCAATCAGTGATCCCCAAAGTGGTCTAAATCGACCCCCAGGGGTCGACGACGACCTACAAGGGGTCCATGTGAGCGGAAATAATAAATGGGGGACCATGAGATAAAAATGGTGGTCCAGGATGGCAGAGCGGGCAAAATGCCACAGGACCCCGGGCTGTGAGAGGTCCCTGGTCCGAAAGGCCATAAGCACAGGAGGAACCTAATATTTAAGTATTTCTTTTTTAATTAAAGTGAAAGGAAGGGGCCTTAGCCGACGCCCGACGAATTTGCGACGGGCCTCAGTTGGTATAGTTTTTTTAAGCCCATGACCCACTGGCTACAAACCTATAAATTGGATGTTTATTATCTTGATAATAATAAGTTAAATTTCATATTTCAGGAATTCTGATGAAGATGAAGAAAGCAATTCTTTCGAGGTAGAATCAGTTGAACAAGCTCTAGGGAACTTGCAAATGTATGATGCTCACAACGCCAATATGTCCCCAGTACAAGGTACAAATAGAAATGAGCCTCTCTGTTTTTTTGTTATGCCTGTCTCTGACCTTTCAGATAAGCTTCTTAGGTTATCCTACCTTCTTCACTTAAGTTTTCTCCACCATCTGTAGTTGCCTTACTCTCCATCTTGATACATATTGAAGAAAGTTGACAGGATAAAATATTTTCTTTACATAGGAGCCATGGGCGCTATCGGTGTGCCGGTTGCAGCAGCTGAGCTGGAAGGTGGTGACGAGCCAGGGTTGGTCATGGTTGACACACCTACTGCTGCCACTAATGACATTGACGCGCTCTTACACCAGGTGAGTTACAAGTAATGTAATACATAATTCTTTATTCAGTAAGGATACATTGTCATTCATGTTCAGTACATAATTGAATTAAAAATAATGATGTCAATAAGTATAAAATAAATACAGTCAAGCTACTACTACTCAATATCACGTTGAAGGAAAGATTTTAATATGAATTCCAACATGTCATGGAGACCGAAATGTTTTATTTGCCTACATTGGAGTAGACATCAGTCACATCCAGACAATGTTTGGTAGAAATCAAATATATGGTTTGATCAGACCAAATCACTGATCGAAATATGCTTTGAAAAATAAGGATCGCACATGAAACTATAACATTTACAGACTGGCCTTAAGAGTAAAAATTATTTGACAAACATGCTGAAAGTTGACTAACGGCCGAACCCTATATTCAAACCGCGGATAGATAAGGCTTACTTTGGGTTAAAATTTGACATTTGCCTATCTATCCGCGGATTGAATATAGGGCCAATAGAAAGCTTACTGTGTAAATATTTCCAGACAGCAGAACTGCCTCAGGACATACGGTCCCGACTGGTGGTTGCGCCAATGCAATTTGTGCCCAAGTACATCTACGTAGAAGCGGAATGGCAGAAGGCAGGCGACGGTGACGACCGCGTCACAGAATTGCTTCATAAATATAAGAAGGAGAATGGTCGGTTTGCATTATTAATATTTGCTTTTGTTTGTATTATAATATTGCAGCAATTGTAGAAAAAAGTGTATATAAATTGACTCCAGGAACCTTTTTTAAATGTTTAAAAAAAAAACATGCTTATAGAGCTTTGTCTCAAAAGCATAGCACTCGTAGGTTAGGTTTTTATAATGGCTATTTTTTGTATTAGTATTGTTATTTTACTTTTATATTTGAATTTTTGTTTTAAAAAACCTAATTTACAGAAAATTAAATAAATATCTAAAATAATAATAAGAATAATCGGTTATTTCAGAATTAAATTCATAAACAAATTTCTGCTAATGGCTAAAGAGCTTAAATGCCATATGGTATTTTCTACGTCACAGCTAGTGCTGTGCAGGGCTTGAAATACCGGTATTTTTGAGAACCGGTACTGTGACCTTGATGGGGAACCTGTACCAGTCTAGGTACCACGCTTGGTACCGGTACTCGTTGTACCGGTATTTTGTAAGAAATACAGGTATTTTACCGGTACTATACCGGTACCAATAAGGCTCGAATACCGGTACAAATACCGGTATTCAGTAATAGTGGGTATAAGTGCGAGGAAGGGATAAAAAAGACAGAATAGTATAGGCATGGTACCTATGTTTCAAGCGGCATATGGCCTGATGGTCGGTCAGTTAGATTTAGGTTACTTGTCGATAGTCGACGGCTTGAGGCACGCTAACATAATATTATTTCGATTAAAATTTTGACATTTGGTGGTGATGGTGGTGACGGTGACGGTGGTGGTGGTGGTGGTGGTGGTGTTGGTGGTGGTGGTGGTGGTGGTGGTGGTGGTGGTGGTGGTGATGATGGTGATGGTGATGATGGTGATGATGGTGGTGGTGGTGATGATGGTGATGATGATGGTGATGATGGTGGTGATGGTCGTGATGGTGGTGATGGAGGTGATCATCATCATCATCACCATCATCGCCATCGTCAACATCGTCACAATCATCACCACCATCATCACCATCATCACCATCACCACCATCACCACCATCACCACCCTCACCATCACCACCATCATCACCATCGTCACCATCATCACCACCATCATCACCATCATCACCACCACCACCATCATCACCATCACCATCATCACCATCACCATCATCACCATCATCACCACCACCACCACCACCACCACCACCGCCACCACCACCACCACCGTCACCACCATCACCACCATCACCACCATCACCACCAACACCTCCATCACCACCATCACCACCATCATCACCATCATCACCATCATCATCACCATCATCACCATCATCACCACCACCACCATCATCACCATCACCATCATCACCATCATCACCATCACCATCATCACCATCCTCACCATTACATTACAAGTCGACAACCAAAGCAGCGGCGCGAGCATCGAGCCGCCGACGAGACTTGACCTTGTTGCACAAAACGGCAACGTAGCTGGAACCTTTATTAGGAACCGGTATTTTAAGGTACAAATACCGGTATTCGTATTTACCTGTTATTTGGATTACCGGTATTTATATTTACCGGTTCTCTCGAACCTAAATGAAAAATACCTTTAAATACCGGTAAAGTACCGGTATTTTTGGAACCGGTTCCAAGCCCTGGTGCTGTGGTTGCAAACAAAATGACCTCGTTCCGACTAGTACAAAGCGGGTGTACCAAATACTGGTAGATGATATTCAATATTTTTTAACTCAGTAAATAAAAAGCATGTTTTTTTATTTCAGAACAAAAAGTTCCTGTAGGCAATTATTGCTGCCAACCAACCAACCAACCACCAACTCTGTGGGTGGCAAGATACAAGCTCAGCCTAGTTAGAATCCAACAGCAACAGCCTGCGTATTTGTAACCATTTGATTTGTTCTTAACCATAAATTAAATTCATAAATTAATAAAAGTTTATGAGGATGTTTGGGTGGCTTGTGGATTAAGATGAAATCCAGTACCTACACGGTGTAGGTACTGTACACCAGCCTCCATCTGTATTAGGACTTTTTTTTAATATCCAAGAGAAAAACTCGACTGTCCCCCTAATCCGACCGGGCGTCCTCACCTATCATCATCATCAACAATCAATCTAACGAACCTTTTAATTTATTATGTGTTACTTTAGAGTTGGACGCCGGCGGGGCGGAAGACGAGCAGTATGAGGAGTCAGCGCCCTTGCACGGGGACCGCTTGTTCCACGCCTTCCTCTCCCGCCTGAGGGAAAACCCGGGCCAGATACTCAGGTACCACTCTCTTGAATGTGATGTTAAACTATACTATAATCTTATGCTTTTTAGACTAATCCATCTATCCCAGCAATACTCAACCTTATTATACGGGTAACAAAGACGTTTCAGCTAAGGATCCTTCCGATTTTATTAGGTATGGTATGATGGTAATTAGGTATGTAGGTGCTGGCTGAAACTTAGCGCTGTATGTGTCTGACACCTCAGCATAATGCTGAGCCAGTCTTATCTTACAGACGGGCCCTTTCGGATACACTTCGACCCTTTAGGATCTTTTGTGCAATTACCCTCTTACACACTCAGCTGTTCGAATGTGCAGGTTTCCTCACGATGTTTTTCCTTCACCGTAAGAGCATCGGGTAATGCACTTAAGTTAGAAAAACTCATTGGTACATGGTGACCGCGGGGGTTCGAACTCGGTACCTTACGATCACGAGTCGACCCTCTAAGCCACTAGGCCACCGACGCTCTTATGCTGAGCCAGTACCCGATTCACTACCGCGAGGACACACACCTCCATGCTGTTCTTGTCACATTTATTGTTTTCTTTTATTTATGTCTATTTGTATGTCTTCTGTGTAGTGAATAAATATCTTTATTTCTTTCTTCTTTATGTATTTTGTTTTTTTTTTAGTATAGGTGGTAAATAAAGTGTTAATTAAATTTAGGTTGAGTATAGCCCCTTACTGTCACGCCATTGATTTTCTTTTAATAGGAATCGAACAGGTTAAAAAAATTGTCGCTCACTATATATGAACTCCACAACGACGTTCGATGCATTTACCATATTGTATTGTAATATTTTTAATAAACACGAAGTCAAGTTAAAGTCCAATCGAATCTATTTAGTGTGGAGTTGTTATATGTATTGTGCTAGGTACTGCCACCGATACGCAGCACGGCAGCAGAATAACATGCTCAAAATTAAAAAACAAAAAACCGCCTTCAAAAACGCAAAAAATAACTTCTTTAAAATTGTAGGCACCTAATAGGTTAGTCCAACTGAAGTCGGCGACCACAACATTTCGGCGGTTTTTTGTTTTTTTAAAACATTTATTTTATTTTATACTTTTTAGTGATCATAATACGCTGTTACGTAGTCCCACTTCTTAGTTGAAATTAAACTTTAAGTTATTTCAAGAGTGCCGCAAGCAACGCCGCGGGAAAGTCATAGTCATATTTCAATAACCTCCTTTTTTGAAGTCGGTTAACAAGTAAATATTCTTCGTTGTAGTCGCTCAACTATCTTAATCGAGATATCTTATCGCCACCCTTGAAATCGGTACCGTTAAGGAGTTCCGGTGGCCATCTGTGGTCTTCATCATCAGTTCCACTTCACCAAATGATACTTTCTGAATGCAAATGCTAAATTTGTTACTAAAAATACTAAAATCGCTATATGTTTGCCTACAATATTTGAGGAGTTCCCTCAATTCCTCACGGATCCTCTCATCAGATTCAGATTTGGTGACAATGGGACCACCTCGAAAGTATACTCTATCAAACCAAAAAAAATTTTTTGAAATCGGTCGACAATTGACGGAGTAATCGGTGAACATACATAAAAAAAAAAAAGTACATACAGTGGAACGTATAACCTCCTCCTTTTTTGAAGTCGGTTAATGAACTAGACACGACGTATTCTTTTGACAACAGAGTCGAGTGCAAAACATTTTGACCTCTTCGGTTGCGGAGCTACTTCTGCTGCTGACTGTAACCTTATTAAATTAAAATTGGTGCTATTTGTATGCAGTTAGCCCCCTTCTTTGGAATTACGGCGGAACTCGTAATGGTTTAGGCACAAACACGTTGCAAAATGAATGTTTGTACAATGATACGCGTGACAAACGTACTTTTGGTCAAATAACTTGACCCCTATGGGGTACTTCTATAAGTAGCATGCTATCACAGACATGTACTCGTAGTGTGCAATAGGATGTACATAATCGAGGCAATTTCATTTCAACTGTGTTGCAATAAGAATAAGGTTTATTTTCCTATCTTCATAAACTGGAAATGGCATTATCAAACAAACGTAATTGAACTTATTGCCTTGATGGTAGATTCACAGTCCCACTTACAAAAATCTCCTTGTTTGCAGTATGGTGGGCCTTACGAGGATATCCTCTTTCCAGGTACTCGCGCGACTCGCCCCCCGTGCTGGGCGCGGCGCTGCCGAGCGCGTCCCCGGACGGGTCGCCGCAGGCCTGCGCCCGCTGCGGCGCGCGGCTGCTCCCGGAACTTCAGTTGGTCCCAGAGTTCTCCTCCTCCCTCCACCTCCTGCCCCACACCCCCTCCCATCTCCACTTCCTCTCCGTCCTCGTGTTCACCTGCGCGCAGAGCTGCTGGCAGCCCGGGGACACGCTGGTCAGTGAGACCGTCGTTTTTCAACAGGAAGTTGTTTAAGAAGGCTTGGATGGCGATGAACTGTGAACGTATAGAGTTATGACCTAGGTGGGACACGAAAAAATAATACGAGTAAATAGAAGCATTTATTCGGAAAGACATATAAATAAAAAAGACGGCATCTTTACTTTCTATCTCTCTCCGCGTATACGTTTTCCCAAGGCCGATTTCGTTTGTCACCAGAACTGGTGGCAAACAATGAAGACAATGAAGTGAATTGTTGCTTTTAACTATTTAATTGTTATAGTAAAGTATCAGGGTCTGCCCCCTGACCCCTCTGGGAAACAGGCTTGATATACTGTATGTATGTAGTGTGAAAAGCGACTATGGGAATATGCATGGATTTTTTAAATAACATTTCTCAAAAAAAATGAAAATACCGTAAAAGAGATCACCAAAAGTGAAATTAAAATTAAAACCGGCCAAGAAATACGGATGGTACAAGCATTTTAAACTGCTTATTAGACGACAGCGATAAGACAGAGAGATCCGATATGTCATGTTAAATTCTGTTTTGCTAGTTTGCTAGAAAGAGACGGAAACAAATCTTTGTTGACTTATATTTGGGTTATTTGTTATGTTATGTATTTTCCCTATTCACTTGTTTGTGTGTGTGTTTTCATAGGTTTCGTAGACATCTGTGATCTGAATTGTTGTATTTTAGGGCGCAAAAGCTACAGTGCTCGAATATATGAAAACAACCTATTACCGGTAATAATTAGGCACTCAATGACAGAAGCTTTGTCTGCGAAAGGTGATATGATTATGTGATGTGGTCGGGTTGTCTGTATTGATATCTCAAAACGGTATACGCGATCAGCTTGTCGGGGTTATACTCTGTCAACGATTGTGAAGAATTCAAGGTAGATGCTGTAGGATATTACCTTCCATAGACATAGCAGTTACTTTAGTGACTCGAACTTAAATGGTTTAAACATTAACCCCCTTACTAATAAACGTTGAGTAACGGTGGTATAGCTATACAATATTTTGTCTTTATCTGTCGTTGTGACATTTGAATTTGACAGATAAGGACAAAACATTGAATAGCTATACCACCGTTACTCAACGTTTATTAGTGAGGGGGTTAAAGTTGGACCCAAGTATACACAGGGCCACGCAGTACTATAGTAGCCCTCAACCAAACTGACGACTGGGGCCATAAAACCCTTGAGCTCGCGTTATCAGTTTCCCATTGTCTTGCATTGTCCTTGTCATCGTCCCTTGTATTGCACCTCACCCGAGTTTTATGGCCCCGGTCGTCAGTTTGGTTGAGGGCTACTATAGCGATAAAAGAAGCTTCAATTAGTTTTTATATTTAAATTGGTCTCCTACTAAAACCCACATCCTGACGCGCATCCAGACTCAATAGAAAATAATTCACTTTAGAAATAACTCGGTTTATTCTACCGATGTAAGCATGCATAGCGAGTTCGAATACAGATTTCCAAAGTTCAAAGAAGATACTGTAGAGCAGATTATTCAAACTTGACTGCAGCGGTCGCCATAAGGTAGAGCGAGAGGAGTGTTCGTTCTAGACACGAGGTGACAAGGGACGCCGACGGGTACTTACTCTCATGGGAAGGAAACTGAATTGTATAACCGTTTTCTGTATTCCCTATAGCTATAGATAGAGTAAATTTAGCTCTCGCTTGCCAATGACAGCCCATGGACGTGACACTGACTGTGTGGTCGAGCGCCTTCCCTTCCCGCGTCCCCCAGACCATGGGAGGGCCGCTCTTAAGGTAGTCAAGCTATAATAAATAAACCTGTCCCAATAGACTAGTTATTAAATTTATTTTAAAATAATCTGCCTGTATAATATAGGGATTTAGTGAAATAAAAATGAGAATGTTTCGAAATTATTTCTGACAAATTCAAAATTCTATTGTTGTCTTACTAATAACAATATTTAATATTCACTTTCTAAAATGTATTAGGTACAGTCGCCATCTAGTTGTCATTTCTTGTGCCAGTGAGAAATAGTTCAGAAGTGTGAAGTAAATTAAAATTTTCGTCCATTTTAAACTCTTGCGCATAACGAGTGCAATTTGTAATGATAACTAAAAATGAAAAACATATAGTCGATTTAATTTGCCAAAACTTTTAATAAATATAAGAATTTAATTAATCTTATTGTTAAGTGTAATGTTAATGTGTAGGTACTGTGAGAAAAATATATGTATTCATCTGTGATGTGGTCTCCAATAAATCGTACGTTTTATTAGGTATTAAATACTTACACTTATATTATTTAAGTATGACTATGTCTTCTTTATATTTAGAACTGTGTCTTGTGACTCTGTGCTAATGTATGGGCCTCATAGCCCTGTGTGCTTGTTTCCCTTCTCAAGGGAAAACAATAATAATAAACATGAAATAATGCTTCTCTAAATTTAAACTTAAAAGGGCAATTTTATGAGTAAAATCGCCCGTTCATAGTACGGACGTCTCATTCTATTACACCAAATTAGAGTAAGACAGTTGACATTGTGTTTTAAATATTCAAAAAAAAACCGTGTAAGTGGTCCTTTAATTACTAACCTCTTCTAATTAATGACAATAACCGGTAAAAAGGTTACTAACCTATTGAAAGGTCGTAATAGAGTTTAGTTTATTATCACCGTGTCGAATAGGCAGTGTTTATTAACCTAAACTTAACGTATGTTCATTCATGCGTGAGTGAGATGAGAATACGTTATTGAATAAAGATGCATCAAGTTTGGTCAATAAGCGCCGCCTTTTCCGACCCCTGATTATCACAGTCATAGGACATACGATGACTTTTGAAGCTTTTGCCATAATATTTAAGCTTGTTGTATATTTTTTTCTAATTGTAGTTATTCTATACATACTGTTATCCAGTTGTGTCCTTATTAACCTATAGGTTAAATGTCTAGTTGTGTATCCTTATTAAGTATACGCTAGAAAGTTTACTGTTTCACTTGTTCCGGAATTAACTTCCACGTCGTTCGTAACATGACTAAAAATCTATTTTTATCGTAGGTGTTTTGGCCTTTCGAACCGGATAAATGTATCCACATTTTAGACATATTTAGTTTGTGTCTCGTTGTAAGCCCTTTCTGGCAGCGTTTATGTGTTAAATAAAAGTATGGATTCGAATGTAATTGTTGGGCGATTCTTAAGTAGGTAATTGCTAACTCTTTAAGTTCATAATGTAATTGCAAAATTGTGGTTAGTCAGCGACAAAAAGCTAACCATTTCAGACCCAGATAAATATCAAGACTTAAGTTCAAGTATATTGAATTTGCAACTGATTATAGAACGCACTTTGTACGTTCATTTTCAGTTGTGACCAACCCGCACAGTAAAAATGTGTTGGCCTTCGTTGACATCGAATGGTTAGATTTTTTGTGGCTGACTTTACGCGTGTCTTATTAAATTAAAGACATCCCAATAAAACACGGACTCACGGTAATAAAAAAACGCTTTCACTTCAAAATAATATTTATTAATATTTACAGGTTCTAATCTAATTATGATTGTCATTTAAAAACTTAAGAAGTGTCCTCTAGTCATGTTGAAATGGGTAGCATTCCAGTGATATTTGAATTTTTTTTTTCGTATTACTTAAGACTACTTTAATGGAATCCTCAATAAAGTAGATGTTTCGGTTGTATGTGCGTGTTTTATTTTTATCTTATTACACGAATAACTAGGAAAATGAAAAAGCGGAAAATTAATAGGAAACGGTCGCCCAAATCTAAAAAAATATTATTACATGTACATGATGATTTTTTAAGAGCTATCCAATGATACTTTACTCGATGCCATAATGTTAAAAACGATTACCTTTGCTTTACATGTGTGTAAAGCAAAGTATGCATCTACCGTCGAGTTCGTCATAAATATGTGTACCATCATCATCATGTCAGCCGAAAGACGTCCACTGCTGGACATAGGCCTCCCCCAAGGCTCTCCACTCAGACCGATCTTGTGCTTTTCGCATCCACCGCGTTCCCGCGATCTTTACAAGGTCGTCACTCCATCTTGTTGGAGGCCTACCTACAGCTTGTCTCCCGGTCCGCGGACGCCACTCAAGAACCTTCTGACCCCATCGGCCATCAGTCCTGCGAGCAATGTGCCCCGCCCACTGCCACTTAAGTTTGGCTATTCTTCGGGCTATGTCGGTAACCTTAGTTCCTTAGTTCTCATGTGTACACTTTAGTACTTTGTCACTGTAATCCCTGTGACTTCAAAAATGACAGTTTAAACATGACATTAAATTGACAAGGTACTAAAATGTACACATATTTATGTGCTTTGTTACGTGTTGGGAGGTTTTTTCAAGATTTTAATTGGCAACTTTGTCAGCGTAATTTAAATGTATAACTATGCTAAATTACAGCTTTATAGTACTAAGAGACTGAGTTAGACAGCGGACAGACTGACATGGTGAAACTCTAAAAGTATCTTGTTTGACTTCTGAACCCTAAAAATGAACGAGTTAACTGTCTGTTAACCGTCTCTGAGTAGGTACGTAGCAAATAAATTGCTCCAAAATAAATTAAGTTAATTTCTAAAGGTGCACACGACATGTGCACTACGCGTAGTGCGCTATTGGTCATGGACTAAAGGGGAACAAAAATGGCATAACGGCTTAAGTTCGGTAACGGTCAAAACGATTAAACCGGAAATCCACGACGGCGCATGCTACGCAGCAAAACTATAAATTCGCTTCGTGCTAAAATCGCAATAAGGTCCTAAAGTAGATACATCTCTTTGTAGTCGACTGTACCTAGATAGCCTTACAGCGCAGCTCAGGTTGCCAGGCCCAAAAATAGAAAAACTGGACACAGATCCATACTTACCCGGATATTTCGCCCTGAAAGGCTGACACATTGTTTTTTTTTTTCATTTATTTCATTTGGTTATTCATCTGAGACTTACTCTATCTACTCTTATTATTTACATGAGTCACATTGGGCCTCCCCTTGTGCCCCCTGCTACTGCTGCGAGATCGCAAGTCCTGCATGTCCGAGTGAGTGGCTCGTGCGCTTTCCAAAAGCCTGACACGACCATAAACAGCCGAACATTTGGCAATCCTAAGCCCAGTTGCACACTCACGAAATGACGCCAGTGATGCATAGCAAATAGATCTATGTGGCTCACATGTGCGTACCTAGCATTCGCCGCAGTGAAATTCCGGCTTGATGTGACAATGACTATGAGCTATACAGAACCACAAATTATAAGGGTTGTACAGAACGAGGGTGCTCGATTTTGATGCGTCGACAGTGTACGTTGTAGCGGTGACGCGCAAGATGACGACGAGATTTCACACGCATCGGGCACTCAGGACACTAAAAACAAAACAAAACAAACAAGCTTATCCTAAAAATTCAAGTTCCAAGGTTCCCACAGACCAACAATCGGACTGACAAAAGCGGAGAGGGATGCAAGTATCTGTTAGAATGAACGACGTAATTAACTCTCTCTTTGTAACAAATAGCTGCGACTATTTTTACCATTCCTTATGAAATGACAGTTTTTAACAGAGATAAATTGTACATAATTTTAAACCCTAGTTTATTAGTTATACTATAGGTGTACAATTAGAGCTTAAAAACTCGATCGTATGACTTCGCTCGACCGATCGATCGTTCGACAAAAGTAACAAAGTAGGCATAGCCAAGATGCAAACACTCAAAGGTTTCTATTTTATATAAACTCAAAATGTATAGAGTTGACATAAGTGGTCAGGGCGACCTGTCATCAGCTGACGACAATCCTAAATAAGATGTATTTTCGTCGTCGCCTCCTGACGGAGCGCAGACGGGGTTTGTCAGAGAGCCATGGATTTTGGGAATCAAATTAACGCACCGCATCAAGAATGTATACTATTATACTACGCTCCAAAAGTGAAATAACTGATGTAGCCAAAGTAGCCAACTCAAATGGAAATGGGTTAGGCATATCTGTCGCATGACGGAGGAATTGTGGGCAGTGTGTACCAAATGGGTCCCACGGGATTGAATTCGGCATCGCGGCAGACCAAGGCGACGTTGGCGAGATGAGCTTGATGCCTTCAATCGGGAATGGTGGGAGACTGCCCAAGATGCTACGTGGAAAGAATGGAGGGAAGCCTTTGCCCAGCAGTGGGACATTATAGGCTCTTAAATTAAATAAATTTATATTTACCTGCACGTCTCTAGTGGTCCTGTGGCTCTCAAGATGCTGCAGAAGGCAGCGGCGGCTGTGGTAGCGCGCGCCGCACTCGTGGCATACGTACGGGCGCTCGCCGGTGTGCTCGCGTCGCTCGTGCAGCTAAACCAACGGTTGTTTTAAGTCACTCACATGCAAATTAGAATAGAATAGAAATGGTTTATTCGGTGCTAAAATAAAATGAACATAAACAACAGCAAAACATTATAAAAAGTAGAGTAATACAAACTTAGTATAGATCTAGTGAATAATCCTTTCACATCGTGAAAACTCGGAGCTCACGTCTTCTTCCGAATGGTGCCGACGTGTCTAAATATGAATTATTGAATTATTAAGTGACATGTTTGTATGAAATAAATAGAGTAGGTACTTTAGTTATCAGTGTCAAATGTCAAACCACGAGTTTGAAGTAACACCGAGATGTTAAAACCACCACGATCAAATATATAGAAATTAGGTGTAGGTAAACTAGAAGAAATATAAATAAATGTTGTAAATAATTTCACAAGCTTGTCGATCTAAACGTTTCCCAGGTCTTAATGCTTTCAGCATGACTATTAAAAAGAACTGAAAACAAACTTACCGATCTGGTATTATATCGATTATCACTCTCGAGATGCGACGTTCTCCCACGTTGTCTTGATGGGTACGGAGTCAGACTGAAGTAGCATGACAAATACGAACATTTCCGAGAAAATACGATGTGAAAGGATATTTCACTACACCTATACTTAATCTAAAACGAACACCGAAAAGGTTGCCACTCAGCATGGTGTCAGGCTTACTAGCCTTGACGCTGGTTTTCAGGGCCACCGGGTTGAAGTGAGAGGAGAGCGCTCCCAATCCATCTCACTAAGTACTATTTATTAAAAGTAATACTTAAACTAAATTATTAACAATACTTAAACTAAATTTATAAAACAAACAAACAAATTTATCCCAGACTTCTGAATTATTGTGTTGCGTGTGTGTGTGTGTGTGTGAAATTACACCTTATTGATACGAAACAAAGTCTCTTTTAATCCTGAACTTGTATCCGCCGTGGTGTCAATGGCACTACTTTTAGTTGACGGCCGGTCGTCTGTGGCGTTCAAAAGGTTAAGAAGGCAAACGAGCACACAGGCCACCCTAATTGTAAATGGGATCTGAGACCCGAAATGTCTATCATTTGCAATCTCAACACTGCAATCCTAAGGGCCTGTTGTTTCATCAGTAGTTAAACTAATCGGTAAAAATCGTAACTAATGGTTAAATCTCAAGGATGTACGAGTATCAAATTTTCGTTTCCTTTTTCGAATTTTAACATTTAGTTGAGTTAACTACTGATCGATCAAACAACGGGCCCTAAGACTGCAAATACATTAGCCAACCCCTGTGGACTAAGGGCCGTATTAATAAACTAATCTCAACTCTAATGCTCGTCTCGAGATGCGTCAAAAATGACGTATCTTGTGTCCGGCATCTCATTCAAGATGAGTCTATTAATACGGCCCTAAGATGGAATGTCTATATGCTACACCGCAAGACAACATACTGAACACTGCTGCCCAGCAGAAAACGGGTAAAAGATCAAGAGGTTTGTTGCAGAACAAGCTCTGACGACCACAAGATTAGGGGACGTTTAAAGGGTCTGGTAGGTACACGATCAACTTTTTACGGCAATGTGTAGCCGGTAACTATTGCTGTTTTACTCTTATTTCGTATGTTAGAGTAAGATGCATATAGTTGCCGGCCACACATTGATGTGAAAATGTTGCTCATCTAACCGGCCCTTTACGATGAAGCGATACGCAACGATAAGAGGACTGTGAATGCCTAAATCAGGGGTCGGCAAGTAGTTTTAGGTGGGGTCCGGATACTGTGGGAAAATTTCAACGAGGTCCAGATAAAAACAAAAGTATTAAGTTAGATTCTATGTGGCTTAAAAATATTATTTCAATTAATAAAGGTATAGTATACCTTATCTATGTATTAATTTATACTTGGTATGCAATACATTACAATATTTGGCGGTCCAAGGTTCGACCTTTCGCGGTCCGCAAACGGACCGCGGTCCGCCTGTTGCTGACCGTTGGCCTAAATCGTCTAACTGTCAAAAATCCCCATACAAATTTGGCTCCGAGCGATAAAGTTTCTCAACCCCATCCCATAAATCAAGTCCGCTTTCCACGATTTTTGAATATGTTATAGTTGTCATGAAAAGGCGCGCTTCCCTTATGCGTTTTTTTTTAAGAAATTTTTTCTTGTAAAGGAAACGTACAGACCCACTTTTTCATAATCAACACATTCAAAAATTGGATTAGGTTATCGGGAGAGAAACGTTACCTATCGCATTTTGCATGGATTTTTTTAGCTGTACAATCCTCTTAACGGCAAAACTCAGGCCCGTATTAATAAACTCATCTTGGCCGAGATGCCCGTCATAAGATACGTCAAAGTAAACGTCAAGCCATAGAACACAGTCATTTTTGACGTATCTTGAGACGAGCACTACAGTCGAGATTAGTTTATTAATACGGCCATAAGAGTCAGTTAATGACGATTAAGTCGTTCCTTAGTGACGATTTTTCATACACAAGTTTGAAAAAAAGTTTAAAAAAACAAATACCCGCCGGGTTTTTGTTTTTTTAAACTTTTATTTTATTTTATACTTTTTAGTGATCATAATTATGCTGTTATTCTCCCATTTCTCAAGAAACAATAGAACATTTCAATCTCGCCGCAAGCAACGCCGTGGGAAAGTCATAGTCATATATTTAAACCTAAATATGCTTCGTCATAGTCGCTCAACTATCTTAATCGAAATATCTTGTCGCCACCCTCGAAATATATACCGTTTAGGAGTTCCGGTCGCCATCTGTGGTCTTCATCATCAGTTCCACTTCACCAAATAGTGCTTTCCAAGACCAAATACACGAGTTACAATGAAAAATACCAAAATCGCTATAGGTGTGCCTATAAATTTTGAAGAATTCCGTCGATTCCTCATGGATTCCACCATCAGATCTTCATTTTGGACCAATCGGGAAGCACCAGCTTTCAAATAAAAAAAGAACCTTCAAAATCGGTTCACCCAGTCGAAAGTTCTGAGGTAACAAACATTAAAAAAAATAAAAAAATACAGACGAATTGAGAACCTCCTCCTTTTTTGAAGTCGGTTAAATAGGAACGAGTTAATTGTCTCTAAAATGTCTCTGGAAGTCTGGAGTACCTACGGCGGTTAGTCTGTAGTCGGTCGTAACATAACTCGCCCCTGGCTGCGCAATATTTACGCGCTGTTGGTTCCACAAGTTTATCTTTGGACGAGCTCGCTATTGAATTGCTTAAGAGAAAAACTCAGCTGGGCTGGCCAAGACTGAGATCAGAGGGCCCTAGACAATTAGACATAATGCTTAACGCTATCGTAAACTATTTTCAAAAACTGTCAATGTGTATGGAATTGACATGAGTGCTTGACGCGACCACCCGTCTCAGCTTACGCTAATCCTATACATTTTCAATAACGATGATGATCTCGCAATGCATCTTGTCTAGGGCCACAGAGGGTTTGGAAACTTTTGAATTTTTTTGGCTACTAGCTTTTGCCCGCGACTTCGTCCGCGTAGAACTCGTTTATCGCAGTTAAGTAAATTAATAGTTTTAAGTAATTCTATAGTTTGACGTCCTCCCTGGCAAGAATGATCTTTCAAACACTTGTAATATTGAGCTCGAAATTTACCGGGACACCAACTTTAACCATTAACTCTTACGGGAGGGCACTCCCGATACCTCGAAAGAGTTCAGGAACTCTAAGGGTAGGACGTGACTTGCTCTGTGTCTATGACATTGTCTACCAAGAGATACTCCACAACATCGCCTTCTACATGAGACATATTTTTATATTTATCCGCCCGACAATTTCGTTTGTCGGTGCTAATATCGCCCTCTCGCACAAACATTCTCTATTCTTTATATTGTTTTTAGATCGGGGTACACGTTATTTTTTAGATAATCTGTGTTTTGTACAATATTACAGAATTCGCGGTTTAATGTATTCAAATCGTTACTATCTCTCGCCATACGATCTTCGACAATTTTTAGTAGAGCTGCCGGATATAAAAGATAAAAAAAAGATAAAAGTGTATCATGGTGTACTCGTAGTTCCTGGCATATTTGTAGTGAGGTTAATTTTTTATATATATACTCATATCTTAGATGCCGAAATGCATTTATTTTATCCGCTGGTGTGCCCCTAGTTATCACCGGTAGATGAGAATCTGTCTAAATTCGCCGTCTCAAAGCACCATCCCTCCCATGATAGTTTGGTTGCTCTTAAAATATCCATCATAGTTCAATATTACATATATTATATTATAAGTCTTAGTACTAATTATAATGTAGGTATCTATCATGGCGGAACTCCCAAACATCATCAGTGGCCGCTGAAAAAACAAAGACAATTATATTCTTAAAACAAATTTACCCAATGCCCATTAATCTAATTCGGTTCTGCGGTTAATCCGTGAAAGCGTAACAGACAGACGACAGATATAATTGAATTGCCATTTTGAATTTCTACCTATACTTTCACATTATTTTCGAAATCTGCGTCCTGAAAATCTAAGAAAATGACAATTATGTCCACTTTTTAAAAAAAGATCATGGCCTCCATCTTGAATACTAAATTTGACATCATTTTCATAATCTGCGTCCACAAAATGTAAGAAAATGATACCAATGACGACTTTTTCAATAAACATCATGACGGCCATTTTGAATTCCAAATTTGATATCATTTTCGAAATCTGCGTCAACGCAACCTAAGAAAATGACACCCATGATGACTTTTTCAAAAAACACCAAACATTGTCGTTATTCCAGTCGGGAACTTTTAAATTTTCCGGGATGGGATTTTTCTATGTGTTAATCCAGGGTGCTACACCCATTTTAAATTTCATCCTAATCCATCTAGCCGTTGCAGCGTTAAGGAGTAACTAACTAAAACCCCCTTTTACCCCCTTAGGGGTAGTTTTTTCTAAATCGCTGAAAGCAGTATATTTTATTTATAAACAGTTGCCTAAATACTCGTATCAATTTCCTAATGTAGCCATTTCGATATCTCCCATACAAATTTCTACTCCCCATTTATCGCCTGAGGGGGAGTTTTACGGAAATCAATGAAAGTTTTTTTTTATGTTAAACAGTATTAAACAGTAGCTTAAACACCAATTCCCACGTTTCCAACTAAAAAAATTAACATAAATGACCAAATTGTCATACAAACTACCATCCCAAATCTCACCCCCCGCGGTTTATCCTTGAATGCATAACAAACAGACAGACGACAGACATAATTAATTTCACGTTTATAATGTTAGTATGGATTTTCTTTGTACAGCAATATTATGTATACCTATCGATGTATAGTTTTTTACCCCTTGAGTATTGTTTGAAATGACATTTTTGAATTAAATAACCGACCAATTCGCCGGAAACTTAAATGCCTGTCAGTAATTATTTTCAAGTGATCATAATAACCGCCCTAATATTAAATAACAGCCGTAGAATTAATACGCCGTGAATAGTATTGAAAACAGCGGAAAAAAAATTTAAAATCTGGATATGACAACTTCAATCTGACACCGCTCCTTTTGATATAGACTAACAAAACTGAATGTAGGTACAAAGCCTGTCTCATGTTGTCACACTGGATGGCAAAAGCCATAGGAGAAATAAATTATTCAATTGCGCAATTTTGTCAAATAATTACTAATCTTATTCTATATTAATAATTATTTGCATCCCCAAAAACTAAGAAAATGTTACCCGTGACAACTTTTTAAAAAGATATCATTGCCGCCAGCTTGAATTCTAAATTTGACATCATTTTCATAATCTGCGTCCCCAAAATGTAAGAAAATGATACCAATGACGACTTTTTCAATAAACATCATGGCGGCCATTTTGAATCCCAAATTTGATATCATTTTCGAAATCTGTGTCCACGCAACCTAAAAAAACGACACCCATGATGACTTTTTAAAAAACACATAGATATTGTCGTTATTCCCTCGGGAGACTTTAAATTTTCCGGAATAGGATTTTCCTATGTGTTAATCCAGGGTATAATCTCCATTCTAAATTTCATCCAAATCCATCCAGCGCCATTGCAGCGTGAAGGAGGAACAAACTAAAACTCCCTTTTATCCCCCTTAGGGGTAGTTTTTTCTAAATCGCTGAAAGAAGTATTTTTTATTTATTATCAGTAGCCTAAATACCAATTTCCAAATTGCTTATTTTAAAAATAACTTATCTCCTATACAAATTTCTACCCCCTATTTGAACCCTTTAGGGGATGAATTTCCAAAAATCCTTTCTTAGTGTACCCTTAGGGTACCCAAGGAATATTCCCTTCAAATTTCAAGTCCCTAGGTCCAGCGGTTTAGGCTGTGCGTTGATCGATCAGTCAGTTAGTTTTACCCCTTTCCATCCCTTCGGGGATGAAATTATCAAAAACGCTGAAACACGTATAAATTAATTTTCAATTTTCAACCTAAACACAAAATTTGAATCGTCTAACTTAAACTAAAAATGACGGACTTTCATACAAATTTTCATCCCCTTAGGGGTGGAATTTCCAAAAATCCTTCCTTAGTGGATCTTTACACTATATAAGGTATCTATGTGCAAAATGTCAAGTATCTAGGTCCTAAGGTTTGGGCTGTGCGTTGATATATTAACAATCCGTTTTACCCCTTTTCATCCCTTCGGGGTTGAAATTATCATAAACGCTGAGACACGTATAAGTTGAAATTCAATCGCCAACCTAAACGCAAAATTTGAAGCGTCTAACTTCAAAACTAACGGACTTTCATATAAACGTTTTTCCCCTATTTTACCCACTTAGGGGTGGAATTTCCAAAAATCCTTCCTTAGTGGATCTCTACACTATATAAGGTATCTATGTGCAAAATTTCAAGTCTCTAGGTCCAGCGGTCTGGGCTGTGCGTTGATATATCAACAATCAGCTTAGCATTTTATATAATAGAAGAAGAAGATAGGTAAAACTATGAAAAATATTTTGTATCATCAAAATAAATACTTAATAATCAAAGAATACAAAAATAATTAAAACAACAACAAAAATATGTTAGGAACAGTAAGAAATTATTCAAATATATTCGGCCGTGACCTGATAGCACTCCTTACCTACTCGTTCATTAACATATAGGTACCATACACATACACTAAACTACGTCAACTGCGTTGATTCATTAATGCAATGCCTGGCGACCGTTAACTCCATTATAGGTATTTAGTAACCGCCGTAGGTAGGTACTGCCGTAATATCAAAGAAGGCAGCAAAAATCAAAAATCAAAAAATCAAAATATTTATTCAGTAAATTGGCCCTTGGCCACATACGGGCTCTTTTACACGTCGGTAATATACAGTGAATCTACTAGCGCTTCGGACAAGACCATTATTGCGGAGAAGAAGCGCCGCAAGAAACTCCAGCAGAAGGTCATTCAGCTAAATGCATTATAGACATTATAGTATAGTACCTATTCGAAGCATTCTTATTAGAAACTACATGAAATTAAAAATGCTTATACTATTATAGTGAATTTTTACACTACGACTTGTCTTTAGCGCGCTGCGGATACTATAGGTATACTAGCTTAAATGCAGTTAGCTGCCTTTTTGGTAGTACGGCAGAGTACTCAGAGACATTTTTAGAGACAACTAGCTTTCCGCCCGCGACTTCGTCTGCGGAGAGTCAAAACTTATGTTAAAATTACCTACAGACATAATTTATATCAAAATAAATTCACTGCCCCTCTTTCACTAATAACGTTTTTTTTAATCGACCCTACATTAAACAGATTGGTAATTGAATCATCTCATCTATTTACTAAATTTCTATACAAAAAATTAACCCACTTAGCAGAAGATTTTCGAAAAACCTAAGCTGGATATTTTCTTTAAGTTACAGTATTCAGTCGCAATACCCGTTTTCATATCTTGCAGGTACGTAGGTATACAGGGTGGAAATAACGAACGCCACATGGACGACAACTACCTTAAATATTGGAAATAGCAAATTCTACGCAAGGGAGACTTACTTTTATTTTTGTAAACAATTATTACTGCATTTATGGATTTTTGAATATTTGCCTGTCTTAACCGGGAATCGAACTGGTCAAATATGACAAAATTATAAAAAAGGGTTTTTCATGGTCTCTATTTAATATAAAGGTGTATGTGTTAGAGACATAAATGATGACTATCAATGACCCTTTCGATCTGTATCATAAAACACGACTTTATTGTTCGACCAGTTCGATTCCCGGTTAAAGAAGACGATTGTTTTCAACAATCCAATAATGCAGTATTTTTTGTTTCCAAAAATAAAAGTAAGTCTCCTTTGCGTAGAACTTGCTATTTTCAATATTTGAGGTAGTTGCCGTCCATGTGGCGTTTGTTTTTTCCACCCTGTAAACGTTTGACAGTAACTTTATTTCCATACAAACTTTACAGTAGTATCAGTAGTCTAAGATAGTTTTAGTTTTCCCTTTAGTTTTTTTTATTGATGATGGGTTTTTTCTTCACTAGGTATTTGTTTCTTTAAGGGGCAAGTGTTTAAAAACACTGAAGCTTGCACTTTTTTAGATGCTAACATTCATGTACCTGGAAAAAAAAAACTTAAATATAAACTTTCACCCCGCTTTTCACACTGTTAACGGCTTTCGCACTGTTAAAACCTGTTTTTATATTTAATTAATAATGGTGTTGATACCGAGTTTTATGAAACTAACTTGCCTAGTCATAACTCTTATTTATAGGTAAACAGTAACCTTAATACCAATAATGTCCACATGTCTCACATCAAAAATGACCAAATTCCCTAACAAACTTCTACCCCCTATTTTACCACCTCAGATGTAGTTTTTTCTGAATCGCAGAAAGTAATATTTTTTATATGTATATTGTCATTTGTGTTACATAGGTCAATTATATTTGCATTGAAGAACATTTCTTCCAAGTTTCAAGTAAAATTAACAATAAAAAAAATCCCCACACAAACTTTACAACTCCTTTCCATCTCCCCTGGGGTTGAATTTTAGTTATTGCTCAAATAAGTGTCTCATTATTTTTATTAAAGAGCATTTCTACTAAGTTTCAAGTAAATTTGACTATGAAAATATTTTTTCCCATACAAACTTTGCAACGCCCTTTCATCCCTCTAGGGGTTTAATTTTAGTAATCGCTGAAATACGTGCCTCATTTTTTGCATTGAAGAGCATTTCTACCAAGTTTCAAGTAAATTCGACCATAATAATATTTTTTCCCATACAAACTTTGCAACCCCCTTTCATCTCTTTAGGGGTTGAATTTCGAAAAATCCCTTCTTAGTGGATCTCTACGTCACAAAACAACTGAAAAGCGAAAAACAAGCTATATAATCTATAGAAAATGTACTTTAAAGATTTATAATAATTTAAATTTAACTTGAATATTGGAAAAGGTGTTCCAGTCGGGGACAAGCTAGTCCAAATGATAAAAATTTTCAAGAAATAGTTATTGAAATTCATTGCTTGTCCCCGCCTGCAATATCTTTTCCAATATTCAAGTTAAATTTAAATTATTACATGCTCTTACAATTTTCTATAGATTATATAGCTTGTTTTTCGCTTTTCAGTTGTTTTTTTCATTGCAGTCGGGTTTAGTGCTTATTTTTTAATAATTTAATTTATTTAACTATTTTTAGTTTTTATAATTAAAATAGTGGTTTAATTAATTATTACTAAGTTATATATGAGCTCTGGAGCTTAGGTACATTTTTAATATCGCGAAGCTACAAGTGACAAATTACAAACGAAACTCTCTTTCTAGCGAAAAGAGTTTATTACTTAACATTTACGTTTTTTTTTTTTAATTTCCTGTCAAAATAGTAGCATTAAAGTGTTATAATGTATATATATTTGAAATGGGCTATTTAATAGCTTTCATTTGATACCCATATTGGTATAATAAAAAATAAATATTCCCCCTGCGTATTTTTTTTCGCGGACGCCATATTGAAATATTATATACCCTATGTCACTTCGGCAATTAAGACGAATCGAATAACACCTCGTATGTTAAAATCCGTCCAGCCGTTTAGGCTGCAGAGCGTGCCCAGAAATAGACATAGTACATACATACATAGATACATACATACATACATACGCTCGAAAAAAAAACTACTGTCCAAGTTTCATATTTCTAGCATTAGTAGTTTTGGCTGGGCGATGATGAATCAGTCAGGACAAGCCTCTTTATACCTATCTATATAGATTAACTTGTTCCTTTTTCAAACTTGTGTATGAAAAATCATCACTAACTGTAAGGAACGACTTAAGGGCGCTGCATACGTTACGTGATTTTACACGAACGGGACGGGGACGGGACGAGACGACAATATCGTTTCATAGAAAATGTATCGGAATTTGCACACGTAACGATTGCACGTACGGGACGGGAAAACCAAAAATGTATGCAACCACGTCCTGTCCCCGTCCCGTCCACGTCCTGATCACGTTACGTATGCAGCGCCCTTAAATCGTCATTAACTGACTCTGAGTGCGGCCGTAAGACGTAAACACAATGTCGGATAAAATTCCGTCATAAGGAGAGGTTCAGTAAAAAGTAGCAATGTATTATCTGGTATATATTTTTTATTTATTGCTAATTATGAAGCAGTTTTTTTTTAGTAATTTGTAGATGTCATACTATGAAATAAAAAAACAATCATATTGAAATGTATGAGATTCTTTAAGTTTTCTATTTATTGCAGGTACTTTATAACTTTTTGAACAACACAATTTGACAATCTTCGCTTGCCGTTTTCTACCATGCCACAATTGAATTTCCATTTTCACAACTTGTTTCATGCTTTTAGGAATAACATCTTACGGATAAGTTATACCAATAAACTGGATTTTACTTTGGGTAGTAAGGAAGTCTCTCCAATCTAACCTCTGACAGAGGTTTTTCTATGGGAGACAAATTTCTATAAAAATGGTAAATACGTACACCAATGTTGAAATTCCATGTAATTACGTCAAAGTGAAGTCAAATCAAAAAAGTTAACTATTGATCAAAAGACAATTTAATAAGTAGCCCATAAAACTTAAAGGAAAAACTATCACCTCATAAATTCTCCAGAAGACGCTGTTCTTTTGAACAGCGTCTGAGGTAGCTTTAGGTGAGATGTAATATAAAAGGAGAAAACTTGAAATCGCCTGTTCATTTTTACGATTGTTATGTTTTATTTTATTGAATAGTATCTACAGATTACTATAACAAATGCACTGCTTAAAAATTACCACATAATTAAAAAAAAAATCGATATTAGGTATGTACCTACTGCAACTTTTTTCCGGACCACTCTTTAGACATAATACTTGCGACCCGCCCTCTCTTCGCTTCGGTTTATGTGAGTTTTCTGTAACACATATAGGTACTTAACCCAGATATAATTATATATAAAAACCTTCCTGTTGAATCAGTCTATCTATTTATGAAAACCGAATTAAAATCCGTTGCGTAGTTTGAAAGATCCAGTGGCGAAGCGTAAGTTTTCGCCGCCCGGGGCCGACCGGAAATTCGCCGCCCCGTATTTTTATTTATTTCCCCGATAAGTGAAAGACCGCGGGACCAATTTGAACAATTTTTTTTTGTTTCAATGGGTATACTTGTTAGTTTGTCCCATTGTTAACACGTCAGGATCTATTTATGGGATCTTGGAGAAATCGAGGGAACTCCTCGACCATCATATGGTCGCACCTATAGCGATTTGTGTATTTTTCATAGTAACCCGTGCATTTGCTCTTGGAAAGCATTAATTGGTGAAGTGGAACTGATGATTAAGACCATAGATGGCCAACGGATCTCCTTAATGGTACTTATTTCAAGGGTAGCGATAAGATATCTCGATTAAGATATTTGAGCGACTATGACTAAGCACATTTAGGTTTAAATATATGACCATGACTAACTAGCACGCAGCGTTGCTTGCAGCGAACTTGAAATGTTCCTTCTATAGTTTCTTATTAATTGAAACGTGGGACTACATAAAAGCATAATTAATTAGGATCACTAAAAAGTATAAAATAAAATAAATGTTTAAAGAAAAATTTTATTATCAGAACTGCGGTGGACTCCGATCTAAGCTGGTCGACCTTCGCCTTAATGTGCTGAACGCTTCTTACGATATAATTATGTTAACCGAGACCTGGCTGCAACCTAGCATACTGGATGCCGAGATACTAAGTAGCGAGTACACAATCCACCGTCGGGACCGCGATCTCTCATCCCATCACAAAAAGGACGGCGGCGGGGTGTTAATAGCGGTACGAAATTCTCTTCGAGCCACTCGGCGTTTGGATTGGGAGTCGCAAGTCGCTGAGAACCTTTTTCTGATCTTGCCGACTGCTAGCTTTGACTTGATCCTAAGCGTTGCCTACATTCCTCCCTCTTCTGGAAAGGGTGTGTACATTGAGCACTTTAAAATACTCGAAAAAATGCAAGAAGAGGTACCCAACTGCCAAATCTGTGCAGTAGGGGACTACAACTTACCTGATTTAACCTGGGTGCAAACCCAAGATTCTTTGAGTGCTAAAATGACCTCCAGCCCCAGCGTTCTCTCTAAAATACTACTTGACACTATTCACTTTCTAGGTCTAAACCAATATAATTATTTACAAAATCAAAATCATAAAACACTAGATCTGCTATTGTCTAGTTTAGACTGCTACCTCTCGCCCCCTAGTGTAGTCCTGAGCAATATTGATAGACACCATCCTCCACTTCAATTTAACGTTAATGTAATGCTTGATAACCCTTTACCTACTAAATGTGTACCTAAATATAATTTCTATAAAGCAAACCACTCAGAAATTATAAATGAACTCAATAGCACTGATTGGCATGCAGAATTGGGAGCCCTGCAAGCAAGTGATGCTGCTAACAAATTCTACGAAATAGTCTATAAAATACTGGATGGTCGCGTACCGCTTTGTAAAAAGAAGAACCCAACTTACCGGAAATGGTTTTCATATCCACTTATAAAAACATTAAAACAAAAGGAAAAGGTCTGGCTCAAATGGAAAACCTATCAATCTCTTCGTGACTATAGCGAATTCTCACTGTTGCGATCACGGTGCAAATCGCTTATTCTGCCGTACTAAGCAAATAGGCAGTATGTCAGATAAAACTCCTGTAGCAATATCAACCTCATTGCTGACAGAAGAGAATTCAAACTGCTTTGGCTATTGAATTTGGGATACTGCTTATTAGCTTAGGAGGGCAGTTTGTTAAATTGTTTTCGTAAATATACAGAAAACACCGAGGACGCGATGAGGTCAAATATTAAATCTTTCTGGGCGTACATCTCCTCGTTGAAAAAAAACAATTCAAACTACCCGCACACAATGTTTCTCGGTGATAAGGCTGCCAACACACTGAATGATATTAGCGAGCTTTTCTCAAAAATTTTTAGCTCAGTATTCGAGACTCATATTATTATATCAGATATTGATAATATGCCGTGTTCTTCTACCGCTGATATTATTTCAAATGTTTTTATTCGTGAAATTGATATAAAACTAAAAATAAAGGCCCTGGACCCGACAAAATAGGTCCCATCTTTTTCAAAAATACCTCTCCAGCAATAATAACTCCGCTTAAAATATTATTCAATAAATGCCTCCAAGAGGGCATATTTCCAGACCGCTGGAAGCTATCTCTAGTCACTCCCATACATAAATCTCGATCTAAGACCCAAATTAGTCACTACAGGCCAATTTCAATTCAATCCTGCATCTCCAAACTATTTGAGTCACTTGTCCACGACATAATTTACTCACTTCTTCAAAATAAGATAATACCCCAACAACATGGCTTTATAAAGCGCAAATCAACCTCTACGAATCTTTTAGTTTACTCAAATTTTCTCTCCACGTCAATGGATAGACGCACTCAAGTCGATGTAATATACACGGATTTTCGAAAGGCGTTTGATAAAGTCGACCATATCCTATTGCTGCAGAAACTGGCATTGTACCTTGTTGAGATGGTTTGCTTCGTATTTAGAAAATCGCACTCAAATAGTCGTAATAAATGGCTACGAATCACGTATGTCACACGTATCATCCGGGGTAATTCAAGGATCTATTCTAGGCCCGCTTCTGTACACATTGTTTATTAACGACATCAGTGACTGCTTCTGGAACTGTAAAATAGCTATGTTTGCTGACGACCTAAAAATATACAAAACAGTTAAGACAGAAAATGATTGCAGGCTTATCCAAGATGATCTCGACAGATTCCACACATACTGCCAATCAAATAAATTATATCTGGCGTACGATAAATGCGACCACATCTCCTTTACAAAAATAAAAAATAAATAATGAATAGGTAAGAAATAGGCGGTATAGAGGTACAAAAAGTTTCATCTGTTAGAGACCTCGGAGTGACGATAGACGAAAAACTAACCCTAGATCAACATATTGACAAAGTAACGAAAAAATCTTACCAAATGCTTGGCTTCATCCTTCGATCGGCTAAGCCTCTGAAAAAAACGCGATTCTTACCTGTTGGTCTATAAGTCACTAGTCCGCCCTTATTTGGAATATGCTTCTGAAGTCAGGAACCCCTATTACGCAGTTTACGATGATGCGGTGGAGGCGGTGCAGAAAAAGTTTCTGCGAGCCCTTCACTATAGGCTCGCCCATACCACCATGTCATACGAAAAATGACTGGTCCGCTACGGGCTTCTGTCATTGGTTAGCAGGCGGACGGTCCAGGACGCGACAGTGCTACATAAAATATGCACAGGATATTACAACTGTCCAGACCTCCTCGAGAGTATTGGTTTCCGAGCGCCAGCGTTTCGGACGCGTTCGATGTCCCTGTTCGCGGTCCCTTTGAGCTCATCTAAGGCGGGAACCCGCACACCGTTGCACAGAATATGCCAAACATTATAATAAAAGCCTGGTCTCGGTTGACATATTTAGTAACACGCGCGCCAAATTCAAAGATAGAATTAAACTCTTAATAAAGTAAATGAGATTGTGATAATGTACATATATACTCACGGAAAGAACACACTTTGTAACTTATACGTTTTTGATAGTTTATTTATTAGCATGGCCAGTCTAAATCTATTTTATATTAAAGCATGCTGTTTGTTGCCCTATTGTATGTTTCGTTCCTACGGCACTGCCACTACTTTATTTATTACTAGCTTTCGCCCGCGACTCCGTCCGCGTAGAATTCGTTTATCGCTGCTCCCTCGGGAAATGTCCAATTTTCCGAGATAAAAACTATCCTATGTCCTATTCCAGGACCTAAACATTATGTGTGCCAAGTTTCATCTCGATCCATTGAGTGGTTAAAGCGTGAAAGACGGACAAACATACACACTTTCACATTTATAAAATTAGTATGGATTAGTATGGATTGTATAAGTCTTAGTGGGAATTGCCCCAGGATATAGGCTACACTTATTAAATTTTATATTCTACTTGTATATTCTGTTTCTAATGTCTGTGTCTGTTTTTTTCCCCAATAAAGAAAATAAAATAAAAATAAAAAACAAAAAGCCGCCTTGAAAAACTCAAAAAATAACTTCTTCTAAAAGGTTTAAAAAAAACAAAAACCCGCCTTGAAAAACGCAAAAAATTACTTCTTTTAAAATGGCAACTAGGTAAAGGACCCCGGAGACGATCAATTGCGACTGTGATAATTTCGATAGACGGTCATTGAAGGGTGTCATTTAAGGCAATGTGCGAACATAAACACCTCTGATCACTTTGATGACCGAGGGCAAAAACATTGAACTGTCGATTGAAACCTAGGTACCTACTTGATGTACTTCAATTGGCATTATCAATAACATAAGACATTGAAAATCGCAATTGTTCGTCTCCGGAGGCCTTTATAGGTCAGTCAAACTGAAGTCGACTTTTGGTTAAAAATATGATGGGATGCCGATTTCAGTTTGACTAATTGACCATTTTAAAAGAAGTTAGGTAGTTTTTGCATTTTTGAAGGCGGGTTTTTGTTGTTTAAAACATTGATTTCATTTTTACACTTTTTAGTGATCATAATAATATAACGCTATTATTAAAATTTCAAGCTCGCCGCAAGGAACGACACGAGAAAGTCGTACTTAGTCATATATTTAAACCTACATGTCCTTCGTCATAGTAAACTGTCTTAATCGAGATATCTCATCGCCACCCTTGAAATAGGTACCATTGAAGAGTTCCGGTGGCTATCTGTGGTCTTTATTATCAGTTTCACTTCACCAAATAGTGCTTTTCAAGAGCAAATGCACGAGTGACTATGAAAAATATACAAAAGGCTATGTAGGAGTGCCTATAATACGAGTATTTGAGGAGTTCCATCGATTTTTCCAAGATCCCATTATCAGATGCTGACGTGTTGACAATGGGACCAACTACCTAGAAAGTATAACCTTTGAAACAAAAAAATAATTTAAAAGCTGATATTAGTTGGACTGATCTATTACCTACCATTTCAAAAGATATTTTTTTTCGTTTTTGGTGGCGGGTTGTTATATTTTTAAACATTATAATTTAAAGTATATTTTCACTTCTCATGCTCCAAAAGTCCGTCTTTATGTCGTGCGTAGGCGACATAAAGTCACTTTTTATGCTCTAGTGTATAAAGTAAAATCTTCGTCGAAGGCCAACCAACAGCCACACGAACAAATTTAACTTCATAGAATAACCTCTTTATTTTATTTCGTTTCGTTAGTATTCTAAGACCAATGCAAGGATACCAACAGCCAAAGTACACAATAAAACTTCATGAAATAAAGGTCTCGCGTAAAATGGTGCGTTTTATGCACTTGTTGTATAATCTACTATTAAAGTTTTTTTTTCCGAATGCCGCCCCCTTTTTCTGCCGCCCGGGGCCATGCCCCCCCCCCCCCCTCCATTATTAATGTAACTATATTGCATAACGTAACAAGTTTGCCCGCGCGATTTCGTCAGCGTGGAACTCGTTTCTAGGGAAGTTTATTATTCTTCACCCTTACCCCCTCTCAATACGTTTCCCCTTCGCTGATCCATAATGCGGCTATTAAGTTATATCAGGGGTCCATTTCATTGAATTGGCAAGTTACTGTCTGGCATTTTTAGGGATTCGTACCCAAAGTGTGCTCTATTACTAAGCCTCCGCTGTCCGTCTGTCAGTCTGTCTTTCAGTGGACTATATCTCTTGAACTGTAACAGGTAGATACATTAAATTTTCAAAAAGTGAGTAGGTACCTACTAACGTTCCTAAAACAACAAATAATGCATCGTGAACAGCTAAACTGGTTACCTTTTCGTTTTCGCCGAAAAATATTCATAACCTGTCGTTACTTTGATAACACTTTTTTTTTAAATTCAAACTGGGAACCCTTATAGTTTCGCCATGTCTGTCTGCCTGTATGTCACACTCACCTTTTCTCACTCTCACATGTAGATACTATGTTTATTGTTTTTCTTTTGCAAAATAAAGTGTTTACATACATATCCTCATACATACATACATACATTAAATCACGCCTGTTTCCCAGAGGGGTAGGCAGAAACCACTTCTTTTATTTCTCCGATTCAATAAGTAAAAAATTACAGTGAGTCCCCATATACTTAATACAGGCTTTTCTTTAAATTTGATCTTAATTTAATACGAGTAGGTAATAGCTGTACCTTTTGAACCGGAATATAGGTTCACAACCGTAATAGGTTTCACAGTGTAAATAGGTTCAGTCTCTATAACAATAAATAATAAAAATAAAATAGGGACATAAATAAAGTTTAAAATTAAAGGGGGTCCAATACAAGAGATACTATGATTAATATTGAACGGTAGTACGGAACCCTTCGTGTACTACTCTGACTCGCACTTGGCCGGTTTTTTACCAAAATGAGCAGCATTAGCCGGGCCGACGCCATAGTTTCATTCATTCCAGTTCACCCAATCCATATCATTTATTCTGCCATCTTTCTAAACATTTCTAAAATCTAAACAGTTCTACAGTCGGTTTTTGGTTGGTCCGTAGGAGTTTTACCTACTTCTTTAGTGTAACCACGTCACTGGTAGATCACGTGACTTTTCGTATCACGTCATCTACCAGTGACGTGATTGGTTTAAAAACGAATCGAATAGAAACGCTAGTTAGCGTAGTAATGCATCTTGGCAGGGCCCTCTGGTCTCCCATAGTCTCGTGATTGGTAAAGACGTACGATCGGCCTTAAAAGTAGCAGCACTCTTTTGTACCTTGTCGCTTTAACGCCTTTGATAAGTGCATTACTTCAATCAAACATGAGATTAAAGTGACAAAGAACTAAAGTGGGTGGTTAATTACAACTTACACTAGTTCTAGACTTACCAACAACTGCTGCGAGTCAATCGCCAGGAAGCTGCAGTAGTTGCAGGTCAGCTCTCGAGGCATTCCGTGAAACGAGCGGCAATGCCGCTTTAGCTGCGTTGAGGAAATGAAGTCTTTGCCGCAGTACTGAAAAACCACACCGTGTTTGTTGAAGTTATCCTTTTTGAACCCCCGACGCAAACAGAGACACACACACCGCTATGTGTGTGTGTGTGTCTGTCTGTGGCACCAGCTCTAAAACGGGTGAACCGATTTGGATGCGGTTTTTTTTATTTGAAAGCACGTTATCTAGCGGTGGTTCTTAGCTCTTTCATGAACATCGGATGGGCTGTTTAAAAGATCAGCTCTGAAAGAAAGGTTTACCATTAGGTACATCGGGGATTTTTATCTATCTATTAGTTATCAACCTCTGACGCACACGCCGAGTGGCGTAAATATAGGGTGGCAGACCGGGCAAAATGCCACGGGTCCCCGGCCTGAGAGGGGCCCCCGGTCCGAAAGGCCGTGAGCACAGGAGGACCCTTATATTTATTTCAGTTTTAATAAAAGTGAAAGGAAGCCCCATCCGACGAATTTGCCACGAGCCTCATTTCGTATAGTTACGCCACTGCACACGCCCCTTCGTGTCGTTATGCGTTAATAACCGGTGTATCTGTGTATCTGTCTGTGGCGTCGTAGCTCCCAAACGCAACCAGGGTGGATCTTACCTAGGATTGATCGGTGCGCAACCGAACAAAGCGTTTTAAAAGTTGTTATACTTAGAGTATGCCGCAACTATATCTACTAAAATAGTTATTAGTGCATAGGAACCTACATAGTTTTGATGCGAGATAAAAGTAGTTTGCGTTGATCTTAGTCTCAATGTAGAACCTAGTAGTCGAAAGACAAATTCTAGTTGTAACAAAAAGTAGTTTTAAACTTAGTGGTCACATTACTTTGTCCCACTGCTTTTCGCTTTCGTCAGAAATCATTTTACCACTAGTCCGAAACCCCGTAAAAGTCGGTAGGTTAGGGTCGTTAGGTATCTATAGATGCCCGAAGGGTGTCCACCCAGAAATAGGAGCCCTACCGCGAGGCCGGCTCCCTCGAATAACAATGGGACGCAGTGGGACCACGAGTCCGGAACCCAATAAGTATACTTACTTCACATATAAACTTAAACCCTAAGTGCAACTTGGCGTGGCTTACAAAGCAGGCCCACTTGCTCACGGTTTTTTTGCAAACCTTGCATTTTACTGGCTCTCCTGAAACCAAGTCCCCTTCCACCAATTCCATATACATAGCCCTCTTTTCTTTCCTCGACATTTCTTGCATTCTAAATAGTATCACAGCATCACTTATTTATATATTTTACAATTATTATAGGATAAAATGTAGGATATTTCTTCGAGGTGCAATGAAACGAAAGCTGCAAAGTGCAGTTATGTGAACAAAATAAAAACTCTTTTAATGGTAGCCATGAATCTTTTCATTTTTCGTTAAAACATTTGTTACTTTGGGTAGAAAACACATTTTAAGATTGATACTTACTTGACAGAAAAACCTAATATACTCTATGTTTGACGCATTCTTCTTGATCTGTATGCAATGGCGGAAAACAGGTGAGTTATCACGTTCATCTTTATAGGTAAGCATCCACAAGTCAACCGCGAGGTTATCGGTAACTCGACCTCTTCGATGGAATCAGTCCGATTCAAGTGCATTTTCTTCCGTGCCTTTGGCTTACGGTGTCCCCGCGTAGGGCCGGGATTACACCTGTAAGTTATTACGTTAGTTTTGAAACAAAGCTATATACAAGAGAGAGTTGCAGATATTTGCAACTCACTCTTACCCATAGTTGCGTCTCAAAACTTACGTAATAACTTACAGGTGTAATCCCGGCCTAACCCCAACGGTTGACGTTGAGTGAGATTTTCTAACTTAAGTTGCAATTAGGAAGCCATAACCTACAAAATTGAATTGAATTGAGTTGCAATTAAATTGGTTCACTGTAGGTAGGATTAGGATGATACCTAACACGAAATAATGCTTGGGGGCAAAGTACGTAAATAAAGAATACGGGGTTCAATTTATGATGATCAGTCAGGTGAAACATAAATAAAAAAAACCGGTCAAGTGCGAGTCGGACTCGCGTACCGAGGGTTCCGTATTTAAGATAATATGGTTGGAAAGCAAAATAAAATACTTACTTTGTTATGAACTTTATTATCTATGCATTAAGGCCCATTTTGACTAGCCTAAATTTTAATACAGATTTTTAAAGTTTTTTGATATTTTTTCCAAAACTGTAAAGTTTGACAACTTCATTTTATTTTTCCTGTAAAATATAAGTAATTATCTTTAAATCAGGATGTTTTCAGATTTTTTCGTCCATAAACTTCGGAGATAAGGGGGGAGGGAACGGTCATTTGTTGTACATTTTTGCCTATAAATCAAAAAGTAAGTCCCGAAAAATTATAAAAAAAATAGTTTCGAAATGTGCAGACTGAGCCCTTTCATATGACACCCCGTTTGCTATAATCAAATAACTTTCATTTTTCAACCCCCTATTCTAGACCCCTTAACAAATACTTAGAAAAATAATTTCATACTTTTTTTACTAAAAACAGATGCGGGCAAGCAAGTTATACAACTATGCCAAATTTCAAATTGATAGCTTCTATAGTTTCTGAGAAAAACTGCTGTGACATACAGACAGACAGACAACGAAGTTTCACCATATAAGGGTTCCGTTTTTACCATTTTGCTACGGAACCCTAAAAGTATGAAATTTTTGTCGAAAAATGACCGGCTTTTACCTTTGTTTTTTTTATATCCTCACTCACTCGTCATAGGCGAAATCAATACAGAACCGCCATAAATAAAAATACAAGGTACCATATTGGTTCCTAAAACCACAATACCGACCTACCTATTCTATTACATTCCATGGCTATGAAGGGGACCGGTTATTATTACTCTTTAGTGATTTTTACACGACTGCCAAGAGAAGTACCAAGGACCTTTTACCTTTTGAATATAAGATCATTGGGAGGTACT
This sequence comes from Acleris literana, assembly GCA_946894065.1. Taxonomy (NCBI): domain Eukaryota; kingdom Metazoa; phylum Arthropoda; class Insecta; order Lepidoptera; family Tortricidae; genus Acleris; species Acleris literana. The sequence continues at coordinate 17,092,098 of OX335669.1, forward strand.
TTGTTTTTAATTGACAGTTGTTTTGATTAAAAAAAATCTTCAAGCATTCCAGACGGAGGGAAGGTTTATTAATAAAAAAAGAAGGGAAGACTTACGAATTACGTCCAGCAAAAATATCAGCACCATTGCTGACCATTGGAGATGTTCCCCGTCTAAATCGTACCTACTTCCAACGTATTTCGACTTCCAAAATGACGATTAAGAGTGAACCTCATACGTTATTAAAACGCTTCGAATATATGTGCAGATAGGTGCAGATTTCCTACGGTGCTTAGCTTTGTATTATACTTAATTCGAAAATTCAGAATTGAACTGTTTTAATGTCGATCCAAGAACTTATCCTTGAAAGACGCTCGTCAAATCACTCCTATCATTGAGAAGAATCAATGTGAAATTGATGGCAGAAAACATGTTAGCCACAACGTTAACAGAATAATAATTTAAATGATAAAAAATGAAGTGTAAAACTCCCTATGCCTTCTTTTGGATACCTACTAATTCTTACCAAGGCATTACTGTTGTTGGAATCGAGTAGGTTGAACTTAACCTGATAATATCATTATTAACATGATCAGCCATTCATCAGCGCAATTTTGTTTGTCGATATGAAAGTGGAACCGATCATTAAACTTAGGAATTTACTAGGAGTGTTCTCAAATGCTAATAATGTAAAAAAAAGCGCCATGCGTATATTTAAAAAAGAGCGAGCCTTGGAAACAAGGTCAACTGCGGTTGCCGTTATTTTTATTATATTAAGATTGTGGTTTATGTTCAACACATAACGATGTATTTAAATATAAGTGTTTGAATGGTTTACAAATAATTAAATTTTGATTTTTAGGTAAATATTTTTATATAATATTTTTTTAACATCGCAAAAACTTTAGGTACACTGCGATACAATTAAATATTACATGTGTAGTCGCAAACAGGCACCAATGAGATTTGAGAATAGCAAAAAGATTTAAAATTAAGTGTAGGTAAACAGGGATTATACTGCGGCGCACGCTACGTACGCACACGCTACACACGAAGCCACGTGGATCAAATTTTAGGCGAGCATCACTACTATCACTATCACGTCATTCCGTGCGTGTGCCGCCGTAGGAGTAAGCATCTACATACATTTTGATATAGGGAATTTATACCCAAGGTCAGGTGTGCATGCGACTATGAGATACAGGCTTTATTGTTTACTAGTATAGCTCTTGCCCGTGAATCCATCCGTCCATGTATATGTTTATCACTTTTCCCTGAGAACCTGCAAGCAGTTCCCTACGTTTGTTATTAACTGTCTAAATTTCACATCGGTAGACAGAACAAACTTAAACAAACATAGGTTTGCATTTATAATATTAGTAAGGATAAGGGTATAATCCTGTTCACAATAAAGTTGCTCATTCAACAATAGACACGAATGATCATACAATATTACCAAAACACTGCCTTTACTTTTACATTGGTACACACATACAAAATGTGCAATTTTATTGATCTATTTTCTACCCACCCCCTTTACATTAATTAATATGGCAATATAAGCCTTATTAAATTCCATCTCAGATTTTCAGACTAGGTTTATACATTTTTCTCTTTTAGTCTAATTTCTTAAAGAAAACCTACATACATGGTTTTCCACTACATCTAAATCGTGAATTGTGAGTGTGATTAGGCTTGGGGGAGAGACATTGTTGCATTTTGTACATTTGCAGGTGTAAAAACCCATACATCTTAAGATCTTAGCTTGGTCATAATTATTGAGACTTTTAAATGAAAACAAACAAATATGTGAAGGGTAATCTGAACAAAGTCCAATATCCATCCAAAAAAAAAAAATTTGTTTAGTATCGCTTCTTGCTGCTCGGATAGTTATTTGCTGCTATCCCTTCCACACTAATATACAACAAGTAAAAGAAAGGTATTAATAAAGTCAGTGCTACGGACTCAATGGTAGAGTCCATTTATAGCAGATTTTATCTATACAGGGTGTCCCAGGAAGTAGTGTCAAGCGGAAGTCCAGAGGTAGTGCACCTCAAGGGGCATCTGAATCACCCCCATGTATGTTCCGCGATTTTTAGTATTTTCAGAGATATCGATCATTTTAATCAGAATTTTTGTAATTTTTCCTTATGTCCATGTTATGAAAAACCCTTGAGTTCATGTATTATTTTAATCGTTTTTCATTGGTTTCTTACATTGATAGAATAATTATGAACTTAGGATGTTTTTAAAACTACATGCCAGCTTTTTTTTCATGATGACTTTTTGTGTAATCACACATAGTTACTTTCTCCATACTAATTGTACCCCATGTTTGTTTTTCAGCTAGTATGGACAAACAAACTTTGTGTGATTACACAAAAAGTCATCATGAAAAAAAAGCTGGCATGTAGTTTTAAAAACATCCTAAGTTCATAATTATTCTATCAATGTAAGAAACCAATGAAAAACGATTAAAATAATACATGAACTCAAGGGTTTTTCATAACATGAACACAAGGAAAACTTACCAAAATTCTGATTTAAATGATCCATATCTCCGAAAATACTAAAAATCGCGGAACATACATGGGGGTGATTCAGATGCCCCTTGAGGTGCACTACCTCTGGACTTCCGCTTGACACTACTTCCTGGGACACCCTGTATAGCTGAGAAATGCTGCTACAGGCAATGCCATAGAACTCGTAGCATTGCTGGCACTGAATGTATTAAAATTCAAGGATGGAACCATGCCTAAGCAATCTAGGGGTTAACATTAAGAAGACCTATATCATGCAGTGCATGTGTTTTAGCTGATATGATGATGGTGTAGCAAGACTTGCAATATGGGCTAGATGTTAACACAATGAACACAAAGTTGCCGGAGTTCCATGGACCTAAAATCCAATGTATTTAATGTGTTAACTACCACAAACTCAATTATATATTTAACTAATTACATTGTACTCCCATTACACCAGGGATAAAGAAACACTGACTAATCAAAGAAAAAGACTTGTAACTACCTAACCTAACCAATAAAAAAATTAGTAAAACTTTAGCTAACCTCACTAAAATGTTGAAACAGACTTTATACACTATTAACACATTGAATACAAATGCTAAGATCCACAATCTGGCATCTTTCCTTGGAATTTTGGTTTACTATGAACAAAGTAACTTACAAAACCAAATTTTAAAAATGTTTTATTATAACTGTAAAAACCTTAATATACAATAATGTACTGCAAATGTTAAACACAATTGGGTATTATTTCTTTGAGTGGGCTCATTCCAGATCCGGTAGATTCTCGTCATCGGAGTCGCTTTCCAAGTCGTCGAAGGAAGGCTTCTCCGGCTTGTCGCCCGCGCCGCCTCCACCGCCGCCCATGTTTCGCAACATTTCTTCTATATCGTAATTCATAGCGCCTCCGCCTTCTTCCTCTTCATCGTCCTCATCTCTCCACTTGTTGAAATCTATTTTAAGATAATGAGGCTTCTTCTTATCCTTCGTTAATGACGGCCAGTAAAGAGCATCCTTCTTTTCTTTGCGCAAAATCATTTCTATGCACCTGCCTTTATTAACGAAAGCGCTAGTTTCTGGATTCACGGCGTCGTACAATTGTATAGTCACCTCGTGTGGTTTATTTTCCGGTACGCTGAGGCCTTTGAAGTATACCGAGTCCTTTTCTATTTTAATAGTGGGGTCTTTGGTCTCGACGCTAAACGTGAGAAATACGTCTTCTTTCCGCTGGGCCCATAAAACAGGAGGTGGAATCGCAGCTTCAGTCATGATGATTGATCACAAAAACACTGTGAACTGCTCAAATAATGAAATAATTGACCAAACTTCAGTTTCTAGGATCAAATTTTTTCGATATCACGATCTAGCACGTTCGCCGGATCACTGCCTCGCCGATTCATAAAAAATAATGTAGGGTTGCCATGTGTAAAAATTGGTAAATGGTGTTTTTCTATCCCTTGCGGCATCGCGTCCGACTTAAATTCGTAAAATTGAACCACTACCAGTGGCCCGTTTCACTAAGCTAAAAGTTACAAATTACAAGCGGAACTCTCTTTCTAGCAAAAGGAGTCAGAAAGAGATTTCCGCTTGTAATTTGTAACTTGTAGCTTCGTGAAACAGGCCACTACAAGTATTTTGATCTCACAGTTCGAAGTTACGTTATCTTCATCCCTTTCTGTCAATTTAGTTTCGAATGAAAAGGAAAAAAGAGGGACCTAAAGTAACTTCGAACTTCGATTTTCAAAGTAGGGCCTCGATAAGGTATATTCCGTATATTAGATATGAATCTTTCCCTCATGACTCTAATCAGTAATTAATGATTATATTCTTTGCTACAAATTACTAGAGTGTAATCTAGAGTAATTTGGGGTATAGGGTATGTAAAAATACTTTTTAAAACCACGTAATGCTGGCACTACACAACGTCCAACACCGAAAATCCGAACACGTGGCCAAACGAGGCCCTACTAAAGAAACCCACTCACGATCCTGTATGGCAGTCCACGTTGGTCACGTTTTATAAAGCTACAAGTTACAATTTTACAGGTGTAAACTCGCAACACTGCTCAAATCGCTGGTCGTCATTGGTCAAGGTTGTGTCAAATGGAAACTTGTAACCCGTAAATAATTGTAAATTGTAGCTTTATAAAACTGGCCCCTTGTTGGACTCAGCTAGCACACTGACCCATAAGGCCGGCCGCATACATACGTTTTCCGTATAGGTACGGTTTCCGAATGCGGAATTCCGAATTGGGATTCCGTGAGACTAGCGCACACATTCGTTTTTCTTCATTCGGAATTTATACAGTCAGTACGGATCTGTGGTACAGATAGTGATAGCGCAGTGAACGCACGAAGATGGAGGACGACGATTTATTAGCTATTGCATTTCTGTTAATAATCATAAGATTTCTGCCTCGCACATATTAAAATTATCGTGTTGCGATTCTATGCGTAACAAATATCTACCGAGAATACAAATAAATATATAAACTCCCTCGCTCTCAGACGTTAGTTTTTGACAGCTCTTATAATCTGTGGGCGCGATACGAATCGAAATTTCCGAATGTGTGCGCCAGCACAAACAAAATGTATGGAAGCGTTGCGTTCCGCATGACGTCATTAGGTTTCTCCGAACGCAGCAGCTTGCGTTCGGAACGTACGAAAGGAATTTGTTTCATTCGAAAAAAAACGTAGAGGGAGAATAGAATGGAGTGGGCATGGGACTAGTACCAGGTGGGAAGTCTGAGATGCGTTTATACGTAATTACGTATGTATTAACGAGATGCACTTACTTTTACTGTCCCTCTCGCGCGTATACCTTTTCGACGTGTTTGCCACAATAAATTCTGAAAAAAACCCTGACAGCTGATGCGAGTCGTATGAGTTTTTAGTGGTTATTAGCTGTTTTCGGAGTTTTTATGCAAAATACAAGGGTGAAGTTTACGTGTAATGTGTTAAAGAACAATTTCGTGATGGTGAATTGCAGTATTTTAGGCCGTAAAAGCCGGAGTGAGCGGAAATATGAACACATAACCTTTCATACGTAAGTGGATACATTATACTATTATTGTGGTCTTATAAATCCTGATTGACTATGTAAACAACTAATTATTTGAAATAACGTCTCCTAGTTACATTTTAACATAAAGAAGGATCGATTTTGTGTACAAATAAATCGTATTTTTCTTCCGCTAACCTTCCGATTTATGTTGATAACGATAATACATAGTAATCATTGTGATTGCTGACGTTTAAATTTAGTCGTATATAACCAATTTCGTGTTGTCATCCATCTAAAATGCATTTTACCCAACAAACGGGGTAATATATAATTATGATATTATTGGGTATTATGTTATACCAATAAAACAAGTTTTATTGATTTGACATAGTTTTTTTTTAAATTAACTCTTATAATCCCTGAATTTTACCTTTTTACGTTCACAAAATTTTAGAACATTTTTTATTATTTTTCAGATACCCATCTGATACTGAAGCAAGGAAGCTTTGGATTATAGCTACATGTAGCATAAATTGGCAACCAACAAAGTTTTCTCGTATCTGCTCAGAACACTTCGAAGCACATTGTTAATATAATTATATGACTGGACTGTACCTTCTGTAACAAATATTTATATAAATAAACATTTGCAAAAACATGCAAGTAGCATTTTAATCGTAGGCATTTCAGACCTAAAAACATATATAGAATTCTATAATTACTGTAGATGTTTTGACCGTTCGATATTGTAACTTTCGATATTCAAATACGTACATACATTTGGAGGTTAGGTGGTTGCGAATGTGATTTAAAACAATAAGCAACGCCGTATGAAAATTATAGTATTATGTTCTAGAACCAATGTCACAAGCACGAGGATTATATTTCCGACTCTCAATTGACCGATTGTTGTAGTCAGGTAATAAGTAGCTATTGGGGAAATTTAGCAAATTGTTGGCAACTCGGAATTGATTGCATATATACCACACTTATATGTATAGATACTATCTCCATCTCAAAGGTATACGCGCGGGCCAGGTCTATTCTATACTCTGTTTACGAAAAAAAACGATAGTGTGTGGCAGTAAACGTATTTTATGCCGGCACCACACTTCGCTATTCGCTATTCGTTATTCGGCTTATGCGCCTACATTCGACGAAGTGTGGAGGGTTTATTCGTCTATGTTTTCTTTATTCGCACGCATAACGAATAAGCGCGATAGCAAATATTTTGACAAATACGGCGCAGCCACATAACGAATAGCGAATAGCGAAGTGTGGTGCCGGCATTACATTGATTCCATGCCTTCGGGGGTCCGAATGTGGAAAACGTATTCGGAAACTGTATACGGCCGGCCTAAGCCTTTTTATGAACGGACGTTTTTTCAACGCGCAGGCCAAGCGATGAGTTTTCATGAAGTGTTCACACTGAGGCGATTTTTTTTACGCCGCATAATTTTATCGCTCACTGTCGATTTTCTATGGGGCCTGTTTTATAAAGCTACAAATTACAAGTTTCCATTTGACACAACCTCAACCAATGACGACCAGCCATTTGAGCAGTATTGCCAGTTTAGACCTGTAAAATTGTAACTTGTAGTTTTATAAAACGTGCCCCAGAGGCTCGTTTCACGAAGCTACAAGTTACAAATTACAAGCGGAAGTCTCTTTCTAACTCCTTTTGCTAGAAAGATAGTTCCGCTTGTAATTTATAACTTGTAGCTTCGTGAAACGGGCCTCTGTGCCCTGTTTATCAAAACTTACAAGTCTACAAGTTCACAAATATTTTTTTACAAGTTCGTGTAAATTATGTTTATCAAAAGAAACCTACAAGGTTTGTAAAATTGGACACTTGTAAATTCCACTTGTAAGTTCTAAAATCAAAATTTAATGTGCCGTCACGTTCTTTTCCCGCCATGTGACAATTGTTTTTATTGATTATGCTCTACGTACTTGAACCTTAATTTGGCAAAAACAAAAATAAAAATAAAAACACATTCTCAAAATAAACGAACATTAAAAATGAACATTATGGTATATGTTGACTGTGACATACAGTGCCAAATTAAGGGTTCAACGCATGGCTGAATGGTATATTGTCCGTGCATGATATGAAAAGGTCAATGAAAATAGTAGCGACGAAATAGTTTTCCCGTCTATTGAAACTATAGTTGGACAAGTATTCATTAGCGGCTGAATTTGAAAAAGTTTCGAAATGATAGGAAAATAACTCTCCTCCAAATGATTCGCTACAAAAAGGACATTTTATTTGGTGCGTCTAGCGATAGATTGTCGAAAGACAAAAATATAGAAGAATGGAATTTTTTTTTCTCAAAAATGTCTGGAAATGTTGACATTACTATCTACATATTGAGACGCGAAGTACATAGCTTACTGACAGACCTCAAATTAAAAAATAATAATTGCGTGCTCGCTACACTAGCCCGCAATGTTGCATACAAATTCCATTACTATCTAGCTTTTAACTTTAAAAAAAGTGAAAAAGCCCATAATAAAATGAGGGCACAAGTCTTATACATGCAAATTTTATTCGAAACATAACTTTTTTATCGGAGTCTGGAATAGCTTATGTTTTTAAAAAAAGCAAAGCTTGCGATTCTCCTTGTCATAAACAAAAAGGCGGTAAAGAGTGATAGTTTTTTCACATGAAGTTTGTTTGTATGCAATTAAAAAAATGAGTTCAAGCGATGAAGATTTTACTCCAACACAAAAAAAAACTGGCGATTTTTGAGAAAAGCACTATATTTGCCTCGGCAGGAACAGCAATTGCGGGTTTCGTATTTTTAAACGGACTCGCAAGCTCGTCCGTTTAAAACAGTACTCGGCCCGCAATTGCCTACTTCCATGCCTAGGCAATAATGTACTATTAACTTGTTTGGTCTACAGAAAAGACTACACTTATGTTCGGGATATCTTTTATTCAAACTTACATAGATCTACTTTGGTAAGTACCTAAACGCCAATATAAGTAGTAGTCATAGATCAATACAAGTAAATGGCGATACTTACATTAATTCATATAAATATACAAATGCCGTAAGTAAGAATTGCAGAGTATAATTTTAACTTTTTCGTCCTTTTTTAACACCGTTTCTGTTTTCCTACATACCTACTGTTTAATCTTCTTTCGTTTATTCATGAGTGTTTTAAATCTAAAATATAGGTGCTAATTAATTTGTTTATTTTTTATATTTTTTTGCAGAGCTATTTTGTAACGTCAATTTCGGTGACAATAGCGGCCTTTACACGGTAAAGTTCGGACCGCGGGAACCGCCACGCGCCATTCCACGTGCCAGTCCGAACCGTAGGTTTTTTACTATTTTTAACCGACTTCTAAAAAAGGAGGAGGTTCTCAATTCGTCTGTTTTTTTTTTTAATGTTTGTTACCTCAGAACTTTCGACTGGGTGAACCGATTTTGAAGATTCTTTTTTTATTTGAAAGCTGGTGCTTCCAGATTGGTCCCATTTTTTTCAAAATGAAGATCTGATGGTGGAATCCATGAGGAATCGACGGAACTCTTCAAAATTTATAGGCACACCTATAGCGATTTTGGTATTTTTCATTGTAACTCGTGTATTTGGTCTTGGAAACCACTATTTGGTGAAGTGGAACTGATGATGAAGACCACAGATGGCCACCGGAACTCCTAAACAGTATATATTTCGAGGGTGGCGACAAGATATTTCGATTAAGATAGTTGAGCGACTATGACGAAGCATATTTAGGTTTAAATATATGACTATGACTTTCCCACGGCGTTGCTTGCGGCGAGATTGAAATGTTCTATTGTTTCTTGAGAAATGGGAGAATAACAGCATAATTATGATCCCTAAAAAGTATAAAATAAAAAAAAGTTTAAAAAAACAAAAACCCGCCTTCAAAAAGCAAAAAATAACTTCTTTAAAATGGTAGGTAAATAGGTCAGTCCAACTGAAGTCGGCGTCCAACAATATTTTAACCAAAAGCAGACTTCAGTTGGACTGACCTATTTACCTACCATTTTAAAGAAGTTATTTTTTGCTTTTTGAAGGCGGGTTTTTTAGAATTACAGTTGCATTTACACGTACGGTTCGCAGCAAAGATTGGAATGGCGCGTGGCGTTTCCCGCAGTCCGAACTTTACCTGTGCCGGCCGCTAATGCCTTGTTTCTGTTTGTGTTTCTTTTTAAATTATTGCCCAAAATAACAATGAAGTGTTCCATTTTTTCCGCTTTCAGACGAAACCTTTAAATGAATTCGTAGGTCGCCTCCATAAATTATGGCCATAGCACAGATTACTATACTCTACAGATACTCAGTCGCGAATCGAAAATGGTTGCCGTCCTAAAGTCGATAGCCGCCGACACTATAAGTTTCTGTGGTTTCGCCAGCAGTGGCAGCACAATCGACATGTCTGCTAAGCTATGAACGGCACGTAACCTCGCAATCAGTTCGACAGATGGAATTTTTGTCAAAGCTTTATGAATTGCCGCCGCCGCAGCGCGCCGTCATATAAAACTAAACGTTGATTCTACATTCTTTAAGCATATTTTTGCAAAAATATTGGGTCCTTGTGATCAAGTTGTGGCGTGAACTACCTTTTGTTTGCCTATCTATTTATTCACTTTCTTAGTGATTTGCAAACGATGCGCATCGCCGTAGTTAGACTAGTAAGTGAAAGAACAGAATAATTATTTATTATACTTGTACTATAACCCCCTTACTAATAAACGTTGAGTAACGGTGGTATAGCTATACAATGTTTTGTCCTTATCTGTCAAATTCAAATGTCACAATGACAGATAAGGACAAAACATTACGTTTACGTTTCGTTACTCAACGTTTATTAGTAAGGGGGTATATATATACATATATAATTACATATATGTATATATATAATTTACGTAAGTACTTTAGCTCTAAACTGATGCGGTTTGAACCTCCGTTAAAAACGAACTGATCTATTTACTTATAAAAAAATCTCGTCTCACGGTGTTTGTGGTCGAACTACTCCGAATCGGCTCGACCGATTTTTATTTATATAGATAGATAGGTACTTATAGGAATTTGGTAGGTCGTAATAGTTATTTGTGTATCAAGGAAGCAAAATGACATATTTATGGCGAGGGCGTACATTGAATCCTGAACGAAGCGTGACGAAGCGAAGGATTCTATAAATGAATCCCGAGCGTAGCGAGGGATTCTAAAATAGAATCCTGAGCGTAGTGAGGGATTCGAGTGTTAACGCCCAAGGTGGAAATAATTTTGCTACTGTGTGACACATACTGCTTTTCACATCACCTATAAGGAAAATAAAAGACCATCATCATCATCATCATCATCATCATCATCATCATCATCATCATCATCATCATCATCATCATCATCATCATCATCATCATCATCATCATCATCATCATCATCATCATCATCATCATCATCATCATCATCATCATCATCATCATCATCATCGTCATCATAATCATCATCGATACCACCATCATCATCATCAACATCATCATCATCATCATCATCATCATCATCATCATCAATTCATCACCATCATCACCATCATCGGCATCATCATCATCATCATCAATTCATCACCATAACCATCAGCATCATCACCATCACAATCACCATCGTCATCATCATCATCATCAACATCATCATCATCATCATCATCATCATCATCATCATCATCATCATCATCATCATCATCATCTTGATCATCATCTTGATCATCATCATCATCATCATCATCATCACCATCATCATCATCAATTCATCACCATCATCACCATCATCGGCATCACCATCATCATCATCAATTCATCACCATAACCAGCAGCATCATCACCATCACAATCACCATCGTCATCATCATCATCATCATCTTGATCATCATCATCAACATCATCATCATCATCATCATCATCATCATCATCATCAATTCATCGCCATCATCATCATCATCGTCATCACCATCATCATCATCAATTCATCACCATAACCATCAGCATCATCGCCATCACAATCACCATCGTCATCATCATCATCATCATCATGCTAATAAAATAGGATGCACATGTATAATCGTATGTGAAAAAATTGTAATCGATTAAGTATTGGCGGCCCGGGCGCGGACAGCTAGTAGGTTTATATTGGGATTTAAAAGGTAAAGAACCTAAGTGATGACGCGTCACGCGTCCATACAACATTGTACCAACAACTTTTATGAACACTATTAAAGTACGTACCTTCCCAAAAAAAATACGGACGTGTTTCCTCGTCTTATCATGAGTCAAGAATGCAAATTGGCATACACGTAAACTGCGTGCGTTTTTAGTGTAGGTATCTGTGTGCATGCGGTACTAACTCGTGTACCTACCTATAACGAACGAAATTGCCGACCTTGCATGCTTCAAGCCTACGAAGCCCGCAATTGCTGTTCCTGCCGAGGCAAATATAGTGTTTTTCTCAAAAATCGCAAGTTTTTTTTTTGTGTTGGAGTAAAATCTTCATCGCTTGAACTCATTTTTTTAACTGCATACAAACAAACTTCATGAGAAAAAAGTAGCACTCTTAACGCCTTTTTGTTTATGACAAGGAGAATCGCAAGCTTTGTTTTTAAAAAAAACAAGCTATTCCAGACAGATAAAAAAGAAGCTAGATAGTAATGGAATTTGTATGCAACATTGCGGGCTTGTGTAGCGAGCACGCAATGTTTTTTTTTTTTTAATTTGAGATCTGTCAGTAAACTATGTCCTTCGCGTCATATGTTCGTCTCAATATGTAGATAGTAATGTCAACATTTTCAGACATTTTTGAGAAAAAATGTTTAAGGACTTTTGACTGTCTAAATCTAAGTCATATGTAGGTATTTGTAGGCAAATGTGACCACCTATGTCACTATACAACGCAGTGTAAATCGCAAGCGCACGTCACGTCTACGCGCACGCATCCGGTGTGGCTGGGCCTTTAATTAAACAAGCAACGCCTCGGGAAAGTCATAGTCATATTTAAACAATTAAACATTCACGTTACAATTGCTGAACTATCTTAATCGAGGTATCTTATCGCCACCCTTGAAATAGGTACCTACCGTTGAGGAGTTCAGGAGGCCATTTGTGGTCTTCATCATCAGTTCCACTTCACCAAATGATACTCGCTGAATGCAAATGCTGGCCTTGTTACTAAAAATACTAAAATCGCTGTATATACCTATGCCTATGATATTTGAGGAGTTCCCTCAATTCCTCACGGATCCCCTCATCGGATTCAGATTTAGACTCATGATTGGTGACAATGGGATTACCTCGGAAGTATACTCTATCAAACCATAAAATATTTTTTTGACTCAGACAACTCTGTAAAAAGTTCAAACTGAGAAACTTCTTTTTTTAAGTCGGTTAAATAACTAAAACCTCCTTAGTGTAACAAATACTTTTATGAAAACCACATCAAAATCGGTTCAGCCAAACGCGAGATAATCGTGAACATACATACGTACAGGACAAATTGAGGTGAGAACCTCCTTTTTTTTTGAAGTCGGTTAAAAATAGTCGCAGTTGCATATAGATAGCTATACAGACTACAATTATGTTCACTTGTTTCACTAATGAATGATGGACAGATACGAAAAACACGAGAGTAAGAAAGATAACTTTTAGTTTTGTTTGTGTCAAACGCATAGTGAAAAATACTTGGGAAGTTATTTATTGTGGTGTTAAAATAAATAAACTTTCGTATTTTTGGGATAAGAAATAACAAACGCTTTAATTAAATGTTGTTCCATTGAATATCTATACCGGGAGTGACCGCGACGACACAAGTCGGCGCTAACGTCCTCGTACACCATCTAGCGGATCTAATGAATATCACGTAGCAAGTTCAATAGCTAATGATGGCCGTTCAGTGTACCGCAAAAAATGCCATTCTTAGTTTCTAAAATAAAGCCTTAAATTTATGTAAAGAATGATGTTTGCATTTAAATTAAGGTATATCTGATTAATAAATGCTTAACTTTTCCTTGATTAACGGAAATGAAGAAAATAATATTCCTGATGATACCGGTGGTGCCATCTAGTACAAATTATAAGCACGAATTATAATTTGTACGTGTTATGCCCCCATACAGGATGTATTGCAAGTCGTGTGCCAATTGAATAGGGTGGGTAGCTAGAGTCACTTGCAACAAGTTTTAGGCCAATTAACACTCATCCTGCCCACGGAGATTTTTTTAATACCGTCAACTGCTGCAACATTGCACGGAAATTCATGTTTTTTTTAAATAACTCTAAAAATGTACGTTATCTGTGCTCTTTTTTGCATTGCTAAGCTTTTTTAAATCATAAGGCATATGAAATTCAGTACGAAATGCTTCAAATCATTATAAATTGGCTTGTAGAAACTGTCAAAGTTGCAGGTAAAGTTGTAGCCAAAAACGTTAACTTTGCCTGGCGGATTATCAGAGATATTACATGCAGTATCTAAAAAAGGGGCCAATTCTTAAATTCATTACTGTTATGTCTATGCCGGGATGTCATTGGAAATCCCCAAACTACCATATATATTTTTTTCTAGCTGGTAGGCAATGTTGTAGCGTGTCCAATAGCATTCCCGTTTTTCTCCATACAAATTTTTAAGCATAGTTAGGGTTGTGCCAAACAGAAAAACAGAATAGGTAGTTAAGAGTACCTAGGTATTTTACTGGCATTTAAATTTACGAATGAATAAGAGTCGAATGATAAAAAAAAACAATTTGTATTATTATGAAATTTTTATGAAAATGAAATTATGTTTATTAATGAAATGTAGTAATATAAAAAATAAATGTTATTGCAAGTGCAAACTTAATTGCCTACCAACCTTTGGTAATCCTCAAAAAAAAATTAGAAAAAAAAGGTTGGCAAAGCTAGAAACTTTATCCACAAACAAAAACAAAGACGGCCTTTCTAAAGTCTTCAATTACCAAACGAATAAAGTCTAAAAAGGATTTTTAACATTTCAATCTACACAAAACTGCATTTTGTTGTCACACAATGTACATCAGTTCATTTATAGCAAAAACTAAAATATAACTTAATTTGAGAATTACGTAGGTACCTATGACTAATAAAAACCATTATTCAACACACAAATATCCGCATATTAAGATCCGCACGCGTCATCAATCTTTTTTTTTCATAATCGAGTAAATAGTGACAACCCTAACCCTAGGCAAACTTGTAGCATGTATGTTCTAAGAAACACTTTGCAACATTACCCATCCTCGTAATTAGCTGTAAATCATTACATTTACAAGTAAAAGTACGTGAAATAACAAAAAGACCATTATTACTTACCATAATTATGAACACTCACCAAGTAGCTCTCTTATGTATTTTCTGAGTAATGACAAAAGTTTTGGAGACACCGAAAAAACACATGTCCGTTTTACAAGCTTTGACAGCGACTGAGTTCAAAACTATCAGTGTTGCCATATATTATTTTTTTGAAATGGGTTGCCAGGTAAATGATAGTATTTCTCCCATTAATATTAGTAAAAAATAGATAATTCTTTGGTAGAAAATCAAATTTTTACAAAACGGGTAATGTTGTAGCTAGTTGGCAAAGTTGCAGCAGTTGACGGTAATTTTTTTGAAAAAAAAACTCGGTGTCTTCCAAAAGTTAACCAGTTTGTTTACCTATCTTTTTTTTAAAATGTGATAGCACAATAGTATTTATATATTTTGTATCTCTAATGTATGCGTATTCTAATGAAATGTTACATTTATTCATGTAGTAACAAATAAAAAAAATATTAGCCGATAAAGTGTGAAGGACAGAAAATAAAAATCGTCACGGTCAACTTTACGGCACAATTAAAAAAAAAATTGAAGCTCCTCAGATCTTCCAACATCATAAAAACTTCTTCAGCTCCTGACTATTCTTACGGTCTTACATACCACATGTCTCGAATCACGTTCAGTTTTTCGACAAAATATAGTTTCAATCTAAAATGGTGGTTTACATTACCCAGTACTTCTTTGAAACTACCTACTTACTTGAAAGTAAGATTTGATTAGATAAATGAATTGAGACTATTTTTTTTACTAATGATAAAAAGGTATAAAATAGTCATCTAAAATGATTAAAAAGCTTATAATAGTATTACTTTATTTCAATAACTAAGTATCCGATAGGTAACGCAAGTAACTAAAAAATAACGCATTCTTTTTTCTTGAGTTTATTGCATGGGTAACTACCTAAATAAAAATACACTTAATAAAAAAGAAAATCAAAAAGTTATTTGCTCGGGAAAACATTTAAATAAACAGAGATAGGGATTATTTTAATTTTATTTTTATTATCGACATTTATTAACATGGCTACATACAACAACGAAGTCTACAGCAACGTGTTCTTCGTTGCTGTATGTAGCCATGTCATTAAAATGTCGATAACAACAATAAAATTAAAATAATGCCTATCTCTGCTTATTTAAATGTTTTCCCGCGCAATTAACTTATTGATTTTCTTTTGTTATTTTTTAGTTACTTGCATACCTATCGGATACTTAGTTATTGAAATAAATTAATACTATTATTAGGTTTTTAATCATTTTAGATGACTGTTTTATGCCTTTTTATCATTAGTAAAAAAAAATTGTCTCAATTCAGTTATCTAATCGAATCTTACTTTCAAGTAAGTAGGTAGTTTCAAAGAAGTACTGGGTAATGTAAACCACCATTTTAGATTGAAACCATATTTTGCCGAAAAACTGAACGTGATTCTAGACATGTGGTATACCGTAAGAATAGTCAGGAGCTGAAGAAGTTTTTATGATGTTGGAAGATCTGAGGAGCTTCTATTTTTTTTTATTGTGCCATAAAGTTGACCGTGACGATTTTTATTTTCTGTCCTTCACACTTTGTCGGCTAATATTTTTTTTATTTGTTACTACATGAATAAATGTAACATTTCATTAGAATACGCATACATTATTGATAAAAAAAATATAAATACTTTTGTGCTATCACATTTAAAAAAAGATAGGTAAACAAAATGGTTAACTTTTGGAAGATACCGAGTTTTTTTTCAAAAAAAAATATTAAAAAAACTCCGTGGGCAGGATGAGTGTTAATTGGCCCAAAACGTGTTGCAAGTGACTCTAGCTACCCACCCTATTCATTTGGCACACGACTTGCAATACACCCTGTATACAAGAACTTCAAAGTGTTATCGTATTTTATTAAATTGTGGATTTCTATAAAACCGCATTGCAATAGATTCGGTATGATAGAAACCGTCAATTTATTAAAATACGATAGTAAACCAGTACAGGTTTTACGAAATAATACACAGAACCTTATTTAATCAGTTTACGAACAAAGATAAAAGCAATACAATGCAATACAAACCATAGAACACTGTCATTTTTGACGCATCTCGAGACGAGCATTAGAGTTGAGATTAGTTTATTAATACGGCCCTAAATCAAACAATTTACTGCGTGTAACTGCATTGATGTAGGTGCTGGTGCTACCACCCTAAAAATGTTCTTGTGATACCAGCATTAGAAATAATATTACAAAAAATCGTGTTAAATATTTGTGAATATATTAATGTTCTTATTCAAATAAAGTAATGTAAGTTATATTTATAAACAAATACTTTAGTTATTTAAAATATTGTGAACATCGCCATCTGGGGCCTGTTTTATAAAGGTACAAATTACAATTTACAGGTTACAAGTTTCCATTTGACACAACCTCGACCAATGACAACCAGAGGCCCGTTTCACGAAACTACAAGTTACAAATTACAAGCGGAAGTCTCTTTCTAACTCCTTTTGCTAGAAAGAGACTTCCGCTTGTAATTTGTAACTTGTTGCTTTGTGAAACGGGCCTCAGGGGCCTGTTTAATAAAGCTACATATTACAATTTACAGGTTACAAGTTTCCATTTGACACAACCTCGAAAAATGACGACACGCCATTTGGGCAGTATTGCCAGTTTAGACCTGTAAAATTGTAACTTGTAGCTTTATAAAACGTGCCCCTGTTGCTGTGTGCGAACAAGCTTTTTATAAAGTTAACTGACCAATTTGGTTACATCAAGATATGCACTAACATTGTTAGTCGGGACACCTTTTTAAATCAGTCGGTTTCATGAGGGTTAAATTTGTTCGGAGTGAAAAGACTGGTCAGTAAAGTTGTCATATAAAAACTTCAAGAGAGCACGTGCTGGTTCTTGTTACTAAAATTGGTTCCTATTGTGTTAGTGATCTTACGAGATAAGTTTAATCATTTACTTATATTCAGTTACTCTTTAGGATAGCTAATATTATTATGTACAGTTTGGTATATACCTAATCATAGAACATTTTGATTCAAAACAAGCGTAGAATATTTTTCAAACTAATTGAACATGCGTTTTGTTACTTCCTATTGCGTAACTTTCGCGTGGCAACATATAAAAGGAAAGCTAGGTAACATAAGAGGAAAATTATAAAGGCTAGTTTTCATTGTCACAACAAGCTATGTCTGCAGCTGAAAAGATGAGACGCTATAAAGAGCGGTTAAAATCACAAATTCCAGAAAAAAATTAAGAACAAAAAAAGAAAAATCTGTAGAGAAAAAAATCGTTTTTTATTTAATAATTTCTCCTCAAGTATTTATAAAAATTATTGACCAAATTTTATCGAGATACATTATAGACATAGCCTTGCAATTCCTCCTTTGTTACCAATGTCCTTATTTGTTACTGTCCCAACATTTCACTGAAGTTATTTCATTTCTATATTATAAAAATAAATAAACCGACTACCCATAAAGCAAATGAATACGCAATTACAATTTAAAATACAAAATCTTTTTCAGATATGCTTAATTAACATTTAAACAAAACTTTATTTATACTTTGCGGCCAAAAATGATCAGGACGAATTTTTCAAAAATAATCTATAATTAAATGTATTTTCTCACTAATAATGAAATAGATTTATTGATAATATTATAAAAAATACATTTCAAAGTGGATTTAAAAAAAATTACATTAAAAAGTGCACTATGTGCAAATATGGTTTTTGCCATTTCCCATTTAATTTCGAGGCTGTTTTTTTTAAAAAGCTGTTATATTCAATCCCAAGGGCTCCATCGCAAGAGACGACTAGAGGGAAGGAAGGAAGCTCTAAGGTCCTCAGCAGCTCGATCATATTTTAAATGTTTCTCTCGGCTATGTTTCTGTGCTGTTTTTTGCCAGGTGAGGTTGTTGTATGAGGAAACGTCGGCATTTACTATGCGAACATCAAAGAACGCTTTCCTCGCAGGTCGCAGGTTTTCCCCACACGCTGTTCAGTAACAGGTCACCTATAAGAGCTGGTTGGGTTGTTTTTGCGTTACGCATTATGGGGTCTCTTGTGCCAGGGCCCTGGCTAATTCGGTCTAGTTTTTACAGTCATCTCTGTGTTGGACATGACCTTGTTTGATTAGACCACCATTTTTACAGATGCGTGATTTAGATCAAAATTACTTTCGCCGCATCCATCACAGGTGTGAGGGAGGCTTGCAGGTTCATGAGCATACCGTATGACTATGGTATCTTTGAACTGAGAGGCTGTGAGGTCGGTATTGTTGGCAGTGGTAGGGATGATTGTTAGCCATTGTGATGATTTCGTTTCGACGACTCTTTGGACACATCTTTTCATATTATTTGGAAGTTTAGATATTATATCTTTGCTTGTTTTAATGTCTCTTATTTGCCTCTCTAGTTTTTCTTCTATTATGGTATCTGGAGCGTGCGTTTGATGGGCTAAAAGATCGAGATTTTCACTATTTTTGATGGCATGAATTAGTATCCTGTTGGATTCTACAGATGTCTTGTAGCATTCCAAGTTCTTAGTTGGGTTATTAATGCCGAGCCCGCCTAGTTTCACTGGTAAAAAGAATAGCTCATGTTCTAGTGATGTTATTTCTCTATCCACAATAGATGGTGCTAACGTTTCCATAATGGTTTGTTTTAAGGTATGGAATTCTTCATCAGTTTTGTCCAAGACTGTTTGCAAGTATCTCCATTCACATTGGAGTGATTTTGTAAAGGCTGTATGTACGAGTTGTGGGTGCTTTTTGCTAGCTTTCGATAATAGTTTTATACAAATTAGTCCATTCCTGAACTTTTTTTTTAATGTATTCTTTTTGTCCTCCCTCATATCCAATGACACAACCCAAAAATCGGTGTCTTCACTCCATCAGTTTTTCACTTAATTATATTAAATTTAACGTATATGTTTATAAAATACTTTCTTTGAGATATCATATATAACGTGCAAATTTTTATGATATAAACCGAAAAAAAATTAACACAATAGGAACCCATATTCTGTAAAACCTACCGTCAATATTTTGTTTTTTTTTTCACAATAAAGCCTATTAAAAAGCGGTTACTTGCATAAAATCTAAAAAAATATTAAATATTCTATCAAATTTCATTAAAAAACTTTATATTTAACGATATTTTAGTTTTTAGTCAACTTTGAAAATTAGTGGCAAAAAAAAGAAATGCTCGGATAGGTAGGGCGGGTAGGGCTGAGTGACTCTCAAGTTATCAGTGCGACTGATAACGTTTTTCGGGTAAGGTGTCTATATAACATAATTACCTACAAAGTATTGTACGCATATAAATATTATAGCTATTAGCTATTTATACCTATCGGCGATTACAGACGATTACGGGGGAGCACGATAGTGCAGAGGTCATACTCGGCTGTATTCGCCGATCAATGTCTATGATCGCCGATGATCGCCTGCGTCCCGTGATTTGTCGGTTTTTCGGGCACGCATCAAAGGGAATAGCCGCGTGGTGCGTTGAGTTGCTCACACTATCCCCGATCATTGATTCCCCGGTGGACAATTAAATCAAAATTACATTGTGTTATATAGTTATTGTATCTACACACTTCGTTTTATTATGATTATCCAGCACCACCATCTTCTTTTCCTCCATTTATTAAATAATAAAGCAGCAACATAATCCACGTCCATCTTGTACGCTTGCCGTTCGACATATTACTACGGTCCATAGTGTGGATGCTCGCACGATGATCGTGCCGATTATAGACCATCAACGATCATCGCCGATAGCTAGGTATATCATGCTACCCGAACGCACCTAAATCAATGATATTTTTTAAATTAAGAAACGTAGATACATCGTCTGCGCGCAAAAGCGTTCCTCAAAATGGAAGGTAAATTGCCTTACTACCGTTCAGTTGCATTGCACCAGTACGCACGCGTCAGAAGAAGTAATATTTTATACCATTAAATTAAGAAATATATTTCTTAAAAATAACATAAAGTATCTAAATATAAAATATCATTGACCTAAATAAACCTTATTAACTCCAGTTGAAAGTTCATTTTTTGTAGTTTCCTGCGAACGTATATTGTGCGATTTGTGCGTATGAACAATATAGTTCGCAGTTAATAAGGTTTTAATTATAATTATTATAGAACTATTATTACCATGGCAACGCTCATTATAGAATAGGGAATATGCATGTTTTTTTTTACAGCTTCAATAAAAGCTGATTTATGTAACAAACAGGTGAAAAAAAAACATCTTTTGAATAGCTATAAAAATAGCCAAGATATAAATAAGCTAACAAAGATTTGTTCCTATCTCTTTGTAGCAAAACATAATTTTACGTGGAGTTTATATGGCCGTACTGCACGATAACGTCACCGGTGCACTTCGGATCTCTCTGTCTAATTAGCATTTTAAAATGCTTGTATCATCGGTATTACTTGACCGATTTTAATTTTAATTTCACCTTTGGTGATCTCTTTTACGCTATTTTCATATTTTGTTGAGAAATGCTATTTAAAAAATCCATGCATATTCCCGATTGTTTTCACGCTTCGGTGATTAGGTACAGGCGGTATTCTGATAGGTACCATTGACGATATCAGGGGCGCTAATATGGCTGCGTTTATCACGTGACAAAGTTTGGATAAGGTATCCATCACCTTCTGACGCGTAAATAAGTACGACAGTGACGGATGCTTTATCCACATTTGACACGCGATATACATAGACGCAGCCATACTAGGCCCGCAGTATTAGTGGTTTATAGTACGCGAGTAGAAAAAAGATCTTTCAATGCGCCGCTCGTCGACGCAACTCGTTACCAATATGCTGACCCTTACTTGGCACAAAGATGCATGCCATTCAACGTGGCAATGCTGCCAACATTTTGGGAACAATACACAATGGTAGCCGTTTGTTAGATTAGTGCAGTTTTCAGTAAGTTTATAAATTCGTTTGTTTGTATTTATTGTTTTTTATCCACTTGTAAAAAAAATGTAAATGTAAACTCAATAACAAACAATTATATAACAAAATACATATGGATTTCAACGCATTATTAGTTTTATTTATTTTATCACGCTTTTTATTCAATCGGTTATTTGCTTTATGGCGCAATTTAATCTAATAGACCCTAATTCACGCGCCATTTGAGATGAACTCAAGTAGCACATGGAGCCTAAGGCTAAATCTTATAATGCCTTAAAAATGTCTAAAGTAGGTTTCCACTGAGACATGAACATTTCAGTCCGTTTTCATAAAATCCAGTTAGCATTTAATTCAAAGTAGACTTAAGGCGACTTTAGTCTATTTCTCACTTTCAAATACAGTCTAGAAAATATACTTTTTAAGGCTGGTTATTCTTATCCTATGCTTACTGAAGATTGACATGAGGCTTACTTGATTTTGATTGATTTATCATAGTTAAGTTAAGCCAATATTGAATTTGGAAGGAATAAAGATTTCTTAAAATCAAACGATAACTTAAGTTTCTAAACTAGTATTTTTTCTTACCCAGTGAAATAAAAAAGTGCTTAAGAAGTAAGTTTTTATCCTAAAAGAATTAAGAGGACGGGATTACGCGAAATGGATAGTCGTAATGTTAAGAAATTAAAAAAATCTGGCGGATTTCGCTGTCGAGTCGATAACTAGGCACATGAATATGAATATTGTGGTTAAAAAACCGTTCAGAATATATTGAATTGAATTGAAAGTTTTGTCGCTTAGGTCCGCTAAAATGACAAAAAACAGTACTTAACTAGTATCAAATAAAAAAATAAATTAAATCGCAAAAATAATTGAAAAAAATAAAAATAAAAAAACTTTAAGTATGTATTTTTATTACCATAATATAGGTACCTAAATAATGTTGATAATTCAATTCAATTTTTGTTTTTCAACAAGGCTTATCTGGAAGAAATCCCTTAAAGGGATAATTTCACCTTTGAACTTGTTTTTTTTGTTATATTGCTTGTGTTTTGTATTTCTTTTTTATTCTTGTACAATAAAGAGTATACATACATACATACTTACAATACATACAATTACGAATAAACAAGCAAATTGCTGCAGATTTAATAAACATGATTAATATCAGACATGTTTTTACTTATATACTACTGCCGATGCCGGCATGCATTGCAATGCCACGTAATGTAAAAAAGTTTCCATTTGTCATCACAATCGGATCAATGGTTTAGGAACACATAGAGCACAAACGTACAAACATTCATTTTTGGCTCCCTATGTTCTCCCATAAAGTTTGTAATCCTAATTTCAATTGCCATAATGTTTGTGGTACTAATAATCGTTTATCCTAATGATTACTTGACATAATGTTTATCGACCTATTTTGTCGTGACATAATGTTTTTGTTCCTAATAATCGTTTGTCCTAATGGTTAACTTGAACTTTTTAATTGTTACCATCACGTTTGTAATCCTAATTTCACTTGCCATAACGTTCTTGCTCCTAATTATCATTTGCCCTAATGATAACGTGACAATGTTTACGTACGTAGTGTTTCGTGCCTGAATGTTACTAAACCTCAAAATTCATATTATAATCATTCATTAGCCATATGTTTTCGTAGTCTTAATAAGCTCTTTATAGTTCGGTGTTAGCATCCTGCGGCATGAGAGGGGAAAGGCCCCCCCATAAAAGGGGAAGTTGGAAGAACCATTTCCTTGCCAATGCAGTTTTTTTCTGGTTAATATTCATAATGGGATTGCTCCGGCACTGCGGGAAGTGCATCACCTTCGCCCTTGCGTACCCAAGCGCAGACGCCTGTGCTCGCCACCGCAGCTTCGACTTTTTGGTCACCTACGGCGACCAGCCTCAGCCGCTACGGCTCACACGATGTCTGCGTTTGGCTACAGCGGGCGAGGGCTGCCCTCCCTCCGCGCCTCCGGCTTTTTCTATACACTCTAGGGGTAGGGCAGGTATAGGACCACGTGGAATCGGAGCTGGCAGATTCGGTTCTGTTAGGACAATCTATATTATAATAAAGCGCAATTTTACTAGTAACATTCGTGTTGTTAACGTTTATGACATGATAATTTATGAATTAATTTGTTAGGTGTCACATGTTTAGTACTACCAAAATTAGGACATTAAAGATTGTGGCCACTACAATTATGACTAAAATGTTTTAGGACTATCGATACATTATGGGAATTAAGCATTATGGGTACTGAATATTATGGCTAACATCCATTATGGCAAAAGTGTTATGGGAAATGACTTTAGGACAAACGATACTATAGCAAAAGAAGGAACCCCTTCATTTTTATTTCTCGTAAGGCCCACGTCAAATCTTGATAGTTCAAAAACGAATCTTGTGTCAGTCTAGTTACGTTTGAAGTAATTTTGACATAATATATGTCCTACATAAAGGCGTTTGGGCTTTACGAGAATATAGATATTAACAATAACAATTTTCTTTGGATTTTGCAATTATTACTCTAAAATATACAAGATTTGGAATTAATTAAAAAGTGGCATCCCTAAGATTGCATTTGTACGGAAAATTTAAAACAGCATCTCTACCTCTTCTAGGCGGTAAAATCCAAATCGTATTTGACCTGCTATAGTATTATTTTTAACTCGGCTGCCATTACTGTAGAGTAAATAAAAGCTATCAAAACGTTGACAATAGGCTAAACGAAACGATATAGTTTATACCGTGTTGAATAGAGGCCCAGTTTAATTAAATTGAACACCAGTAGGTATAGTAAATTAGTGGTAACAACTGGGTTTTTTTTAATTCTGGGGACAAATAAGAATTATTTCTTCCCAGTTTCCGACTCTATGGGCCGCAACACGCCACAGTCACAATATTTTTTTAATAGCTTTGTACAAACTTACCGTAATATTGGTAAGAACCGGGTAGAAATTATAAAACGTTTTTTTTTGTTACATTGAAGGATTCACATTACTTGTTTTAAACACACAGTTGCTTGTTAATAATGTTATTGGTTTTTTATTGCATAACAACTCCCAAAATCAAAAAAACAACGTAACCTATTACTGGACAACAGGGGCACGTTTTTTAAAACTACAAGTTACAATTTTACAGGTCTAAACTGGCAATACTGCTCAAATGGCTGGTCGTCATTGGTCGAGGTTGTGTCAAATGGAAACTTGTAACCTGTAAATTGTAATTTGTAGCTTTATAAAACAGCCCCCTGAGGCCCGTTTCACGAAGCTACAAGTTACAAATTACAAGCGGAAGTCTCTTTCTAACTCCTTTTGCTAGAAAGAGAGTTCTGCTTGTAATTTGTAACTTGTAGCTTAGTGAAACGGGCCACTGGTATCGCGAAAACTGACTTAGGAATGAGTAAACTCGATATTTTCTTAACTTCGCTTACTACAAATCTTCTTTAAGACTGAGTTAATGCAACAATCTCTTAAATAGGAACAAGTTGAGTACAAAAAGTATTAACTTATCCTTAACTTTGTCTTGCTTAATCAACATTGCCTTAAGTCTTACCTATTTATTTGATTCGCAGTTGAATTAACGCCATATTCGATTGAAGTTAATTTTAAAATGTTTGTGAAGAAGTTATAAATTTATATTTTTTTGTGTATATTCATGTTAAGTATTTTGTATAAATATTTAAAACATCAATTAAGTAACAAAATATATGTGACATACTATGGAAAACATATTTTTTTTAGAAAACCTACAAAAGTGTTCATGTGTTTTAATAATATTTGAAGTTTTAGATACTATTTCTTAACATTCTTTAAAGCCCGTGTATTTTACAACCATGTCTATTAATTCTACGCGACCAACTAATTTGCGTTGAACTTTCGACAAGAAACTGCTATTACGTATTTGGTAAGTAATAACTTTAATAAGCTAGGTACGCCATTATATATTGAAAGAATTGTAGTTCATAAACATTATTGCCATAATTTTTCTTAATATTAACTACGTAAAGTACCTAAATGTAACTTTAAATCAATCTTCAGTTGACTAGGATAACACTTACTTCACGATTTGATTCTAATATTCTTAACTTGGTATTCAAGATATCTTGAAAACAAAAACTTTGATTTAAGTTGGCATACAAGTTGTCTTGAAGACACATTTAAGGCCTTTATTAATACCACTGTCTTAAAAAAAGGTTTAAATCTTACTTGAAAGACGTCTAAAGTCCCTCTTAATTTGCACTTAAAAACGGTGCCCATTTTTACTTAACTCTATCTTCAAGGTTTCCAATACATATCTTTAAGACAAAATTTGGTCAACTAATATAATTTTTAAGCCAACCACAGAACAGAACAAAAAAATAAGCCAGAAAATATATTTTATAATTTATTTTGTGCCTCAAAAATAGATACCTACTTAAAAATTACAACCGCGATTCAACGCGTGAGTGAATGAAAACAATTCGTGTTGTGATGATAATGAGGAGTTTACTTCTTCATCATGCTGTTGACGAGGTTCTTGAAGACTTCCAGTCCTTTTTCGTTGGCTTCTTGGTACCCAGGAGCCGTAGACTTAACAGTTTCATACCATCTGGAAGAGAAAATATTAATTAGTTACTTATAAGTAAAAATCTACACCCTCACACATCATACAACATATTCGTAGGCATTTCGCAGGGATAATACCGGCTGTACACACTTGCGAGGCACGCCAAGACGATGTCAGTCAAGTACAGTCAAAGTCATTAATAGGATCATAATTAGTTCCCAAGGCGTCAAAAATATCTACACGCCCCTATGCCACTGATAATAGGGTCTATGTTTCCATATATTCGGCGCGATGGCCGAAAGCCGTAACATAGTATAAATAGAAAAGTAGCTCGACTCCGGCCCTTTAGGAGATTCTGATACCTATTGACGCTCGGGCGTCAGGGTTGTCCAAACTTGTTTTTCAATTTTAGTCACCTACTTGGCCAGACTGTGATTTATAATCATGGTAATTTTCATAAATTACACAAACCTAAAGTAAGTATAAATATTGTTAGGTACCTAAGTACCAAATTTAAATTATTTTCCTTAAATACTTTTTATCTGTTGACACTAAATAATAATTATGTTTATAGGAATGTGATGTGATATGTAAATTCCTTTTCGACCTTTTGATAATGCCGCTTTCGCGCTAGGCGGCTTCCTTTGGCTGCTTAGGTACCTATTATTGGTGGGACGCGCCGCCGCCGCGCGGCTTCCTTAGAGCATTGGCCGCTCGCTTTGGTTCTAGGCTTGTGCTTTGGGTAGGTACTAGGCAACGATAAGCATACTTAATATGACTACATAGGTACATATAAAACGCTCAAGACTCAGAAACAAAAAATACCTACTCGCACTCATCATACGAATATTTGCCCTGACCGGGAATCGAAACCAGAACCGCTAGCTTCGTAAGCAAGGTCAATACTTACTTAGTCACTGCCAACTACCTAGGCCATCCACGTCGTCACATGTTACCTGTCACGTCACACTCAATAACTTAAATTACCTACTTAATACGTATTTATTTCACCTAGGTATACTATAGGCAGGCCGGTACGAAATACCTTTTATTAAATCTGGATATAGTTGTACCTACCTAAGATAGGTTTAGACATCCGTATACAGAACAATATTTAAGCTTTGTCGGCAGCGACATTGTCGCTCTATAGCTAAGTATGCGCGCTAAAACAAAACGTAACCGAACGCAATGACCAATGACGCCGCGGCCCCGACTAAGTTACGTTGTAATATCTTGAGATTTCGTTTCGTATTGGTTCGCCCCGCCACAGGCCCCGCTCACAGCCGCAAGCCGCGCGATGTACCTTTGTTTGAAGACTGTCTACTGTTCTCTATACTGGCCCTGACGGATGACAGCCAAAATGTCATGGAGTGTAGTATGTATGACCAGCATAATTATAGGTTTAATAATAGTAGTTTATGTAACTGTACATAATGAAGGGCATTAAACACGAGTGTGGGATTATGAAACGAGTCATTATGCTACGTTTTATATTATAATTAATTTACAGTTTTAAAATAAGAGTTGGCTTAGAAGATTGGAATGATTTTGGCGGGGCGGCGTAACGTAAAAGACAGGGGAAGTGGTAATTTTTAACCGACTTCTAAAAAAGGAGGAGGTTCTCAATTCGTCTGTTTTTTTTTTTAAATGTTTGTTACCTCAGAACTTTAGACTGGGTGAACCGATTTTGATGATTCTTTTTTATTTGATAGCTGGTGCTTCCAGATTGGTCCCATTCTTATCAAAATGAAGATCTGATGGTGGAATCCATGAGGAATCGACGGAACTCTTCAAAATTTATAGGCACACCTATAGCGATTTTGGTATTTTTCATTGTAACTCGTGTATTTGGTCTTGGAAAGCACTATTTGGTGAAGTGGAACTGATGATGAAGACCACAGATGGCCACCGGAACTCCTAAACGGTATATATTTCGAGGGTGGCGACAAGATATTTCGATTAAGATAGTTGAGCGACTATGACGAAGCATATTTAGGTTTAAATATATGACTATGACTTTCCCACGGCGTTGCTTGCGGCGAGATTTAAATGTTCTATTGTTTCTTATTAATTGAGAAGTGGGAGAATAACAGCATAATCCAACTGAAGTCAGCGTCCAACAATATTTTAACCAAAAGCAGACGCAGAGTAATTTTTGCTTTTTGAAGGCGGGTTTTTGTTTTTTTAAACATTTATTTTATTTTATACTTTTTAGTGATCCTATTTATGCTGTTACGTAGCTCCACTTCTAAATATTAATGAGAAACTATAGAACATTTCAAGCTCGCCGCAGACAACGCCGAAGGAATGTCATAGTCATATTTAAACCTAAATGTGCTTCGTCATAGTCGCTCAACTACCTTTATCGAAATATCTTATCGCCACCCTTGAAATAGGTACCGTTAAGGAGTTTCGGTGGCCATCTGTGGTCTTCATCATCAGTTCCACTTCACCATATAGTACTTTTCAAAAGCAAATGCATGAGTTACAGTGAAAAATACCAAAATCGCTATAGGTGTGCTTATAATATTTGAGGAGTTCTCTTGATTTCTCCATGATCCCATCATCAGATCCTGACGTGGTGACAATGGGACCAACTAGAAAGTATATCCATTCGAACAACGAAAAAATTTTTCAAATCGGTCCAGTGGTCTTCGAGTAATCGGGGAACATACATAAAAAAAAAAACCGACGAATTGAGAACCTCCTCCTTTTTTTGAAATCGGTTAAAAAAATAAATGTTTAAAAAAACAAAAAACCGCCTTCAAAAAGCAAAAAATAACTTCTTTAAAATGGTAGGTAAATAGTTCAGTCCAACTGAAGTCTGCTTTTGGTTAAAATATTGTTGGACGCCGACTTCAGTTGGACTGAACTATTTACCTACCATTTTAAAGAAGTTATTTTTTGCTTTTTGAAGGCGGTTTTTTGTTTTTTTAAACATTTATTTTATTTTATACTTTTTAGTGATCCTATTTATGGTGTTACGTAGCTCCACTTCTAAATATTAATAAGAAACTATAGAACATTTCAAGCTCGCCGCAGACAACGCCGCGGGAATGTCATAGTCATATTTAAACCTAAATGTGCTTCGTCATAGTCGCTCAACTTCCTTTATCGAAATATCTTATCGCCACCCTTGAAATAGGTACCGTTAAGGAGTTCCGGTGGCCATCTGTGGTCTTCATCATCAGTTCCACTTCACCATATAGTACTTTTCAAAAGTAAATGCATGAGTTACAGTGAAAAATACCAAAATCGCTATAGGTGTGCCTATAATATTTGAGGAGTTCTCTTGATTTCTCCATGATCCCATCATCAGATCCTGACGTGGTGACAATGGGACCAACTAGAAAGTATACCCATTCGAACAACGAAAAAATTTTTCAAATCGGTCCAGTGGTCTTCGAGTAATCGGGGAACATACATAAAAAAAAAAAAAAAAAAAAAAAAAAAAAAAAATATCCCGACGAATTGAGAACCTCCTCCTTTTTTTGAAGTCGGTTCAATCAAAAACTCACAATTTTCGGAAATTTGAGGTCTCACGTATAGAAAAATTCCTAAGTCATTTATTATATATTATATCAGTTTTTCAGTCCATATTACTAGAGTTAGTATAGATTTGTTCAACAAGAGTCATTAATGTCATCACTCATCATCCTAATTAGGTACCTAAGCTAATTTGTATTGAAAACTTGTCATCATTCAATTGTTGACCCAAATTCTGTTCTTGTTAAGGATTTTGCATGTACTTTGTAAATCTTTGTGTACCTACTCAGTTTAAACATAATAAGCTTAAACGCAATAAATGAATTATCTAAATATTCATATGTTTACATGACATGTAATTAGTTGGATTCCTCGAGCTCTGAAAATAAATAGGTACACTGCGGCCACATCTTTGAGATTTGAAAAATATTCGTGTAAAAAGTAGTTAGGTAGTTACTGTACCTACAGTATCTTTCTTTATTTTGATTAAAAAGAGATGCCAGTAGATATGGCCGCAGCATTAGGAAGACCCTTTAAATATATGATCCTCACAGAGTATTACTTATAAAAGCTTTTAAAAACCATTTGGAAAATAATTTGAAATTGTTAAAGGTACTATCTTTTTTTTAGAACTTGGTGAACTTATAATTTTGTCGTTCTTGAGGGATCCTGTATTTAGTGGACGTCTTTCGGCTGAAATGATTCTCTTCTCACTGGTTTATTATATGCAAATAGGAACTGATCAGGCGCGGCGGCGCGGCGTAGGTACTAATTAAAAGCCCGTCGGTTTTGCGGTGCGGATGCCACTAGATACTCGTTTTATTATTATTATTAGTTCCTAATATATATATATACAAATCGTTCCGCGAATGAACGATGAGTTAAAAGCGAAATGATATTGTAATTGCGCTAATTTATTCAATAAAAATGTATCTCGTAGTCTACGTTAATGTCGATTATTTTGTTTGGAGTTTATCATTATCAGTTCTCAATGTAAATCATTGCCATCACGCCTGGTATGTTCTTTTTTGCAGTACCTACTTACTCTTAATAAAACTTTAACCCCTTTTACATAAAACGTTATAAATAACGGTGTTCAAAGCCATAATAGTTAATATGTGCCAACAACGTGTCTTAACTATTACCTATTGGTCTTTAAGTACCTGTTGTGATTTTGTATGAATAAAGGGGTGGCGAATAGCTTACGCATGTGGTTATGTATAAGCACATGCTTACACACACATACGCATAGAATTAGTTCCATGAACACGAACTAGATGGCAGAAGTTACGACACGAACGTCACGAACAGGAAAAAACGCAGAGTTACCAGTCTATATCCCAGTATACAATAGTAGTCTTTGCTATTAGTGGCAGTTCTAAAGTTGACACTGACAGAATAATTGTCCTACTGCCATGTACCAAATGAAGGTTTGAAATAGCAATACACCGTTAGTATCCCTTAGTAGTCTGTGAGCAATACTTTTAACTTACCTCTTGACATTGGAGTATTTCTTGAAGTCAATATCGGTGGCTTCGAAACTGGACACACTGGCGATGAGACTCAAGTCGGCCAGGGTTAGGTTGGGGCCGGCGACGTACTTCTGCCCTTCCAGGAAGGTGTCCAGGAACTTGAGAGCCTCCTCAATCTTGGCCAGCTTGCCCTGGTCTGCGGGCGCGTTGGCGAACAGCTGCGGGTACTGCAAACAAACATGACTTTAAGCAACAGTTGATAAAAAAGTAGCTTCTCTAACACCCGTATTCACAAACGAAACAAACTATGAGGTCTCACAGTGCTCACGAACGCACAGGGTCGTCTCATAAATAAAAGGTCTGTCAAAAAGGACCAATCACAAAGCTGTATTGAACGCAGTGCGTTTACTCAGTGAAGGATCCCTTAAGTATTGTTTGTGAATACGGGTGTAAATGTCTGTGTGTATACCTACAAGCAGTAACAGCTGTCAAAATGTATGAACTAAAAGTCGCTTATCATTGATTTTTAACATCGTTCATGAAATTGGTACTAAAGGTTACAAGTTCGGGATATAACCTCGGTGAATAATTCAGGGTAAAACCATATTGCCTTTGACGCGTTATCGCATTGTCAACGTTACGAAGCTCTTATACATATGATATGACAGTTATGGCATGGCGGCCGAGTTATAAGCAATACCGTAAAGTCCATAACACAGATTCTGATGGTTAATTAAATGATAAAAACGTAGAAGTCCCTAATCGGTATATAAAAAGTACTTACGAAGTAGTCAGCAAATCTCTGGTACAGAGTGCCGATGTCGAAGTACAGTCTCTGGTCGACCAGAGCACGAGCACGTGGCTCCTCTGGGTACAGTGTGCTGCCCTTGCCATACCGGTTGGCGAGGTAGGTGATGATGGCGCGGGACTCCCAGAGCGAGAGGCCGTCGTCGACCAGGGTTGGGACTGTGTGCTGGGGATTCAGCTGAACAAAAAAAGGAAAATTTGCTTTTCTTTCATTAGGTATGTAATTGCCAATATTTTTACTATTAATTTTATATGGCGTGTGGTTGCCGGCTTAAGTCGTACGAGCCGACTAACGGGATAAATGTTTGTAGTATTCTTAGGCGATGGGCTTGCAACTTGTCACTAATGTACGCTGATAAACATCTTGCCCGTTTTTTGTGCAAAATGTGGTTACATAATTAACACCAAGTTTTTAGAGTTGTTGGTAATCCTGTAGCTCTGCCTACCCCATTCTGGGAATAAAGGCTTCAGTGTATGTATGTATGTATATAATTTTATATTATACTAGCGACCCGCCCTCGCTTAGCTTCGGTTTATGTGAGTTTTCTGTAACACCCGTGAATAATCCAGAAATTATACATAAAAACCTTCCTCTTAAAACTGCAAATCCATTGCGTTTTGCGTAGTTTAAAAGATCTAAGCGTACAGACAGCGGGAGCGGGACTTTGTTTTATACTAGGTATGTAAAGATTTATATTTTAGGTATATTTATATTTTTATTCATTCATCCACGCGAAGCCTACAGCTTAACCGGAGTTCACCAAAAAAGAATGCAATGTTGTGATAGCAATATTATTACGATCCAATTTTTACGTACGAGTAGTTCCACCTGTCGCCATGTCAAACTCTTTCTCGTCATGCTTTAAGTATAAATTGCACCGAAAATTTCATTTATTTTTGAGTCCAATCGGACATGAAGGGCTTCAAAAGTTTTATTATTGCTTTATTTCAGTAGTTCGTTAGTATTCATACTAACTGGACTTAACTTTGATCTTAGTTTGAAATTATGGACATTGCGACAATTACTTACAATATTTTCGAGTGGTAACTCTGTGGGCAACTCAATGTGGATGTCCAAAGATGTCCAACGTTAGCGGCCATAAGCGGCAAAATCTCTATGGCTGTCTTAAAGGGTATACGCGAGCAGCTAGTCTAGGTAGGTAATACTCTATCTTCGGGAAACAAATTAACCAATTCATACTTTGACTAGAAGCGTAGAATCGTAGATAGAGCAAGATTAAAGCGATCGCGATCGCGATCGGGTTGAAAGAAAAAATATTGCCAATTTCAAACAGCGCCCTCATTTTTTCCTAATTATTTTTTGCCTCCTTTACATTGGCTCTTAATCGCCCGCAGTAGTGCGTGCACGCCGACGGAACTATGTAATTACGTCTTACAACAGAACCGGTTCAAGGAGACCAGGGCTAAAGGGAAGTACTTAGCGGACGCATGATCTCTGATGCAACATTGCATTCGGCTACGACTAATACGACCATTTTATGTTGACCCAGGATTGTTAGCAAGTGGGTTGAATAGAAGGTCTGAATAAGGAAGTTGATTTGGATTCTGAATGGTTACCATGAACCAGTAAATTCGAAACTTGGGATGCCGAGTCCCTGTCACTCGTCACTATAGACTAAATCGAGGGAAAGGGATAGAGATAACGTAACTTCAAACTTCGATTTTCAAAGTAGGGCCTCTGGTGGGCAAACTAGGTTTTTTTTAACGTCATATGACTGATGTGGCGTGGCGTTAAATCAACGTTAAATACGTCTTCTTCTAATTCGTCGTTTCTTGTATATCCGTTACTTGGTGTATATGGTGTTTCAATAAAGTGTTTTGTTTTGTATTGTATTGTGACCTCATTGTGACAGGGTTTTACAATAGTTTTTTTACACCGTGCGATGTACTACGGTGTAAAAAAACGGCCAAGTGCGAGTCGGACTTGCGCACGAAGGGTTCCGCTATCTATAAAAAACATGTTTGTTGTATCGTACTTCGGAGCCCCCTTAATATTTATTTTATTTTAATTTAATTATTCATTTTTAAAGTGAATAAACAACTAAATGCCGTTATTAATATCGAGCAAAAAACGGCAAAAAAAGCACGTTTGTTATATGGGCCCCCTTTAAATATTTATTTTATTCTGTTTTTAGTATTTGTTGTTATGGCGGCAACAGAAATACATCATCTGTGAAAATTTCAACTGTCTAGCTACCACGGTTCATGAGATACAACCTGGTGACAGACATACGGACAGACAGACAGCGGAGTCTTAGTAATAGGGTCCCGTTTTTACCCTTTGGGTACGGAATAGGGAATGCAAATAACCGGTTTTAACCGATTTTAACCGGTTATTTTCATACAAAAACGGTTAATAACCGGTTAATTTGCATTCCCTAGTACAGAACCCTAAAAATGTATGAAAACCTGTAAAGTTGCTTGCTTAAAAATTTGCCTGCTTAATGCAGATTCTTAAATGATAATGATATCACAATTGTGATTACTTATTATAGCAGCGAAGTTATTATTAAGTTTGCTGAACAAAGACTAAATTCTAACTGGTTTTAAATGTTTCAAAAACAGTTTGCCTGAATATGAAATGCTACAACACTAGGTATTAAAGGGTAATACTATGACAATATGCTATAGGTCGATAAAAAATATGTCACATCATCAATATAGAACAAACGATTATGGAAATAGAATTTAGGATTGCAATCGTTATCACAGAAATTAGTTGCTGTTGTAGGTACTTAACATTCACGCAAATTGTCTTCTAAATCATTTAAAACCAGTCAACTTGATTTAAAACTGAAGCAAAAGTCGTTTATAGAATTCAATCTTTGTTGTATATACTTAATAATAAAGAACTTCGCTGCTATAATCAATAATCTCAATTGTGATATCATTTTAGAATTTCCATTAAACAGGCAAAATTTTAAGAAAGCAGCACTACAGGTTTCGATACTTTTTTTTTTTCATGCGATGTCAAACTTGCCTGAAGAAAAACTTAGATTTCTAAACTTTAAATTCGACTTGCAATTAAAAAAAAACTGCTAATTAACTATTTATTTCGTTATTAGGGTCTTAAAGCAAATTTAATCAGCTTTCTTTCACAGCAAACGCAACAAAAAAAATCTAATAACTGTGGTCGTGGCTTTGAAAACGGTAAACCAGGGTACCGCATTTCCAAAATGTTTAAAGGTTGAGATATCGCGTTTACCGTGCGACTTTTATTAAACATGATTTATCATATTTTCAACACTCCTGAGCTGAGCTATCCAGCCCTGTAAGGTAATTAACGAGGGGTGCCTTTTAAGTTCTGTCGTTTGAAAAAACTAAAGACAATTTAAGTGTTAAATGGTATTTATTGTTTTTCAAAGTAATCACCGTGATATATAATACACTTTTTCATTCGATCGAACCAGTTTTCGAAACACTTATTCCATTCCGAAGTCGGGGTCTCCAAAATGGCCGTTTTGTATGCCTCAACCGCTTCTTCAGGCGTCCGGTACCGTTGACCACGAAGTCGTTGCTTGATTTTTGGAAAAGTGAAGA
The DNA here is from genome assembly GCA_946894065.1 of Acleris literana. Taxonomy (NCBI): domain Eukaryota; kingdom Metazoa; phylum Arthropoda; class Insecta; order Lepidoptera; family Tortricidae; genus Acleris; species Acleris literana. The sequence continues at coordinate 17,127,764 of OX335669.1, forward strand.
AGTCATTAGGGCTTAAGTCCGGACTGTACGGCGGGTGATCGAAATTTTCGACGTTTTGTTCTTTTAAAAACGCAATTGTCTGCCGGGCGGTGTGCGAGCTAGCATTATCGTGGTGCAGTACTATACGACGTCTTGGGTTATTTTTTCGGAACTCGCCGATAACTTCTGGTAAACAAACAGTGGTATACCAGTCAGCATTAACTGTTTTACGATCTTCGAGCACGATGGTCGCAACGTGGCCACTTTTCGCTACAAACGTGGCGACCATTTTTTTCGAAGTGCTCCGTGAGCGTATTACTTTGGTCGGTTTTGGCTCATCTTGAAACACCCAAACAGTCGACTGCTGTTTAGAATCCGGATCGTAGGCATATATCCAAGATTCGTCACCACTGATAATGTCATAAACGTGTTTAGAGTCTCCTCGGTTGAATTGCCTCAGAGTTTTGCGGCACCATCTAACGCGAGCCGTTTTTTGGTCTTCACTAAGTAAATGTGGTATCCAGCGTGAAATCATTTTTTTTACACCTAAGTGATCATGCAATATATTTTGAACACTGGTCCCTGAAATGCTTAATGAAGCTTCTATCTCGCGGTATGTCGCATGGCGATCTTCGACGATCAGTTGCCGTACAGCATCAATGTTTTCCTGGGTTACAGCTGTTTTTGGTCGGCCTTCACGATGCCTATCACTAAGACTAGAGCAACCACGTTGAAATTCCAAATACCAACGTTCCACAGACCGGATGCATGGCGCTTCATTTTTAAAAACCGTAGTCAGCTCTTCAAAGCACTGAAGACGCGTTAAACCCCTTTTAAAGTTGTAAAATATTATCGCACGTAAATTTTCCTTCGAAATTTCCATTTTCACAACCGACTTGTCAACTTTGAATTGACGCTGTACTAAAACGAATCGGCCGATCTCGAGACATTCTTTTGTTTTTGAATTCTAAATTCAAATATTTTAAGATGATACTAGTTTTTTTTTAATAATCACGGGAGTTTTGCAAACGACAGAACTTAAAAGGCAGCCCTCGTACCGGGCACCCTGTATATGTACTACCTATATAGCGGGTTGTTATTATATTATAAATCTCCAATACTGTAGGTACGTATTGCTTCTTATTGTAGAAAGTAGAATTATAATTTCCTACAATGTACAAAATGAAACATTACTGTACCTATTTATTGAAACGGCCAAAAACAATAGAAACCAAATGGTTTTCCTGTTTTGACTGAACGCCGTGTTCCTTAACTACTAAAGATATAAAAATAAAGAGATTATATATATATGTATATACATATATATATATATATATATATATATATATATAGGGATACTTATTAATAGATCTATAACAAAACTAGGATCGTAGGTTACAAACAACAAACAGTAAGTAGGTAGGTACTTAAGTGATTATTACCTTTCTTATCTAATAATGGGTAAATATAACGACGATAATTGCAGTGTTGTGTCACCATTGAAAATGACATCATAAAAGTTTATTGACCCCATCAATTCTATTGTAAGCAATGATGTACCTAGATAATTCGCTTGGCAAATACCATGCGTATACCAATTTGGCCTCGAGGAAACGCTTTAACAATCTAAACTTTAAACTATGGATGTAAAGTCTTGTTTAGTTTGAAATGCAGTCGAGTGAACAAGACGTTTTGTTTATGGCAGTTTATAAGGATGTATGCAATGCGCTGGGGGCTTGCCTGAGTGCACGTAAAAGAGAATGTAACAAAAATTGGCTCCTGAACTCCTGGTAGGTAACGCGATTTTTTTCATTATCCACCTTCTGACTGATAATACCGTCGACTACTGCAACTTTGCCAACTAGCTACAACATTACCCGTTTTGTAAAAATATGATTTTCTACCAAAGCGTTATATATTTTTCATCACACTTGCTTGGAAAGGGTGTTATAACACGCAGGCGTATAGGGCAGTTATAGCCGATTTACCTCCCTAGGGAGTTATGAGTTTGGTTTTAACATATAGAATCCACTCGTACATCATTTCAGACTAAGGAGGTGTAAAATCAGCCAAGGTTTATTTCCTATATTCAATACTTGGCTACAAACCAATTTTACTGTATAATTAAACGTATACGGTACATTTATCTGTATTTTATTTATATTTTACAATTATTTCAGAGACATTTCCAATTATTTTATTTTATTTCATTTTGAAAATCGGTAAAATCTGGCATGGCCTGTCAAGTTTAAAAACTAAACCAGTTCTAAGCAGGTATTATCTGTGGAAGACACAATGAAAAAAGTTGACAAACTCTTTTAGCGAGTCCAGTTCATTTGTTTGATTGGTTCTGAAAACATTGTGTGTATCACGGGCAGTAAGGGGATTACAAACTCTTTCTCTCGTTAGCAATCCCCTTCTTACCACCCTTGATGCACAATGTACTATTTTACTAGGTACTATTAATGGGAGACATACCATCATTTACCTAGCAACCCATTTAAAAATATATATATATGGCAACACTGATAGTTTTGAACGCAGTCGCTGTCAAAGCTTGCAAAGCGGACATGTGTTTTTTCGGTGTCTCCAAAACTTTCATCATTAGTCTGGAAATACATAAGATAGCTTCGTGGAGAGTGTTCATATGGTAAGTAATAATGGTCTTTTTGTTACTTCACGTACTTTTACTTGTAAATATAATGAGTTAAAGCTAAGACGAGGATGGGTAATGTTGCTAAGTGTTTCTTAGAACATACATGCTCAAGTTTGCCTAGGGCTAGGTTGTCACTATTTACTCGATTACGAAAAAAAAGATTGATGACGCGTGCGGCTCTTAATGTGCGGATATTTGTATGTTGAATAATTGTTTTTTTTAGTCATACCTACGTAATTATCAAATTGCGTTGTATTTTAGTTCGTTTGCTGTAAATGAACCGATGTACAATAGGGGTATTTTGTAAAAAATATATATAATACTCTACTGATTTTATTTCATTAATACGTATAATTTCATTTTCATTAAAGTTCCATAAAAATACGAATTGTTTTGTTTTTCATCATTCGACTCTTAATCATTCATAAATTTAAATGCCAGTAAAGTACTTAGGTACTCTGAACTATTTTGTTTTTCTGTTTGGCACAACCCTAACTATGCTTAAAAGTTTGTATGGAGAAAAACGGGAATGCCATTGGACACGCTATAACTTTGCCTACCAGATATAATATATGTATATATATGGTTGTTTAGTGATATCCAATGACATCCCGGCATTGATATAACAGTAATGAATAGAAGAATTGGTCCCTTTTTTAGATACTACATTTAATATCTCAGATAATCCGCTAGGCAAAGTTGACGCTTGTGGCTACAACTTTACCTGCAACTTTGACAGTTTCTACAAGCCAATTTATAATGATTTGAGGCATTTTGTACTAAAATGCATATGTCTTATGATCTAAAATGGCTTAGCAATGCAAAAAAGAGCACAGATAACGTACAATTTTAGAGTTATTAAAAAAAACATGAATTTCCGTGCAATGTTGCAGCAGTTGACGGTATTGCATGGTCATCACTCATCGGGTAGGTATACAAATGTTAATTTCAGCCATTCCATCAACGGGAGCTTCAATTTTAAAAGTTATTTTTTTAAGATTTAAACTAGACAAACAAACAAACAGTCATTTAAAGTTAAAATAAGTTTATAAAAGGTAGACTGAGCAAAACTTCCATTCTTGTGTGTAAGTTACGGTCAGGTGTGAGTAATCTCATATACTTACACTAAATTCGAAACTTCGGGTGCCGAGTCCCTGTCACTCGTCACTCGAGACTAAATGGAGTGACAAGGATGGAGCTAATGTAACTTCGAACTTCGATTTTCAAAGTAGGATTCAGGCCTGGTGGTACCGGACTTTGGTAACTTTGAATTTCAACAACGATCTATTCAAAGAACATAATTTGCCAGTGTCATGCTGACATGACATTCATCCTCATAGCAACCTTATGATTATAAACCAATAACATACTCAAGGAAAAATTATTGTTTTGCTAACAAAAAGGTAAACCACAAAGCTATATTGATTTAAACAACAATATTGATGCACTAATTAGCAGTTTACGTATTCAATTGTTATTAAAATGTATGAGTTAGGTATTCCAAATATATTTTCCTTATTTTTCTAAACTGGACTTTTATGTGGACTGGCATAGCTAAACTAAAACTACTTACAAATATAAAATAAGTTTCGAAATTGTCACAATCTGAAAAATTCATTGTCTTATCTCAAAAATTTACTATTTTACTTTTCGGTTAAAAACAATCTTTACTCATGTGTTGTTTGCAAGAATTACGTACTTAAATTAATATAAAATTGCATGAATCTAATCAATGCATTACTTAAGATTGTTAGTAGGTAATAATAGTCTAGTATGCGGAATGAATTTCAGTCGATATCGATAATGAATCGCGAACGTTATCTAAGGAAAAAGTGCATAGGTACCATGATGATATTCAAAATGCGATGGTACGACGTTAAAATTAATTTAATTAAAGGTTGCGGTGTATAAGCTTATGTCAAAAAAAATATCAAAATATTTATTCATTAAACTGGCCACATGAGGGCTCTTTTACACGTCGGTAATATGGAGTGAATCTACGTAGCACTTCGGAGAAGACCATCATTGCGGAGAAGAAATGCCGCAAGAAACTCCAGCAGAAGGTTATTTTTTCAATTATTAAATAGAATAATACTTAAACGTAAGTTACATTACAAGGTAATATAGTAATAAATAATTATTTTTCAAACTAATGTCGCAACCATCGCCGGGCACGGACGGAACCAAACCGGTTGGCCTCCGAATTCTTGCGAATGTCCGTTCATTCACCCAAAGACGTGCATTAAACTACTTTTGGAACAAACTCAAGCTTGTATCGATCGAGTATTCGTTGAAACGCCATGAATCATGATCATGATGAATTATGCAATAACGTATTCAAGGGTCTTTAAAAAAGGAATTTCTTACAAAATAAGTAAAAATATATTATGTACTTAATGTTAACCAAGCCAAGATAATATTAACATTATGTAGTAGCCATTTTAGCTTTTTAAACTACTTTGTTAAACAGTACCTGTGGAAAAAAACAGGGCATAAAATATTCAGTGATGTATAAATTACCTTCAAGTATTCAGGCTTGAGCTGATCTCCGTGGTGCAGGTCTACCAGCTTCAGGTTCAAGGTTACGTTGAGGGCCTTGGCTGTGAGGAGCACCGCCCTGCAGGGGGCTGAGCCGGGGACGTAGTATAGGTCTGGCATTTTGCTGGTGATGGTAAATACCTAATTCATTAGTAAAACGAGAAAAGCTAGGCGTGAAAGAAGTACCAACTTTTTTTTACTGTAACCTATTACAGTAAAAAAAAACAGTAAGTATCATAATTGGAATATAATATTCGAAAAATAGAAAAGATCATTCGTTTGTTCGATTAAAGTCATTGCATAGCAGTATAGAAACAAACTAAAATATGCTTTACAGGCGCGCCTTCAGTTACCGACTGACCGACCGACTGATTCATAAAGGGGAGCTATCCAATTGATTTTTTATCAACACCAACAATGTTATTAGGTATATTCGTGACAAAATAGCACTTCGCCTTCAATTAGAAAGGAAAAGTGTAATCGAGCTATGTACATAATGAGATGAGTATTAACTATATTGGAAGTAAACCCTACATGAAAAAAATTAAGTCTTGTCATTTTAGTATTGTTATTTTATTAACCGACTTCAAAAAAAGGAGAAGGTTCTCAATTCGTCTGTATTTTTTTTTTTATGTTTGTTACCTCAGAACTTTCTACTGGGTGAACCGATTTTGATGATTCTTTTTTTATTTGAAAACTGGTGCTTCCCGATTGGTCCCATTTTTTTTCAAAATGAAGATCTGATGGTGGAATCCATGAGGAATCGACGGAACTCTTCAAAATTTATAGGCACACCTATAGCGATTTTGGTATTTTTCATTGTAACTCGTGTATTTGGTCTTGGAAAGCACTATTTGGTGAAGTGGAACTGATGATGAAAACCACAGATGGCCACCGGAACTCCTAAACGGTATATATTTCGAGGGTCGCGGCAAGATATTTCGATTAAGATAGTTGAGCGACTATGACGAAGCATATTTAGGTTTAAATATATGACTATGACTTTCCCACGGCGTTGCTTGCGGCGAGATTGAAACGTTCTATTGTTTCTTGAGAAGTGGGAGAATAACAGCATAATTATGATCACTAAAAAGTATAAAATAAAATAAAAGTTTAAAAAAACAAAAACCCGCCTTCAAAAAGCAAAAATAACTTCTTTAAAATGGTAGGTAAATAGGTCAGTCCAACCGAAGTCGGCGTCCAACAATATTTTAACCAAAAGCAGAATTCAGTTGGACTGACCTATTTACCTACCATTTTAAAGAAGTTATTTTTTGCTTTTTGAAGGCGGGTTTTTGTTTTTTTAAACTTTGTTTTTATTTTTATTCTATCCTCTATACTTTATTAATATTATTAAATTTCAAATATAACTCATTGTCTTTTTGTATCTTATCAAGTTATATAGTACTTCCCTATTACATTTTTAACATATCAGCTAGGGCTACCATCCGTCCGGATTTTTTTTAATAAGATGGAATATGAGTATAATAAAACTACATATAACTAAATGAGTAAATTAATGTTTCCATTTTGTGATTAAAATGTCCGGACTTTTATCGAAATGTCAGGCTTTTTGTCAGGACTTTTCAAATTCCTCAATGGTAACCCTAATACCAGCAAGCAGAGAATATCAAGATTATTATTATTGCAGTGTCACTTATCAGGCCTAATGTATTAAAATTAAATCTGTATGCATTACTTTTAATGTGTGTTATAATTAATTATGACGAATGAGATATTAGTAAACAGTTTTTGCCACTCGTAACGATATTAAAGTGCTATTTTTATATAACCTTGAGGCTAGCGAGCATGTCCGTCCGCCGAATATTTCGATTCATACGCCTGTTTTGTCGTTAAGTATAAATTGCTATTGTATTGTTTCCTAGCAACAAGTTATTTTGCCTGGAATATTATAAAATATTGGTAAGTAAATATTACAATTGCAGGTACCCATGGTATTAGACAGCGCGAAAGTAAAAAGTAAGAATTACAACAGTATGCTCTACTTATACATAAATATAGTTTAGGTAGGTATTTTAATTTGAGTTTTGTATTTCTATTGGGATACAATTATTTAAAAAAATACGTTTTACGTTACTGCAACAAAGCACCATTGAATTGAAACACGAGACATTTTTATAGTCCTACCTACTTTTAATCATTCAGGTGCGTTAAGATTATACTTGAAATTCTAGTCAAATAAACATAAAAAAAGTCCAAAACAGTAGTGGTTACGATTTCTACAAAAGGTTTTTATTATGAAACATTTCAGATATACTTACGAGCACGCACATTACGTAATTCTCGCATGTTTTTACATTGTTACACAAATTAAATAAGAACCGGTTACAAAAGCCGGCCGTAGAGATGGGCATCTACCCGGGTATTTACCCCAAAATGGGTATTTACCCGGTAAATACCCGATATCTACCTACCCACGGGTAGATACGCGGGTATTTATTCTTGTATCTGTAGGTCGCCTTTGTACATCTTTTTTATAATGAATTGTATTGTTTTTGTTTTTATTTAGTACAATAAAGTGTTTACTTACGTACATACGTTTATCTTGAGTTTTCTACCAATTTAAGTACCAATTACCTACGTATTTTAATAAATTTGGTCAATATTACGATTTTATTATTATAATTTCTATTGTACCTAGAAAAAGAATGATTCGCATTTAGATAATTTTGTTTTTATTTTTATTAATTCTTTAAATATTGTGAAACATTGAAACACATTAAGTTTGTAACACTATTTGCTTCTTTAATGAGATGTTCGCAATAAACAGTTAATGAACACTAAATTCTATTGCACTAGCTCGCTTCGCATCATCTGTATCATATTAAGTTGTTTTGTCATGATCCGACAATATTTTGCCGTGGTGATTTTTCAAGTGAAAGTTTCCCTAAGGTAACATTAATAGTTTGTTTTGTTAATTACTTTTACTTTTACTCACTTTTATTCCAGTTCTGAAACAATATTAACACCATCAGTAACAAAAATATCTACCCGACGATTTGGATAGATATGGGTAAATACCGGGTAAATACCTGGGTGGGTAGATTGGGTATTTACAGTGGCGGATCCACGGGGGTGGTCAGGTACGTCATAACCTCCCCCTTCGGCACTCGTAGATACGGGTCAGAAAGTAAATAGTCGTGTGGCATTATCTCGCACTTGACCGAACTTCTGCGTTCAGCAGTTAATGACCGCACCCCCTAATCTGAAAGCTGGATCCTCGCCTGGGTATTTACCCGCCGCCCATCTCTAGCCGGCCGGCATTCGGGAAACTTCTTTTTTTGATACCCATGGGTTTAATTTTACAAGTTTGATGTTTAAGTGTATAAAATATCTCGGAATGTGAGATAGAAATTATAAATACACAGTTAAATTACGACTTATAATTCGACTGTATGACTTAGTATGACGTTTTTATTAGGTTTTACCCTTCCTGAAGTCCGTTAGTTTCATTTAATTTGAACTTGAGTCAAATTATTATTTTGCACTATTTCACTTTTGAAACGAATGACTCACAGTTACATTAAGTATCTAAATGAACCAGTTTATTAGCAGCTTAATATGTTTAATTGTAATTTTAAAATAAAATTTAAATTTAAAATAAATATCTCGTTAATCTAAAAGTGTGGGAAGCAAATGGAATGTTAAGCCCTACGGTTAGTGAGTAACGGCGCAACTGGTTCAAGTCTATTTGCTTTCACTTCGATACACTTTTGAATGTGTTGCTCGAGTTATTGTCAAAGTATTTTTTTGGCAGAAACTTGTAAAACGTTTTAAATGTTTGCTTTCGCATAAAATAATAACAAAATAAATTAAGGTATAAAGCGCGAGATATAAACAATGAGTGGGTAATCAAATTTAATACGTCTTAATTAATATCGTGAGGGTATCTGGTATTATACCTAAGTTCCACGAAATTATTTTTTCTTATAGAATTTGCCTCAGCTTACTGGCTCACAAAAGTTTTATCGATAAAAAACAGGCATGTCACTTCACTACTTCCTCATGGCATTCCTAATTGAAAATAAAAACTAAGTTGAAAAACAACAGACAATCTAGGTTTAATTATCAGAAAACAAAAAAACGACCTTCGATTCCATATTTCGAATGAAAAATATAATCTTGTTGGCTATTTTTGACGCATTCACGAAACGTAGAGAAGTCTTTAAACTTTAGCTTAAAAAAAGGAAACAGATAATACTTACATTTTATTTTCACAGAAACACCGTACAGTCCGAGTTGAAGTCACAGAGTGCGCGGCGGGAGGCGGGTGCGGCTTATATATTCAAGCGCCAGTCAACACTTGTTCAAGATAGGACGCTATCCGTTCAGAAATTATCTCCTCTGCCGTCATTTTTAAAATAATAGTTGCAAGACTTGCAAGTCACTGAACATCATCTCATTTAGGACTCGATTCTGAGAATCTAAGTTACACGTATAAGGCAGAGTAAGGCACCTACCTATCATCCATCACTTCCGCTGTCCAAAGTCATAAGATGCGCAGGAAAAAGCTATAAATGGTTAGTATCAATAGGTACCTACACACCTGATGGGACGTTCAAACTCGCCGGTTAAAAATGCGCTCGATGCTTGGCAACAACAATGTTAGAATCGCGCGAAGATCCAAAAAATTACGTTTTTGTAGGTCTGTGTCTGTGAGGGAGGCCCGCTAAGGTCATTGCATAAAAAACTACTGAATTTTCGCGCGTCGTTCTGTCTTTCGCAGCAGCTAGCCAAAATCCAAGGTGCCTAACACCGCACCGCCTTGTCTCAAGGCTCAAGTTATAATTGTCGTGGGAAATAAGCGTCCTAGTAGAATAACGTCTATCAATTTAATCAGCCCACATTAGCAAACTGCAGGGGTGTTATTCTCTCGAAAAACGGCGGTCGGTCGGACAGACGAGCGTATCGAAGCGGCGAGTTTAAGTAGTCCCGTCCGAGCGAACAAAACACATTTTAATTAAAATGTAAAACACGCATACACGAACGCTTTTAGCGCACGTTAAAAAAACGTTAATTTTAATGCTAGGTTAAATTTCTTTAATTTTCAGCGTGTTGTACTGTAGTCGCCATAACAAAAAATAATAAAAATAATATTAAGTTTTAAGAATTAAACCAAAAACGTGATTTTTTGCGCGTATTGATCCCTTTGTGTGCGAGGGTGACTCACACCTGGCCGCGTTTTAAGTGTACCTTCCGACTGCGAGTTGCCATCGTTGCAGCGAGCATAGTTCCTCCAATTGTGCATTCATAGCTCGCAGCGCCTAAATGATAACGTGAGAAGCTAAAGCCAGCCAGCTTTATAGCAAAAATAACTGTAAGAATGCTAATAAAGGTTTAATTAATGTTTAAAACATACAAAAATTAACACATCTGTATCTTACTGGAAGCGTGACTGTGTCATTTTGACATCGCGGTTTTCATAGGAGATGTCCAATAGTAGTTTACGTGACGGTTGCGTAATGACAGGTATTACAACATGAGTGTGGTTTATGAAAAGAGCCGCAAGGCGAGTTTCATAATATAGATCACACGAGTGTTGTATGGTAATGCTAATTACGCAGAGTCGCGTACAATACTTTATCTACACACATATTATAAGTAGGTACCTTCTCTTAGATGGGTTCAGAAGCCGAAAGGCAAATGACCAGCATTACCTTAACTGTGGTAGTAGGTGACAGCGATGACAGCTGTAACGTAATTTTGAAATTACATTATCGAATATTGTAAGGTAATGAGATCCAAATTTGGAACATCTTCCAAAATTAACAGCTGTCATCACTGTCACCTACTACCACAGGTAATGCTGGTCATTGCCTACGGGTTTTGAACGCATAATATGATATGTGTGTAGATAAATATAAAAATAAATGGTAAAATAAAAATCCTACTAATCATATAAAAGCGAAAGTGTGTGTTTGTTACTTCTTCACGCTGCAACGGCTGGACGGATTTGGATGAAATTTGGAATGAAATTTGGAATGAAGATAGCTTTTACCCTGGATTAGAGTCTGACCAGCAAATCGTGACACAAAAAAAAGGCGGCAAATTCAAAATAATCACTAGCTGGTAACACGAAATGCATAGCGACTGAAAAGGTACTCATAATGTGACAGCTTGTTTCATACGTTAAATTGTTGTCATATCAAGAATTTAAAAAAAATGGTATTGTCACGATTCACTGGTCAGACTCTAACACATAGGCTACTTTTCATTCCGGAAAATTTAAAATTTCCCGAGGGAATAAGTATAATCGAAATCTAAGCGGACGAAGACGCGTTCAGAAGCTATCCACTAATCCCACTAAGACGAGTATCCTACTAATCCTACTAAGATCAACTTTTCATCCCGGAAAACTTAAAAGCTCCCGAAGGAATAACTATGATCGAAATCTAAGCGGACGAAGACGCGTTCAGAAGCTATTATCCACTAATCCTACTAATATGAGTATCCTACTAATCCTACTAATGTTATAAACCCTAATGGGTAAAAGGAGTTGTAGAATTTTGTATGAGTTTCGTCATTTTTGCAGTTAGAAACGTGAAAATTGGTAACTATATAGGGTAATATAGATTTCAGAGATTTTGGAAAAACTACCCTAAGGGATAATAGGGGGGGTGTTAAATTTTATATGAGAGTTTCGTCATTTTTGTAGTTAGAAACGTTAAAATTGGTATTACTATTCATAAATAATAGTTATTTGATATACAAGGGGGGAAAGTTGTATTTTATCTGCGAGTGTTCATTTGAAACACGAGCTAGCGAAAGGATCCTATGATTGTCCACGAGCTAAGCGAGTGGTTCAAAAATAGAATCCTGAGCGTAGCGAGTGTTTCAACACACGAGACGTAAAATAACTTTTCACCCGTGTATAACACAAAACTTTTCTCCTCACTACAGCGAGGAAAATAAGAAAAAAGATCAATTCCGCATTTTGCACGGTTTCCCGTAATTCCACAGGTGTTAATAAGTCTTCGTCACTCAAATCACTCATTTTTAATAACAAAACAAACTAGGAAAACATGCGAATATTCATTTAACGTTGACGACTTAATTGAAAAGTTTTGACTTAAGTTTTTTTTTAATTTCGGATGCGATTTGTTCGCACATCGACTTACTTGAACTGTCAGAACATTTTATCCGTTTTTATAACAAGAATGAAGGTTAATGTTGAACGCTGATATTTATGAATTAAAATAAAGTTGTAAGACTGTAGTTAGTGTTTTTAACTCGATGCAATTCACTAATTGTGATGTTAAAAATTCAGCACTTTTAACGTTTTACGTTTTGTTAGCTCTCAAATATCACTTAAGCTGCCGTCAAATGTCAAAACTCTTTCTTCACATGTGGATAAAAAGCGATTTTCTCAATAGATATCAAACAAACAAAAAACCGCCTTCAAAAACGCAGAAAATAACTTCTTTAAAATTATAGGCACCTAATAGGTAAGTCCAACTGATGTCGGCTTTTTGTTGAAAATGTTGTGGTCGCCGACTTCAGTTGGACTAACCTATTAGGTGCCTATAATTTTAAAGAAGTTATTTTCTGCGTTTTTGAAGGCGGTTTTTTGTTTTTTAAAACATTTATTTTATTTTATACTTTTTAGTGATCATAATACGCTGTTACATAGTCCTACTTCTTAGTTGAAATGAAACTTTAACTTATATCAAGCGCGCCGCAAGCAACGCCGCGGGAAAGTCATAGTCATATTGCAACAAGTAAATATTATTCGTTGTAGGTAGTCGCTCAACTATCTTAATCGAGATATCTTATCGCCGCCCTGGAAATAGGTAGGGGGAAGCGGGGCAGTTTGATGCACGGGGCACAATAATACACCAGCACTATTTCGTTAAAAACAAATGGTAGTAATATCGAAATATCACTAAAACATGATTATACATATGCGGGCTTGACAGCTGTAAACACATCGCTAGGTTGTTGTTCTTTTGCATTTCACAAGTAAAAAAGTGTTTTTAGTGTAACTTACTAAAAATATTCTCCGTAAGTAATAGTTAATTGTTGCAGTGTTTATCTGTTTATTGGATATTTGAAATTCCCAATATCAAGTTATTTTATTTCGTTGTCACGATTGCATGTTTAACTTTTCTAAAGTACACTGGTTTTATTAATATTCAAATATTTTTCGAATGACCGTTGGGGCACTTCGATATACAAAGGTACGGGGCACATTGGTGCTATCAAAGTATGAGGGCTTAATTTTTTACTGTGTTGTTTAAGTGTCTAAAAGTGTTTTAGGGTTTGTTTAGTCTATTTTCTCATACATGTTAAAGTTCATTGAAATAAATACAAAAAAAAAACAATTTAAATCGGTCATAATGTCTATAAGTATAATATATTGAAAAAAAAAAGATATTTAAAATCTTTATAAAACACAATAGGTTGCCTATATACCCTCCTTAAAAGAAACGAAACAACATTTTGTTGAATTTTGGCATTTTTAAAACTTTTTTATATAATTAAACATGTGTATCAAGGTGCCCCATGGGTGGGGCACAATTAAACAAATTCCATTTTTCAGTTTTTTCTTTATTTTTATTACGATAATTTTTTTAAGGTTAATTTAAATGCCATATCAATCCCAATTAGTTTAACTATGATATCAGCAAAAATGGTATAATTTTAATCATTTTTACTGCCCAAAATATAACGTTAAATTTTTCCGTACCAATCTGCCCCGCTTCCCCCTACCATTGAGGAGTTCCGGTGGCCATCTGTGGTCTTCATCATCAGTTCCACTACACCAAATGATAATTTTTGAATGCAAATGCTGGACTTGTTACTAAAAATACTAAAATCGCTATATGTTTGCCTACAATATTTGAGGAGTTCCCTCAATTCCTCACTGATCCCCTCATCAGATACAGATTTGGTGACAATGGGACCACCTCGGAGTTATACTCTATCAAACCAAAAAGAAAATTTTGGAATTGGTCGATAATTGACGGAGTAATCGGTGAACATACATAAAGAAAAAAATACATACAGTGGAACGTATAACCTCCTCCTTTTTTGAAGTCGGTTAAAAAGGGCTTTCCGAGCTAGTGAGATGAAAAAAATATTATAAATGGCGATTTTTTTTAAATTCCTAATTGGTTGGTATGGTGGGTATGGGGGGAAGTATGTATCGAAGTTAAGTAAACTCATAGCTACGAGCTATGATAATAGCTGTAATGTACTGGGAGTAAGTCCAGTTGGTTAGGTTTTTTTTTGATCACCCTGGTATGACACGGGGTACTCCGAATGCATTTGGCTAGGGTAAAGTATAATTTTTTTGACCATCCAGAATCAGGCAAACCTTGGTTAATCGGTGATAGTTAGGTTTATTGACAATATAATATTACCTATAGATTAAATAAATTTTGAAGTGTTACTATGTAAAAATGGATGATTTTGTCTACCATTTCTGAACTTCTAATTTTATTTCCAATGTACCAAATTCATTTAATAAACATTTATTTTGACACATGAAAAAGTAGGTAATTCAGTGATATTCAGCTTAATGTGTAACATGAACTTGGTTATTCTGTGATATAGTCAGATTAAGCTGTGGTATATTTTAAAACTATAAGTAAAAGACATGAAATTAATAAAAAAACTATTATAATCTTCTCTATTATGCCACAGGAGTGCAACCTCTATTTCTGCAGGCAGGACATAATCATGGCTTTTCACGTTTGGACTGAGTTGTGGCAGAAGGATCATGATGATGGCGGCAGCTAATAGGCTTTCAAAGTGCTCCAAAGAATAGAAAACTTTTTTGCAGCTTTATAATTTATAATTTTATAATTAGCTTTATTTTTTGTGTTAATTTCTATAACGGCAGCTTTTATGCTGGATGCATTGTAAGTTTTTTTTTGAAAGGAGTGTCCTGTAATACAAATAAGTATAAAGATCGTAGTCATAGTTCTCAGGACATTTAATCTTCACAAATAAACAATAGTACACACGATGTGTGAGTATATACGGATTTTACATGCATCCGAAACAATTAGGTTATTAACACAAACATGAAATTATTATTAGGCAAGAGTTAGCGGTGGTTCGCGACGGCGCGCGGGAGTCGTCTGTCGCGCGGCTGGGCGTCCGCGGGGAAAGCGCGCGGGGTTCGTTGCTAGGGCAACCGAAAGATGGCCGCGCCACTGGCCATCGCGAGCGCTTAGGGTAAATGTACGTTATATAAGTGTTTTAGTGTTGGCTTTGCTGTTAAAACATACATAGAACAGAGTCATAGTAATTGTATTGAGATATACTGCACTTGGTTATGTGGTGATATAGAAACATACAAAACAACGAAAAACATTAAGAAATCAACCGCCGAAATTAAGTATTTAACTAACGAAAATATTAACTTGACTTTGCTTTAACCTTTTGAACGCCATACGTCGAATACAAAATGTGCCACCCACACGCCAAACATGTTTGCTATGCTATGCAAATTACAGCTTATTGCTACCAAACAAAGTCTCTTTTAATCTTGAACTCTTGTCGGCTGTAGCCGACGTGGCGTCAGTGGCACGACTTTTAGTTGACGGGCTGAGCGTACTGTGGCGTTGAAAAGGTTAAAAATATAAACACGTTTAAAAACTCTTACCTTAACGGGTTTTTCTTTTGTTTTCGCAATTACTTTCAGTTGTTTTCCGTAATAAAACTTTAATTACACCTCGTATCAACCCATCTAAGAATGTAAGTCAGGTCAATTGATTTGCCATTTAATTTTTGATTTTTAGTTTTTGTGAGTTCATTCGAATTCTCGCCCTACGCTATCATATCATGTCAATGAAAGTCGCGCAATCTATTAAAAAATAGTACCATCTATAAAAATATTAGATAACTCCGCTATAAGACGATAACAAACTATCACCGAATACCTGCATATCACCGAATAGCCAAGGTTTACCCTACCGAAAATTAAACATGTAAATGATTAAATACACTAACTACTCTTTATTACCTATTCAACTTTAGAAGTAAAATCTAATTGGGCACTACAATACTTTACGCATTAACATCAAAATCGTAACATTCGTTCAGTGTGAAATTGTGCGACTTTAGTTAATACTTTAAAGTACAGCGTCAAAGTTCTTCGCAGCGTGTCGCGGACGCCGGGAGTATATAGGAGCGGCAAAGCCCGCTCGCGCTTATTGATCGAAGAACTTCGTCCTTCTTGCTTTGTTTGGGATATTGTCAGTTTGTAGGTATTATTCAATACAAAATTAAGATAAAAAAAACTTTTTGTTAGATCGTATAAACGGTAAAACACACAAGAGTCAAATTTGGTATGATTATATGTAGGTACATGGTACAAACCCTAAAAAACTATGAATACTGAAAACCGGTCAAGTGCGAGTCGGACTCGCGCACCGAGGGTATTTTTATCGACTACGATTTCGGTCAGAGCGATTGTGTGCGCTGGATGTACCTGTTTACATCCTGTCCTACATGTATTATCATTGCGAAAGGTTATGCGTGCGTGAGTTTGTTAAAGCGGATGGACGAATTTGGTTGGATACAATTTGGAATAGAGTTTGCTTATACACTGGATTAACGCATAGGCCACCTTGAATCCCGAAATAAATCAGTGTTCCCGTGGGATGGCAAAATTACTAATTCTAAGCGGACGAACTCTCGGGCAGAAGCTAGTATATATTAAATTGTGTCACCGTAATAGGGAATGCAAATTAACCGGTTATTAACCGTTTTTGTATGAAAATAACCGGTTAAAATCGGTTAAAACCGGTTATTTGCATTCACTATACCGTAACCCTGTGGCTGCCATTAAGAAGAAGAATAAGAGTCACCGTAAAATACATATATTGAGAGAATACGATACGTACTCGTATCTTATTTCGTCGGATAAGTTTAGAATCGCTTATCTCAATTAGTTTATCGATTGCTACGAAGCAAAATGACATAGCAAGATAAATTCGTACTTTTTCGACCAAATAGGTACGATGTCATAAGTCATAATAACGTCACATACGTTATTATAATAAAAACAGTGAAGAAGTAGATACGTACGTTTTTAACGGAACTTTTTATTTCAATGGTTGTCCATACGGCTGAACTTATACAATGTTGTAAGTGCATTGGGGTAATTACGATATAAATTTTGACGAGTTGAGTAAACGACAGCATTTCAGTTAAACAATCATATTATTTTTAAATTGTACTGCCTATATTTTCGTATCTCTTGAAAATTGATGAATAGACCTATAATTAGTGGACATTACATACAGAAATACGTTATTGTTTCTTTTTTATGCATATTTATTGTTATGTCTCACTTTTTTGGACATTTGGGGGAAATACGAAATATGCCCGGGTAATTCCGAAACTGTTGAAAAGTAGATCTTACTACTCATAGACTGATGGTTTATAGAGTGTTGGGGTTATTGCGAATCACTCAAAAAGGCGCATAAATCACTTGTCTGTCGAGACGGCACGTTGTTCACACACTTACGCTAGCAGCGACGAACGGCGACTGGAGCGTCAAAACCGATAACAATGGCGTCTAAAGTAATGTTGCCAGTAACAAAATATCGCGGCGTTTGATAGTTTTTATAAACTTTCGGAATATACCCAATTTCGCAATTACCCCAATGCACCCTATGTATGCAAGTATTAGGTATATTATAATATATTTAATGCAAGACTGGCAAGTGCTCGAAATCGGGTTTTAGAAATCTTACAAAATATTCATTGACATTTTAGCCTTGCAGTTTGCACTTGGTTTTGGAAACTGTACAGTAAACTATATGTAGAGTAAAACGGATATGATATGATATGATTTTGCTGGGTGATACATTTTCCACGTGTCATTAGTCGAGTTACGTCGGGACATTTGCCGGGACATAACGCGGCTAATTGACGTAATAAGTCACGCTGCTAATGTACATCGTAGTCATCAATTGAGACAGGGTGGTGATTCTCTCAACAAGCAAAGGTGATCGTTCGCTCGAGTGAAGGTCCAACCGGCGAGTTTAAGTAGTCCCGTCCGACCGAACAAAACGGGAGCCCTATAAGTTCGAGAAGTCATGCTGCCAAATTGAATACACGCGCTAAAATGTGTTTTGTTCGCTCTGTCGGGACTACTTAAACTCGCCGCTTGGACCTTCACTCGAGCGAACGATCACCTTTGCTTGTTGGGAGAATCACCATCCTGGTTAATAAGTGGTGAAGTTCCCGTATTTATTTCTAACCCCATGATCAGATTCATGGTATCAGATATCACAGATAACATGAAGTCAAGGAGGACTTTGAAAAAATAGGAAGTAGGTAACAACAGAAAGTTGGTCTAGAAGATTAGTCATGCTCACCCTACGTTGTTTGTAATATAGGACCTACCCATTGTATACCAGCTTGTTAGAGCTTGGTTTTTGACTTAGTTCAATTTGGTTGGTCCCACTGCTTTTTGTCCTTTTTCTGAGCGGTTCGGGCATCTACCTACATACCTAACGAACCTAACCTACCTAATTTTGCGGAATAAAAATGATTTCTGATGAAGCTTGACGAAAGCGAATAGCAGTGGGACGAAAAGTAATGGGACCACTGAGATGGACCTGTTCCTGGGACTCGAGGTCCCACTGCTATTCGACGGAGGCCTGCCTCGCCCTGCTGGTTTTTCTGTAATGTAAGGTGGTCCCCTGGTTATTATATATCTCATCAAATACTTAATTTTGCTGTATTAATAACAGCACCACTCAACTTTGAGTCCTCTTCCCAGTGGCCGACAAACCAAAATGGTCCTTCGGCCCGAATTTTTCAAGTTACTTTCTGATACAACTCATTTATCTTTGAAAATCAGAGAAAGTAGTTCTACCCACGTTCAGCATGACTCCTCACTCTACTTTTGTTTTTGACGCAGTGTTAAATTGATTCACACGTGCGGTTATTATTGTTTGATGTAATAGTGGCGAGTTATACAGTTTGTCTTTTGTTTTTTATGTAAATTCACCCGGGATCGTAGACTTATCTTGTTTTGTCGTGTCTTATACTTTTCAATCCTGTCGTTTTGTGATAGGTTTACCATCATTTGCTAAAAAAGTTTTGAAAAGCTGATTCATTTCACACACAAATCATTTTGCAAAACGGTTTTTTTTTTCTGAAACTGTAATAAGTATATTTCATGATTCTTATAAAACTAACCTAACCAAACCTATAGCGTTCTACAAGGTGGTCCTGAAATAAATCCCAAAGTTTACAGTTTAGGAAAAAAAAGGGTTTTGCAAATGATATGTTTGTGAAATGTTGTTTAGCAATTAAGTGATTGGATATTACAATTCACTTTATTAGCATGCATTTTACGGATGGCCTCACTATTTATGATTTATTATGGTGATTGATATATAACAAACAAAACAAAATGCGGTCTAATGATGACCCTCTACATTATATTCACGTTTAATAAATAACATATAGACATATCTTACTGTGTAAATATTTGAATTACCTATTTATAGTAACTCTTCTAAGATTGTCTGGAAGCTAACGATAAGTCCGCCTGTTGTTTACCGGTATTATTTTTAATTGTGCTGTTTCGTTGTCTTTGTATGGTTGAATGGTATTTGGTCTTGTATTGTATTTGAAAACAAGTTGCAAACATGTCAAACATAGGTCACAAACACGTCAAAAACATTTGTCTAAGTTAAGTACTTATCCTCAATAGTCGAGTCTTTTCAAAGTGCTATTAGATATATAGGCTTTAAAACCACGTACTTAATAGTTATTACGTAAGTGAACGAAAACGTTGGGCATTTTAGTGCTTTGTCATAATAAACTTCTAACATTCTTCAACAAAAATGACTAATCGCAATGACAAGGTTCTGAGAAGATACACTCAACATTTTTACTGGGTGTCTGTACCTAAATGGTACCTAAGGTCTACCAGAATCTCATGACAAAAAGGGAAATAGGGCTTGCGAGTTGCGACTCAATAGGATTTAAAGATCATGATACTTGATTATCCACCAGTTCTATAAAAGTATGAGTGGTGGACTCAGTCCTCGTAGAAGTCTTTATTTTTTTGGGAATTATTCCATTTTCCAGGATAAAATTTAAATATTACGTCCGTGTACCTAATTAGCAATCTTTGCCGCCGCCGCGCCGTAAAGATGGAACAACCAAACATTTATAATTAATTAGTTTACGTAACCTCTTTAAAACCAACTTTAAACATGCATTTCCTATTATTTGCAAGACAAGTATTAAGGTTAAATTGAAACAATTGTGGGCTATAATATGTCGGTATATTTATTAGGATATACATAGGTAGTTCAAAATGACTTCAAAAATTCGATTACATACAATAGTGACAATAGTCACTTAGCAAACGATACCGCACAGGTTAAAATTGGATGTATTTAAGGTTGAACTTTGTATTAAATACATTAAATTAACTCTTAATTCGCCTTCAATCGTTGACTTACGCGGGATTGTTAAAGTAAAGCTCCTGAAAATGTACCGACAATGGAACTCAAAGTATTTGCCTTCATTTTACTAGTCTATTAAAACCACGACACTAAAATGATACCTAAGTGATTGATAACTAACGCTATATTTTTGAGTAAAAACAACAATAACAAACTCTGACAAACGGTGAAATTTGAATTGACAAGCTTTAGGCAACATTGCATTGCCATAATTATGAAAAACGTTATTTTTACTTTTAAATTTATCATATGAGCGTAGACCTATGTGTAAACCTACATTGCAGAACTATACCACAGACTATAACAATCCTCCATGTGTCCTCCATACATCACCATAGCACGATTAGCTTAAGTAACTGCTGAACATGTGCTGAACAAAAATTGTAAATAGTGAGTCAGACAGTAAGTTAATATACTTATATGTTGAAAAAAAATGAGATAAGGTTGGAACAGCCGGAACCCGTTTGTAAATGGAAAAGTAAGCATGACTTGCAATTCATTAACAAACGATTCGTTCGACATGAGGTCACAGAGCCAACAATAACGTAGTAGGGTTATGGCGAATAACTATTACTATTACTTACCTTATATTGTGCAAGAATTGTATCCAGAAATCCAAAACCTTCCCCGTGTCAAAACAAACGCTCCTAGGTTTTTTTTTATACTAACTGCCTATAATATTATGGATTATGTTGGCTACAAAAGAAGGAGGTTAGCAGTTTGTCTGTATGTTTTTTGTGTATCATGAATAATGATTAATGTTACTCGATTTCTACCACAACTTCATTGTCAACCGATTTTAACTATTAAATATTTTTGTCATGAGTATATTTCGCCAAAATCTCGTCATGGGATACATTGAAAGTTAACGGAATTCCTTAATAATTTGGAGTCGGTTCATTGCTATTTTGTTTCTTTTTTTTTGTGCAAATGTCTGTAATTTCCAGTCATAGTGTGAAAAATTACCAATGTAAAGTTATTGATACAGTTGTGATAAAATAATTACCTACGTAGTTTTTAAAATTTCTTAATCTTTAAGTTTATAATAGGTACCTACCTATTCACTATACCTACATAACACCTATACAAATAATCGTCATTTTTTTAACTTTCGTCATCATTATTTATTTCTATTAGTTGTGAGTAGGTAAGTAATTCTTGTCGTATTTTATTATTTTCTTAAAAAAAGCAAAATTAAAATTTTTGAAAAAACCCTCGACTGTTAAAATGTTATTGAAAAAGGATAAAATAATTAAAAACCCCCCAACTTAAAGAATTTATATAACGAGAGATAATAAACGTAAAAAGCTTTTATAAGTAGAGTTCGTCTCTCGCGGAGTCGGTCATATTAACTATAGAGTATCAGTTTTCATAGCACTTCCCTACATACCTATTCGGTTTTCGAAGATATAGATGTGGCAATAACATATTCAACTACCTATGAACTTAATAAAAAAACCCAAGAATATCCGTCCGGGGCTGCCATTAAATGAACTAGTTTTTTTTGCAGTTTTATAGTAACATGAATAATATGAGATATTTTATTGCTATACTTATTTATACTTACCCCCTTATGAGGGCTCCAGAGCCTGTGTCAGGATCAATGGGGCATACTCGGCCTGGTTTAATATCTCTAGAGGTGTTAGACAGGGCTGTGTTGCCTCACCATGGCTGTTCAATCTATTCATGGACAGTTGTATGCGAGATTTGAAAGAGTATGATAAGGGTTTGTGTATGGAAGAGTTGCTAATCAAATGCCTCTTATATGCCGATGATCAAGTTATACTTGCTCCATCGGTACTTGAGTTGCAGGAGATGGTGACAGTGATGAATGAAGGATTTAAGCAAAAAGGGATGAAAGTAAATGTTGCCAAGACCAAGGTCATGGTGATAGAGAAGGACGAGGAGATGACTGAGTGCGTGATAAATGTAAATGGTGAATTAGTAGAGCAAGTGAATGAATTTGTGTACCTGGGAAGTATGTTTACAAGAGATGGTAAGTGTGAGAAGGATGTCGAGAGGAGGGTGAATGCTGGAAACCAAATTAATGGGGCCCTGTACTCCTTTGTGAGCAGAAGGGGCGTTTCACAAAAAGCGCGACTGGCTGTTCACAATGGAGTGTTAATCCCTACTCTGATGTATGGTAGTGAATGTTGGGTGTGGCAGGACAAGCATGAAAGTCGTATAAACGCAGTTGAAATGCGCTCTTTGCGTAGTATGTGTGGTGTGAAACTGATTGATAGAGTAAGGAATGAAAAGGTCAGAGAGAAATGTGGACTAAAAGAAGACGTAGTGACTAAGATTGAAAAGGGCATGCTTCAATGGTTCGGTCATTTGGAAAGGATGGATGAAAGAAGATTGACGAAAGAGATATACAGAGCAAAAGTGAGTGGGAGGGTCGGAAGGGGCCGACCTAGGCGTACTTTTTCGAATCAAATCGGAGAAATACTGGAAAAGGGCCGTATCTTAAGTACCCGAAACCGACGTGCATGCATGACTCGATGTATGAATGTGGAAGAAGCGAAAGAGATTTGTCAAGATCGTAGCAGGTGGAAAGAAGTGGTCTCTGCCTACCCCTCTGGGAAACAGGCGTGATTTAATGTATGTATGTATGTATTTATACTTATGTTGAAATTTAAAGCAGTGGCAGCCCCCGACGGATATTCTTGGGTTTTTAATTAAGTTCATAGGTAGTTGAATATGTTATTGCCACATCTATATCTTCGAAAACCGAATAGGTATGTAGGGAAGTGCTATGAAAACTGATACTCTATAGTTAATATGACCGACTCCGCGAGAGACGAACTCTACTTATAAAAGCTTTTTACGTTTAATATCTCTCGTTATATAAATTCTTTAAGTAGGGGGGTTTTTAATTATTTTATCCTTTTTCAATAACGTTTTAACTGTCGTGGGTTTTTTCAAATTTTTTAATTTTGCTTTTTATTCCATACTTTTTAGAGAGCATAGACGTATTATGTAGGTGGGTACATTGTACTACATATCGATATAGTTGATTTAATAGTAATAATATTTAAGTATTTACAACTAAACATTGCACGGGGCTTTGTTTTAACTCAACTCGATATCATTACGGAGAATTAAAATTAATAAGTTGATATGATGTAGAAAACATTGAGCCGCAGCTCTACAATAGTCATTAAAGGTCGTCCGGATGAAAATGGTTGGGTAGACCTCCAACGAGTAGCTCTTCAAGGGAATAAAGGTTCTGGAACAAACATCCTCTAAACCCAAACGCATATACCGCCTCCGTACGTCGTGGGTAAAAATAGAAAGAGTGATGACTTCACTCATATTAAGTTGGGCCGTTGCTGTCCACAAACTACAGGGCGCTACAGTCGATAGGGCGGTTATACAGGGTCTTTCAGTAAGAGTAAGTGTCTTTGTCCATAAATTAAAAAGAAAACTTTACATTTTATTGCCGCCGTTTTGGGAAAAAATTAAACGCCAATATCTGCCATTTAATTATGAAGCGATATAAAGATCACCAACGTTTAGAAATAAAAAAAGTGTAATATCAAAGCGACAGTTCGATAAGAAAAACGTTTCGTGCCATGGATCTGTGGAAGTAGCATTTTAATGGACGTGTAATCAGCAGATTTTGAGACATCGAGTGACCGCCAAGATCTTGTGATTTAACGCCATTAGATTATTTTTTGTGGGGCTATGTTAAATCATTACTCTACGCAAACAGGCCACGCACAACTACTGCACTTAAAACGCATACAGTTTTGTAACGAAATTGTAAGTTAGACAACATTTAAGTGACGTTTAAATAGCGTCTTTATGAACATTTATTTTGGTTTATACCTATTTAAGGACCCTCACTAATCAACCACAAACGCATTAGTGAAAACCGTATCAAAATCGTACTATTAGTTTTGGTTTTGCACAAACAAATCTTTACTGCAGCGCCCCTGGTGAGTTATAACCGTAACAACTTAACTAAGAACATGCACCAATCAAACTCAAACCCGTAACTGAAAACCGCATCAAAATCGGACTAGTCGGTTTGGAGGTAAATGGCAACATTGGTGTCGCCGCGCAAGCCCTACGCACGTCATATCAACTACCAAGAGCATCTACACGGCGACAAATACTTTATGGGAACATATGTTGTGTTGAGAAAAAAATAAATCAGTTCAAAGACTCACAAGTATATGAGATGTGCCAACGAGACTCAGCTGCCTTTTTCGATCGAGAGTTCTGCTTCGCCATCTGTAGGTTTAGTGAAGTATGACACCACTGACATGGTGTCACCAAGAGAGCCACTCCTCCGTCTATACGGGATGGCTCTTCAGTGCTGAAATATGTAGACTATTTCAATATGTGAAATAAGAGAGAATTATACCAAACATGTGTGTCTTATACAAAATAAATAAATAAACCCTTTCAGACATAGTAGGCGTCTCCTTTTACGGGAGTTGGGCTCTAACTATCTTTCGGTAAACCAGACCATTACATACACACTCGTCCCCCGTCAACTCACAACAGAGTCCGGCCAGGACACAACAGAGTGTCAAGTAGACCCCTGTCAACTCCCACTGGAGTCGGGTCAAGACAAATCGGAGTTCAAATTACCTCCTCATTCAAGTGATCAAGTCTCCCGTCCACTCCCACTGGAGTCGGGCCAAGACAAACGGAGTTCAAGTTACCTCCTCATTCAAGTGATCAAAGTCTCCCGTCCACTCCCACTGGAGCCGGGCAAGACAAACGGAGTTCAAGTTACCTCCTCATTCAAGTGATCAAGTTTCCCGTCCACTCCCACTGGAGTCGGGCCAAGACAAACGGAGTTCAAGTTACCTCCTCATTCAAGTGATCAAGTCTCCCGTCCACTCCCACTGGAGTCGGGCCAAGACAAACGGAGTTCAAATTACCTCCTCATTCAAGTGATCAAGTCTCCCGTCCACTCCCACTGGAGTCGGGCCAAGACAAGCGGAGTTCAAGTTACCTCCTCATTCAAGTGATCAAGTCTCCCGCCCACTCCCACTGGAGTCGGGCCAAGACAAACGGAGTTCAAGTTACCTCCTCATTCAAGTGATCAAGTCTCCCGTCCACTCCCACTGGAGTCGGGCCAAGACAAACGGAGTTCAAGTTACCTCCTCATTCAAGTGATCAAGTCTCCCGTCCACTCCCACTGGAGTCGGGCCAAGACAAACGGAGTTCAAGTTATCTCCTCATTCAAGTGATCAAGTCTCCCGTCCACTCCCACTGGAGTCGGGCCAAGACAAACGGAGTTCAAGTTACCTCCTCATTCAAGTGATCAAGTCTCCCGCCCACTCCCACTGGAGTCGGGCCAAGACAAACGGAGTTCAAGTTACCTCCTCATTCAAGTGATCAAGTCTCCCGTTCACTCCCACTAGATTCGGGCCAAGACAAACGGAGTTCAAGTTACCTCCTCATTCAAGTGATCAAGTCTCCCGTCAACTCCCACTGGAGTCGGGCCAAGACAAACGGAGTTCAAGTTACCTCCTCATTCAAGTGATCAAGTTTCCCGTCCACTCCCACTGGAGTCGGCCCAAGACAAACGGAGTTCAAGTTACCTCCTCATTCAAGTGATCAAGTCTCCCGTCCACTCCCACTGGAGTCGGCCCAAGACAAACGGAGTTCAAGTTACCTCCTCATTCAAGTGATCAAGTTTCCCGTCCACTCCCACTGGAGTCGGCCCAAGACAAACGGAGTTCAAGTTACCTCCTCATTCAAGTGATCAAGTCTCCCGTCCACTCCCACTGGAGTCGGCCCAAGACAAACGGAGTTCAAGTTACCTCCTCATTCAAGTGATCAAGTTTCCCGTCCACTCCCACTGGAGTCGGCCCAAGACAAACGGAGTTCAAGTTACCTCCTCATTCAAGTGATCAAGTCTCCCGTCCACTCCCACTAGAGTCGGGCCAAGACAAACGGAGTTCAAGTTACCTCCTCATTCAAGTGATCAAGTCTCCCGTCAACTCCCACTGGAGTCGGGCCAAGACAAACGGAGTTCAAGTTACCTCCTCATTCAAGTGATCAAGTTTCCCGTCCACTCCCACTGGAGTCGGCCCTAGACAAACGGAGTTCAAGTTACCTCCTCATTCAAGTGATCAAGTCTCCCGTCCACTCCCACTGGAGTCGGCCCAAGACAAACGGAGTTCAAGTTACCTCCTCATTCAAGTGATCAAGTCTCCCGTCCACTCCCACTGGAGTCGGGCCAAGACAAACGGAGTTCAAGTTACCTCCTCATTCAATTGATCAGGTCTCCCGTCCACTCCCACTGGAGTCGGGCCAAGACAAAAGGACACATGTACCTCAGGCAATACACAATAATAGTAATATGTTAGACATTCAGAATAATAATAGTGTATAGTATAAGTGTAAAGTGTTATTATCATGTGAACATAAACTTTAGCACATTGAATTGATATATTCTCTGTAAATGTTATTTAGACATTGAACTGATGAAATACTTAGCTTTTATGTAGCAAGCAGGGTGTTGGCACAACTCAGAACTGTATTTGTCTGAGTAATACTATTGTACACTTGTACTTCGCACGAAACTCAACTTTAGAATCTGAATATAAAAATGAACTCACTTAGATACTGACAGCTAGGATTCCCGCCATCCAATTCGTGACGTCATCAAGAGGGTTGCCAGGCGTATCGTGTGACGCGTCACGACAATTGGTTTGCACAAACAAATGTTTACTGCAGCGCCCCCTGGCGAGTTATCACCGTAACACTTATCTAAGAACATGCACCAATCAATCCAGAACCTATCACTGAAAACCGCATCAAAATCGGACCAGTAGTTTTGGAGATAATTGGCAACATTGGTTTGCACAAACAAACAAAAACTTCCTGTCACTCCAAACGCATATACCGTCTCCGTACCGTCGTGGGTAAAAAACTTTGATTGCGAACTCACTGGCAAGCCTAACTAGCCCCGTTAATGCGTATAAACTACGTAATCAAACGTGTCTATGACCTTGGTCGTTCGATCGTCATTCTTTTCAATACAGCTGTGTTCGACGCTGTGTCGCGACGTCATCGGTATATACATATAGTCAACGCAACGTCATAAATAGACTTTTTTTATTACCTTATCGCTTTCATTCCGTTGCCAAATCGTACATACCTATAGCAGCAAACCTGGCATTGAAGCGACAAAAGTAGCTACCTGTATAAGTTCCTTAAAGACGTTGACTTTTCATAAAGGCGCATAATGTCTACCAGAACACGATTTTCTTTTGATTTCAGAATTGGAATGAGCGAAATTTTATATTACCTCTATATATCAAAATAGTCCTTCAGTAGCTAGCAATTATGCGATTGTGATACTAAATATGAGCAACAACAATAAAAGCAGCGTAAACGCCCCCTACCGTTATATCTGTTTGATCTGGGTAGCGACACAAAACAATTTAATCAAATCGAACATAACGGAAGGGCGGCATAACCTTGTACGTACGGAACTGCAAGCAATCGTTACGAGATAATAGAAAAACCGAGTCGTTTAGTCATGGATTGGTAAACACATTAATGCCAAACTTCCGTAATTCCATAGGTAATTGACTTTATTTGGAGTATTTGGGCGCTGATTTGCTAATGGGGAATAGCGGTTAGATTGCTACGTCATTGGTGTTCGTGGAATCGTATCGAGTCGTACGAAAACGCCAGTACGGTCTGTGAGCCCTTAGAAGATGCTTCGGGTTTGTACTTCTCTCTCACTCGCTCTTAATAAGAGCGTATGAGAGCGAGTGAGGGACAAGTACAAACCCGAAGCGCCTTCTAAGAGCGATCGCACTGTAGCTGCATTAGAGAATCAAGCCACTAAGTTCTAAACTCATGAAAATATAAGTACCTACCTAAGTAACCTTAGTTTGAAATAACTATTGAAATAGATAAAAATCCCCGATTATATTGGTGATCCCTTCTTTCACAGCTGATATCTCTTAAACGGTACATCCGATTTTCATGACACCTAAACTCGGATTCATAATTAGATTCCATCAAAACTACCAAGAAATGTCACTGTCACAATAACATCTGTCAATGTCAGTATGACGGTCCAGATGCCACCAACCCTTTCATAATAATAAAAAATATACTAATTATCTTACTGCAGGTGAAAAACTTAACGAAAGTCTTTGTAGTGGTGTAAAGAATTAAGGGAATTTACGTCCAAATTCAAATATAGTCCATTTTCTGTATACAGACACTATACAATTACATAAACGTAGGGGTTTCATTAAGTTTGTCGACTATATAATTTTATTCTTAGATGTTTATTATGTATCGGAGTAAACATTTATATTAATATATTCCTAAATTCTAAGTAAATAGGACCCTAATTGTTTCTCTCTAATTAGTGAGATGATTTAACGCCCATCCTCCATTTAGGATGCTACAGTCAGGATAATGTAATACGCCCTAAAAATAGCGAACTCAACTAGGTAGCGGTTATTTTTTTTAGAATTTACGTATTTTAGGTATAATAATTAATAATAAGTATTTGCACATCTTCAAACAATAATATTATTGTATCAAAACGGATACCAAATGTTATCGAGACCTGAAGTTTTACCATTGCCATATGAATATTTCTACCAAAAAATTGCTTCAATTAAATATTCATTTATACAACAGGTTTTTATAAAAGCATTTTTATTTAAACAAAGCATTTAAATGTTATTTTTAAAATTACTAAGTAATTAATTACTGCATTATTTCGACAAGAGAAAATTTATTTACTTATGATGGTATGTTTCATTTCAATGGCAACACGTTCGAAGTTACGTTAGCTCCATCCCTTTCTCTCGATTTAGTCTCGAAGGACGAGTGACAGAGATGGAGCTAACGTAACTTCGAATTTCGATTTTCAAAGTAGGGCCTCTGGGTGCGAAACGGTTTGAACTAGCAATACCATACTTAGACGACTTGTTGTCTACGGGTAGAACTTTCAAAGAGGCGTTTCAAAAAGTTGAAGAGTTACTTATTTTATTAAAGGATTCAAAACTTACTTTAAACTTAAAAAAATGTTTCTTTTTCCAATCTAAAATAAATTACTTGGGGTACGAAATATCGGACCTAGGACTTAGACCTGGATATCAAAAAATCCAAGCAGTCTCAGAATTCCCTGTACCAATAAATGTGCATCAAGTACGGCAATTTGTAGGATTAGAAAGTTTTTTTTAGACGATTTGTCTATAATTTTGCTAACATTGTGAAACCATTAACTAAACTGACAAAAGCAGACAGCATTTGGACCTGGGAAAACGAACAACAAACAGCTTTCGACGAAATTAAATCTAAACTAGTTACAAGACCAATCCTTGCACTTTATAATCCTGAGATCATCACTGAAGTGCACTGTGATACAAGTAAAGTCGGTGTCGGTGGATTTCTATTTCAAAGAGCTTGCAGCGATAGTCCACTACGACCTGTTGCCTATTATAGTCGACAGACTACTCGAGAAGAGGAATTTTGGCATTCATATGAATTAGAAACAATGGCAGCGGTGTTATCGCTTAAAAGATTCAGGGTATATTTAATTGGGTTGGAGTTTACTGTACTCACCGACTGTAACGCTTTGCGATCGACACTGACCAAACGAGATTTAATACCAAAAATTGCTAGATGGTGGCTGTTACTACAGGAATATAACTTTAATATAGAATACAAGCCAGAGTGTAACATGCAACACGTCGATGCACTCAGTCGTAACCCTGTATGTGCACCTGAGGATCAAGAAGAGTTAGAAGTTATGAACATTTCTACTTCTGATTGGTTACAGATTGTGCCTATAATAGAGAAATGACACGAAAGAAAACCGGGTATCTTCACCCAATTCCTAAAGTTAGTATTATATTACATACATTACATATTGACCACTTGGACTCATTCATTAAAAGTAAGCGTGGTAACACATATATCTTAGGAATTATAGACGGATTCAGTAAATTCATTTGTATTAGGCCTGTTAGAAATACGAAATCAAAAAGTACAATTAAAATATTGGAAGACATATTCGCCACATTCGGGTCCCCAAAAGTGATCATTTCGAATCAGGGAACTAGCTTCACTTTTACCGAATTTAAGGCCTTCACTAAATCAATCGGAGTTAAACATGTGTTTAACGCTATAGCGACTCCGCGCGCTAATGGACAAATTGAACGGTATAACGAACTATTCTCAACTCATTGGTCGCTATGAACCATGGTGTGGACGAAAAAGACTGGGATATGCATATTCCTAAATTACAGTGGAGCCTTAATAACACTATCAACAAAGGTATTGGAAAATCGCCTTCTGAAATAGTGTTTGGTCAAAGAACGACAAATACATCTGAAGCATTTTTAAAGGGTGCTTTTGAACCAACAGACAGAATACCCCTAGACGAAAGGGAGGATATTAGAAATACTGCACAACAAAATATAGTACTTAATCAAAATAAAATGAAACAAAGATTTGACCAAAAGAGAGCTCCGACAAAATTCTTCAAAGGCTATACTCAAAAACGATAGGTACGAGGTATCTAGTATAGATGGGTACTCGAAGCGCCACTACAAAAATATATATCCGGCAGATCAGTTAAAGCCTTGGGAGTGGTTTAGTGTGTCCCTGACGTCAAGCGGAGGCGATAGTGACGGCACAGCCTAGAAACCAATACAGTCGTCCGACGAAGCCGTCTAGACAGGGCAATCGTGCGGGGTGTGAGGGGCGAGGGGCGGGAAGGGCGTGCCCGAGCTGCATACGTCGCCATTGTTAGTAGCTCGGGACATATCTTTTAGGACTGATGCGTGTCGTGTTTTGATGTGTGAAAAAAATGGTGCATGGATGTAAAAGCGTGACGCCTGCCAGCAAATTTTAAACTTTTCTCAATTTTTTTGTTTCTAAAGAAATTTAAAACGGCGGACATGATTTTTATAAATAATGATAATGGTTGTCAATATCTAGGTTTTTGGGGCTGCTGATTACGAAAAATATATCCATTTTGAAATCCAAGATGACGGACGTATTTTTTTTAATATATATGGGTGTATATATGTAATATATGGGTGTAATTTTTGAGGTTCCTCGGGGTGCTGAAGAAGTTATCACCTCAAAAAAATAACCAGCGTCACTCGGGACGATGTAAAAATTGTAACTATAGCCCATAATGTCCGTACTGTCGAGGCATTTAGAAATTATAGGGGAACAAAGAAACGTACATACATACATATTTGAAACCTAAAAACATTACCCTCCTTTTTTGGGCAGTTGTGTAAAGTTTGTGACAACCCTAGGTAAGTACTGTGGCCTTGTGCGGTGTCGGCATTTACGCAAACATCAAAGGCGTCGGCCCACTGTTAGTTACTCTTTACACTGTGGTGACGGTGATGAATCGTATTTAAGCATTAATTAATGGCTTTGATGTCGCATGGTAATGATTATGAGAGTACATGTAGTGATGAAAAGATCTTTTTTTTCATTATTTTTTCTTTTACAGAGTAAGGAATTTGGAGTTATACTGAATGCAGTGATATGAATAACTCAATTATAACAATAATGATTAAAAAAATAAAAATAAAAATAAAAACAAAATCCAATAAAACCTCAGATGATAATAATAATTCACAAGTCTGAAATAAATTGATATTAGCAGACTGTACCTACGGTGGCTACAGATGCTTAAGGACGATGCAGTAAGTTATAATACTTTAAGATATATATATATATATATATATATATATATATATATATATATATTTTAAGTTAGTATTAACTGTTAAGATATATTAACTAGTGTGCCTACGGTGGCCAAAACAGCAGACTCAGATTGTTCAGAAAGTTAAATTACACAAAGACCAATATGCCTTCGGTGGCTAGATGTTTGAGATTTAAGGAAAATTAAGTAGACTGTGCCTACGGTGGCTACAGATGCTTCAAACAGTTAAGAGAGTTAACACACGTAACATTAACATAGTGTGGGCATAGGTGGCATTAGTTATAATTTTAATGACAATCGATTAGGTCAATTAAAAGTGACCAGTTCTAAATCAAATCTCATCGTGGGTTTTTAATTTTACATGCAAAGTTTGGCAAAGAAAAGTTTAATCTGGTGACGCGTGGAATATACCTAGTAATTTTCACAATCGTGTTATATTAGAGAGTTTTTTAATCGAGTACCGTGTTTAGTAAGGTACGAGATTAAATAGCTTGATTATGACACTATTGTGAACAATACTTTTTGTACGAGTTCATTAAAATTAATAATTTAAGTCATAAATAAATAAATTAATTAATTAATACGAGTATATAAGAAAACTAAATATCGTAAGTCCTATATTGCCTAGTTCGGTTTGGGCGAATAACGTCCCACTCGCAAAACGTCCCTCCACCAATTACGTCCCATTCGCAAAACGTCTTCTCTGCAAATGGTCCCTTATGTAAAATACCCCATTCGCAAAACGTCCCTTTCTCAAACCACCCCTCCACCGCTTTCGCTGAAAGTCCCTACTGCATACCGCCCCTTTCGCTGAAAGTCCCTACTGCATAACGCCCCATTCGCAAAACGTCCCGTCTAGTCTGCGAAATGACCCATTCGCAAAATGTCCCGTCTGGAAAAAGCTTGTTTAATTAGAGACTAGGAGTCTTCTCATGGGATAAGAGATGGCCAATAATAATCCCTAGTGTGGAATGGGGACTTCACATATCCACTCTCACCATTGATTTACCCTGGCGGACCAACTAGTAACGACTAATATGTCCTTTATTTACCATGCTCAACAATCGTAGCAGTAATAACATGCAAAGTCGTAGCATTAATTTGTTCATTACACGGGACTACCTCCACGCAATGCATGTAACGAAGGAATGTTTTGAGAACGAGTCATTTTGCGAAAGGGACGTTTTGCGAACGGGTCATTTTGCGAAAAGGACGTTTTGCGAACGGGTCATTTTGCGAAAGTGACGTTTTGCGAACGGGAATTTATTTATGTGAAGGGACGTTTTGCGAACGGGACTTTTTGCAGAAGGGTCTTTTTGCGTAAGGGACGTTTAGGAAAGGGACATTTCGCGAAAGGGCCAACGGGACATTCTGCGAGTGGGACGTTATGCGCCCAAACCCCTAGTTCTACTATCCGACTTCGCGTCCGTAATGTTGCAGTACTGTGCTGTGATTGGCTAAATATTAGCTAAATATTAGCCAATCACAAAGCGTAGATTATTTTTTTATGCCCTGGATACAGCAGCAAATTTAAGTAGATTTTTGACAGATGACGCGACGCTGCTACGTTCCGAAACGCCATAGATTGGCAATTTTGTATGGGATCGAGTCTCCTTAAACAAGGACACATATTATTGAAATACGAAGTTCTATTTTCATTTTTTTTCGGTTGTCTAGAGCGTAGCGAAACAGTTATTTCGGTTGTTTAGGAAGTAACATTATATATACAGACTATTCAATTATGAAAAGAGTGATGTTGCAGTATTCTCTATGAAATCTTAATACACAGATTTTAATCGACGAGTACAAAAACAATATTCTCGAATAGCACCTGTGTTGCATAAAGCTTCAGGTTTCGGGTAAGAATTTGAAAATTTGATCAATGATCATGTCACAAATTTTGCTCTTCTTTAAACTTGAACAAGCTCCCTTCATTTAATCCCCGACAGAAAAAGAGGGGTTTTATACGTTTATCGTTTATATCGTGTATCTGTCTATGTATATGTGTACCTGTGTCTATGTCTATGGTATCGTCGCTTCCAAACGGATTGCCCGATTTGATTTTTTCAATGGCAACACCGTAGTAGATTTGATGGAATCTAATTATGAATCCGAGTTTAGCTAAGAACAATCCCGATTAAGAACTAAGGTCTGTTCATCCATGAATGATGGATCTCTTTTCATAATTGAATAGTCTGTATATATAATGTTACTTCCTAAACAACCGAAATAACTGTTTCGCTACGCTCTAGACAACCGAAAAAAAAATGAAAATAGAACTTCGTATTTCAATAATATGTGTCCTTGTTTAAGGAGACTCGATCCCATACAAAATTGCCAATCTATGGCGTTTCGGAACGTAGCAGCGTCGCGTCATCTGTCAAAGATCTACTTAAATTTGCTGCTGTATCCAGGGCATAAAAAAATAATCTACGCTTTGTGATTGGCTAATATTTAGCTAATATTTAGCCAATCACAGCACAGTACTGCAACATTACGGACGCGAAGTCGGATAGTAGAACTAGGGGTTTGGGCGCATAACGTCCCACTCGCAGAATGTCCCGTTGTCCCTTTCGCGAAATGTCCCTTTCCTAAACGTCCCTTACGCAAAAAGACCCTTCTGCAAAAAGTCCCGTTCGCAAAACGTCCCTTCACATAAATAAATTCCCGTTCGCAAAACGTCCCTTTCGCAAAATGACCCGTTCGCAAAACGTCCTTTTCGCAAAATGACCCGTTCGCAAAACGTCCCTTTCGCAAAATGACTCGTTCTCAAAACATTCCTTCGTTACATGCATTGCGTGGAGGTAGTCCCGTGTAATGAACAAATTAATGCTACGACTTTGCATGTTATTACTGCTACGATTGTTGAGCATGGTAAATAAAGGACATATTAGTCATATCGTTACTAGTTGGTCCGCCAGGGTAAATCAAAGGTGAGAGTGGATATGTGAAGTCCCCATTCCACACTAGGGATTATTATTGGCCATCTCTTATCCCATGAGAAGACTCCTAGTCTCTAATTAAACAAGCTTTTTCCAGACGGGACATTTTGCGAATGGGTCATTTCGCAGACTAGACGGGACGTTTTGCGAATGGGGCGTTATGCAGTAGGGACTTTCAGCGAAAGGGGCGGTATGCAGTAGGGACTTTCAGCGAAAGCGGTGGAGGGGTGGTTTGAGAAAGGGACGTTTTGCGAATGGGGTATTTTACATAAGGGACCATTTGCAGAGAAGACGTTTTGCGAATGGGACGTAATTGGTGGAGGGACGTTTTGCGAGTGGGACGTTATGCGCCCAAACCGAACTAGGCAATATAGGACTTACGATATTTAGTTTTCTTATATACTCGTATTAATTAATTAATTTATTTATTTATGACTTAAATTATTAATTTTAATGAACTCGTACAAAAAGTATTGTTCACAATAGTGTCATAATCAAGCTATTTAATCTCGTACCTTACTAAACACGGTACTCGATTAAAAAACTCTCTAATATAACACGATTGTGAAAATTACTAGGTATATTCCACGCGTCACCAGATTAAACTTTTCTTTGCCAAACTTTGCATGTAAAATTAAAAACCCACGATGAGATTTGATTTAGAACTGGTCACTTTTAATTGACCTAATCGATTGTCATTAAAATTATAACTAATGCCACCTATGCCCACACTATGTTAATGTTACGTGTGTTAACTCTCTTAACTGTTTGAAGCATCTGTAGCCACCGTAGGCACAGTCTACTTAATTTTCCTTAAATCTCAAACATCTAGCCACCGAAGGCATATTGGTCTTTGTGTAATTTAACTTTCTGAACAATCTGAGTCTGCTGTTTTGGCCACCGTAGGCACACTAGTTAATATATCTTAACAGTTAATACTAACTTAAAATATATATATATATATATATATATATATATATATATATATATCTTAAAGTATTATAACTTACTGCATCGTCCTTAAGCATCTGTAGCCACCGTAGGTACAGTCTGCTAATATCAATTTATTTCAGACTTGTGAATTATTATTATCATCTGAGGTTTTATTGGATTTTGTTTTTATTTTTATTTTTATTTTTTTAATCATTATTGTTATAATTGAGTTATTCATATC
Organism: Acleris literana; assembly: GCA_946894065.1. Classification (NCBI taxonomy): domain Eukaryota; kingdom Metazoa; phylum Arthropoda; class Insecta; order Lepidoptera; family Tortricidae; genus Acleris; species Acleris literana. Next base: position 17,164,224 of record OX335669.1, read on the forward strand.
ACTGCATTCAGTATAACTCCAAATTCCTTACTCTGTAAAAGAAAAAATAATGAAAAAAAAGATCTTTTCATCACTACATGTACTCTCATAATCATTACCATGCGACATCAAAGCCATTAATTAATGCTTAAATACGATTCATCACCGTCACCACAGTGTAAAGAGTAACTAACAGTGGGCCGACGCCTTTGATGTTTGCGTAAATGCCGACACCGCACAAGGCCACAGTACTTACCTAGGGTTGTCACAAACTTTACACAACTGCCCAAAAAAGGAGGGTAATGTTTTTAGGTTTCAAATATGTATGTATGTACGTTTCTTTGTTCCCCTATAACTTCTAAATGCCTCGACAGTACGGACATTATGGGCTATAGTTACAATTTTTACATCGTCCCGAGTGACGCTGGTTATTTTTTTGAGGTGATAACTTCTTCAGCACCCCGAGGAACCTCAAAAATTACACCCATATATTACATATATACACCCATATATATTAAAAAAAATACGTCCGTCATCTTGGATTTCAAAATGGATATATTTTTCGTAATCAGCAGCCCCAAAAACCTAGATATTGACAACCATTATCATTATTTATAAAAATCATGTCCGCCGTTTTAAATTTCTTTAGAAACAAAAAAATTGAGAAAAGTTTAAAATTTGCTGGCAGGCGTCACGCTTTTACATCCATGCACCATTTTTTTCACACATCAAAACACGACACGCATCAGTCCTAAAAGATATGTCCCGAGCTACTAACAATGGCGACGTATGCAGCTCGGGCACGCCCTTCCCGCCCCTCGCCCCTCACACCCCGCACGATTGCCCTGTCTAGACGGCTTCGTCGGACGACTGTATTGGTTTCTAGGCTGTGCCGTCACTATCGCCTCCGCTTGACGTCAGGGACACACTAAACCACTCCCAAGGCTTTAACTGATCTGCCGGATATATATTTTTGTAGTGGCGCTTCGAGTACCCATCTATACTAGATACCTCGTACCTATCGTTTTTGAGTATAGCCTTTGAAGAATTTTGTCGGAGCTCTCTTTTGGTCAAATCTTTGTTTCATTTTATTTTGATTAAGTACTATATTTTGTTGTGCAGTATTTCTAATATCCTCCCTTTCGTCTAGGGGTATTCTGTCTGTTGGTTCAAAAGCACCCTTTAAAAATGCTTCAGATGTATTTGTCGTTCTTTGACCAAACACTATTTCAGAAGGCGATTTTCCAATACCTTTGTTGATAGTGTTATTAAGGCTCCACTGTAATTTAGGAATATGCATATCCCAGTCTTTTTCGTCCACACCATGGTTCATAGCGACCAATGAGTTGAGAATAGTTCGTTATACCGTTCAATTTGTCCATTAGCGCGCGGAGTCGCTATAGCGTTAAACACATGTTTAACTCCGATTGATTTAGTGAAGGCCTTAAATTCGGTAAAAGTGAAGCTAGTTCCCTGATTCGAAATGATCACTTTTGGGGACCCGAATGTGGCGAATATGTCTTCCAATATTTTAATTGTACTTTTTGATTTCGTATTTCTAACAGGCCTAATACAAATGAATTTACTGAATCCGTCTATAATTCCTAAGATATATGTGTTACCACGCTTACTTTTAATGAATGAGTCCAAGTGGTCAATATGTAATGTATGTAATATAATACTAACTTTAGGAATTGGGTGAAGAAACCCGGTTTTCTTTCGTGTCATTTCTCTATTATAGGCACAATCTGTAACCAATCAGAAGTAGAAATGTTCATAACTTCTAACTCTTCTTGATCCTCAGGTGCACATACAGGGTTACGACTGAGTGCATCGACGTGTTGCATGTTACACTCTGGCTTGTATTCTATATTAAAGTTATATTCCTGTAGTAACAGCCACCATCTAGCAATTTTTGGTATTAAATCTCGTTTGGTCAGTGTCGATCGCAAAGCGTTACAGTCGGTGAGTACAGTAAACTCCAACCCAATTAAATATACCCTGAATCTTTTAAGCGATAACACCGCTGCCATTGTTTCTAATTCATATGAATGCCAAAATTCCTCTTCTCGAGTAGTCTGTCGACTATAATAGGCAACAGGTCGTAGTGGACTATCGCTGCAAGCTCTTTGAAATAGAAATCCACCGACACCGACTTTACTTGTATCACAGTGCACTTCAGTGATGATCTCAGGATTATAAAGTGCAAGGATTGGTCTTGTAACTAGTTTAGATTTAATTTCGTCGAAAGCTGTTTGTCGTTCGTTTTCCCAGGTCCAAATGCTGTCTGCTTTTGTCAGTTTAGTTAATGGTTTCACAATGTTAGCAAAATTATAGACAAATCGTCTAAAAAAACTTTCTAATCCTACAAATTGCCGTACTTGATGCACATTTATTGGTACAGGGAATTCTGAGACTGCTTGGATTTTTTGATATCCAGGTCTAAGTCCTAGGTCCGATATTTCGTACCCCAAGTAATTTATTTTAGATTGGAAAAAGAAACATTTTTTTAAGTTTAAAGTAAGTTTTGAATCCTTTAATAAAATAAGTAACTCTTCAACTTTTTGAAACGCCTCTTTGAAAGTTCTACCCGTAGACAACAAGTCGTCTAAGTATGGTATTGCTAGTTCAAACCGTTTCGCACCCAGAGGCCCTACTTTGAAAATCGAAATTCGAAGTTACGTTAGCTCCATCTCTGTCACTCGTCCTTCGAGACTAAATCGAGAGAAAGGGATGGAGCTAACGTAACTTCGAACTTCGATTTTCAAAGAAGGGCCTCAGAGCTTTATTTATCATGCCTTAAAAAACTACTGGAGCATTAACAAGACCAAACGGCATTCTTGTGTATTCGTAGTGGCCGTCTAGCGTCACAAAAGCTGTTAAATGACGCGACGCTTCTGACACGGGTATTTGGTAGTATCCAGATGCCAGATCGAGATTAGTGAACCAGAGCATGCCACTTAGACGATCAAGTTGGTCATCAATTACTGGCATTGGATAACTATTTCTTACAGTTTTCTTGTTAAGCGCTCGGTAGTCTACACAAAGTCGATATTCGTTGTTTTTCTTACGTACAAGAACAATAGGACTAGCATAGGGTGAGCTTGACTCTCTAATGATATTATTTTCCAATAGATCACCTATCATCTCCCTTACTTTAGTTCGCTCGCTAAAGGGTAACCGGTATGGTCGATAAGTAACCGGACTGTCATCATTTAATTTTATAGTCAGTTCTGCAATATCGGTTAATCCCAGTTCTTGCATATTGAGCGCAAAACAATCTCTGTATTTATTTAAAAGGCGTAGCAAATTATCCTTTTGTTGTTCAGAAGTGTTATTACCAACATTTACCATGTCCATTGTTATGGGTTGCTTGACATAATCTAACACATTCTTGGGCTGAAAATACTTGTCCATGCCTATAGTATTGATGTCTAGTTGCGTAGTATAAGCGATAAATGGCTCTTTTGTAGGTAACTTAACGGCGCGTGCTATTAATTTGAATTCTGGACAATGTATTGGTGACTGCGACCAACTAACAACTAAGCAATGTCCCTTTCCATCAACAAAATCATAAATACCTTGCAGTACGGCGTACTCGCCTCCAGTTTTCATACAAATATTTCCTAGCACTAGCAATGGTCCCGTTCATCTTCAGTATGAACATCAATTAATTTCAACCCTCCAACCGTCGTGTCAGTACTGTTAAATACCTTAACTCGACCTGCCTCAGAATCATCACAATATAGTACCAACTGAGAACTAGTTTTATAAACTACTACTGTAGGTAACTCAGTTAGTGACTGCCCAATTAGTATATCTGTGTTAAAGAAATTATCCTCGGCAACATATGTATCTATTTGAGCATCTTCAGCATCAACAACAACATTGACAGTGACTTTTCCTACTGGTGTCACACTACCAAATGTAAACCCTTTTATAATTGGCAAGTTAAACTTAATTCATATCAAATTCAAGCTTTTGGCAATGGTAGTTTTAATGAGAGTACATTGACTTCCAAAATCAATGTAGGCAGTACATACCATTCCATTTAATTTAATTGACTTGTAATACTTGCCATTTGAGTTTACCCCAGCTGTAATTGCTAACACCCTCTGAGAATTTTCTTCAAGAGCCTTGTAGTCATTCTGATGGTGTCCTTTATTACCTGCAGGGCCTGGACACTCCTGAGACATGTGGCCCAGTCGTTTGCATTTTTCACATCGCTTTAAAGGTTTGTCACATGTCATAGCAATATGACCAAAGTCACCACAATTGTAACATTTTGTACTAGACTTTACCCCACTACGTCTATAGGGTTGGGAAATGTTACTGTTCTTTGTTGGATTGTTTAAGAACATAGCTGGCCTATAATTGTTGTGCTTAGGCAGTAAGCCTTATCCTTTAATTAGGTTATTTTTGTTTGAAATTCTTCGTAAATATCTTAGTAGTTGTGATGGCCTCTTGAAACTGGACCCTTGTGCATTAAATCTTACATTCTTGTCATATATGCCCTGTATAATGCAGCCCACTGCATTTCTACCTACAATACCACACATCTTCACTAGTCTTGCTTTATCATGAAAATATTCTTCTAAAGTTTCATCTTTTCTGCTTTTTCTCTCAAGCATATCTGTCAATTTGTCAGCATAATTACGATCGTCAGGAAAAGTTTTAAGTATCCTCTTTTTCCACTGTTTCCAGCTGGAGCTTATGGAGCTTTGGCCTTAGTACCAACTTTTAGCATAGCCTGATAGTTGCGGCAAAGCATAATAGATAATTTCCTTGTCCGACCAGTTATAGATAGAGGCTATTTGGTCAATTTTAGTAATCCAAATGTTTGCTGTCTGTGTGCCTATGTCAGGATTAAATTCAGATATAACATTCTGCGCTCCATTAAAGTTTGAATGTCTTCTTCGACGTTTGTAGCGTGTTGAGCTACCATCTGTACTGGAGGTCGAACTACTATTCACTGAGCTGCTAGAACTTCTGCGTTGACGCTTACTGCACAGTCCTCTCTTTCTCTTTCGTTCTGTTCCACTGCTAGAGCTGCTGCTACTAGTATTTTTACATTCCAGAGAGTGGTAACGTTTTCTATATGTTTTACGTTTCTTTCTGTTGTATAAAGGTGGTGTTCTAAATTGCATTCGTTTAGACTTTTTGTTGTCAATCCTTTTAGAAGTTCTACAATTTCTAGTATGATCCTTCCTTTCCATTGGCAGCGGTGGTGTATTAGATCTTAATGGATACATCTTATTTTCTCACAGCTTTAATCATAAAGAAAAACATTTGTAGTAAACACTTGTTAAAATGTACATTTATTTATTCCCTGACTAGTCATAATATTAGAGTCATTCTAAAAAGATTCAAAAAGAAATAGTCACATTTCATGCATTAATTGATGCATAACCAAAGATGAGTTTTTATTTATGCATCAGTCCCATCAAAAATAAAGAATGTAACAGTTCACACATAAAGCACCTTATACGTGCTAAATATGTTAAGACATAACATTATATATTACTTGCATTTTTCTGTCCATAAAAATACATGATATAATACATTACAGCTAGTTTCAACATTTTCCACCAATCAACCACTTTTATACCATCATCATCATCATTTCAGACTATTGCAGTCCACTGCTGGACGTAAGCCTCCCCCAGGGTTCGCCACAAGGCCCGATCTCCCGTTTTCGCCATCCAGTCACCACCAGCCACTTTTTTCAGGTCGTCGGTCCATCTGGCTGGAGGGCGTCCTACGCTACGCTTGCCGAGCCGTGGTCTCCACTCGAGAACCCGTCTACTCCACCGATCATCGGTTCTGCGACAGATGTGACCAGCCCACTGCCACTTCAGTCTGCTACACTTCTGAACTACGTCAGTGACCCTAGTTTTATGCCGGATCATCTCATTCCGGATTTTGTCCCTCAGCGAGATTCCGAGCATACACCTTTCCATAGCTCGCTGGGTGACGTGTAGTCGGTGGGCTAGTTTCACTGTCAGGTTCCACGTCTCGGCTCCGTATGTCATGACCGGCAGGACGCACTGAATGAATACCTTGGTCTTCAGGCATTGCGGCAAGGTTGACTCAAAGACGTGACGCAACTTTCCAAATGCTGCCCAACCAAGCTGCACTCTTCTGGTGATTTCACCCTCATTTATACCATACGATGTATTGAATAAAGTGCAATTTCGCATATTAATATCACCTATATGCAAGTCTATGGTTGTCATTTACGCAAAATTAGCATCAACCGAAAATTTTAAGCGCCCTAACGAGTCCGTTCTGAATGTAATCAAATAAAATATAATAAATACTATTGAAGTCATGATCTAAAACAGCTTACTTAGTTTACAAATGTCATGATCATATTGGATATCATACTTATGGTGTGCAAAATATTAACAGTATGACGTCCTTGTCATCTATAAGGAAATAAATCAAACTAATACAAATTATAGACTTTGTGTCCACGGTACCCTAGTGATTTGCCGTAGCCAATTTCCAAATTCGCGGAAAACTGCCACCGGTAATATTGCCGGCAACACAGGGAAGTTTCCGGCAATGGCGGCAATATTGCCAAAGCCTTTTTAGAGATCCGTACCTCAAAAGGAAAATAGGAACCCTTATAGGATCACTCCGTTGTCTGGCTGTCTGTCTGTATGTCTGTCTGTTTGTCTGTCTGTCTGTCAGTCTGTCACCAGGCTGTATCTTATGAACCGTGATAGCTAGACAGTTGAAATTTTCACAGAAGATTTGTTTCTGTTGCCGCTGTAAAATTTTTACTAAAAACTGAATAAAATTAATATTTAAGGGGGGCTGCCGAACAACAAACGTGATTTTTTTGCAGTTTTTTGCTCGATATTAATAATGGCAATAGGTAGACGCTTGAAATATTCACAAAATATTAAATTGTTATGCAAAATAAATAAATAATTAAATTAAAATAAATGTTTTACACTACACTATTCGCATTTAGCCGATCGGCCATCTCAGCGGTTGTACCTAAACTTACTTCAGCAGTCTCATCCTCGGTACGGCCGCAGAGACGCCCGATCGCCTGCGATTTGCTTTCGCAGCAGGTAAACCTACGGTCGACTCTCGCGTGCCCCGTACTGCTGTCGAGACGTCAGAAAGCCCTCTATGTAAACGTAAGGGTCTCCCTAAACCTCGACGCTGCACGTCTGTCGCTAGCTCAAATCGGCTCTCATCGTACGTACTCGGCCGTGGTCGGAACTGTTCAGCCCTCGCCGGCGACGATCGGCGGTACTCAGTGATGTACGAATGCAAATGCCTGCGGTTGACTGCTAACAGCGTCGTACGGATGCGAACAGAACGAAGAATTTCCGGTCATAAAACGTCGTTTCGCGTCGGCCGAGCCGATTGACGTTTGTTTTGCTCTTATTGCGTAGACATAAAGAGTTTTTTGATCAACTAACGCCGATTCCGCGTCGATAGGTGTGGGTAGACCCTAAGGTTGAATGTCAAATAACGTCACTAAACAGTGCAATAGCAATAACAAAGGTTTGCAAAAACTTGAATTTCCAACCATTCTTTCCTCAGAACTGATAAAATAACCACGCTTTTACACCAGTTACCTATGAACCTACTTCCGAAATAAAAAATAACTATCTTTCGCCCGTGGGAGTACGCAAAGGACAGCTATCGTAATCGTGTTCGGATTCATTTAAGTACTGATAGTAAGCAAATAGTGAAAAATGTGTACAACGGACTTTTGAGAAATTGGGGCTCATAGAATCCATACTAGGCCCGCAGGTTTAAGGCTATTTGTCCACCACCGTCGTCAACGACACGGAAACGTACGAGATGATGGCGCCGGAGTAGCGACACATACATTTACTATGGCCGCCTGTCCACGCCGTTTTTTGGGGTAGATCGTCGCTACCGCTAGAACTCGGCCCGAGATTGTGACGGGCCGATGTACCGGCAATACAAAACACGTTAAAACTTGTCCACCCACATCGGCGTCGTGACGTCGCACCGCGCTGGTTTTTGACAGCTACAACAAACGGACTGAATCACAGAGATCGTCGCGGTGGACAAACGATCGTCGTCACGACATCTTGATGTGGTGGACAAACGGCCTAACGGTTTAATGAATCATGCTTTATGATTCTATTTATAAATACGATTGATAAAACATGATTACATCAATCGTTAATCGAGTACCTACACTAATTCCGAGTGCCGAAGCACTCACAGACCATACCACTCATTCCCTAATTTGCTGGCAATATCATTGGGAATATTGCCAGGAATATTGCCAGCAGCGTTTCTCGGGCAATATTGCTGGCAATATTGCCGGCGAAATTAGGAATATTAATGAAGATATTGCAATAGGTTGATAAATTAATAGTGTATAGATGTAAAATACTTAATAACGAATGTTTCAAAATGTAACTGTGAGAATATCTAATTATATTTATGTTAACGATTCCCACTACGAGCAATATTGCCGGCAACACGTTTGGCAATATTCCCACGCAGGGCAATGTTCCCGGGCACGGCACATCACTGGTCCACCCAATAAAGCTATCTTATTAAACACAATCGTTGTGTTTACCTAGTCGGCACTCTTTATATTATTCGTGTACAAAAAAAATCATTTAACATACCTGTAGGCTTCTAGTTCATCCCACTTCTGAATTGTGGGCATAGGTGATATTTCACGTAAATGTCGTTGGGTTCCTTATTATTTTCCCTTTGTCCAAATGAAACGCCGACCAATTAACTTTTGTGGTTTACTTATATAAACATTTCACAGAATACAACTGATTAATCGTAATAACAATTTATCAAGCCCCAAACATATCCTCATCATCGAGACAGCAGGCGACCCCCCTTCTCCTACCCAAAAACAGAATGACATCTGTCAGTTTTTTTTTTGTTTAACGTTATTTTACTTCTAGTTTTTAAAGCCAAAACAAATTTCAAATTCCACAGCACCTAATAGTAGGGACCTTAAATAAAGGCTATCATGTCCCTAAAAAGCGGCAACATGGCCTGACAACCCTTCTTGAGTTGCCATTCAAAGGCAACGGGATTACCTACCCACTGCATCACGTAAGCAAGCGTGCTCGCTTGCCTCCCTCGCATAATATAAAAAATCTCCTTGCATCCTTAAACCTTCATCAAAAGATGTCCTTCCCACAATGTCTTCAGGTTCTCATATGTCAGCTGACCTCCCAACCAAGGCTGGCTGGAGTCAACGACCATGACGCCATTGTGGGATTAACGGGTTCCCGACCCGTTTAAAAAGCTGCTGTCAATTGTTTTTGGTAGCTTTTGTTTTGTTTGAGAGTGTGAATTGTACAATTTCAGTTCGGTAGCAATGTAACTTTACACCCAATTGTAGACCACTGGCCCAAATCAAAGTGCGGAATTGAAAAGGCGGTTTAAAAAGATCAGGAGCAACCAGTCGTAAAATATTACCTACTCGAGTTCCTCTTCTATCTTGGATAAATAGGGTGTTTCAGAAATCCACGTTACTCGATAAGGTTCGTATTAATTTTTGCTTTTGACTGCAGCAACGAACTCCCGATTTAGCCATAATACGATTTTCAGATAATTTGTAAATCATGTAAAAAAATTAGGTACCTACTTCTATTTTATTTGATAATAAGTAGCATTTTACATACAAATGCATTGCTATAGTTTCCACACTAGGATTCTCTGTGTTGTGGCGGGCTATGCTCTTCCGTATTGAAATTATGAATTTTAAAAAAGGAATCGGTACTTAGCAATAATACATTATAAAAAGTAAGTCTTAAAATAGTAAGTAGTTGAAGGCTAAGAAAGAAGGTAAGATTGGTAATAAGATTTCCTAAAAATTCACGAATTACGTGAATTACATCAAATGTATTAATACCCACTCTTATCTACAAGGCAAAAAAGTAGTTTACGTGACGGTTGCGTAATGCTAATTACGCAGAGTCGCGAACAATACTTTATCTATACACATATTATAAGTACTCTAAGATGGGTTCAGAAGTCGAAAGGCAAATGACCAGCATTACCTTACCTGTGTTGGTAAGTGACAGCGATGACAGCTGTAACGTAATTTTGAAATTATGTTGTCGAATATTGTAAGGTAATGAGATCCAAATTATGAACATCTTCGAAAATTAACAGCTGTCATCGCTGTCACCTACTACCCCAGGTAATGCTGGTGATTGCCTACGGGTTTTGAACGCATAATAGAGGACTTATGATATGTGTGTAGATAAAAGACATTATTATGTCGTGACAATGACCGTGAACCATGCCGATTTGTAACGTCATGATGCAAAAGGACCATAAAAAAATATGTCAGTATATCCAACGAGACGGTGCTTATATCTTTTAAGTAGGTATTATTGTGTTTAATGATTGAAAAACAAAAAACCGCCTTCAAAAAGGCAAAAAATAACTTCTTTAAAATTGTATGCACCTAATAGGTTAGTCCAACTGATGTCGGCTTTTTGTTGAAAATGTTGTGGTCGCCGACTTCAGTTGGACTAACCTATTAGGTGCCTACAATTTTAAAGAAGTTATTTTTTGCGTTTTCGAAGGCGGTTTTTTGTTTTTTAAAACATTTATTTTATTTTATACTTTTAGTGATCATAATACGCTGTTACGTAGTCCCACTTCTTAGTTGAAATGAAACTTTAACTTATATCAAGCGCGCCGCAAGCAACGCCGCGGGAAAGTCATAGTCATATTTGAACAAGTAAATATTATTCGTTGTAGGTAGTCGCTCAACTATCTTAATCGAGATATCTCATCGCCACCCTTGAAATCGGTACCATTGAGGAGTTCCGGTGGCCATCTGTGGTCTTCATCATCAGTTCCACTACACCAAATGATACTTTCTGAATGCAAATGCTGGACTTGTTACTAAAAATACTAAAATCGCTATATGTTTGCCTACAATATTTGAGGAGTTCCCTCAATTCCTCCCCTCCCCAATTGATCCCCTCATCAGATACAGATTTGGTGACAATGGGACCACCTCGGAAGTATACTCTATCAAACCAAAAAAAAAAATTGAAATCGGTCGACAATGGACGGAGTAATCGGTGAACATACATAAAAAAAGAATACATACAGTGGAACGTATAACCTCCTCCTTTTTTGAAGTCGGTTAAAAATGACAGTTCCGCAAGTGTATCAAACGACGTTTTTTAATACATTTTCGAAAAAAAGGTAAATGAAACAAAAAAAACAGTAAGTAATTAAAAGAGACAATTTTGCTTAATTCTTAGTCAGATAAAAAACCGGTCGAGTGCGAGTCGGGCTCGTGCACCGAGGGTTCCTTATTTAAGATAATACGCTTGGTAACCTCAAAAGAAAATACTCTTTTTGTTATGAACTTTATGTTTTATGCAATAAGACCAATTTAACCTAGCTTAAATTTTAAAACAGATTTGGAAGTTTTTTTGTTATTTTTCAAAAACTGCAAATAATTAACACGTCATTTTATTTTTCCAATTTAAGTATAAGTAATTAGGTATCTATACGCCAGGATTTCTTCAGATTTTTTGATTATTAAACTTCGGAGAAAAGAGGGGGGGGGACTGTCATTTTTTGTACATTTTTGGCTATAAATCAAAAAGCATATACCAGAGAATTAAAAAAAAATTGTTTTGAAATGTGCATATTAAGCCCTTTCATATGACACCCCATTTGCTTCAATAAAACCAAAAAGTATACAAGTGTGCAAAATAATAATAGCCTTTCGGTTTGAAATTAGAACATCGGTTCAAAGGACGGCACTCACAGTGATAGGTGACATTAGTTTTGTTCATTCCATTCATGCCAGCTTTAGTGAATCTACCTGGGTGGATTTCAAAAAATTTGTACGTAGTTAAGGACTCAATAAAAATACCTTAATTTTTTCCTTAAGCATAAGGCAGATAGTATGCCTAATTTTCGTCACACAAAGGAAAAAAATAAGGTACAATACTACTACGTACAATATTTTTGAAATCCACCCACCTGTAGGTAAGAATAATAAGAAGAATAGTAAGAGAATAAGAAGTCAATCCACATCACAACCATGAAGTTTCTGAATATTGATAATGTTGACCGCGGTAAAACAATGCTAAACTTATTTGTTGCTTGTGAAGGCATAGTAGGTACCTAATTACAGCACATTTTTTAATGCAATAGGTCATTACTTTTTTTTTTCAATCTGACTTGTTCAAGGTTGATCCATGCTTGTAAATAAGTAAATAAAGAGAGAAAAAAACATTACCTATTTAGTAACCTATGCGGGCCTAGTATGGTTGTGTTTATCGCTTGACAAAATGTGGATACAGCATCAGTAACTCTGGTATTTATCTCGTATAAACGTGTCAGAAAGTGATTTATGTTTTATCCAGATTTTGTCACGCGATTAACGCAACCATACTCGTATTAGGCTCCCGCACGGCTAGCACAAGTTGCCCGCGACTCGTTTGTCGCTCGGATCTCCCTCTATCTAGTCAGGAACAAGCGATAAAATAAACTTGTGCTACCCGTGCTGTAGTTATCATTTAATCTATCAGCAAAATATTCTTATTTTGGTGAACAGAAATATGTATTTGGACAGCCAAAATAGTTAGTTGGTAAGCAACTTATGGTTAGCAAACATTTATAAATTTGTCTGCAATTAATGATATACTGAACTGCTCTAAATTATTTTGGTCAGCAAATTAAATATTTGAGCTGCATTGAGCGACCCACAGTTAATCAAAGGGCATTGGGTAAATTTGTTTGAAGAATATTGTCATTTTATTTTTCAGCAGCCACGGATGATTTTCTCATTGTTATTTAGAGGACCCCTAAATACACATAGATATGTATAATTTATGGCGTTAAATAATATCGGAGCGGAGATTTTAAAGATTTAAGTATTCAGTTTTTAGTACAAAAGTACGCCCAAGTATGAATATTTAAATATCTCGGCTCCGATGCACTTAAGAGTATTAACAAATTATGTTTATTTTTAATAATTCTATCATAATTTACCACTTTTACCAATGGCCGCTCACCTTGAAAATGTATGAATTTTACAAATGACAACACTTTTACCCAAACCCCTTTTGGTAAGCAATCAGTAGGTAAGCAAAATATTTCATTTTGTCCATCAAAAAAAGGGGGCAAATTTACTGCCGTGCCGGCAACGCACATATACCAAACCCACCATCAAATTTACAAATTTAACAGAGTCGACGGAGCTCTGCTAACGCGGAGCTCCTATTTCTGGGTTGTTCTGGCTCTCCGGGTCTGATATAAAAACGAACCTAACCTAACCTACCTCATATTTATGATACGATTTTTGGTTAAACTAGGGTGTGATTGTGATTTCAAATTTGTGTGACAAAACTTAACTTGTAATTACTACTAGCCTCAAAAATACCAAACCTTGGGTGCTCGAGTCACGTGGTCTGATTTCGCTCCGCCCACTATAACGAACACTGCTGATTTTTCAAACTAAACGCAATCCACTTATTTATATAGATACTTAACCATTATTTTAATATGCACATCTCTCAATTAAACTGCTTACAGACATGTGTTCACTGCTGACCAATATCCCTATTCATGTTTTCTTTTTAAAGCTTCAATAAAAGCTGATTCAAGTAACAAACAGGTGAGAAAAAAACATTTTTTGAATAGCTGTAAAAATAACCAAGATATAAACTAACAAAGATTTGTTCCTATCTCTTTCTAGCAAAACAGAATTTTACGTGGAGTTTATATGGCCGTACTGCACGATGACGTCACCGGTGCACTTCGGATCTCTCTGTCTAATTAGCATTTTAAAATGCTGGTATCATCCGTATTACTTGACCGATTTTAATTTTAATTTCACTTTTGGTGATCTCTTTTACGGTATTTTCATATTTTGTTGAGAAATGCTATTTAAAAAGTCCATGCATATTCCCTTTGTAAAATTTTGTTGCCCAAGTACTACTGCAGAGGCCGGGACAAAAGGGGTTGCCAGCCGAAGACATACAGAGGTCTGAGGCGGGCAACCCCATATTTCCCGCCGAGGTATGTATAGTCCTTTTCTCAAACATAATAATAATTCATTAAAAAAATTAAAACAAAAATTACAAAGTCAAATTACTAGGAGTGCATAAACATTAAAAGTAACCTACAGTGCTCAGTCATCCGCGCTGTGTCGTGTGCGCCCGTCCGCCCGCCGGTGCCCCGCAGCGCACCGCCTGCGATCTAAGTTGCGCTACGCACCCCTAATTACCTTTGTTCTCCTGTTACTTTAAATAAACATGCAAACGCTTTGGTTGGATGCACGGCTTAGTATATTTAAAAATAAAGCTATCTTGCCTGTTCATAAACAAAGCCGCCATGATTACACTATAATTAAAAAAAAATCGTTTATTGTTTTTTTAATACGCATAGTGGCAGTATGTCATGATGCCTGTGCCACAAATTTATGTGGAATTTAAATGGAATTTAAAAAAGAGGACTTTGCCGGATAGGCCGGCCTAGGCCTGCACGATTTGTATGAAATTTCATTAACGACCTCTTGTCCTAGCCGCACCTGAAACGTCACACTTCGCGGCCTATTATAAGGAACATAACATCAATATTTCATTGCATGTTTGAGACAAAATATTTGCTCTCGAGCAGCTCGACTGTTTATTAGGCAGACAAATGATAAAAAAGCAGATTGATATTGGTTAAAATGTTAACCGTTTGTCAACTGTTTGCTGAACAACAAGTTGTAGACCGATTTTTATTAATTGCCAGCCAAATCTTTGTATGCTGCCCAAATGAGTTTAATTGCTTATTTTGTTTCGCGAATCAATTTTAATAACGGCGACCATTTAATTACTTCCCTTTGTGTAATATGTCGGGATTGACGTCTTATCTGCCTACTACTCGACTCTCTCTCTAGGGCCAGTTTCTCGAAACTCATTAGACTAATAATATTAGGTAGTTCACTAAATACGATTTTCTACAAATCTACGAGTGGCATGGCGTGGACTATAATATTGTTAGTCTAGGAGTTCCTAAAAACGGGCCCCTGACATAAGTATGTCATTATATTTGTTACCAAAAATAGATACATCTCTTTGTAGTCCACTGTACCTGCCACTGCCAACCGCGGTACTGCCTAGTTTTCCTCACTGTCTAAGACCAGAGAGTTTATTGCCTAACGCACTCGCAATCACAATCGTTTTCATTTTGACAGTCCGAAGGCGAGTCTGCATACAAAATGAAAACAATTGTTCCACTTTAAAGCCGATTGCGACGATAGTCCAGACGGAATGTTTCGCGCGTGAGCACTCGCGCGTCCCCGAGCAGGGCCGGATTAACCATGTCAGGGGCCCGTAGGCAATGCAATTCTGGGGGCTCCTTTAACTTTTCTTGCTTCCTAAAATATATTTTTTTCCGTCCCGCGGGGCCCCTAGCCGATGCAGGGCCCCTAGACAGTTCGCGCGTCCAGATCCTGGTCATTGTTTGGAAACGCGCGAGTGTATACCCGCGGGTGTTCACGCGCGCAAAACGCTCCGTCTGGACCTGGTCTAAGAACGGAGGGTCTAATATTCAGTCAATCTCTTATCCACAGATAGTCTGTCTCTGTCAAATAAATTAAGGCACCCCATTATTTAAAATGCAATAAGTTTCTGTCAAAACAATCCTTTTGAGACAAGCTTTTGTTGCCGACTGTAATGTTTTTGCAGTAATTATCTGCTTATCAAGACCAAATTAACGAGCGCCAACACGGCGGGTCGACGTTTTGTAAGTATAGCAGAGATCCTGTAGCCACCTTCAGACTCCATCATCAGATCAGCTCTTAGATCGATAATATTGTATTGCAAGGCAGCCTTAACCTATGCTGGGGCCCTTTGGCACACAAGAATTTGGGACCCTTTTGGAAAGTAAAGTAAAGAATACTAACATTTTTCTACCATGATCTCGTGACAGAAATTGTCTGAGGATGGGGGCCCTGGGAACGGGCCCCGTGTGCCCTTATGGTAAAGACGGTATTGGCTATTGGGTTTACATTATGTATTCCAAATTTCAGCCCTTTACGATAGCGGAAAGTGGTTCCAAATAGACTTGCAAGATTTGACCTAAATGTAGTAAGAAATAAGCCTGTATCTATCGGATTATTTAGGCTTTAATCAACAAAATGTATGGCAAATTTTCGTCACAAAACTATCATTAAACTCATTCTACGAAGCGCAAGGTTCACTGTCGCAAATAGTTTGTCGAAATTAATTAATCATTGTGTCCATGAAAACTCTCTATATAGCTGGGAAAGCCTTTTTAAATTCTCATATTCAGTTCTGCACATAAAAAATATGTCACCGCCCATTATTCTTTAACGTCTCAAATCAAGTCAAACTGTTCCCGTTCTACAAACACTTTCCAAAACCACAGCAAGCCATCCCATTCCAAATCTCACGTTTTGTAAGGTCTGTTCATTCTTACTTGTCTTATACAGGGTGGTACCTACTCGATAAACTGTACATATTGAAAGGGATGAAATTTTAGGTTAATTTATAGGTAAAACAATTTTTTTTCTTAAATTGCCCCTTTTTTTCGTAAATTTTTATAATAAATTACAGCAAAAATATCATTTTGTTTTCATAAAAACACGATTTTCTCAAAATTTTGTAGATATTTCACTATTTTTTTTTGCTTATTATTCCTTGTTTAATTTTAAATCTAAAAACGTTAAAAAAAATGTAAAATATTTGCAAAATTTTGAGAAAACCGTGTTTTTATGAAAACAAAATCATATTTTTGCAGTAATTTTCCACAAAAAAAGCAGTTACTCAGTTATTTTTTTTAATTGGTCTAATATTGTTATCAATTATTATAAACCTAACTAATGTAAATACTATGCATTTTGTTTTATCTTTTTAGGGCTATTAGATCAAAAGTTACACCGTCACAAGTAAGTGTACTACCCAAACTTTATTAAAAAGTTTGACAATCTGTAAAAAAAAACGAGTGGCAAAAAAATAAAAAAATAAAATGTTTTACGTATAAATTAACCTAAAATTTCATCCCTTTCAATATGTACAGTTTATCGAGTACCACCCTGTATAGTAAACAACTTTCTAACCTCAAAATGAACCTTTTTTTGGCTAAAACAGCTCTATTATCGAAAATAAACTAAACTGAATAAGCATTATGGACATCACTTTGTAAAAAACCCCTTACTACTATCTGTCTATTTTTCCAAAATCCTGATCAATGTGTACCAATTAGTAACAAACTCCTTAACCTAACTGAATGAACTACCTAAATGAATTACCTAAATTATGAAAGACAAGAAACCTAGCTGTAACTAATCCCTACCTTACCTAGTCATTTTAGTGCTCAATTGATACTGACTTATTGCCTAGCTATTACAATTATATAATAAATGTAGAACAAGTCCTAAACCTATATATTTATAACTAATTTGGCCAAGTGATCGTTTAGTGTCTAGAAAACGTTGTGTTCCTGATAGTAACCTAAATACTTTAATGCATATGAGTTGGTACATTTAATTAGAATAACTTATTTCCCTACTTCTTACCATCTACAAAACCCTTCAACATTTTAAGGAAGTCTTACTAAATAGAAGCGTTTATTTAAGTTAGAGTTTTAAAGTAACTTATAGAGAAATAAAGATATGAAGCCAAGGTAATACAATTAATTTATCAAATAACTCCTGAAAGTTATAATTTCCATTAGAATTATATTTATATACCTATCTTTATCAATCCAAGAGTAAATATTCCTACATACTAAAATTTTAAATGCTTAAGAGAAATTATTAGGGCTAGAAAACTGATTTTAATTACTTTCTAAACCGATAGTAATATACTTCTTTAGCAATGTTTTACAATTAGAAAGCTTTGGAGCTATTACTTAATTGTTGTCTTTACTTAATATCATGAAATCTATCAATCTACTCTCAATAGAAGTAACAGACTTCATCTATTTGAAAGTTAAATACTCTAATGACTTTATCACTTTAGAATTACTAAAATGGATAATTTATAAAATATCAAAATATTTTAAATTAAATTAATTATATAACTATTATATTATATCTATGTCTGAATAAATTTAGTATTTATTTCAAATGAATTTCAAGTATGATAATAAACAGCTATAAGGAACCCTAACAGTTTACATACTTAGCAAATCAACATAATTTGTTTAGTGTATATTTCATGACTTGAGAAGATATATTTTTGCAGAAATTAAATCTTAATTATGTTAATCATGTGTTTACAACTTTAAAGTTTCCGATTTAGCCTCTTTTGATTCTATAAGCCTAAAATAAACCTATCCGACTAACTTACTTGTGGATGAGTTAAGATCTGTATATAAGTATTGAAATGGAGATTATGGCCTCTCTATAAGAGAAGAGAGAAATCACACTGTTCTCCAATATTGGAATGTTTATTTGCCTTTCCTAATTGCCTGATAGTACCTGACAGATCCTAATAGTACCTAATAGAACCTAATAGTACCTAATAATTCATTAACTTAGACACCTAAAGTGTTTACTTTCCTAGTCTATAATGCAGTTAATAACTATCTATCCTACATCTAACAGTAAGTATGCCTTATTAATTATCTAATTTAGTTTAATATTTCTAACTTTAAAAGTTCAGAATAGTTTACTTAACTTTATTGATATCCCTATCAAACTAATTATGTAAATTGGTTTTGGCATGCGTTTGTCAAGTAATTTAAAAGAACCTAATAGTTAAGAATTTATAGTAACCCTAAATTTCATAGTCTGTGTTTTGTAAGTTCTAGCTATATCTTGTACTCCCTAAAAATATACCTAAATACCTAAAATTAAATCTATTCGCACCTTCAGAACAACAGTGACCTAATTCAGAAATTTTAAATTTCGAATTAGGTCTCTATAATAATTAATTTATGACTTGAAGTTTGAAAGCTGAAATTTTGAATTAGGTCACTATTGTTCTGAAGGTGCGTATTGGCTTATAAATTTAGTACTATCATAAAAATGATTAAGTATTAGAGATATTGTTTATGTTAACTTGTAACTATAGTATATCTAGGAAAACTATTTCTAGCATAAAGGAAATCTAAGAGTTTAGTGTTGTTTTGGCCACTTTTCAGTGAGGAATGGCCCCTCCTACGCCATAGGTTTGCTAACCTAAGACCTTAGTCTTTCCCAATAGCCATCCACCATAGACAGGACAGGCTCCTTGCCGATATGTTGGAATGGTCAGTCAGTAGTATAGTAAGGGAAGATTTGGGTCTAACTATAATATGAGTGTTCTTACTCAAATAGTCAGTAAATAACATTTATTATCCTTCAACAAAGTTATAATCTCAATGTAAAATCTCTCTTGCATTATTAACTCTTTCATTCTCCTTTAAGTCTATATTTGACTAAATAGGAATGTAAATATCCATGTTTATCTATATTAGTAAAACAGAGGGACAAAGAAGTCATTCAGTTTTCTAACTAGATTGAATTCTACATGATAGTATTAATCTAGCTATGTTTAGGTCAATCTCAACCTTAAGAACCATAAGAATATTTGTAAGTAGGCCATCTGCCCTCTATCTTTGTACAATCTGGTACAGATCTAGTCTCTAGCTAACTTGACTGTTCAGTTCCAACATTATAGTTAGAAGGCGTCTATTTCAAGACTAATTTTGGTTAAACCAAATCCAACTCTATTATTGGGTGAGTAATGAAACAAAACTCCTTTCTGCGGGGCAATTCCACACTCAGAGACATCTGCTCTTAATAGATCAAAACTGGTTTAATATGATTCATTCTTCGAATCTTATTGTCTTGATTATGTGTCTTATAATCAATCTAGCTGGAGTTTTACTTTTAGATCTAAAGTACACTGCAAACACTGATTCTTGCACATCCATTTAAATATGCTAGGACAAGAAATATATTTCATTCTTATGTTTCTCTAAGCAAAGACCGAGCTCCACACAGCTTACACAGGTATCTTATCACATTTAAATCATCCAAAGTCGGCTACGCAATATTCTTACGCCTCCGTTTCATACTAACAAATACTAAATAAATAGCTTTTGCTTAGGATAGCTAAGTCTTGACGTACTTAGTTTTTTTTTTTTTTTGTTTAGTTCTTCCCTAAGGGAAAGGCTAAGGGATCTGTGCCCATACTGCCATGTCTTAAATAATCTCCAATTCGAGTTAAAAGGTAGGCCGAAGCCAAGTCTTCTGTATTTTGTTGCTGGAATATAATATTCAGAAGGCCGAAGCCAAGTCTTTTCTTTAATTATTTCTTGAATATATATTTCAAAAGGCCAAAGCCAAGTCTGTTTTCAATTATTTTTCTCTTAATCCAGTTTATGAGGCCGAAGCCAAGTCATTTTCGTGTTAGTATCAATTAGTGTCTGAATTAGTAACATTTCCATTATATATCTCCAACGGTCGATATTACGATGTCATAAATAGGTTTAAAACAATTCCTGTTTTTCAAAAGTTGAGGAAGAGAGCGCGGGACATCGCTCATATTCTTGTAAATGTTTAAAAGGCTGTCTATAAGTACCATTCTATCCAGTGCAAAACTGCGACAGTCAAAGAAGATATGATGCAAAGTTTCGGAAACATTATCATTACAATAAATACAAAAAGGGGAGGGTACTAAATTAATTCTATGTAAATGAGCATTAAAACGACAATGACCCATTCGCAAACGACATATAATCGTGAAGAATTTTCTATTGAGGTAATTGTTGCCATCAGTGAACCAGGGCCTGCCAATCTTGTTATTAATTTCCGCATACCATTTACCTTTATTCTCAGTTATTTGAGCCCAAAGACATTTAAAATCATGAGATAGTTTCGCTTTAACACATGTTATTAAATCAGAATCGGGTAAAGGAATTTGTTTTATGGTAACATCTAAGTAGTTGGAACTGGAAATTGACCTGGCAAGGAAATCCGCTCTGTCATTTCCAAAAACGCCAACATGCGACGGAGTCCAAAATAAAATTATGGATTTACTGCACATTAGATAAAGGTATTTTTCCCTGATTAAATGAAGAAGATAACTAGTTTTAGCATCATACCTGGGGTTGTCAAGAGCCTTTAGAACACTCATACTATCTGAAACTATGACCCACTTATCAAAAACTTGCTGCTCAATGTGATCAAGAGCCGCCAGAATAGCTGAGGCTTCAGCTGTAAAAATACTGACAGCCTCCGATAATTTATACCCTTTGCCTCTTTTTAACTGTAAATCATAAATAGCCATAGCAACTGCGTCCTTATTCTTTGCACCATCAGTGTAGACATGACGATATCCAGCAAATTAATTCAACTTATTATACACATCTTGTTTATATTTGAAGGAGCTATCTATAATAATGTTTATTGAACAAAATTTACTTGTATAAGAGCCATCATAACAGGGCAAACAAGAATTTTCATAAAGATTATAGATTGATTTTAAATGAATTATTTCAGGCCAGTCCTGAACGAGGAAGGAAGAATGATGATGATTATAAGCATTCATTAACTTAGCAATAAGTGGATGATTTCTAAATGTGCACATCTTTAGAAGAAATTTTGATTTGAGAAATTTGAAACGAAGTAATAATGGAGGGATATTTGCCTCAATTTGCATAGAAATAATCGGAGTTGATATCATGGTGCCCATTATAATCCGCAAGCACTTATTTTGTATCTTGTCCAATTTATCTACCAAACTAATTTTATCGGAGTAACATACAAAACCATACTCAAAATGACTCCTTACCAAACTTTTATATAAAATTAGCAAAATTTTAGGATCAGAGCCCCAGTAAGTTCCTGCTAAAGTTTTCAGGATGTTACAAGCTTTTAAAGCTCTGACTGACAGAAACTCAACATATTTGTTCCATTTATTATTATTTTGAAAAATGACTCCAAGAAATTTCGTCATTGAATTTATGGGAAGGAAATGACCATCATAATACACTTTTACCGACCTGGTTAAATGCTTGTTAAAAATAACTACATTACTTTTTTCAGAACTGATATCTAAATTCAGATAGTCAAAATAAGATTTCAGTTTTGAAAGAGCATGATTTAGGTTTGTATTAATTTCCTGAATATTATCACCTGAGCAGTAGACCACTAAATCGTCAGCAAACTGAAGGTTATTCACCTCAGATCCTAACTCTATATTCAACCTATGAATGTAGAGGATAAACAAGAGAGGACTTAGAATTCCTCCTTGACTGACCCCTTTATAGGAAAATCTGGAACCAAATAGATTGTTATTGTATTTCACAAAGATGTAAGAAATTAAAAATCCAATTTATTATTTTTACAGGAAACTGAAGAGAGACTAAGATGGAAGACAGTACATGCAGATTAACATTATTGAAAGCTCCGACAATATCAAGAAAAACAGCAACTAAGACTTTATTACCGTGTAAAGCATCACTAATGTCTAGACTCAAATGACTTAGGCTCTCTCGCGCAGAGCGCCCACGGCGGAAACCAAACTGATTACTGGGTAGAATATTATTATGTTCTACAAAAAATTCCAGTCTCTGCTTGAGCAACTGCTCAAAGATTTTGCCAACACAAGAACTCAGAGTTATAGGCCGATAAGAATTAGCATCAGAAGGATCTTTTTCAGGTTTAAGAATTGGAACAAAACAATCCATTTTCCATTCAAGGGGAACTATGTTTGATTGCCACAACATATTGATAATTTTCAAAAATAAATTCAGATTTTGAGTATTCAACAACTTAAACATTTTATATGACATCCCGTCAAGCCCACAAGCTGTATCTTTCCTTGATTTAAGAGCAGCATTCAATTCTATTATACTAAAATTAGTGACTAAATATGAAGAAGACTCTGTTAAATTTGAACTACCACTGGAAGAGAGGATAGGAGTATTCTCAACAGTGTCAGGTGTGTATTTACGTATAAAGTCATGCAACCATTCAAAATTAAGATATTTTTTATTACAAGAATATGTTTTATTAAATTTTCTCATTTTTATCCAAACCTGCTTCATTGGAACTAACCTATTTAAAGAAGAACAAAACTGTTCCCAGGCATCACGACATTCTGCCCTTATGACAGCTTTCTTAATGGCTTGTGCTCTTTTAAAAGCAATAAAAGTTTCTAAAGAAGGGGTAGACTTAAAAGTCACAAAAGCTTGCTTACAACTATCAACTACTTTTGAACATTTATCATTCCACCAAGGTAGGGGCAGGAATTTTTTCCTGCCCCTAACTTGTGCAGCACCCTCACTCTCCGAACCATTACTAATACGAGTAGCTCTAGGACGAAAGATCGAGCTCTCAACAGCAGAAAATATAACCAAACAAAAACTATTATAACTAACTACAGGATCAGATATTTCCAGTGTGAAGTTGTTTAACATTTCATTGACTTTCTGTTTATATTTAGACCAATCTATTAATTTTGGATTTATATGTTTAGTTGCAAAATTAATTGATTCTGGAATATAACTAATTGGAGTAATTGTGTACTTTGTTACAGTTGGGAGATGATATCCTGCAAGAGGAGTGTCACAAACTGACCACTCGCAAGATAAAGACAATGAAGATGATACCATTGTTAGATCAAGACCATTAGGCCGTTTACAGTTTGATCCTATTGTTGTTGGGCTTCCGTCGTTTAAGAGCACTAAGTCATTCTCCTCCATAACATCCATGATATCTCTGCCACGTGAATCAATAACACCACATCCCCACACCGTGTGATGTGTTAAAATCACCAGCCACAATCATAGGACTAGATAGACCTTTTAGAATATTATTAAATTTAGTTTTACAAAATCTTGGGATACAATTTGATGGGCTGTAAAAGCTAGCGATAGATATAAATTTATTATATATTTGTAATTTCACAACTAAATTTTGAAGAGAATCATCATAAAAGGTTGAAACATTCTGAAAATTAAGACTATTGTGCAAGATAATAGCTACACCGTTATGGGAATTGCCACAGTCATTTCTCACAACTGTGTAGCCTCTAATATTAAATTTCATATGAGGTTTTAACCAGGTCTCTGATAAGATTGCTATGTGAATCTGATGATCGCTAAGAAACTTTTTAAATAAATTTTTATGATGTAAAATACTTTCTGCATTCCATTGCATTATGTTTAATAAACACATGTTTGTGAAAATTAAGATATTTTATTTTTAGACAATAAAGTTTCTTTTATTATTTCAGCTATATTTTTGGAGTTGATGGACAAATTTTCTTTTTTATTAAGTGATATTATTTTAATGAGGGATTCAGTAAGAATGGTTAATATTTTTGGATCTGAAGTTAGAATTTTAGTCAAATCTTGCTCTTTTTGTAGAGCAGGGAAATTTTTTTCATTGAATAAAACTGAGAAAGGTCTAGGGGCTACCTTGTCTTTGTTCTCTTGAATTTTTCTTTGTTTAATGGGGCATTTACCAGATATGGCAATGTGATCCCCTTTACAATGTACGCATATTGCTTTATCAACACTGATGGTGCAAGTCTTAAAACCATGACCCTCACCACAAATGGAACACCTTTCTGCATTCTTGCAAAACTTTCCTAAATGACCATACCTGAGGCAGCGGAAACACTGTTTTACCGGGGGAATGTAGGGCAGCACTGGTAACCTCCACATCTTGAGGTAGACAAAATCGGGAAGAGAAGTCGAGCTGGCAAAAGTTATAGCAACTGTCTGAGTCGGCTGGAAAGATAAATTATTATCAACTTTTACTTTTTTCATTATGCGTCTTACGCTTATTATTTTTTTAGTGTTTACTGAAAGGGCCTTGTAAATTTTTTTGTTAGACATGTCCACAGGGACGGATAAAATTACACCAGTCAGTTCCGTAGACGACGCCGGAATGGATGCTACAATGCTTTGATCTTTATGAAACGAGGAGTTATCTAGAAACGCATTGGCTAAGTTAGGCTTGTCAAAGACAACGCCAATTTTGAATTTATTTATTTTCTTCAGGTATTTAATTCCTTTAACGAATCTTTGAAATATGGAGCTAAGGCTCATCATATCTCTCGTTCCCAACGGTTTGTTTTCATCTCTACTTTCTATAAATACGACATATTCACTCCCTGCCAAATTATCTTCAGGATAACGCCTGTGGTAGTCTGTGAGCATATACGGCTTGTATTTGTCCACATCCTCCTCCAGTGAAGGAAGGGAGTCAGAGTAGTCTGACTCTGAGGAAGAGGACAGCTTCGCTTCATCGTCAAGAGCAGGATTTTCTTTTTTTCGTTTCTTCGACTTCATTTCAAAGCCCCTCGAAGTCTTAACGACTTACTATTATATTTACAAAATATACACGTATATTATATACAAATAAACAAACTAAAATACAATTTTTAAAGGAAAAGTTATGAGAGAAATTAAAGTTCCGCCTATCCACTTTAAGGGTTCCCGCGCTTTTTTTTTCTGACGTACTTAGAACCCTAGCTTCCACAGATTACTAAATTTCTAGGACTTACTTGATTAGATATTTGCCTATACAATTTGTTACTAAATTAGATTTTACTTATTTTATTATTTAATTATGTGCAAAAGATTAAAATTGTTTCCCTATAAAATTGAAATACAATTTAAAATTATCTACATTTTAGTTATTTATTAAACTCATTTGCTACCTCTGTTTTATTTTGTTTTACATGGCAACAAATGACTTCAATACCTAGCTATACACGTTTAGAACGTGTTTGTTTATAAGTTCTTTCTCGGTGTAAAGAAAGAGCTTCTAGCTGTCTACTCCCTAAAAAAACCTATTAGTCTACTGTTTTAAGGCAATTAAAAGTCCAAAACGACCTTTACAGTTACGTTAATCGTGTGTGTAATGTTATGCTAAATCCGGTGTAAGATAAAGCATTCTAGACCAGCAGTAACCTAACATAATAACGACTTCGGGCAGCAAAACCCTGTGTGTAGCCCTAATGCTCTTCCACCAGCTATAATAGCTTCAAGACGGCGTCCAAGCGGAACAAATACCTAAGGTGGTCGATATATAAATATATAGATAAGTGGGACCAACGCTGAGTATATTTCACATATCGCCCTCACCACCCTTACGGCTGACGGATCCAATTGGTTCTTAAATGAGGTAAATAAGCGAAATATAACTAGCGTTGTCTGACATACCGAGTTAAGGTGTCAGTCCTTATAACGCGAGAAAACCCCCTAACTTACTCAGTTAGTGAGATAAAACCATCTATTTCTTGATTGTAGAAACTTTCAGGTCTCATCTCATAACCAAAATGTAAGCGTAGTTTTCTAAATAATCAACGTCTGCCTGGATCTCAGCAATCTAGACTACCAGTACGGCGTCATAGCGGAGATCTGGAAATCAAAAGCAATGTTAAAAACATGATATAACACATAGAAATACATACACACTAAATTAACAAATAGAGCTATAAGAAAAATAAATTAATTAATTAGTTTATCGCAATTATGAAGTGCAGCTCTCTCGTTCTCCGGGATCTCTTACACAAACACATATAACACAATAAAATAACCACCTAAAAATAAAGAAACCAAATAATATCGTAAATAACCTCCAGCTCCAAGATGCGGCAACAACTCACCCGTCCGACGATCTCCAGTAAAAAAGCGCGCTAATTACCTTTCCACCTATATTTATAGACTTTTACTTATCCATACGAGGTTACTTTCTAATTTCGATATTATTTTAAATATCTTAAGATCTAATTATCAATCTACAATATCTCCCTTTCACCTTCCCTCTATGACAAAATTTTACGACTGCCCTTCTATGTATTCAAAATCCAAAATTATGACTTCAGATTTAATGTTCATTCTCGATTGGCAAAATTCCCTCTCTAAAATTTTACGACTGCCCTTCTATGTATTCAAAATCCAACATTATGACTTCAGATTTAAAGTTCATTCTCGATTGGCAAAATTTCCCTCTCTGCGTCCATGATAAAATGGCGTATTTCCTCAGCTGTTTTGCTTAAAGCTAACATAACAATTAACAAATAAGACTCACCTTCGCCTGCCTAGCTGAATCCTCACAATATTTATTCCTAAACTTATGCTTTTTCGCCCTTACTTTCCCTATTAATTTAATATTTTCTTGATTTTATTGATTTGTTTGACTTATTTTTGACTTTTCTTAGTTATTTATTATTTAATTAATTCCTTTTCCTCTACCAATAATGGATTTGTTTTTAGATAATGTTTATCTTTTAAATGAGACCTAGAATCCTTATTGTTTTAGTTTATTTTACCGCATATTTGGATTTAACTTGTTTATTTTAACTTTTCACTACTTCTGTTTTAATAAGGTATTTGTTTGTCTTGTTCCTAGAGTTGTAATCAATAATTAATAACTCTTACCATCCATATTTTTATTTTGTGAAGTGATGGAATTAGCTTAAGATGAAGTTAGTTCCGTTACAACTTGGCTAATGTATAGTCTGTGATTGGTTTATTTTGTTTAAAATAGCTGTTTTAGCCAAAAAAAGTTCATTTTGAGGTTAGTAAGTTGTTTACTATATAAGACAAGTAAGAATGAACAGACGTTATAAAATCATTGAAACGAAAATTAATGATGGAGACCTTAAAGGTGCGGCGCGTATACCTACTTTTCTCTAGCGGCACATCACCTCTAAACTCCCCCAATACTCTTAAAGCTCTCCAGGAAAAACATCCATCCACCCAAGCCTCAACTCACCTTCTTCCAGACCCTCCTAGCAGTGCTCTAGCCTGCCTCGAAGCATCAGAAGATGCCGTCCCGGCCGCTGTCATGTCATACCGGCTCTGCTGGCGGTCTTAACGGTATCACTCCTCAACATCTAAAAGACTTGCTTTTGTGCTCTTCGAATGGTCATCATGCCGGTTTGCTCACTAGCCTTACCAGTCTAATAAATCTGATGCTGGGAGGTAAGGTTAACCCGGACGTGACGGCTACACCTTAAGGAGCTAATCTTTGTGCCCTATCAAAGAAATACGGTAGCGTACCCATCGCAATTAATTGGCTCTACTTTTACGGTGGGATAAGACCAAGCGAACGAACAAGAATTCTCTGGCATTATCTCTTACGTTTGCTTTGTAAAAATAAAGACAAAACATATGTTCTAGAGCGAATGCTCGTTTGGTCTAAACCCACCGTTAGACGTTTGGCTTCCAAAATTTGTTGTAAACATATCCCTCCTGTTTTAGAATATTTCAAACAATTCAATTAGGATTTGGTAATCGTGGTGGCTGTGAAGCAGCGGTCCACGCCTGTCGTACCTATCTCGAAAACAATAACACAATGAAAATACTTTTTAAATTAGACGTGAAAAATGCATTCAATTCTGTTGACCGAGGTACTTTGCTGACAGAAGTCAAAAAAAAACCTGTCAAGTGCGAGTCGGTCTCGCGCACCGAGGGTTCCGTATTTAAGATAATATGTTTGGTATTCGCAAAAGAAAGTAGGTACTCATTTTGGTATGAACTTTATTTTCTATGCAATAAGGTCCATTTTGACTAGCCTAAATTTTTTAAACAATATTCATTTTTTTTTGTTTATTTCTCAAAAACTGCAAATAAACAATTACCTATTCGCCACGATATTTTCAGATTTTTAGATTAATAAACTTCGGAGATAAGGGGGTAACGTTCATTCTTTGCACATTTTTGGCTATAAATCAAAAAGTACATACCAGAAAATAAAAAAAAAAATGGTTTTGAAATGTGCAGATTGAGCCCTTTCAAATGACATCCCATTTGCTATAATCGAATCACTTTCATTTTTTAACCCCCCATTCTAGACCCCTTTTCAACTATTTATAAATTAATTTCATATTTTTTTTACTAAAATCAGATGCGGGCAAGAAAGTTGTACAACTATGCCAAATTTCAAGTTGATAGCATTTATAGTTGCTGAGAAAACCTGCTGTGACATACAGACAGACAGACAGACAACGAAGTCTCACCACAAGGTTTCCTTTTTTTACCATTTTGGTACGGAACCCTAAAAACCGTGCCCGATATTTTTTCCTACCTTTGGCAATGCTACAGTTTGCCTTCCAATCTTTTATTTAATAACCATACAATTCTGCCTTCAGTTGGATGTCAGCAGGGGTGGGGTGACCCGCTTGAGCCGGCCATTTTATTCTTGCTATTCACCCTATTATTTCTGAACTCATTTCCAAATTCAATGTGTGGTATTTAGATAACGGGACCCTAGGAGGTTAGGTAGATACAATCCTCCAAGATTTGGCTTCAATTACTTACTTGGAAAATTTGATTCAATTGGCCTCCAATTAAATTAAACTATAATAAATGCGAACTTTACTTGGACATAAATTAGAAATAATTCAGAAATTTGAAACTATTTGTCCAGGTATCAAAGTTCTATCTAAAGAATCACTTCACCTCCTAGTCCTAGGCGCTCCAATTTTCAGCGAAGCGTTACCAACTTTCATTAATGATAATATCACTCGCTCTCATGAATTTGCTGACCGTCTTCTTCAGATACACTCTCACAGACAACGCTTTTGTTTATTTGTCCCTAAATTTACTTACGCCATGCGTTGCAGCCTTTGACTATAGAAACTTTAGTTTCTTTAATCATTGGTTGCAGCCCATTTTGGAAACATCAAAATTATTGTGAATCTATGAATCTATAGACAACATTATTTCTGACCAAATTCAAAAAAATATTAATATCAAAGTTGATAGTAAGATGTTCTTACAACTCTTACAAGCAACGTTACCTATAGGCATGGTGGTCTCGGTATTCGCCAAACTTCTAGTGTTGCCCTTCTAGCTTTTTGTCCTCGGTACATAGTACGTTATCAGTCACTTGTGGGTAAAATTCTTCATCCATCAATTAGTGATTTCGAGGTAACGTACTCGTCCGAGGCCAAAGTCAGCCAAACAGCAAAACACCCCAAGTATGCAAATATAGCTGATAATTGCATATTTGCGGCTTATGCGGTAGAAACTCTTGGACTTGGACCTTAGCACGGAAGCTTTTTAAGAATTGAAAAAATAAATTGATTCGTGCCTCAGGTTGCTTGCTCTTTCCTCAGCCAACG
The DNA here is from genome assembly GCA_946894065.1 of Acleris literana. Classification (NCBI taxonomy): domain Eukaryota; kingdom Metazoa; phylum Arthropoda; class Insecta; order Lepidoptera; family Tortricidae; genus Acleris; species Acleris literana. Next base: position 17,194,262 of record OX335669.1, read on the forward strand.
GCTAGCAGTAGCTATCCAACGAGGAAATGCAGTCAGCATTATGGGCACCATTCCCAGTGGCAGTGGCCTAGGGGACATTTTGTACATATTATAGTTACTTAGAATATGTTAATTTATTTTAGTATTTAGTTTGTTATGTTTTTATTGTCTTAATAAAGTTTATTCCACTTGGTTATTTAAAAAAAAAAAAAATTGCCTAGGTTCAAACTTATCAGTCAAGCTATTACTGGATCAAATTTCATCAAAAGCGGTTCACTACAAGAACCGTAAAAGTAAACCCAACAAACTCTTTCGCATTTATAAGTTAGTTTAACTAATAATAAAAAAGAAAATGTGTAGGTATTTGTCTTCAAACAATATTCTACCTATACCTTATTATTAGAGTGAGGTAAACTTACCTCGTATGTACCTACTATCTCGCAAGGATAGTTTTTTAGAAGCAGTGCACATTCCTGAAGTACGTATAAAAAAAATTGTACTTATCAGTTCCATAAAATTGAAAACCACTTTTTTTGATTTGTTAGATCATTTTCACAAAAGCATTTTTTCATAGTAGCGAATTTTCACATCGCATTCTTTCATAGTAGCAAATTTTCACATGAAAAATCGCTACATGAAGAAAGAAAATTAATTAAATTTGCGGTCATGAAACTACGCTATGTGAAAATTCGCTACTATGACAATACGCGATGTGAAAATTTGAGATCATGAAAGAACACTACGTGAAAATTCGCTTCTATGAAAGAACGCGATGTGAGAATTCGCTACTATGAAAAAAATGCTTTTGTGAAAATGATCTAACAAACCCTTTTTTAACCGACTTCAAAAAAAGGAGGAGGTTCTCAATTCGTCGGGATATTTTTTTTTTTATGTATGTTCCCCGATTACTCGAAGACCACTGGACCGATTTGAAAAATTTTTTCGTTGTTCGAATGGGTATACTTTCTAGTTGGTCCCATTGTCACCACGTCAGGATCTGATGATGGGATCATGGAGAAATCAAGAGAACTCATCAAATATTATAGGCACACCTATAGCGATTTTGGTATTTTTCACTGTAACTCATGCATTTGCTTTTGAAAAGTACTATATGGTGAAGTGGAACTGATGATGAAGACCACAGATGGCCACCGGAACTCCTTAACGGTACCTATTTAAGGGTGGTGATAAGATATTTCGATAAAGGAAGTTGAGCGACTATGACGAAGCACATTTAGGTTTAAATATGACTATGACATTCCCTCGGCGTTGTCTGCGGCGAGCTTGAAATGTTCTATAGTTTCTTATTAATATTTAGAAGTGGAGCTACGTAACAGCATAAATAGGATCACTAAAAAGTATAAAATAAAATAAATGTTTAAAAAAACAAAAAACCGTCTGCTTTTGGTTAAAATATTGTTGGACGCCGACTTCAGTTGGACTGACCTATTTACCTACCATTTTAAAGAAGTTATTTTTTGCTTTTTGAAGGCGGTTTTTTGTTTTTTTAAACATTTATTTTTTTAGTCTTGATGAGGTTGTCAACTTGGTTGGCTTTAACGCCTTTGGTTGGAAGGTTGGCTTTAACGCCCGCGCACAACCAAAATAAAACGCAAACAAATTTACATTATATTTTATTATCTTTGTCTTTAATAAAGTAATTACAGATAGGCACTAAAAAAATAACCATGCATATGTAAGACCATAATACAATTATATATTTCTTAGATACAACGAACACCGCTTGTCTCAAAAATAACCCGAAGCCACAAAATGGCTGACCAGAGCCTGTAGAAGGAAATGCACCGGCGGCCTGCTTATGGCACAGTTCTCGCCGGTTGAGTATTGCGACTTGCAAGGCAACCACACGGCTCTTAATCGGTATTGCTATAGGTACTCGTAGCGGCAAACTAAATGAAATAGCTAGTGCACGTAGCGTGATCAAACCTATGCAGTGTCTTGTCGAGTCTATCTATAGCAAATTAGCAAATGTTTTGGTCGTACGCAGCTGGTGTCCATTCGCTTAGATGGTGTCGCTACACTCGCACGTACTAGTGGTTATTGTGGCGTAACCCGCAAGTTATTTTGGCAGTTCACATCGAATTATATTCGTATTTTATTACAATAACCTCAAGTACGTGCGAGTGTAGCGACACTATCTAAGGGAATGGACTATACATGAATTTGTTAAAATATTATATCATAAAGTATCGATTTAAGATCTGTCTGGTGACAGAAACTGTTATGATTGGAATTGCCAATTCCAAACATAATTTATGTCCAAGTTTAGACAAGTTCCACCTAATTACTTCATGATTGTGTAATACTTTTGCTACTAAGCAGGCTATTCATTTCATTCAGTTTGTCAACACAAAGTCCCGGTTTTATGTTAAAGGACCAGCGGTCCACACAACAACGCAAGGGCGAAAACAATTAAAAGCTTTATTAAATGTACATGACTCGCCATGTCCACCAAAGGCACATAATATCAGTAAACAAAATTGTCCCTTTAGCTATTAAGCTATTTCGTTACTTACTCAAAACTACCGCTAGTTAAATACAAAAACAATAAGAAGTACTTTTAAATATCAAGCTATTTATTTGTGTGCTATTTAACAGTTATTTTTTATTAATTTCGTTATTCCAGCGGAATTTATTGCTCTTTTCATAATTTAGAAGGAAATGTCAATATATCTATTAGCATGACGCGCGAACCAACTTAAAATGTTCGAAATAACTAGATATTATTAATTTACTAAATAAATAGATATAACATGAATTATCAACTAAAGTCCAAAGAAAAACGATCCTGAATGAGAACGTTAAATCCAGAAATAAATCACACATGTTAAGAGCGCCAAACCGTTCAGTGCGTTTTAAAACTGAAGCTTCTAGTTCATGAAATGTCTTCGCGTAACAATAATTATTATTTTTCTTCGTTCCGACACTAAATATCGATAATTATACAAAGCTATCTACATGCGCCACTCTTAACTGCAGAATGTTGCCAGTGTCCGCCGACGAAGCGCTACGTGGCCGCGAGACCGGTGTGGTGCTGTCTTTGTGATGTGTTAGCGAGCGGGCAACTTATTAGTATGTTGTTAGTTAAGACCACTGTCTGGGAATGATTCGTAATGTTTGCGTTCAGTTTATCCATCCGTTTTCTCTCCGGCTCCTATTTTGACTGGACTTTCTGAAATAGGAGAAGAGGGTATGGCTAATAACTTTGAACAAGAAGTTACCACATAAAGGTCTATTATTAACAATTAAATAGCGCTATTTAAATTTTTGGTTGAAGACCTTTGTGTGGTGAGGTTAGGGCCTCCATAGACGGATCGAACTTTTGCTGCATTTTCAATACAAAATTAACGTTCGCTTTACTCGTACCGCCCATCAGTTTGCTAGCGATCGCAGCCAAAAGCGGGTTATTCCCACCTGTTACCACCAATTTGTTCATCTTTTACCACTAAAGTACTCGATGGTAACAACTGGGAATATTTTTCCCATTAGTTACCAGTTACCACTGGTAAAAGATGAGAAAAAATTCCCAGCTGCTAGCAGTGGTACCTAACAATTTGGTGGTAACAGGCGGGTATAACCCCCAAAAGCCAGTGCGAGGTACGAGGAATGCCACACGGAACGTACCCAAATATGCAGTCAGCGTGCATTCGAGATAGCGGTTCCAACTGCAAGTCGCGACTGCTCTACTAAGTCCATCTATGGAGGCCCTTAGTAGGGAAAGTGTGCTTATACACAAACCTTAACACCTTAAAACAAATGTTTAATTTTTATGTAGATCCCGGGAAAACTCGCTACCTTGTTGATTATAGTACGCACTAAAACAACAGAATATTATCAGTTGTACTGCTGAAGACCTATAATGACATGTAATGTAAGAAACTTTAGTTGACTGATAAGAGGATACGACTCTCATCATTCCATTAGTGCCCTCACGGCACGTTAGGAAGTTTAGACGCCACATATAAGTATCAAAAGGGATGGCTTTATGTGCTTCCGCGCGTAGAACGTGATATGCAGACATAAACCTGACATAAACCTGGTTTGCAAAATTAGGACGATATAAGTACTCAACTATTAATTAAATTAATCATAATTGTTAAAGAACGTAGGTTTTCGACGATTCAACCATAAAAATTTGAAATGTGTCATGTTTGAAAATAATGCTATGAAGGTTTTTGTTTATAATCGTGTTTTCACGATTAACAGTGTCAAGGAAAAAAAATCTTGTTTAACTATACCCAAAGAACAGATACATGGGTTATGGTTATTGAGATCCGGATCGCGGAACACTACCGACTTTAGCATTATGTGCACTCTTAAGAGAATCAACTGTCTGGTGTAACTGTAAGGCGGTAATGTGTACCTGTCTACTGGCAGCACTGGCGGCGCACGCTGTCGGGCGAGGCGTGCACGTCGGCGGGCTCGGCGTCGGCGCGGATCACGTCGCCCTCGGGCGGGTCGCGCATCTGCTTCTGCGACACGATCCTGTAGATCTCTGCAACACGACGCGGCCAGTGAGAATGTTGCAAGTGTTTTATTTGTATTTGGAACTTGGTACAACCGAAATTAACACGTTCGTTGCCTCTATCGAGTATAATTTGTGTTTTTCGTACAAAAAATGGCAACAGCAAATACATTCAGGTACAGGTGGTAGCCAAACAATTATATATAAAACAAGAAGATTTAACTACAATAATATAAATATATTTAAGGTGTCATCCCGCAGCCGACCGCAGACGGCAACGGCTGGCGTCACTACTGGTTTGCATTTATTTCTATGAAGCACCTTCCGTAGCGAGCGTCACGACGCCTGCCGCCCGACAGCAACCGCACGCGTCGCTGACGCGCCACCGCAGACCCAGTAGTGACACCCACCGCAGACGGCAGCATCAGACGGCAACGGCAGGCGTCGCCAACTCCCGACCGCAGACCCAGTAGTGGCGCCATCAGCTGCGTGCGGCCGGATGCGGAATCACGACCGCAGACGGCAACGGCAGTCGGCATCAGCTGGTGACGGACGCTTGCTGTTGGCGTCTGCGGTCGACTACGGAATGACACCTTTACAATTAAAAAAAAAACTGACCACCACCACCAGCTACTAGCTTACCAGTTAAAATGTTCTGGAATGCTGGCTCCACGTTGGTGGAGTCGAGAGCGGACGTTTCAATAAAGCTTAGGCCGTTCTTTTCCGCGAAAGCCTTCGCCTCTTCTGTTGGGATGGACCTGTAAATCAAAATGTTACACTATAGTTGCATATAGCTTCCATTGTATATGAAGCTGTATGATAAAATAAATGGCGTCCTTGAAGTGCAAAAAATAAATAATGCAGAAAGATCCAGTTTGATTCATTGTGGAAGCTTATTCCGTGCCCCTTTAAAATAAAACCTGATCACAAACTGACCAGTAACTACTACCAAAATCGAAGTTTGAGGCAAGTATCACAATGTAATCCGTATGTTTTGGTAAGGCTATCACGCGTGATGGAAGCGTATTGCAGGTTCTGAACTCCTGGAGTGCTCTTTCAGGTTTTCTTCTCTTTATATTATATACAGGGCGTCCCACGGCTATGCCACATGGAAGGAAAGTACCTTAAATATTGTAGATGGAACATTTTACTGAAAGAAGACATTATTTTAATTTAAAAAATAATAAATAAATATCAAGGGACAATCTCACACAAATTGACCTAGTCCCAAACTAAGCTCTAGGCTTGTACTATGGATACTAGACAACGATATAAATACTTACATATAGAAATATATACTTAAATACAAAGAAAACATCCAAGACTCAGAAACAAATACTCGTGCTCATCACACAAATATCTGCCCTTACTGGGATTTGAACCCAGGACCGCTAGCTTCATAGGCAGGGTCACTACCAACTATGCTAGCGCGTCGTCAACTGAAATTTAAACTGCGTTCATAGATATTTAAATAATTAAATGGTTGAACCGGGAATCGAACCAGTTACACGAGAAAAATAATTACCCTGTAGCTTTATCATACCGATAGAAAGGCTTCATCATAAGGATTATTTTTTGCTAAATAACATAGTGTCAAAAATAAAAGGAAGACCATGAATTTTAACGTTTGATGTGAAATTTTGAACAGAAAAATGAAAAGCTGACATTGCCGTAAGGACATACAACTGACATTATCATAAGTACCTATTACTAATTACCAGTATGAAAGTGTTCACGAGCTACAAACAGAACTTAGACGTATTATTCTAAATATCCACCACAAAAAGATCAAAAAATCGACAGGGAGCGAAATAAGCAAAAGAGTGCGACTTTGTATTCAACAGGAAGGGACTCATTTTGAGCATTTGATAAATTCATTAATTTTGTATTAAAAATGTTAAAATTCATGGTCTTCCTTTTATTTCTGACACTATGTTATTTCGCAAAAAATAATCCTTATGATGAAGCCTTTCGATCGGTATGATAAAGCTACATGGTAATTATTTTTATCGTGTAACAGGTTCGATTCCCGGTTCAACCATGTAATTATTTAAATATCTATGAATGCAGTTTAAATTGTTTTTTAAATTTAAATAATGTCTTCTTTCAGTAAAATGTTACATCTGTAATATTTAAGGTACTTTCCTTCCATGTGGCATAGCCGTGGGACGCCCTGTATATTCGATGACTATGTGGCAAGCCTTGTTGGTAGCGGACCCCACCTACGCAGCTAGCGGTCCCGAGTTTATTCCCGAGTCTTAGATGTTTCTTATACATATAAATATTTCTCTAAATACGTAAATATGTTCACCATTGCTAAGTAGCTCTAGTACAAGCCTAGAGCTAAGTTTAGGACTTGGTCAATTTTTATGAGATTGTCCCCTGATACCCAACCTATGTTTATTTTCCAACGTAACCAAAGAGTGTAAATGGCTAATGGCTTTCAAATTTTTACTTTTTTATGCTAAAGGGGGGAAAAGAGCTATCGGGTCACCTGATGTGAAGTGATGTCCGCTGCCCTTGGACACTTGCACCGCCAGAAGAGGTATTGCAGCTAAATAACTAACCTGAGATGCCTAAGATCGCTCTTGTTCCCGACCAGCATGATCAGGATGTTCTGGTCGGCGTGGTCGCGCAGCTCGCGCAGCCACCGCTCCACGTTCTCGTACGAGAGATGCTTCGCGATATCGTAAACGAGCAGGGCGCCGACCGCGCCGCGGTAGTACGCGGATGTGATCGCACGGTACCGCTCCTGCCCTGCCGTGTCCCATATCTGGGCCTTTATAGTTTTGCCGTCCACCTGGGAAGATTAAATTGAAAATTAATGAAACAAGCATACAGATGTAGTGAATAATGTTTTGCCATCGTTTTTTGTCAGATAAGTTCGTATTTCCATCGTTTCGTTAGGTAGTTATGTCCTATGTTAAAGGAAGGAAGGTGTGGTAAAGGAATGCCGATGTCGGTTGACATCATTCCTATTATAATTACATAAATTTTGTAATAAGGAAAATCAATAAAAATGCTTTTTTTACTTTTACTACCTCAATATCCAAATCCCCTATGGAATTAATCCATTTATACTGATTTAGAAATAGCAGATAGGTACAGCGTAACAATAATAACAGCATAGCAGTAGGTATACCTAGTCGGTTCATAAGATTTATTACAATTTAAAAAATAAATAAATGAGTTTCATAAACCTGTAGTACATCAATCAAAACATTATTTTATATAGAATAAAAAGAAGCGTAATTTGTATTGCAATCATTTGATGAACGAGCTTTAAGCATTCTATTCGGGGCAGGAAATCATGGGACAAAACACGCACGACCACGATACCGATAATGGCTACAACTATGGTAAGAGTTCTCGTATGGAGTCGAAATTTGACCAGACTTTTATCTTTAAATTCTGATACAAATGTATTTCCAAGCAACTAAAGATCCGTTTATACACCAGTCAATCTTCATGTCTCATTAAATCGACCGTTATGATTTATTTCACATCAACTTGCAGCAATACGAAAACAGACCAAACTTCGAGCTAAGCTGGTTTTTGAGTGTCGTTAAGAAAATAATGGTGGTCTCTAAACATACCCACTGATGAGAGGCTTCACAATTTTAACCAAAAAAAACATGTGGGTCTCGGGACGCCCGACATAAGTGACAACTTTAATCTAAGTTGAACTATACCGCCCCGTCCCGCCCAGACCGGCTCCGTAACGCGTTACGTAACGAAGCGGTTTAGCCTCCCATAGGAAGTTATCACTTCAAAAGTTTCAAAAAAAGAAATTTTCAGAAAACTCGCGCGTATTTTAATCGGTGCCGGCCGTGAATGTTAGAAGATCGTATCGGAAATTTGGACGACTATGTGGAATGATTATTAGTTCTTAAAAATGTACATTAATTAAGCTTTTATTTTTTATATATTCTGAAATTAAAAAATAAACAGAAGTTAGTTTTATTTGACTAAACCTTTGTGACAAAACTTAAGGACCGACTAGGTAGGCACTATTCTAAATGGAATGTCTAAAGAGCATTTGAAGGAATAAACATCGTGAATGGTCTGTCAATTGATTGATATACCTACTTGTTTAGGCGCTGGTTAGCAACAAGTACTAACATCCAGCGATAAATATTACGTGTTGAAATTCATTGTTCTAATACCATAGCAATGCTATTCAAAGATACGAATGCCAGTTCAGTTTAAACCAGTTTGTGTGTAAGCCTACCTATTGATTATTAAGTAATAGGTACCTATTTTAAACGCGAAAATGTGTTTGTTTCTTAATTACGTCTTCTTGATTGAACGTGGCAACCGATCAATGTGAAATTCGGCACAGAGATAGTAGTTTAAAGTCACAAAACACACATAGCACTATCCTTAGTTTATCTCTAACTTATATAACTATCTTCATGAATCTCTTTTTAGTTTGGGAGTTAAAAGGTTTTGGCCAACATGCTGGCTGGTAAAGTGTTGAACAGCTAAAATCCCTTTAAAAATATTAATAAATGCCCTTGATTGAGATATCTTAATAATTAATATCTTCTCTTGAAGCTGACTGTTTTCGTACGTAGCATGCCTTGAGGGGAGGACCATTTAACTCTTTAGTATTTTTTATGAAGTAGGTACGTGTGTCGGGCGTTAGTAAAAATCTTACGCCTTTTTACGTAAATGTAATGCAAGCCAAAATCAATCACAAAAACTATAAAGGGTAAGCTGGAAGAAATCCCTTAAAGGGATAAGTTCGCCTTTGTACATATTTTTATATTAATTATATTGTTCTGGTTTTTCTTTTGTACAATAAAGTGTTTACATACATACATACATACAGATGTAGTGAAATATCCTTTCACATCGTATTTTTCTCGGAAATGTTCATATTTGTCATGCTACTTCAGTCTGACTCAGTACCCATCAAGACAACGTGGGGGAACGTCGCATCGCGAGAGTGATACTCGATATAGAGTGGGTAATACCAGAATATATATTTTTTAATTAAGATTAAGTTTGTTTTCAGTTCTGTTTAATAGTCATGCCTAAAGCATTAACCTGAGGGACCTGGGAAACCTTTAGAACGACAAGCCTGTGAAATTATTTTCAACATTTATTTATATTTCTTCTTGTTTACCTACACCTTATTTATATATATTTGATCGTGATGGTTTTAACATCTCGGTGTGATATACTTCAAACTCGTGGTTTGACATTTGACAATGATAACTAAAGTTCTCTATTTATTTAATACAAACATGTCACTTAATAATTCAATAATTCATAGACACGTCGGCATCATTCGGAAGTAGACGTGAGTTCCGAGTTTTCACGATGTGAAAGGATTATTCACTAGATCTGTACATACTATAACATAAGTACATACCTACCTATGCTATCATATGATTTAACTAAACAAATTATAAAACAGCACAAAACTACCTAAACAAACACATGTTGATATGGAATCAACAGATGCTTGACAATGTTTTTATAAATTAGTACTGCTCAAACAAATGTTGACATTTAACAGGCAGGATGTTAAATACATCATACAATATGTAACTACCACTTCCCAATTTATTTCACGGTTATGTGAACATGAACAATCTAATGTTTTAATAGAATTTTCACCCATATTTTGTTAGTAAAAAGAGTTTACAATTGACAACAGGGATTTTTTTTTTAAAGGTGTTCTGAAAAAAAAATACAATGCTTATGTTTAGAGGTTTGTCTCAAAAGCATATTATATTTTATTTTACTTAGAAAATAAATAAACAAATTTCTCCTAATGGCCAAAGAGATTAAACGCTACAATGGTCCTTTCTACGTCACACCTAGTGCTAAACTTAAAAAAACAAAACACGGTTACCAACAAAATGACGTCATTCCGACCACTAATCCAAAACGGTTTTTGTGTAGTGTTGCCTGACGTTAGCTTAGTTGGTAGTGACCCTGTCTACTAAGCTAGCCATCCCGAGTTCAAATCCCGGCAAGGGCCGATATTTGCGCGATGAGCGCGATTATTTATTCCTAAATTTCTATTTTTTTTTTTAATATATACTTAGTTTTGGAGTGGTTACCAAACTTTTAAGTAACTGTAATAACTAATAACCTCATTAAAGAAGAAAGAAATTGTACGGATTTTGTTAGTTGAGATGTAACATTATGTTAATTATGTTACACATAACTTGCAAAAAATGCTCAAAAGTGGACTGACTATAAAAACTAGCACTTACGTCATAGTCTGACTAAAATACTCATACACTTTGGCAATAATGCTAATGAATATCTATCAATGCTAACTCCACATTTACAAAAACCAAATGATTCGTTATTGCAATTTAGATGGTCAATAGGCATATTAAATCCACTGGTCTTCAACTGCATGATGTGATTACAGATGAAAAAGACAATTAATATCACCTGCATTTTCTTGTATTTAAAAACGACAATCATCTCACAATAACAAATTCACTGGTGAAAACTAATAGGAATGAGGATAATATAAATAAATTAATGTCAAATGTTGACTTTTGAAACATGTAGTTACTATTATTATGTTAAGAATACCAATTTCAATGACACCAATTTCATAATTAATTATTATTATATTTCCCACATCCATGACATTGGTTTTTTAAGGTCAAAATTATAAAATGCATAAGATTGATATGTTAACTTTCTCCCCTGGTGTTTAAGTTGACATAGAACAATTAACTGAAACAACACAGATTAATCTGTAGTAAGGACTTGACATAGGTGAGTGGAGCTAACCCCATATGCTTGTGTTTAGTTGAAAAGTTTGTCCTCACGTGTGATATCTATGGACTTATTTCTATAATGAAGTCCATGGTGATTGTCTAAAACTTGACATTGGCGAAATAAACCTTGTAAAAAAAAACAAATATACTGATGAATGAGAACATCCTCCTTTTTTTTAAACTCGGTTAAAAAGGATGTGTGAAAGCCATTAAGAAAAAAAACTCTTGTAACTAGTACCTAATGGACAACACTAATAGTACCCCTGTGTTCCCCAAATTTTTGTAATAGGCATTAATCCTATTATTATCTTTGATCTTTTGTTAATAAATCACCCCCCATTGGTCATGGATTAATGTTACAATATAACAGTCATAGGAGCTATTTGTACCGCACATTTAAATGGAATGGACAGTAATTGACCTACAAACCTTATTCTAAATGGTTGATACTTATAAGGAATAACTTTAATTTATGTGTTTGCTGGGGTCCTAGTGAAAAAGGGTATTAAGTCTTCTGAAGATCAAGTGAAAAAGGGTTTAAGTCTATACTCCGTTCATGTATATACCCTTTTTTATTACGGTCGACTTGTGCCCTTTTTCACTTGGACCCCAGTTTGGTGATACTGATAAATCAGTGATTTTTGTATTTAGGGTTCCGTACCAAAATGGTAAAAAAGGAACCCTTATGGTGAACTTTCTTGTCTGTCTGTCTGTGTCACAGCAGGTTTTCTCAGCAACTATAAATGCTATCAACTTGCAATTTGGCACAGTTGTACAACTTGCTTGCCTGCATCTGTTTTTTGTAAAAAATGATGAAATTAATTTTATAATAAATTGAAAAGAAGGGTTAAAAAATTAAAGTGGTTTGGTTATAGCAAATGGGGTGTCATATGAAAGGGCTCCATCTGCACATTTCAAAACAATTTTATTTGAAATTTTCTGGTATGTACTTTTTGATTTATAAACAAAAATGTACAAAAAATGACTGCCCCCCGGTTTTCATTTCATTTCATTTATCTCTGAAATCTATTTATCAATTTTTTTTTATAAAAAATCCTGTCATAGGTATTGGCAATTGTTTATATTTTATTGGAAAAATAAAATGAAGTGTTCATTATTTACAGTTTTTGAAACATAACAAAAAAACTTTGAAACCACCATTTGACCATTTTTTTTATAGTGATTTAGATATAAGATTAAATAATACTGCAACTTTAGTTTGACGATAATGATATAAATCAAATGGATGTCTTAATTGTTTTTGTAATTACCATACAAGAACAATCACATCATCACCACAAATTCCAGTAAGGTTGGCTTGGTAGGTATGAGACAGTTCATAAATGCCCTACACTACAAATGCAAAATCATTTGAAACTGAAAAAAGTAATCTTGGTTACTTATAATCAAATTAAAGTAAAGCAGGGGCCTGGTGTATAATTATTAAGCACAACAAACTTTACTTATTTGTGACTCCACGGGCGTTTCAACCACCGTCAGTCCCCTGTCATAAATATTGAAAGAATGAGCTACACCAAGCAGTTAACATTCACACAGAGCTATACTGTTACTAGGGAATGCAAATAACCGGTTTTAACCGGTTATTTTCATACAAAAACGGTTAATAACTGGTAAATTTGCATTCCTTAACTGTTACCGTAATTCTTGCCTCAATTGATCGAATTTTAAGTATATTATCGTCTACTTCTTAAATACTTACAACAGCGGACTGACAGCAGTTGAAACGCCCGTGGAATCACCCTTATCACTATGGTTAATATTTATATTATTCACCACACCAATCCTCTTCCTTTATTTGTTATGATTATTACACCACAGTTCAATCATTATCATCATTTGACCATTTAGACTTCATAAAGTGCTTTCATAAGCTCACAAATGATTATCTGATTGAACCATTAATAATTTAGACTACAATGAACTTAAGCTAATAAAATTCGGTTTTGTAATGCTACAATAGAGATGTCAACTACCTACCAGACAAAGGAATGTTTTCACTCCAATACAATAGAGAAGTGTATTGTCATAAAATTAGCATAATGATCTTAGTTAGAAACTGATTCTCAGCAAAATTACTCACCTCTATACTTCTTGTCGCAAATTCCACGCCTATTGTAGACTTTGACTCTAAATTAAATTCATTTCTAGTGAATCGGGAGAGAAGACTGGATTTGCCCACTCCAGAATCTCCTATTAGAACAACTGGAAACAAAAACACAGGGCTCCGTTCTAGATTAACAAGTTTTTAGGGTTAATTGGTAAAGAATTGCTCATAAAGATGATTCTGAAGGTGACTCACTTCGACAATTTACGTGAAATCGATTGTTGTCTCACAATCAGCTGATATTTAACTTACGTTTTTATGTCAAAGAACACCTTTAAACAAACGATATAGGCTCACAACTAAAGGAACAAGTTATTAAAATATGTTAACACGAAAAACAAAGGGATTTGTTACATGGGTTACTACGAATATAATCTACGTCAGAGATAGGACAATGGTATCAAATAAACTTATAGTTCCGAGGCTATTTAACGTCTATCCCAAAGTTGGAGTATAGAATAGTGCGGTAGAAATAAGCGGAAACTTACCTTTGAACAAATAATCATATTCATCCTCTCTTGTGCCCATTTTGATTATCTAGAGCTCTATACGACGTCAAAATCGGTCAGCTATAAAACGTCAAGATGAACTGAACGTCAACAAAAAATAACAGCAGACACAAATATCACAGCTTCTCTAAACACTGCACAGCCTCCGAATTATCACTTTGATACGGGGATCAATTGCATTCACACAGGTTTAAAACAATAATAAATCTAAATTGTCTCAGGGACAAAATGGCGGAGTACTTTACGCCCCCCTCACAACCAGAGGCGTTTTGCAGTAATAACCAAAGAACTGAGAAAGGAACATATGTCCGATCAAAACTGGCCAATGCCCGCTCAGTGTGTACTAATATCGTACTCGGCTATTGGTAGATTTTTGGCAGTTCAATTGAAAAGATTTCTCGTCAGAAAGTTTGATGGCGCAAGCGTTGACGTTATCAAATCCAGTTATTGGATGCGTTCAAGACAAGAATAAAAGGGGTATTATAGGTCTACCAGAATCCCATGAAAAAAAGGGAAATTTAAATTTAGGGCTTGCAAGTCTGGGGTAATAGGATTTAAAGGTCTTGATACTTTATTTTTCGCGTTCATTAAAAGCATGGTGTGGCGGACTCAGTCCGCGTAGAAGTCTTTACTTCTTTGGGAATTATTAAATTTTCTGGGACAAAATTAAAATATCACGTTTGTCCAACTAAGATCTATAATATCGCACTTCTAGATCAAAACAGCATCAACTCAAAATCCTTGCTAGTTTTGTTTCAAGTTCATAGAAGTTGTATTAAAGTTGATTTTAAAATAGTTGTATTTTGAGTTACTTCTGTTTAGATCCAGCAGTGCGATATTAGTAACAATTAGTTACCTACGTAATCCTTTAAGGCCCGGTTTTAAAAAGGTCCGTTAGTAAATATTTCAGATTAAATTTTAGTAACTTCATACAAGTTTTGACATTCCTGACCGAAATTTGATCTAACAGATCTTTATAAAACCCAGCCTAAATCAACTTTGGACTTATATTTCCTAATAAATAATAAGTAGGTTAAATTGGAACAATCGTGTGCAAATAATATGTACTTATGTTTATTAGGATTTAGTTCAAAATTACTTCAAACATTCGATGACGTATCGTCGCTTAGCTAACAATACCGTACAGGTCAAAATTGAAGTTTGTATTATATTAAATTAACTCTTAATTCGCGTTCAATCATTGACATACGCGGTATTGTAAGCTAAGCGACAATATTATGCATTTCTAACTTAAATCAATGTTGTATTCTGAGGAGGTAGGAGATATTTTTTTTATTCCTCATAAAAATATCATGATAACCATGCCACACAGCCACGATTCGCCATATGGTGTCAATGGGTAATCCTGGAATTAAATGACACTTAATTATTAAGGGTGCAAAATAGACTTTTGCGTGTCAGACATAAAAGCCAAATGGGGTGATAAGTAAAGTTCCTGCAAATGTACAACGGACCTTAAAGTATCAATATTATTTGGCTTCATTTACTATACTAGTCTTTTATAAACACGACACTAAATCAAAGATTGTGTTTGATTCACGTCTTCTTCCTTACAATTATCACAGTACACATGATTAATGATATTTTTCGCTTGAGATCGAAGGGCTTTTAGGACATTTGCCTGATAACTAACGTTATATTAGTGTAAAAATAACAAACAATAACAAATCCTGACAAACGATGAAATTTGAATTGACAGGCGTAAGGCAACATTGCCATATAAAAATCGGTTTCTTATTACTTTTAAATTTTTCATGAGATTCTGGTAGACCTATACATTATCCTCAATTTAGTCGTCCTAGCTGGCTTGCAAGGGAGGGGATAGTTAGGAAGTTCCTGATCACACTACACTAAATTTGGTAACTATAGCCTGACAAGTTTCTTTTTAGCCCTCGCCATGTTGCGGATTTTCAGTGGAACAAATTTATTTAAATGGCAACGTTTTTTTTTGACAACGGACGTTGGAAGTCATTGAATGTCACCGATGTAAACAAATCGATTTTAAAATCAAAATGCCCAAGAAATTTCACCCCGATGCAAAAAACATTATTATAAATACATTCAAATGGTTGCGGCAGAAAAAGGACGAAGGATTCAGCAGCATTCCAATAAACAATGTTTTGAAATTAGTTGTTGACATGACGGGTATGATATTCATAGAGTCTGTCTAATGAAAGCTGAACCTGGGAAAAAGCGGCAAATTCAAAAAATCTTGATATGGTATTACCGATCAATGAAGGAATAAACGATATTGATACTTTTATTATTTTATTTATTTTGGTGGGCACAAAGGAAGAGGAAACGCGTACTATATTTTCATATATATTATTACGAGCGCTATATTTTGATGAAAAGCACTTTAGGTAAAATACGATGACAGTGACTGGAGCACATTTGGTTTTTCGAAATATATTTGACATGAAAATATAGTGATCTGCACGTGTAGCACAAGTTGTATTTTCTCGCTTGTCGCTCTGTGCGTCTCTATCGTAACAGACTAGATAGTAAGGGAGATCCGAGCGACAAACAAGTCACGAGCAACTTGTGCTAGTCGTGCTGTTGATAGATTTCATTGATACGAGAGGTTTTCGTCTGTGTCGCACACAGCATAATAAAACAATGATGATGAGGAATATTATATTCAACCTTTTTAATAAAGTAATTAGAGGTAACATTATTCTCATCACCCTTACACCTCTATCTAACGACAATTATATCTTGGAGAAGAAGCGCCGCAAGAAACTCCAGCAGATCATTTTTTCCAATCATAAAATACAATTATTCTTAAAAGTAACATTACAAGGTAGTAAAGTAATTAATAATTATTTCTAACAACACAAACTTAGTCGTTACAAATGTACGCTCAATAACATTGAGTAAATTAAAAATAGTGACTAGGAGAAAATTAGGCAGAAAACCATCTTCTGATCCAGCGTGAACAATAATAAATCGTTTTCCAGCTGAGATATTGCCAACTACACCTTGGGTGGAAGGCCCCTGCCACGACTTTTTTGTTTTGTAGTTCTGGTGAACGTAAGTCTCATCCAGGTATATTATTTTTTTACCTTCAGCACGTTTTGATGCAATAGTCCTTAGGTAGCGGTGTCGCCAAGTTGCTATGTCAAAACGCTCAATAAGTATCGAACGTTGTTCAGTATTTTGTTTAAATTCGTATCCATTTGCCATTAGTATTCGGCGTAAAGTCTCAAGGCATCCGGTAAAACCGATGCTTTCTCTCAACTCTGCCAATAAGCATCTGAGTGTAGGCACTTGTTTTTTTACAATATAAAATTCATTTATTTTATTTCGGATAGCTTGGATAGCAAAGCTATCCAAATTAGACACCGTGGCCTTGTGAGGTCGCTTTTTTCCGGGAGTACTAAAGACACCGTTGTTTAATTTTCCCTCATTACTTATTCTTTTTAAAGATGAAACACTGATATCTGTAAGAAGAAAGAAAGTGTTAAATAAACAGAACACCATTTAGAAATACATTGTGTGGTTGCGCAGTACAGCCCCATTGTACAGTCCGACAGCCCTAAAAACATTTGGGTTTAGGTGAAATGAAATTGCATCGGTGAGGTTCTAATCGCAACGGTTTAAGAACAAGGAAGACTTATATAACCCGAACATCTTTTATATCTGGCCGATCAAAAATGACATTAAATAAATAGATAAGGTACTAAAGTGTACACATATTTATGAAATCGACTGTACAGTGTACATTTGGTTCATAAACAACAAAATGCTGTTTGCTCCGCACACAGAAAATACATATCAAATAATATGTTTATGATATCTTTTAACTAAACACCTCCTTATTGTTTTATTGAAACTATGAGTGTCAGTTACATTAATCATCTGTCTATTAAATTAATTTAATAAAATTGTGAATGCTAAGAGATTCAACATGATATAGGGACAGACAATAGGTACCTACACCTATTATATAGGGAAAGACAATGATAATTTTAGTAATTACCGGTCATTGAAGATACTTCTTCCAAATATTTCGTCTGAGTCTGGCAGGCTAACTCAGTTTCCTCAACCTCTTTCAGCTGCTTTACGTTTTCCAGCACACTTTTGTCAACGTGCACGTCCAGGTTTTCTGAAACGAATTTAATTTCGTTTAATTTCTTAATCTCATCGTATAATAGACAGAAAAAGGTAAATTAAACTTAGGATTGCACATAGAGAAATAAGAAGTATCAAAATGAACATGCCGTACTAAAGCCGTACTAACCTATAAATTTGGTCACCGTAACTAAACAATTAATTTTTTGCATCAATAATGCTTTTTTTTCTTCTTGTTTTTCTTTGTACTTCTGTATAATAGTATACAGAATCTCCCGGACACCGCCTCTTATCGTCGACGGCATGATTACTCCGTATTTTTATCAATTTAGATCTCGAATTGACAAGTTTCTAACAACAACAAAGTCCAAACGACATATTAAATAGTGTTGCCAGACTCGTCAGCCAAGAAAAATCCAGGTTCAGCTTTCATTAGACAGACTCTAGTGCGATTGTCATGAATTGGTTAGCTTGGTACTAAATATGTATATTAATTATTAAATTTTATTTTTTTTCTCATTCAAGGCGTCTGTAGTGCTACAATTAAGAATATATACAAAAATAATGAGCCGTTACCGCCATTGCCATTGAAACCAAAAAAAAAACAACCAAAAAAAAGAATACAAATAGACGACTTCGACAAATGTGCCATAAGGCACAAAATTCATGAATTCTATGCTGTGCGAAAGAAAGTACCAACTCTCAAAAGTCTGCTTACCGAATTGAAAAAAGATATTGATTTTACCGGTAGTAGGGAGTACTTGCGATTGCTATTGCATAGTATGGGGTTCAAATACAAAAAGTGCAGAAACCAACGGTACATATTGAAGGAGCGTTCGGATATTGTGGTTTGGCGGGAAAGTTATTTAGACGAAATAAAAGAAGCAAGGGACAAAAATATACCTCTTGTTTATTTAGATGAGACTTACATCCATACTTCTCTTAACCACGCAAAATGCTGGCAAAGCGAAAATGAACCCGGTGTGTCGAAATCCGTTTCAACCGGCAAACGATATATTATAGTTCATGCCGGCGGACCATCGGGATTTGTTCCCAATGCACTCCTAATATATAATGATAAGGAAAAGAAAGCCGATTATCATGACTCCATGAACAGGAACAATTTTAAGAAATGGGTTTTGCAGAGATTAATTCCCAATCTCAGTGAACCCACGTGTGTTATAATGGATAATGCCCGGTACCATTCTTTCCAAATTAACAAAGCTCCAACATCTGGCGATAGAAAACACGTCATTGCTGAGTGGCTGCGTTTAAATAACATCTCATTTCCCCAAAATGCATCTAAAGATAAATGTGTCACAATTTTGAGACGTCATAAACCCGAGCCAGTATACGAAATAGATACGATTCTCTCAAATCATGGTCACAAGGTGATAAGGTTACCGCCCTATCACTGTGATTTAAATCCCATCGAGATGATTTGGGGCATCATGAAAGCAAAAGTGGCAACTAAAAATGTTTCCATCACGAATGATGCCTTCCTAAAGCTCGTTGAAGATAGTTTTCAGGTATTTACATTTATCAATGAATTTTATTGAACAGTTAAAAATATAGCTTACTTTTACACTTCGTTATTACTTAGGAAGTGACTATAGAAAATTGGAGTAAATGCTGCGAACACGTAAAAAAAATAGAAGACGGATATAGGACAAAAGGTCCTATAATCGAATCACAGACCGAAAGATTTATAATCGAGGTTGGTGGTCCTGAAAGTGACTCTTCAACGGACGAAAGTGAAAATACATCGGAGCCAGAATCTGATGAATATATGGATGTCGAATATTTAGAATCGGATTTTGACGGATAGGTAATTATTCATATTTAATTATCAACTAGACATGCTCTTCCGATTACATGAAAACATAGTTTCACAATCTACAAGTACTTAATTGTATATCTCACTCGTTCTTGCACGATGCCAATACTCACTGTCCCGACTATTCATGACGTACACGTATAATTGCCATATGTAAGCTGTTTGTAGCGACACTACATCAGGGCTAAATAGGAACTTGTCAGGCTTTAAATCAGAGGCCCTACTTTGAAATTCGAAGTTCGAAGTTACGTTAGCTTTACCCCTGTCACTCGTCATTCGAGACTAAATCGAGAGAAAGTGATGAAGGTAACGCAATTTCGATCTTCGAATTTCAAAGTAGGGCCTCAGTTTGCAACGGCGTCGGACGTGTCAAATGCGATGGCTCCAGTACCGTCGAACAATAAAATATCAGCCTTGGCTGTTGCAAGCATTGAAATAAAAATATAAAAAATAGAGAAGGACATGGATCGAGGAATATTTATTGCTGCGAAATATATTGATGAAATTAACCCACATATTACTAAATCTTTTTCATCATATCAGCCTGTTGCAGTCCACTGCTGGACATAGGCCTCCTCCAAGGAGCGCAACAGCGCGCGATTTCCCGCCCTTTGCATCCAGTCACTGCCAGCTGCCTTCTTCAGGTCATCGGTCCATCTAGCCGGGGGGCGTCCTACACTAAGTTTGCCTAAGCGTGGTCTCCATTCGAGAACCTTCCTGCTCCACCTCTCGTCGGTTCTGCGACAGACTTGGCCAGCCCACTGCCACTTCAGCTTGCTACATTTTTGGACAATATCAATCACCATAGTCTTATGTCGTATGACCTCGTTCCGGATCTTATCCCTTAATGAGATCCCCAACATAGACCTTTCCATAGCACGCTGAGTGACGTTTAGTCGGTGGGCCAACTTGACCGGAACAGGCTGGGTTTCGCAAAGGTTGTTCTGGAACCCTTGCAGCGATGCCAAGTCGATTGGCGGTACGTGAAGGTGCTAAGAAGCCTGTACAATATGGCATCAATGTCCGTCCAAGTACAAAACCACCGAACAAAACCCATCCAGCTGCTCCGAGGTGTTAGACAGGGAGATGTTATATCTCCGAAACTGTTTAATGTTTCGAATTGCACTAATTTTAAATATTATACTGTACTAATTTTAATCTCTAATCTACGAAAAAATATTAAAACATCTTGATTATACGACAATTGCGGCGTTATAGTTCGATACTAACAAGTGGGTTAAATATCACCAACGCTTTGGAACCCGAGGATTTCAGAAATTATTTTCGAATGAAAACGACATCTTTTGAGGAGTTATTAAATTTAATAACACCATTCATTCAAAAACAAAACAATGTTCCTAGAGAGTTTAAGTACGTACGTCGCCCCGCGGTCGCACGCTGCGCGCGACGACTGGCTTTTCTAAATGTTATTACACTTTCCTATACTCGAAAATCTAATTAAAGACCAAAATCTGACAGTTCCCATCTTGATTATTTCGTTATTTAAACATTATTTCATAAAAATATGAATGAGAACTCGTGTAACCAGTAATATTAGGGTAAGTTTTATTGATAAAAATACCGACACTTAAACCAAAATGCAGTAATCACAGCGAATGTGCGCCGGTTGAGATTAGGATTTTGGTCTTAAATTAGATTTTCGAGTATAACTAGGATGCTAACTCAGTCCTTGCTTCCTAGTTAGGACACTAGTTAGGATGCGCACTTGCTAATTGTTATTACACCTTCCTAACTCCTTTCCTAACTAGGATCCTAACTCAGTTAGGATGCTAAATTTAGGATAATGTAATTAATAAGCCCTTCAGTAATTCAATCTTGTTTGTAAAGGCCTCCCCATACATGATCCGTTTTGCGTTCAGGTCTAACTGACCGGATGCAAAAAAACATCGTGTATGTGTAATTTGGCCTGAAGGCAAATCGCATACATCCGCCTGAAAAGTTTTCCTGATCGGACAGAACTCCATGACCGGATGCAAAAAAAGCATCGTGTATGTGTAATTTGGCCTGAAGACAAATCGCATCCGTCCGCCCTGAACGATTTGCCTGACCGGACAGAACTCCATATATGATCAGTTTTAGCGTAAACAGAGTATAGAATAGACCTGGCCCGCGCGTATAGAGTCTGTCTAATGAAAGCTGAACCTGGATTTTTCTTGGCTTACGAGTCTGGCAACACTATTTAATATGACGTTTGGACTTTGTTGTTGTTAGAAACTTGTCAATTCGAGATCTAAATTGATAAAAATACGGAGTAATCATGCCGTCGACGATAAGAGGCGGTGTCCGGGAGATTCTGTATACTATTATACAGAAGTACAAAGAAAAACAAGAAAGAAAAGCATTATTGATGCAAAAAATTAATTGTTTAGTTACGGTGACCAAATTTATAGGTTAGTACGGCTTTAGTACGGCATGTTCATTTTGATACTTCTTATTTCTCTATGTGCAATCCTAAGTTTAATTTACCTTTTTCTGTCTATTATACGATGAGATTAAGAAATTAAACGAAATTAAATTCGTTTCAGAAAACCTGGACGTGCACGTTGACAAAAGTGTGCTGGAAAACGTAAAGCAGCTGAAAGAGGTTGAGGAAACTGAGTTAGCCTGCCAGACTCAGACGAAATATTTGGAAGAAGTATCTTCAATGACCGGTAATTACTAAAATTATCATTGTCTTTCCCTATATAATAGGTGTAGGTACCTATTGTCTGTCCCTATACCATGTTGAATCTCTTAGCATTCACAATTTTATTAAATTAATTTAATAGACAGATGATTAATGTAACTGACACTCATAGTTTCAATAAAACAATAAGGAGGTGTTTAGTTAAAAGATATCATAAACATATTATTTGATATGTATTTTCTGTGTGCGGAGCAAACAGCATTTTGTTGTTTATGAACCAAATGTACACTGTACAGTCGATTTCATAAATATGTGTACACTTTAGTACCTTATCTATTTATTTAATGTCATTTTTGATCGGCCAGATATAAAAGATGTTCGGGTTATATGAGTCTTCCTTGTTCTTAAACCGTTGCGATTAGAACCTCACCGATGCAATTTCATTTCACCTAAACCCAAATGTTTTTAGGGCTGTCGGACTGTACAATGGGGCTGTACTGCGCAACCACACAATGTATTTCTAAATGGTGTTCTGTTTATTTAACACTTTCTTTCTTCTTACAGATATCAGTGTTTCATCTTTAAAAAGAATAAGTAATGAGGGAAAATTAAACAACGGTGTCTTTAGTACTCCCGGAAAAAAGCGACCTCACAAGGCCACGGTGTCTAATTTGGATAGCTTTGACATCCAAGCTATCCGAAATAAAATAAATGAATTTTATATTGTAAAAAAACAAGTGCCTACACTCAGATGCTTATTGGCAGAGTTGAGAGAAAGCATCGGTTTTACCGGATGCCTTGAGACTTTACGCCGAATACTAATGGCAAATGGATACGAATTTAAACAAAATACTGAACAACGTTCGATACTTATTGAGCGTTTTGACATAGCAGCTTGGCGACACCGCTATTTTTTGTTTACTCAATGTCACTATTTTTAATTTACTCAATGTTATTGAGCGTACATTTGTAACGACTAAGTTTGTGTTGTTAGAAATAATTATTAATTACTTTACTACCTTGTAATGTTACTTTTAAGAATAATTGTATTTTATGATTGGAAAAAATGATCTGCTGGAGTTTCTTGCGGCGCTTCTTCTCCAAGATATAATTGTCGTTAGATAGAGGTGTAAGGGTGATGAGAATAATGTTACCTCTAATTACTTTATTAAAAAGGTTGAATATAATATTCCTCATCATCATTGTTTTATTATGCTGTGTGCGACACAGACGAAAACCTCTCGTATCAATGAAATCTATCAACAGCACGACTAGCACAAGTTGCTCGTGACTTGTTTGTCGCTCGGATCTCCCTTACTATCTAGTCTGTTACGACAGAGACGCACAGAGCGACAAGCGAGAAAATACAACTTGTGCTACACGTGCAGATCACTATATTTTCATGTCAAATATATTTCGAAAAACCAAATGTGCTCCAGTCACTGTCATCGTATTTTACCTAAAGTGCTTTTCATCAAAATATAGCGCTCGTAATAATATATATGAAAATATAGTACGCGTTTCCTCTTCCTTTGTGCCCACCAAAATAAATAAAATAATAAAAGTATCAATATCGTTTATTCCTTCATTGATCGGTAATACCATATCAAGATTTTTTGAATTTGCCGCTTTTTCCCAGGTTCAGCTTTCATTAGACAGACTCTACCTTTGAGATGGAGATAGTATCTATACATAATAAGTATGGTATATATGCAATCAATTCTGAGTTGCCAACAATTTGCTAAATTTCCCCAATAGCTACTTAATACCTGACTACAACAACCGGTCAATTGCGAGTCGGAAATATAATCCTCGTGCTTGTGACATTGGTTCTAGAACATAATACACTACAATTTTCATACGGCGTTACTTACTGTTTTAAATGACATTCGCAACCACCTAACCTCCAAATGTATGTACGTATTTGAATATCGAAAGTTACAATATCGAACGGTCAAAACATCTACAGTAATTATAGAATTCTATATATGTTTTTAGGTCTGAAATGCCTACGATTAAAATGCCACTTGCATGTTTGTGCAAATGTTTATTTATATAAATATTTGTTACAGAAGGTACAGTCATATATTATATTGTGCTTCGAAGTGTTCTGAGCGAGAAAACTTTGTTGGTTGCCAATTTATGCTACATGTAGCTATAATCCAAAGCTTCCTTGCTTCAGTATCAGATGGGTATCTGAAAAATATTAAAAAATGTTCTAAATTTTTGCGAACGTAAAAAGGTAAATTTCAGGGATTATAAGTTAATTTAAAAAAAAATACTACGTCAAATCAACAAAACTTGTTTTATTAGTATAACAAAATACCCAATAATATCATAATTATATATTACCCCGTTTGTTGGGTAAAATGCATTTTAGATGGATGACAACGAAATTGGTTTTATACGACTAAATTTAAATGTCAGCAATCACAAGGATTACTGTGTATTATCGTTATCAACATAAATCGGACGGTTAGCGGAAGAAAAATACGATTTATTTGAACACAAAACCGATCCTTTTTTATGTTAAAATGTAACTAGTTTTCAAATAATTAGTTGTTTACATAGTCAATCAGGATTTATAAGACCACAATAATATTATAAGGTAAATGTACCATATTACGGCATATTAAGGCCTTTTTTACTTTAGGGATGATTCTTAGAAAAAGTTGGACGGTTATAGGACTGGAAATTGTTTTATTCTGTAGACTGTTGTTATAAGATGGACTTAGAACCTTATTTTGCGTCGTAGCCTCTAGTTTGTAGAAATAATCGTTATTTTGCAGAACCTCTAGTTTGGCCCTAATTCCGTGATAACATTTGGCTCCTGACTTAATTCCGGGAAGCGTTGTACTTAATTCCGTGATATATTCGAAGGACACGATTTTACTAAAAGTTAAAAAAATATGAGTGCCTTTAAGAATACTTATACTTACTTAAATGGAAACCCATCATTATGAATGGTAAAGTGAAAATTCAATTTAACACAATTCGATATAATTTGAAAATAAAAAGGAAACTTCGTGACCAAAAACAAAATGATGCTCATAACTATACAGTACAGATATACTGTCGTCGTTTATTTCTTTCAACGCCTTTTGAAAGGTTTCAGGCGTTTACTTAATGGGAACCATTTTTTTCTGAAAAATCAAAAAGATTGAAATTAAATTCATACTTAAGGTGTGTTCATCCTTACTTGTCTTATATAGTAAACAACTTTCTAACCTCAACATGAACCTTTTTTTGGCTATTTTAAACAAAACAAAGCAATCACAGACTCATTGGCCAAGTGATGTCCAAAATGTTAACTCGGTTTATTTTATTTACGATAAAAGAGCTGTTTTAAGCCAAAAAAGGTTCACTTTGAGGTTAGAAAGTTGTTTACTATATAAGACAAGTAAGGATGAACAGACCTTAGAATAAATATTTACTGATATAAGTATTTCATTTTGAATAATTTTTTCACCATTAAACCGCTATATTATTCAAAATTAGTATCAGCCATATTTTATTTGACTCAAATATACGATTTCTCGTATCGTTAGTTAATTTATTTATTTTGTAAAATATTTGCTAAATTGTATTTAACGGAATGAACTATTATAGAATTAAGGATGAGATGTAACGAATATTAACAATAAATTATGAATTATAAATTATTCTCAAGTTTCTCAACATACAAGCCTGCAACAGACACACTAAAAATCCAATGGATCCCTCCCCCCACTTATTTTTATTATTTTCCAATGTTATTTAAATTACAGATATTTTTTTTCTTCTCCCCTTACTCCGGGTATACCGGAATAAAAGACATGAATGAAAAATGACGTGTACCTTCTTACGAGAGTCAAAAATTGGTTTTAATTAAATATTTTTACTACAAAAATTTAATAGATTAGAAGTAAATATAACAAGTATATGTATACCATCGAAATAAATAGGTATTTTATTTTTATTTTGTAAAATATAAATAATTTAAGTTTGATGATCTACTCCATCGATTCATAAGTATGACACAAAAAGTATTCACTTTAGACTTGATTATAAGAGTTAAAATGAAAAAAAAAACATATACCGTAATTACGTCCCAATAATCTGCGGTCATTACTTAATTTATTTACGTCAAATTTACTAGATAATTTAACCCAAGCTATAAATAAAAGATTAAAACATTTCGGATCGATTGTCCCTTACTGCGTGATACGCACGCAATTAGGTTCACCGGCTCAGATCGGTGAACATAATGCCGACTCATAAAACTGACGATTTCTCTAAAAAGATGCTTGGTAACAACTAGAAATAGCTATAAAATCTTCCGTTGATAACTACTTATCAATAATTTCACAAATTTTAATTAAATAAACTCACCGGTATCACATGGGATCCTTATGAAAATTGCCCTCACACCTTACGCTCACCGACAACACACCGTACGGAAATGCATTGTGGTTGTGACTAACGCGTTCGGAAGCGCGACACGCCTTTAATTACTATATTTATATTCAAAAATTGTATTTCGGTTGTACATAATCTGAAGTTGATTTGGTATTGTATATAATCCTAATTTTACTGACTGTTTTCTTATTTTGCGACAAAATTCAAAATGTCCCGGCATAATGTACTATGCCGGTATAGTGTACATTTACCTTAATGTATATGTATATTTCCGCTCACTCCGGCTTTTACAGCCTAAAATACTGTGAATTGCAGTATTTTAGGCTGTAAAAGCCGTCATCACGAAATTGTTCTTTAACACATTACACGTAAACTTCACCCTTGTATTTTGCAAAAAAACTCCGAAAACAGCTAAAAACCACTAAAAACTCATACGACTCGGATCAGCTGTCAGGGTTTGTTTGGCACAATTTTTTGTGGCAAACACGTCGAAAAGGTATACGCGCGAGAGGGACAGTAAAAGTAAGTGCATCTCGTTTATACATACGTTATTATGTACTAGTCCAATGCCCACTCCATTCTATTCTCCCTCTACGAGTTTTACCTTTAGTGGCCCGTTTCACGAAGCTACAAATTACCATGGTACAATAATATACTTCGCCTGGTATTCTCTTCCGAGAGGCAGTGGTCACTTGAGTGGACACGTACTACGTCATATCCGTCAACCGAATATTTCCAAACTTTAAAATCGGGGTAATTTTAAAATAGTTGCTTGTATATACTAATTAAAGACTATCATTGTATATAGGTTTTACGTTTAGACCATTTACTGTTCTCTATAAAAAAAAGACGTGTTGCTGCATTTTGACGTAGGTACGGATATAAGTTCTACGAGCAATGTACTGTGACCACCCGCATTTAAATGTTGAACGTTTAATGGAAAATGTACGACTATACTCATAACAAAATAAAAAATTAGTTCTAAATATTAGAGCTATGGATTATGAGAAATTGAATATTAATATGCGCTTTTATATTAGGCGCTTTCTCTCATTTAGGTTCAACAGGACATAAAATACTACTCACCATAATATTAAACCGTGGTTTAGACTCGCAATATCATAACCATTTCTCGGCAAGCGATCCTTTTGGTGGAAAAGTATAGAAACCGACTGTGTGCTACCCTTTTTGCTCTTACAGCTTTTAATAGAGCATGTAACCATTTTACATTTAGAGTCTGTCTAATGAAAGCTGAACCTGGGAAAAAGCGGCAAATTCAAAAAATCTTGATATGGTATTACCGATCAATGAAGGAATAAACGATATTGATACTTTTATTATTTTATTTATTTTGGTGGGCACAAAGGAAGAGGAAACGCGTACTATATTTTCATATATATTATTACGAGCGCTATATTTTGATGAAAAGCACTTTAGGTAAAATACGATGACAGTGACTGGAGCACATTTGGTTTTTCGAAATATATTTGACATGAAAATATAGTGATCTGCACGTGTAGCACAAGTTGTATTTTCTCGCTTGTCGCTCTGTGCGTCTCCGTCGTAACAGACTAGATAGTAAGGGAGATCCGAGCGACAAACAAGTCACGAGCAACTTGTGCTAGTCGTGCTGTTGATAGATTTCATTGATACGAGAGGTTTTCGTCTGTGTCGCACACAGCATAATAAAACAATGATGATGAGGAATATTATATTCAACCTTTTTAATAAAGTAATTAGAGGTAACATTATTCTCATCACCCTTACACCTCTATCTAACGACAATTATATCTTGGAGAAGAAGCGCCGCAAGAAACTCCAGCAGATCATTTTTTCCAATCATAAAATACAATTATTCTTAAAAGTAACATTACAAGGTAGTAAAGTAATTAATAATTATTTCTAACAACACAAACTTAGTCGTTACAAATGTACGCTCAATAACATTGAGTAAATTAAAAATAGTGACTAGGAGAACAACATGACGAGGTCTCTACGTCAGGAACGATAACTAAAATAACTAACTGGAAAACAGGTTCTTGCAAGCGTGAACAGACAGGACCCCACTGACAACACCCGTTCACGAGTATGACGCTGATCTCAGCCATCGCCTCCTCAACCATGTGTTTGAAAAGAATAATTAATGAGGGCTAATAAAACAACGGAATCTTTAGCACTCCTGGTATGAAGCGACCTCATCCAGCCACGGTTTCTAACTTGGATAACTTTGATGTTAAAACTATCCGTAATAAAGTCTATGAGTTTTATGTTGTAAAAAAGCAAATTCCGACTCAGAACACTTCTGGCAAATTTGAAAGAAAATATGGGTTTTACAGGCTCCAGATAGACTCTACGTAAAATACTGATGAGCAATGGTTTCGAATAAAAAATAAAATAAAAAAAACGTTCAGTGCTCATAGAACGATATGACATTGCAGTCTTGCGACAATGATCTTGAGAACCAAAGCCACGAAACGTGCCAAAAATAAGCCAATTATATATCTTGATGAAACCTATCTTCATCAAAATTACAAGCCAAAAAGATCATGGCCGTGGACCGTCGACATCTGGTTTGTGGTTTTGGTATCCATTTGCCATTAGTATTCGGCGTAAAGTCTCAAGGCATCCGGTAAAACCGATGCTTTCTCTCAACTCTGCCAATAAGCATCTGAGTGTAGGCACTTGTTTTTTTACAATATAAAATTCATTTATTTTATTTCGGATAGCTTGGATGTCAAAGCTATCCAAATTAGACACCGTGGCCTTGTGAGGTCGCTTTTTTCCGGGAGTACTAAAGACACCGTTGTTTAATTTTCCCTCATTACTTATTCTTTTTAAAGATGAAACACTGATATCTGTAAGAAGAAAGAAAGTGTTAAATAAACAGAACACCATTTAGAAATACATTGTGTGGTTGCGCAGTACAGCCCCATTGTACAGTCCGACAGCCCTAAAAACATTTGGGTTTAGGTGAAATGAAATTGCATCGGTGAGGTTCTAATCGCAACGGTTTAAGAACAAGGAAGACTCATATAACCCGAACATCTTTTATATCTGGCCGATCAAAAATGACATTAAATAAATAGATAAGGTACTAAAGTGTACACATATTTATGAAATCGACTGTACAGTGTACATTTGGTTCATAAACAACAAAATGCTGTTTGCTCCGCACACAGAAAATACATATCAAATAATATGTTTATGATATCTTTTAACTAAACACCTCCTTATTGTTTTATTGAAACTATGAGTGTCAGTTACATTAATCATCTGTCTATTAAATTAATTTAATAAAATTGTGAATGCTAAGAGATTCAACATGATATAGGGACAGACAATAGGTACCTACACCTATTATATAGGGAAAGACAATGATAATTTTAGTAATTACCGGTCATTGAAGATACTTCTTCCAAATATTTCGTCTGAGTCTGGCAGGCTAACTCAGTTTCCTCAACCTCTTTCAGCTGCTTTACGTTTTCCAGCACACTTTTGTCAACGTGCACGTCCAGGTTTTCTGAAACGAATTTAATTTCGTTTAATTTCTTAATCTCATCGTATAATAGACAGAAAAAGGTAAATTAAACTTAGGATTGCACATAGAGAAATAAGAAGTATCAAAATGAACATGCCGTACTAAAGCCGTACTAACCTATAAATTTGGTCACCGTAACTAAACAATTAATTTTTTGCATCAATAATGCTTTTCTTTCTTCTTGTTTTTCTTTGTACTTCTGTATAATAGTATACAGAATCTCCCGGACACCGCCTCTTATCGTCGACGGCATGATTACTCCGTATTTTTATCAATTTAGATCTCGAATTGACAAGTTTCTAACAACAACAAAGTCCAAACGTCATATTAAATAGTGTTGCCAGACTCGTCAGCCAAGAAAAATCCAGGTTCAGCTTTCATTAGACAGACTCTAACAATAAAATGTCATCGACAACTTGTACGCGACAGTTTGAAAATCATTGGCGTGTCATGAGACTCACGAGAGTAATGATACCGAGCGAGAGCGGAATATGATATTCCCATAGGTTCGAATAGTATAACGAGAAACATCAAGTTGACAAATTTGTAACCGGTCAGTTTCATCTGGTGAATCCGGTGATGC
This sequence comes from Acleris literana, assembly GCA_946894065.1. Taxonomy (NCBI): domain Eukaryota; kingdom Metazoa; phylum Arthropoda; class Insecta; order Lepidoptera; family Tortricidae; genus Acleris; species Acleris literana. Next base: position 17,225,217 of record OX335669.1, read on the forward strand.
CTGTAGTATCAGGTTGTAGTTCCACATTGTAATGTAACCTTTATGTTTAAAAAAAAAAACCATGTTAGTTATTTTCATGCATAAATGTATATATAATATTAAAATAAAACATTCAATGAAAGTAAATATGTAAATTATGCTCGTGACTCGTGATTATTCGTGATATATATTTTTTAAACAAAATCCAACACTAACCTACTCGTAAAATATTTTTTTTCCTTATTCTTGGATAGTGGTTAATCTAGTGGCAACTTTGTGATGACGTAGAAAGTATCCCTTTTCGGAGGAGAATACCTTGTTTTATTAGACCATGCAAATTACAAATTACAAGCGGAACTCTCTTTCTAGCAAAAGGAGTCAGAAAGAGACTTCCGCTTATAATTTGTAACTTGTAGCTTCGTCGTGAAACGGGCCTCAGGTCTAACTGACCGGATGCAAAATAGCATCGTGTATGTGTAATTTGGCCTGAAGGCAAATCGCATCCGTCCGCCTGAACGATTGGCCGTTGGAAAAACTGATCATGTATGGCCACTCGACGCGGAACTGACGCAGTTCGGCCTGAACCAATCGTCCTCTACATGTATGGCCACTCGATCCGGTCAGGCGGAACTGACGCAGTTTGGCCTGAACACATCGGTCTTTACATGTACGGCCACTCGATCCGGTCAGGCGGAACTGACGCAGTTCGGCCTGTACATGTATGGGGGGCTTAACCCAGTAACCCAAAGTAAGCGAACTGTGGCCCGTTTCACGAAGCTACAAGTTAAAAATTACAAGCGGAACTCTCTTTCTAGCAAAAGGAGTTAGAAAGAGACTTCCGCTTGTAATTTGTAACTTGTAGCTTCGTGAAACGGGCCTCTGCGTGCGAACGCGAAGCGACGCAACACGACTGCTGTCCTGGGGCCTGTTTTAAGGCCTCCATACATGATCCGTTCTGCCTTCAGGTCTAACTGACCGGATGCAAAATAGCATCGTGTATGTGTAATTTGGCCTAAAGATAAATCGCATCCGTCCGCCTGAACGGTTTTCCTGATCGGACAGAACTCCATGACCGGATGCAAAAAAGCATCGTGTATCTGTAATTTGGCCTGAAGGCAAATCGCATCCGTCCGCCTGAACGATTTGCCTGACCGGACATAACTCCATACATGATCAGTTTTACCTTCAGGTCTAACTGACCGGATACAAAATAGCATCTTGTATGTGTAATTTGGCCTGAAGGCACATCGTATCCGTCCGCCTGAACGATTGACCGTTGGAAAAACTGATCATCCGGTCCGGCCACTCGATCCGGTCAGGCGGAACTGACGCAGTTCGGCCTGAACCGATCGGCCTCTACATGTACAGGTCGATTCACGAGAGTTGGCACTAATGGATTGAATGAGTGAACCAAAGTATACAAGTTTGTAAAATAATAACAGATTTTAGGTTTGAAATTCGAACATCGGTTCAAAGGGCGGCACTCACACAGTGATAGGTGACATTACTTTTGTTCATTCCATTCGTGCCAACTTTAGTGAATGTACCTGTATGGCCACTCGTTCCGGTCAGGCGGAACTGACGCAGTTCGGCCTGATCCGATCGGCTTGTACATGTATGGGGGGCTTTATAAATTATTTTATAAAACTACAAGTTACAATTTTACTGGTCTAAACTGGCAGCACTGCTCAAATGGCTGGTCGTCATTGGTCGAGGTTGTGTCAAATGGAAACTTGTAACCTGCAAATTGTAATTTGTAGCTTTATAAAACAGGCCCCTGAGGCCCTACTATGAAATTCGAAGTTCGAAATTACATTACCTTCATCCCTTTCTCTCCATTTAGTCTCGAATGACGAGTGACAGGGATGAAGCTAACGTAACTTCGAACTTCGAATTTCAAAGTAGGGCCTCAGTAGCCCGTTTCACGAAGCTCCAAGTTACAAATTACAAGCGGAACACTCTTTCCAGCAAAAAAAGTTAGAAAGAGACTTCCGCTTGTATAATTTGTAGCTTCGTGAAAACGGGCCTCAGCTATTTGAGCAGTGTTGCCAGTTTAGACCTGTAAAATTGTAACTTGTAGCTTTATAGAACGTGCCCCTGCTTGAGACCGCGGTGAGCCGCACAATTCTCTCGTCATCTATCTGATAAAACATAAGGGCTCTTTGTGTACATGTTTAATTAAAGCAGAAATATTTTTTTATTTTTTATTTTTACCTACAAATACTTCTCGACTTCTCGTTATTTCAGCTACTTTGTCCCATTCATAGAGAATAATGAATATATAGTAACTTGTAGCTTTATAAAACGTGCCCCTGGCTGTCGTTGTTTTTATTTATTTTATCCAATAACATGGACCGTTATCTAATGCATTAACAATTAAAACGAATCGAACTTCGATTTTCAAAGTAGGGCCTCTGTTTTTTCACATCGCATTGCATTCGCGCACGTATCGCCTACGTATAAAACTGCGTAAGTTGTTATTGTGTCAATAACTATTTATTAAATGTTAATAATTATATTACAAAATATGGCATCTCTTTTGGTTGAAAATATTCTTGCTTGTTCTTCCTAAATCTTGCTTTAATTTCTCAGTCAGGTTAAGTAAGCTAAGTAACCCATCGGTAAGCTAAGTGAGAGAATAATACGAACTTATCCAACAAAATACGTTGTCGTATGCTCTACATCTGTAACCGAATTGAAACGATCACACAATTCGTTTACATCGCAAACGCGAATCACGATTGCGTTGCATTTCATTTTTATCAGATCTCAATGCATTTTACTCGAACCAAAATAAAATAAACCCAGGTCTTTAATACTCTATATTAAACATAATCAACTCTATTTCTATATTATACAAGGTACAAAATGCAATCACTGCACCGCAGCTACGACATCGTCTTCATCGTCACTGTCGTCGTGTTCTTGCTCAAGGGTACGGTCTACGTGCACAAATGGATCAATCTTCATTCTCTCTGTCGATGGTGGACTGGTTATCACGCACCTGTAAAATAACAAACACTATGTGAAACGTCAATCTTCTCATAGAACAAAGTAAGAACGAAGGCAAGAGGAGAAACAAAGAAGCACTACTTATAAATACACCATTCCGACTCGCGCATAACGTGTTCCTTTTGTTGGGTAGGTAAGGAATAATAAAAAAAAACAAGTACCTTGTAATGAACAACCCTTCTCTCCTTGGTCGCGCGGATTGTACATCTTTCAGTAGAGCTGCTATATTTTCCGCTACCAGTTTCGCCTCCATGTTTAACTAAAACAAACAAAGAGTAAAAATTCATAAATATAGCAGCATCATAGGAGAATGCCATGAATTTGATGGCAACAGGCAGGCGGGGCCGTAATCGTGAGCTATAAATACCATTTTTCATTGTCCTTTTTAATCACAGACGCAGAGAGGTTTGTATTTGTCTGTGGAATTATATAGTTATTTACGAGTTATCAGCTCTGAAATTTCAGGTCGCCATTAAAGGTGTGATTGAGTAGCCAACTGCGAAATCACCACTTTATGCTAATAATAATATATCTAACATTAGATTTTGTAAAAACTACCTGTCACGACGACAGTCCCAAGCAATTAAGGAGTGCAAAACAATATAAGCTGCGATTTTTGATCATTCTAAACTCTTACCCTTCCGACGGGCACTTCAGCACTCCCGAAGTCCTGCTGATTCTCATCCCTCACCACCTTGTACTGGACCCCAGCGGCGAACTTCTTGACCATGTCCACGATATTATTGTCCACGGTCCCGGAGCGCACGTTGGGGAACTTGCGCTTCATCAGCCCACGGATGGGCACAAGCTCAGTCAGGATGTTGGGGTGCGCGATCACGAAATCATACTCGCCAACTTTGATGGCGCCTTCCTGGTGGAAGGAAACATTGCCATAGTTCATGGAAGTGTGAAAGAACCACGGATCTAGAGACATAAACACGCATACGGGTACAAAAACTGAAACCGTGAAACCTAAACCTTTTTGCTCCCCCGGGTAACACCCGTGGCAAAGCAGGCACAGGTTCCGTGCCGTGTAATGGAAAAAAACCGGCCAAGTGCGAGTCGAACTCGCACACGAAGGGTTCCGTACCATTTTCTATAAACCATTAGTAAAAAAAACGTGTGCGTCTCGGGACGCCCGACAGAAGTGATAACTTTTTAACAATTTTTTTAAATCTGATTACGGGTTCGCATTTGTAGTCCCAATGGGCTCTCAGATATCGATTTTCAAGACAATCTAACCAGTAACAAAAACGTTCAAAATGGCGGCCACTTTTTTTAAATCTGATTACCGGTTCGCATTTGTAGTCCCAAGGGGGCCTCAGATAGCGTAGGGCTTCCATTCCGTAATTACGTAATTTCGCAATTCCGTAATTATAGATGGATTTCGGACCTTTTCTAATTACGTTATTGTAAGCTGCAATTCCGTAATTACGTAAGTACGTATCTTTACTTGTTTATTGGAAAAACTGACGAAAATAGATTCAATTTTATTCTAAAATACATTAAATCATACATAGAATACCTAACTTACACAAGGAAACGGCACAGGAACCCCCGCGTACCGGTTATTCCCCACCCCGTGTATTATAGTTTGGCTCGGATAGTTAGCATACCTACTACAACACGACTCGTATTTAATGAAAATACTTTTGTGTAATAAACAATAGAGCTCAATGTCATCTAAAGAAATATTTTAAGGGGAACTCCCGAATATTAGGATACCGGTGCGGTGCGGGTAAAATCCCACCGGGGAAGTTTTTGAATATTACTTGCAAATTTGGAAGAATGTTTTATTCATTGCTCGATCGTCCGTCAGCCGTCAAATGCTGTTCATTGATTTGGCAATAGGCATGGCATGTATTGTTTAATTTTTAAGGTGAATGGTGTTGTTGTAAATGAATTGTTGGTTTATCTGTGAATCCTGTGGCCCGTTTCACGAAGCTAAAGTTACAAATTACAAGCGGAACTCACTTTCTAGCAAAAGGAGTTAGAAAGAGACTTCCGCTTGTAATTTGTAACTTGTTGCTTTGTGAAACGGGCCTCTCGACGCGTAACAACTTTAACAAATTACAATTTTTAATTTAAATTAATAATTATTGGCAACTGATATTTTTCTTTAAAATTCCAGATAAATTACGTAATTACGTATAAATAAATAAATTCTTAACTGGTTACGTAATTGAAATGTCCGTAATTTTGGATGCCCTAGTAATGAGGTTGCACACACCTCTGATGTATCGTGGGTAATGGGTGTAACGCACGATTCAGTGCGGCCACTGAACAATCGCAATAGTATCAGTTTAGGATAAGTAGGTTTTGCATCGATGCCAACGCGCGACTATTATCAATTCAACATTGTTAATAACGGTGAAAGATAAGTGGAAGAGCGAGTATAGCGTATCTCCCCATTATGACTTTTTTTGCGGTTGTATCGATGATATACGACGAGTGACAGCTTCGTTGTCTTAATTGTTTATCCTTACCTGTATTTTTTTGACTAAATCTACTCCTCCAACGGTAGTGGCCCCGGCTTCACTGACTTGCTTCACGAGCTCAGGAGTCTTGCAAAAGGCGAGAATTGTGCGTTCCTCATCGCGAGGGAACCAATGCGGCAGAAGCGCCAAGCGGACAAAAGAGTCTACGAATCGACCCTGAAAGAAATTGCGTAGTCATGAAAAGTAGTTAATACATTTCCCCATTATGTTATGACTCTCACTTCTTCTTTTTTTTCTTCTTCATTTACAAAACTAGATAACGAACGTATATTAACGTTATATAATATGTAAGTATAGATTGACAAAAAGTGTGTGATGTGGAAAAGGTGGAACTTAATATTTTCAATTGGCAATGATTAATCAGCCGCTATTGGGTAAAATCAGATAATGTTGAAAATAAAATAGCTGGCCTCGCGTATAGATCAAATGCTTTAACATTTTTAATGAAGAGTATAAGGGTGCTTTTACGGAGGCGAGACGAGGTGAGCTGAGGCGAGATGAGGCGGCGCCATCTTTACATTACATAGTATAAAACAAAGTCTTTCCGCATCTGTCTGTCTGTCTCCCTCCTATCCCCTAACCGCTATCCGCCAACTCCCCCTAAACCATGCAATGGATTTTGATGCGATTTTCACCACCCGTTGGTTGGATAATTGAAGCAAGGGCAGGTCACTAGTAAAGGATAAATTTATTGTATATTGACAGATTCAATAACATTTAACATTCTTACACAAAATTATTTTCATTACTGAAATATACAAAATACCTTCTTTGCAGCTGCCATGTTTGCCTCAACCCTGGCATACACAAATGCATTAGGGTCATTATACATAGTAGGATGATGAGTCTCCTGATGAGCTTTAACTGCATCCTCAGCAGAATACACTACCCATTGGTAATATTTCATCGGGAAGACATCATCCTTAGATATTAGTTTCAAAGAATCAACAACATGTTTTTGTGTGTTGATTTTTACTGCTCTGAAATGAGGATTGGTTGATAAATATATTTATTTATAAATTCACAAAGCAAGTTACAATCAATGTTACATAAAACAAAACTTGGTAGGATTATAAAGTCTGAACTGTAACTCTTTTAAACAATGTCAGCACAGAAAGTCATACATTTATGTTACTTGCACATCTTTCAAGAGATCAGTTAATTGTATTGTATCTAGTTTTACATCCTTGACTTTGATACATAATTCAATCCAATAGCATTTTATTTACAACCCAGAACTCATGTTGTGTAAGCGGTACATGTCTGCATAAATAAAATAAAAGAGAAAAAAAGAAAATATTTTGTTTTGCATTATAATAGAAAACATTTATTTCACCTAATTTTTACATTTTGTGAATATATGTCTCGTACACAGTTGGCAGTTTCTTCTTTGAGACTCAAGGCATGCCGGATTTTACAAGTTTTTTCAACATATTTTAAAGTGAATAACAAACTAATCACACCTCTATTGTATTTATTAATAATATTAAAAAGGAGCTTGTGAATGACATAGCATAATAAAATATCTGAAATTTTGCTGAAAACTGATAAGTGTAAGTAATAATGCTGTTTATATAATCCGACCCACATAACATGAACTAAAGTGGCCGTTTCTGCACAGGTAACAATGTGGTTGCTATGGTAGCGCGCACTCCATTCACACGCACAGCTTACCACCTACCTGTGACACCTAAAAATTGACTTTTACAAAGGTTTATGATACGTGGTGCGTATTATAGTATAATCCACTTACTTATTAGATCCTCTCTGATTATGAGGGATAAATCCAACTTTGGTAATTTCAACTTTGACCTTCTTAGCACGGGCCTTGGCTCTGGTACCTTTACGGGCAGCATAGACAACTGTTGAGGTGTGAATGTCGCGCTGAAAATTTACTAAAAATATTAAAGTAAACATCTTCATCTTTATCTTTCTTACAGTCATACATATTATTCCAGGGGTATTCTACAAAAAATTTTATTGATAGATAGTACTTTTGTTGTGTATTATTCAAGGAAAGTCAAGGCTTGTTTATGTTAAAAAGCAACTATAACTCCCGCAATTTACCAGGTTTGGGTATTGGTTATATTACTATAATTATCATAGTTTGCCTACTTATATTGCCGATTATTGAATATACGCAAGTTTTTTTTAGTGAAGGCTACCATGGATAATGCAGTAAGGCCAGTAAGTAATTCATAGGGAGCGTTGTTGGTCATGATTATTTTCCACTATTTAAATAAGATACCTCAGGGAACTTTTTTCAAACTTTAACTATTTCCCAGTGGTATGATTATTACAATTATAAGTTTCTAATACAATTTAACTCACCAAATTAGAAGAATTGGTTCTATAAGCCGATAACGTAGTATTTAGCATGGAACCTAAAAAAGAATACGTACTATGTAACTTAAATAATACCCTACATCTACATATTACATTTATACTAATAAAATTAACTCACGAAAAAGCGCCCCAGCCATCTTCACTATTTTTACTGTTTTATTATTGTAACTAAAACCATTAAATTAATACCTACTCGGAGGAAATCGAGGCTTTAGGTTATGTTTCGCAATTGACATTGACAGTTTATTTGACAGCTATAATTTGTTATCGTTTACTTTAATACCTCGAACAGTAGAGAAAACCGTTAAAAAAACGGTTTTTCAGGCTCATGTCATGATGAGTGATGACTGTTATGAAATAAGGAAAGCATAGAGAGAGTATAAAAACGGCTAATAGAATACTCTTCGCACCTGTTACAAGTACCCTTCGTTAAAAAGAGTCGTCTATATATCACCGCTTTCGATTGAATTTCAAAAGCGTACTACTTTTTAGGTGTGTTCGTGTGTGTAACTCTGCATTAGTGTGCATAAGTTTGCAGCATAGAGGTAGTAAAACATAGAGAGAGTGGAAGTTTTCAGTCAGTGATGTGGCGTTTATCGATATATTAGGTTTAACAATAATTAAAAGGCAAAGGATAAGCCTATTTTCAATAATAATTGTGATTGATTACCAATTGAAAAGTGGCCTTATTTCTAAAAAGTAAACTGAGAAATTAACTTTTTTGTCGTGTAATAAAACTAAAGACAGTTTTTACAGTTTTTATTTAAAAATAAAACGTTTATCTTTAATAATGAAGAATAAGCCTTGTAATTGTAAGACAGTAATTGGAAGACAGTTTGTGACCCTTTTTTGATGCCGGATTGCATTGCAACTTCTGAAACAACGACGACCCATTTCTGTCAGAGCATCTCCAACCATTCCTGTTTGAGCATCAAGGTTAATTTGTTTGGGTTGCGTATGAATGGATGTGATTACTGAATATATATAATTATATTTCTTATTAAAATCTGAGCGATACTGCAAATCTGAAACAATACAATTAATTAATATCACATAATTATAGTAGGCTCTTTTACCGATCGATAGATATGTACGGACAGTCAAGCAAATTAATTCCTTGACTATTTTGGACTATGTCAAAGTGACACTGTAAATAAAATCATAAGAAGTCTCTTACGTTTTGATTGATTATGTCACTACGACATAGTCCAAAATGGTCTAGGAATCAATTTCCTTTACTGTACGTAAAAAATACATATTAAATTAAAATACCGATGTTAAAATAACGAATGATCCAAATATCTACAATAAGTATTTTATGCCTATGTCTATAAAAGGCACACACCTGTGCCATTAAACGTTGTATGTTTCGACATTTAAAACATCGGCCTTTTAACTGTTCATCATCATCATCATCATCATCATGTCAGCCGAAAGACGTCCACTGCTGGACATAGGCCTCCCCCAAGGCTCTCCACTCGGACCGGTCTTGTGCTTTTCGCATCCACCGCGTTCCCGCGATCTTTACAAGGTCGTCACTCCATCTTGTTGGAGGCCTACCTACAGCTCGTCTCGCGGTCCGCGGACGCCACTCAAGAACCTTCTGACCCCATCGGCCATCAGTCCTGCGAGCAATGTGCCCCGCCCACTGCCACTTAAGTTTGGCTATTCTTCGGGCTATGTCGGTAACCTTAGTTCTACTGCGGATATCATCATTTCTGATTCTATCACGCAGAGAAACCCCGAGCATAGCCCTCTCCATAGCCCTCTGAGTGACTTTGAGCTTCCTTATAAGACCCATTGTTAGCGCCCACGTCTTAGATCCGTAAGTCATCACTGGCAACACACACTGCCAGCACACTGCTGTTTTAACTGTTAGGCATCGCTATTTTAACCCAAAATGTATTCACTTTTTGATATTTAAACACATTATGGATATATTTTACTCTATGAAAATATCGAAAGTTTACTTATCGATATTAATTTTGGAAGCACTATTGTTTATTTCCGAAAGAAAATCTAAAAATGAGTTAAAATTGCACATTTACTGCACATAGTGCCTTTGTATTAATTACAAGACGTAATACCATGATAATGTTTCTAGTTATACTTGCAAAACGGCCGGATTATGGCCGAAAATCAACAGTTTTATTGTAAAACGTCACTCACCTGTGAAAGCTTATATTTTGTGGATCATTTTCTTTATTTCCCATTCGGGATTTACACCCACGAAATACACACGCCATTCCACTGAACCTATACTTAAATACTTCACTGATAACTTGTCGAAGAAATATATTTTAGGAGAATTATTTTTAAATTCCGACGGATGGGCGCACAGATCGCGAACAACAACAGTAATCCGACTAAATTAAGTGACACTTTTTCTTAGGTCTTTATCCGACTAGCCGCTTATTCTATCCCGTTCGTCTTAATTTAGTAGGGTTCACATGTCGGGTATTGACCAATAAAAATTGGCTACAAAACTGTGTTGTACACAGAAGAAAAAGGTGGTACGCTTGACAGTTGGCTACACGGGATCTAGTGTTTTCCTCTTTGACTATAGAAACTAAAGGGCCCGAAATACCTACGAAAAAAACGTGACCCTTTTTGACGTTTAGTGTTACATAAAATGGCGGTTATAGTGATGCCCTGGTGGTATTATCATGTTTATCGAGAAACCAGATTACGTACCTACTGCATAGAGATTTATTTTGACGTTATAGTAACAGTAACGATTTAATTGCGAATATCTGACGAGATCGTTGTTATATTATAATAATAATAATAAATAACAGGGGAGAATGTCACACCAATTGACCTAGTGCCAAACTAAACTCTAGGCTTGTATTATGGGTACTAGACAACGATATCAATACTTATATAGAAAAATATATACCTACTTAAAACACGGACCTAAAACAAAATACGGAAGTAATGTTGCACTAAAAACGTGTCAAGCATTAGCCTAAGCAACGAAGACAAATCAGTGGAAAAAACTCGTGTTTAAGCGAATTTTGGCATAGTTGTAGGGAATGGTGTTTTAAACCACATACTAAAAGTACTGATGATACCTACCGAAAACTTATTTGCGGTGTTGGTAAACTGACCGCGACCTATGTCGATGTATGGGATGACAGTTTTCCAACGGCAAAGTTAAGATTGTCGCCAGATCTGATTTGTTTGTAGTAACGGCTTCGGAACCCTACACTGAGCATGGTCCGACATGCTCTTGCCCAGTTTTTTATATGATAACAAGTATTTGTTTTTTGGGAGGCGATGCAAAGCTATGAAAGATTTTATTTATATTAAATTTTGACATTGTAATTTCAAATTGCATGCACAGGTAGTAATATGGCAGTGTTTCCGCTAACTTAAAAAAACGCTAACGCTATAAAAAAGACAGAGGGCTAAAAAGGAATAAAACAAAGTAGTATATAGCTCAATAAATGTACCTAATTATACGAGGGTCAAACTGAAAGTTCTCAGAATATCAAAAACTGAGCCAACTAGCAAGCTATTAGTTTTATTAAATCTTTTCAAAATAGTGTCCATTCACATCGGTACATCGCTGCATCCGATGGAATCACTGAGAAAAGGACTTTGCCCACTCGTCCTTAGGGGTCTCTTCGATGGCCTTGCAAAAAAACAGATCAAGGTAGATTCTAGGGTGAAAATGCACATTTGACAACACTATGTAACTATATAGGTATACCTATCAAGAGTTAAAGTTTTTAAATAGGTCATTGCATTTAAAACAACCCTCAATCAAATATTAGGAAACTATTTATTAGTATTTCCAAAAAAATTACCCATTTCATTAAGGGTTAAGAATAGGCCGAAAGTATCTATTCTACCGTAAAACTACACAACAAACTAAACAATTTATTTATCGATTTTTGAATTACGAACATTATCTGTGTAAAGTACTGGTAAATTACGAACGAAAATATCTAAAATAAAACACAATCCTATTATAACGCATGATTAATCCAGGTCTATAGTTTAATAATTATATGTTACATACCGAAAACACGCAATATTGTTAAAACTGACCGATATTTCAATAAAAACTTGAAACTTACCGGTGCTATGTTAAACTTTTTTGATTTTTACTTTTCCGCGCTCCACATCCTATAACACTACATTTCGTCATTGTAATTACAATGTTCCTCACTCCTGTGTGTATTTTAAAGTGTAATATCGGATCGAAACTCCACTTATTTAATAATTTTATTCCCAAAACACGACGAATTGACAACTGAGGCCCTACTTTGAAATTCGAAGTTCGAAGTTACGTTAGCTCCATCCCTGTCACTCGTCATTCGAGACTAAATCGAGAGAAAGGGATGAAGCTATCGTAACTTCGAACTTCGAATTTCAAAGTAGGGCCTCTGAAGTACTGTCGAACGGTGTTACATTAAATGGCCGTCCTGTCAAAACCCGGCCACATTAGGTATTTTTTTGGGCTCCGACAAAAGTATAGTGATTCTTTTTTACTTACGAGAATACAGGTTAAATAGATAGAGATAACTATGTATATATTTGATACGTATTTTTATGGTGGATCCTTTGGTTTCTTTAATCATTGGTTTTCCTTCATCTTTGGTTTGCAGTCAGTGATGTGCGGTTTATCGATAAATTAGGTTAACCTATTAAAAGGCATACAGTATTTTCAATAATAATTGTGATCGATTACCAATTGAAAATTGGCCTTATCTCGGAAAGTAAATTGAGAAATTAACTTTTTGATCGTGTAATAAAAATAAAGACCGTTTTTACTTGGAAATAAAACGTTTATCTTTAATAAAATAATGATGAATAAGCCTTACAAAAAGTAATTGAAAGACAGTTTGTGACCCTTTTTCCGGCATCAAAAAAGGGTCATTGCAATTTCTGAAACTGCGACGAACCATTTCTGTTAGAGCATCTCCAACCGTTTATCAGCCTTCATAATAAATGAGTCTGTTGAGGTGACTCGGTCGGGGTGTCCTACTCCAATCACGCAGACCGCGCCAAACAAATTTCAGCCATTCCTCTCTGACTGGCGAGGCTTTTGGAAATCTGAATAAATACAATTAATTAATATCAAACATAGTAGGTTCTTTTAACGATCGATAGATACCTATGTAAGTACGTAAAAAGTAAAAAATACATATTAAATTAAAACAGCGATGTTAAAATATTGATACAAGATGAAACAGCGATATTACATGAATAACGATCGATCCAAATATGTTCAATAATTACATGCCCAACATTTAAACGACATTTTCGACATTTAAAACATCGGCCTTTTAACTGTTCGGCATCTCTATTTTAACTCAAAATGTATTCAGTTTTGGATATTTAAACACATACCCATAGACATCCATGGACTAGACAAAACTACAGTTTGACGAAATAATTAAGCTTTTGACATGATAAGCATTTGGTGAAATAAGGATTCGATCAAAATATCGAAAGTTTACTTATCGATATTAATTTTGGAAGCACTATTGTTTACTTCCGAAAGCAAATCTAAAAATGGATAAAAATACACATTTGCTGCACATAGTGCCTTGGTATTAATTACACCATGTAATACTATGATAATGTTTCTAGTTATACTTGCAAAACGGCCGCATTATGCCCGAAAATCAACAGATTTATTGTAAAACATGAATCACCTGTGAAAGGTTATATTTTACGCATCATTTTCTTTGTTCCCTATTCGGGATTTGCACCCACGAAACACAGGCTATTGCACTTAAACTATATTTTAATATTATACTGGACCCGATTCTACGTGCACATCGCTTAAATAGCCTAAAACTAAAATGTCTAATTTTTAGACTTAGTTTAGACGGCATATTTAACAAGTGCATATTTAATAAGACCACCTAAAATAAGAAGCGTCAGATTCAAATTAGCGCTGTCATTTGATTATGACAGCTGCTCATAGCAAAGTGTTTTAGCGACACCTAAATAAAATTAGGAAGTTTAGGGGTTACTGTAGAATCGGGTCCACTGTTAACTAGCCCAATTAATATATTTTCGGACTAATATTTTAAAAACTCCGATCGAAGGGCGAACAGGTAGCGAACAACAACAATAATCCGACTAAATTAAGTGACACTTTTTCTTAATTATTTATCCGACTAGCCGCTTATTCTATCCATTCGTCTTTAATTTAGTAGGGTTCACATGTCAGGCATTGACCAATGAGCAATTGGCTACAAGCTGTGTTGTACACAGAAGAAAAAGGTGGTACGCTTGACAGTTGGCTACACGGGATCTGTGTTTTCCTTCATCTTTGAAGGAAACGATTAGTGTTTGAAATTCGAGACGAAACTCGGCGTTTTTTTCATAGCTTGAATGGATTAGCACTTGGCATATCTTTAGACATATCTTATAATCTGTGGCACTTGGTTTTAAAAGTTTGTACGATGGCTTAAAGGACTTAGAATCCAGGCCATAAAAATTAAAAAAAAAAAAGTTTGTACGGCAGGCTTGTCGTACTTTGTTTGGTTGTTTCTACGTTAAAGTTTTGAATTAGATTTTTCATATTATTTGTATGAAAATGTTGTAATAAATTATTTAATAAACTTAGTGAAGTGTTTAAGTGAAAATGGAGACAACAAACTGCACTTTGTTAGCGATATCCTTATGTGCTTTACTATGGGGTGTGGCCGGCCAGTACGAGTGGCAGTCGAGAGATGCTTTCGATGAAATTCGAGGCAGAATGGATCGGGTTTCAGCTGATAACTGCTACATCAGACACTTGGACGATTTGTTCTTGCCTTCCGACTCTGTTTCGCACCATCCTGATGTAAAAGAGATCAATATCAACCCTGTTTTTCCTAACCGAACGGCTTTGCTTCATTTGCACAATATGGCAATGAACCGAGCGTTTTTCTGGAGTTATATCCTCCAATCGAGGTTTATTCGCCCGGCTATCAATGATACGTACGATCCCGGCATGATGTATTACTTCCTATCTTCAGTAGCTGATGTATCAGCTAACCCCTATATAAACGCTAGTTCGATATATTTTTCGCCTAACATGTCGTACACATCGTCCTATAGAGGATTCTTCAATAAAACCATGCCTAGGTTCGCACCTAGAGCATACAGAGCTGATGATTTTAATGACCCTGTACATCTACAAAAGATCTCGACTTTGAATACTTTCATTGTAGAAGATTTAGGAGCATTTGATCCGGAGAGCTTGTCAAAGGATTACACATCTGATTTTTATCGTATTAACGAGTGGTATAGCAAGTGGCTTCCAGATAGGGTTGGAGATAGGCATGACACGAAGACAACTTATCAGGTGGAGATCAGATATGCCAACAACACTAATGAAACATTTACTTTCCATGGACCACCTGGGAATGATGAAGTTAGTATTAAAATGCTAATTTGTGAATGCATTTTTTAAGGTTCTGGAAACTTGAATTATTCTAGTAAGAAAGCCGTTTCTAATACTTCTAACTATAAGCCAAATAAATCCTAGACAATAAATATGTGCATGTGCATTCTGTAAAATATTTATACATACATATGAATACAATGGTGGTCTCATATTCCAAGTTAATGACTACTAGCTTGCAAGTTCACATAACTGTATTCATTTAGTCTGCTTTAATAACAATGTCCCTATCTTTATGCATATGTATGTATGTAAACACTTTATTGTACTTTATTGTAAAAAACAAAAACAATAACAGCACAATGAAGATAAAAGAAGGATGCACAAAATAAAATTTATCCTGTTACAGGATCTCTTTCATTACAAATTTAAACAGGAAAACAATATAAAATTAAGTTAAGTAATAAAAACTATAAAACGTAATGAAATATCTACATCTATGTATGTACCGTAATATATATATTTGT
Source organism: Acleris literana (assembly GCA_946894065.1). Lineage (NCBI taxonomy): Eukaryota > Metazoa > Arthropoda > Insecta > Lepidoptera > Tortricidae > Acleris > Acleris literana. Next base: position 17,240,933 of record OX335669.1, read on the forward strand.
ACATCTAAATACATACTGTACCTACATACATATGACAGTATCTTGGCAACTCGCATTCCCATACAGTACTGACTGTATCATACATTTCAAAAGCTTGTTACCACCTATCAGAATTATTTTAGGTGTTGAGCCTTTGATGTATTTTTTGTAATGCGGATCCTTTTTAGGTGCCAGGCCCAGTAAACTGGACACGCCCGTACTTTGACTGTGGAAGACTTAACAAGTGGCTTGTTGCTGCAGTTTCTCCAGTTGCAGATATCTTTCCTCGCCACACACAATTTAGACACATTGAATATCCCAAGTAAGTGATCTATTCAATCTAGCCATCTATTTGTATTTCACTCAAATCTAATGTAATCTTGTAAAAGCATTGTAAGTAGGTTTTTGTTCTTGTTTCTTCGTAAACAAATAACCTTGTATATAATTAGTCCTCTACAATACTTCAATAACTTTTTTTTTTAACAAGGTATGGTTTAGATTTAGACCTTGTGCTAGGGCTTAACCTTTAATTGACGAGGTGGTTTCAGAGCAATCTCAAAGTAACACTTATGCCATGGCAACATAAAGTTAATAATAGTCATGTTGTCTGTGTGTAGGGTTGCCATCTCTAAAATTTGGCAACCAGGACCAGAGGTGTGAAAACCCCGGATTTTTGAGCCCAGAACCCGGACGGTTCGTCGGTTGCCCACACCGCGGCGCGCAAGTCGCGGCGCGGGGGCCCAATACTGAAATTCTTAAAACCCGGACTACAAATAAAACCCCGCCCGGATGCTCCCCGGACGCCCTCTAAACTAGGACAAATCCGGGGAAACCCGGACGGGTCGCAACCCTATCTGTGTGACGTATACCACGTCAGTTAAAGGTTAAAGTAGCCTACATGTTGATTTATACAAAACAATAACATGTGTAGCAGAAAAACCCAAGTACAGATTATCCACATGTCATGAGATAAAACTTATCTCTGAGACATATTAAATAATATGACTTGTTCAAGTTGTGTCATGGCTTTTCTGTAGTCAGATGCATATCATAACACACAACATGTTTTAAAATAGGTACATAAATCAGAATTTTCACACCACTTTGTTATCCTTTGACATATTGACTAATTAAATTTATAGTATTAACTATCTTTAAGGCATTTGATTTAAACACCCTCATAGCCTAAAGTGAGTAGTACTTGAGATCCCTGACTATGCTCAGAAATCTACCAAACATAGTGTGAGATTCTACTTTAAAATGGTTCATTTCCAAATTCAATATACCAACCGTACTGTAAATATACTATATCTACTGAGTATGCTCTCATCTACTATTGTCGTTCCACTTGTAAGTAACAAAATTAGTTATACTTGTCTTTCGTAAATATTAGATTTAATTGTGTGACAGGTACACAGCAGCCGTTGTGATGGAATTGGACTATGACAGGATAGACATAAACCAGTGTCCCGAGAGTCAGGGTAACGACAAACCGAATCGCTTCAAAGCAACAGCGAGATGCAAGAATGAAACAACAGAGGTAAAACTAGTCTCCAAAATGTACCTACTTATTTATTGAAACTTTTCCCAGCTCTAAAAAAACTTTAAATAACACTTAGGCTCCGGTTCACCTCCCAATATATTTTAAATGGATGTCCGTACGTAAACAGCGTATAGTACGCACTGTATAGACACTCCACTTAAAACAAATAGAGAGGCGAACTGGAGGCAAAAAATCTGCTGAATGAGGACACAGCCTTAGTTCAAATTATTACATGTTGAAAGACCAATTATAGAACTAGGTACCTTTTAGTAAATTACTACAAGAACTTTAGTCGCATCTTACCGTCTAACCAGCCGCCAAGCAGCAGTCTTGTGTTCTAGTATAACAACCAGTGAAACAAATAGGATATTCCATCTTCAGACCTCTACATACCATCCGTGCTGTCTGTCCTTGCACGATGCACGACGCAAAACGATAGTGCGTAGGCTTGCTGGACGACAATAATAATTATTGTTACCATGATGTCCTCGCACGACCGATTTTTTAGCCAACGAGCCCCAACATCAGCAACGTCTAGTATGATGGATACTTTGCACGATAGTGCGTACAGCACCATCGGGCCTAACGGTCGGGAGCTGCTGTCCTTCAAGATGGATAGTGCATAGAGAGCTCTAGGGTTGGCGAGAATGAGTAGTATTAACGTGGCCTGTGTGAATGTTTGCCTTAACCATACCTTAAAAAAAACACGGCTTTAAGGAACTGAACCACTGCTGCGCGCACACTCGCTACGCACACGTTTACAAATTCGCTCCGTTATAAAAATATAAGCAGATAATTTTTCAGTAGCTCAACGAGCACGCTGTGCACGAAATGATGTCACTTGATATACACGCGTGACCTACTCCGAAGGGTCGCTAACGCACACGCCAGCGCGCGTGGCATTCGAAACCCCACTGCGGCGCACGCTGTCCATGCTACGCACGAATGCCGATTCAAAGTCATCGCACATAACGCCTCGGCACCAGATCAGCACCGCCTTAGCTCAAAGTGAAAAATTGAAAATTGACCTTTGATTTGTGTTAATACGATACAATTTTCAGTGGACGACGCGAGGCCCGCGCCCCGGCAATAGGGAATATGAATGGATTTTTTAAATAGCATTTATTAATAAAATCTGAAAATACCGTAAAAGAGATCACCAAAAGTGAAATTAAAATTAAAATCAGTCAAATAAATACGGATGATACAAGCATTTTAAAATACTAATTAGACAGAGAGATCCGAAGTGCACCGGTGACGTCATCGTTCAGTACGGCCATATAAACTCCAAGTAAAATTCTGTTTTGCTAGAAAGAGATATAACAAATCTTTGTTAGCTTATATCTTGTTTTTTTTTTATAGCTATTCAAAAAATGTTTTTTCTCACCTGTTTGTTACATGAATCAGCTTTTATTGAAGCTGTAAAAAAAAACATACATATTCCCTAAAAAACGTATCGTACTAACAAAAATCAAAGCTCACTTTTGAACGTTTTACTTTGATCTGAGGCGGTGCTGACCTGGCCCTAGCCGGCACCATATGGAAATGTGCGATGACCTTAACCACACTGCGGCGCACGCGGCCCACCCGGCCCGGTTCGTGCGTAGCGTGGGCCGTGTCCGCCGCAGTGGAGAGCTAGACCAATGAACCCTCGTGGGCGACGTGTCTAGCGTGTGCGTGCATTGGTTGCTGTGGAAATGTTGACACACGTTGCTGGATCAATGGACCCACGTGGGCGCCGTGTATAGCGTGTTCTTGCGTAGTGTGCGCTACAATGGGATTCTGGCAGGACAAAAGGACAGTTTTAGGCACTTGTCCCCCTTCCGGCAAGCAAGCGATTAGCTATCGAATATTTTCTCGCTCAAGAAACGAACAACAGATTTAGGTCCCGTGTCAGTAAAAGGGACACAATAATATATGAATAGTTGATCGCTGGCTGTTTCACACTGCCGGCGAGAACTCTCTCCACTACTTTGTCGAAACAAAAGATATAGATCCCGTGTCAATAATAGAGACACATATATTATGTAATAGTTGGTCGCTGGCTCTACTCGCTTCCCGTTCATCCTCGAATGTGTGACAAGTGCCTTACAGGGCTTGGAACCGGTTTAAAAATAACCGTATAATACCGGTTTATTTCGGTTTTTAACCGGCTTCAAAAAAGGAGGAGGTTATACGTTCCACTGTATGTATTTTTTTTATTACTCCGATCTTTTTTAGGGAACGCGAACGTTATGAGAACTTTATGTTAACCTTAATTAACGGGTTTGATCCAAGAGCGGCGAGTTGAGAAACCAATGCGCGTTCGTTGTAACTTGTTTTTTTACTTGTGATGTGAAGACGAGCGCGGTATGTGTCTGGATTAACCGGATTTTTTTAACACGAAGCCGGTTAATTCGAAAATAACTTTATATAAGGGTTTCTCCAAAAACCGGTTAAAAACCGGTTTATGCGAACGGAACCGAAATGAAAAGGTTTTGCGTGAAGTGTACTTCACCCGCAATAACGGTTTGACTATTTAACCGGTATCCGAGACTTGGTGCCCTAATAGTTCTCCTTTGTAAATAATTTCCAGTGTGAGCCCCTTCATGGTTGGGGCTTCCGTCGCGGCGGCTATCAGTGTCGTTGTAAGCCTGGGTTCCGCCAGCCTAGCATCGTCCGTCGCCCGTATCTCGGCGAGATCGTCGAGCGGGCCACTTCAGACCAATACTATAACAACTTCGACTGTCTGCGCATTGGCTGTGAGTATTAAGAAGATGTTAATATTAGCAATTTAGTAAAATACCAGCTATTGCGCGCGGCTCCGTCCGTATAGAAGTGGTTTTTCGCTATTCTATCGGAAACTGATCAATTTTCCGGAGCAAAACCCCGTATGTATATTCGTTTTCGGATTATAAACTAAGTAAGACTAAACTAAAAAAATAGTAAAGATAATAATGCCTATCGGCCTAGCATAGAAATAGCCTCATCACTGCCGCTACGAGTCCTATCATGCTTCATACAACTATGCATTTGATTAAACGACTTCAAAAAAGGAGGTTCTATGTTCCACTGTATGGTCCATTCCAATAGACTTGTCTTATTTAGTAAACACTTTTATAACCTCAAAATGCATCATTATTGGCTAAAATGGCCGTTTTCAGCTGAATAAAGCAACTAGAGACCACATTTTGCACATCATTTTCTGATTGTACATCATGGATAGGTTTTTTTGCGACAAAATTGTTATTTTAGGCGAAAAGGGAGCACTTTGAGTTTATAAAAGTGTTTACTAAATAAAACAAGTCAATTGGTATGGATGGACTTTATGTAAGTATTTTTATTGCGACTCGTTGCCACCTGTACGAAAATAAAGGGAAGGGACAATCTCACACAAACTGACCTTGTCCCAAACTAAGCTCTAGGTTTGTACTATGGGTAGGTACTAGAAAAATAAATGTTTAAAAAAATGCGAGCTTGAAATGTTCTATAGTTTCTCATTAATATTTAGAAGTGGAGCTACGTAACAGCATAAATAGGATCACTAAAAAGTATAAAATAAAATAAATGTTAAAAAAAACAAAAACCCGCCTTCAAAAATGCAAAAAATAACTTCTTTTAAAATGGTAGGTCAGTCCAACTGCATTCGGCTTTTGGTTTAAAATATTGTGGGACGCCGACTTCAGTTGGACTGACCTACCATTTTAAAAGAAGTTATTTTTTGCATTTTTGAAGGCGGGTTTTTGTTTTTTTGAGTTCTCTTGATTTCTCCAAGATCCCATCATCAGATCCTGACGTGTTGAAAATGGGACCAACTAGAACGTATACCCATTCAAACAACGAAAAAAATTTTCAAATCGGTCCAGTGTTCTTCGAGTAATCGGGGAACATACAAATAAAAAAAAAATTATCCCGACGAATTGAGAACCTCCTCCTTTTTTTGAAGTCGGTTAAAAACGATAAGAAAAAGTAAGCGCGTTCATCACACAAATATTTACCCATACCGGGAACCGAACCCGGGACTGCTCACTTCGGTGTCAGTCGCCAACTAGGCTAAATGCTTCATCAACACTGTGGTTTTTAAAGTCACCAGCTACTGTACATTTTTACGTGACTGCGCGACGCAAGCGAGAGTGATGTGTTTATCAGCCTATACATATATGTTTATATGTATGTTTGTTTCTTTGTCGCGCTCTAGAAACTAAACGCGTGGACCGATTTTGATGATTCTTATGTCAATCGATTGTGGTTGTGAGTGTCACTAAAGATATGACATAAAGTCGGCGAATCATGCCAAGTGGGGTATCGAATAAGTATTTAAAAATCAAATAAGATGAGTAGGAAGACCCAAGGCAAGATGGACAGATGATATCTTAAACATAGCAGGGGCAAACTGGACGAACACCGCCAAGAATAGAGTAAAATGGAAAGACATGGAGGAGTTCTATACCCGACAGGGTCCTTAATACAAGATATAGAATACTAACAACAAACATATACGAACTATGTTTAAGGAATAATAAAGGCTTATTTATTATTATTATTTAAAAATCGTCCTTAGGTTTCTTTCATCATTTTTCATTTAGGATTTTTAACGATTTAAAGTTGGGTATAAAACTTAAGTAAAGCTCCTCTTGCATGTAGTTGTAACACATCTGTATAGACCGTTTGACATTCTATATTTGAAATTTGACGTAAATTCCATATCAGTTTTGTACACAACAACATGCAAGAGGCACTTTATTTAAGTATTCTACCTATAGCAACAGTCCGGTTTTTTAAAGCTTGCTTTTTGTTTTTATTACCCGACTGCGCGACGTAAAAGACAGAAATATCTTTATCAGCCTTTATATGTATGTATGTTTGTTCCTTTCTGGAGACCTAGCAACTAAACACGTGGGCCGATTTTGATGTTTCTTATTTAATCATTACAATTTCCCCTAGGGATCCAAAGTCTCCCGGTAAAGTGGCGGCGCTCGCTCCCGTTCATCCGAGCCCTGTACCTCGACCAGTACTACGAGTATGTGAACGCAAGCAAGGGGCCCGCGGCGCTGCACACGGAGCGCCCCAACGTGTATGAAATGCTCAACTTCATCAGAGGCGTGCAGCCGCGTAACTGTTCACTGTATGTACTTATGAGAATATAGCAACTGCTCTCAGCAGTGACGTCTCGGGCGACGTCGAGGGACTTCGCCTGACATATCTGGTGAAAGCGCGCGACAGGTGTCGTACAGGTGAACGTATCACTTCGCAGAATGATCGTTTCATAGAAAGTTATTTTCTGCTGAATCCATGTTGATTTTAGGTTATCTTGTGATGGTTACAAGTCAAACATAACCTAATCTACGTGAATCATATTTAAGATGAAATTCAACACGGGTTCACCAGAAAATAGCTTTCTATGAAACGAAAATTCTGCAAAGTGATACGTTCTATGTAATGAGTGTTGGTCTGTTGGTGAAACAGGGGGACACCCCCGACGTCGCTGTCGACACGTGTTGCGGGATATTTAATTTTGTCGTTTAGTCAATCCCTGACTTAATTCTAAATGTGTTTTACAGATACAACCCCTCAGACCTATTCCTGAACGGTGACATGGCGTTCGGAGCCGAAGAACAACTAGAAAATCAAGCTAAAATGGCGGTGCGTATGGCCAACTTCATCAGCGCTTTCCTGCAAGTGTCTGACCCTCTCGAGGTGTTTAGTGGCACCAGGGTTGCAGATAAACCGCTGACGGAGGATCAGATGATTGGAGAAACGTTGGCCTTGATACTCGGGGATTCAAAGATCTGGTCGGCGGGTGAGTTTTAAAATAGTTTGTAGAGTAAAATGCGTTTAGAAGTAAGAGCGGGACCAGCATCTTATGTTTCACTGAACACATGATTTGATAACTAAATCTGTATTGTATATTTCAGGTATATTATGGGACAGGAACAAGTTTACAAACCGCACATTCTTTGCTCCCTTTGCCTACAAGACCGAGCTCAATACTAGGAAATACAAACTAGAGGACCTCGCCAGATTGAATAAGACTGGTACGTGACTATGTCCACAAAATAAATGATGTACCTATTTATTTTATTAAGTTTCATAACATCGCTCGATACTTGATAATTATGAAGCAACCCTCGCAGCGACCGCGACTAGAACCAGTTCAGTCCATCCTGTTGAGTTGGCTTGAGGTGGCGCGGCGCGCGCGGTCGAGGCACGCACACATGCAAGCAAGCGATATACCTTTGATTTGCTACTGTTCTATTTATACTATGACGACGGGGATCTTTAGCTGACATGATGATGATGAACTATACCCATTGCTATTGTTTTCAGATGAACTTTACACCAACAAACCGTGGTTCCAATTCCTAAAGCAACGCTGGTCGACAAACTTCGATAACCTGGAAAAGTTCTTCCTCAAAATGAAAATTCGTGACGACGACATTGGGAAGTATCTGAAGCGATACGAAAGATACCCTACTTACTATATGGCAGCTAATTTAAAACATGGTCACTGGACGAGCCCTTACTTCGATTGTAAAGGTCATTTGAAACAATGGGTCATTACTTATGCGGCTCCATTCTTTGGTTGGGACAGTGTTAAAGTTAAATTGGAATTCAAGTAAGTAGAGATAAAGTTGATCTTTACTTCCTATCTAAACACTGTTATGATTTTTGTTTTTTATTCATGGGACCCCAGTAGTAGGTCTTGTTTAAGAAAATACTTATTACGCTAACTTAACGCTTTTCGAATACTAAAATGTATGAAGTTGATATATCAATAAATTTTCACAGTTTTCGAAAATCTTTGATTAGTTCCCAATTCGGCGGATTATTCTTAAGTCGGATTCTCGTTTCGCCAGAATTACTTATAAGTGTGACAGTCACAAATCTTAATCGTTAACAAGAATCCGGCGAATCGGGAACTAATCAAATCGTTTATATTAGCGTTAAACATCTTGTCTAGGCCCTTGTGGTGTTATCTATCTATCTACCATAGAAGGCGGCTAACTACATAGTAATCGTATAAGCTTTTCAAATTTAATGTGGTAAGTAACTAATAGAGTATATAGAAGGCTTCGACGACTACATTGCAGTTAGCAGCCTTGTTTTGTATTATAAGCAGCATCTATCTCAAAACCTAAAGAATAAGATAAAATATTCATGAAATTGTTCCTTTGAGCCGAAGTTTTAGGACATATCTTCGTTTTCCAGGGGTGTGGTTGCAGTAACAATGCAACTGATGGCTTTGGATGTGAACCAGTGCCCTGATAAGTACTACGTGCCCAATGCCTTCAAGGGAACGGATAAATGCGACAGAAAATCTTCATATGTAAGTTTTTTTCAATTTTTTTTATCCTTGTTTTTTAGCCTTCTAATATCCTATATTTAGGATATTAGAAGGCTAAAAAACAAGAATGTATGAATCCTTGAATAGAGAAAAAGGAATTCTGCGTGGATGAGGTCCCAAGCAATATCTTATTAATCTTTTCACAGAATATTTTTACCCGAATGCGTCGGAAGGAAGGTTATTGACCTTATTGCCTAGAATGACAAAATTACTTTCTTATTACTGAAGAAGCCTTAGTATTTTTGGAAATCTTAAAAAATGGCCTCACTCAGCTGAAATCCAGTTTATGACGAACAATAATTCGGACAAACGATACTTTAGGACAAAGTGATTCGGTATGGACGCTCACTTAATTATATTGTTATCCTTAGTGCGTACCTCTCCTCGGGCGAGGCTACGAAGCCGGCGGCTACAAATGCGAGTGCCTCCAAGGCTACGAGTACCCCTTCGAAGACGAGATCACATACTACGACGGGCAAATTATGGAGGCGGAGTTCCAGAACATTATATCAGACAAGGAGACACGTATAGACATGTTTAAGTGCAGGCTAGCGGGCGCTGCTGCTATACAAAGCAGCTTTGCCGTATTGGTAGCTCTTTTAGCGGTAATTTACAGACTGAGGTAGGTGGATAGTGTAACTTTACACTCTTGTGATCCACTTATGCGGCATTTCTAGGTAGGTACATATTTAACGTGAGTGCACCATAATGAGACAACATTATTTCGCCAATATAGAGGGAAAAGTGTGTCCCTCTATATAGATGATTTGAAAACTTAAAACTCGAAATTTGTAATTTTGATCTAAAGAGCAATAACATACTCGTTACAATTATGAAACTTATATTGTAGAACTTAGAAAGGATTTTCGTACTCGCGTCGTTCTAATAGGCCCACTATGACAGCTGTCAACTTAGCACAAAGTTTTTTTTTTGGTTTGTTTCTTCCCAAAGGGAAAGGCTAACGGATCTGTGCTCATACTGCCATGTCTTTTATAACCTCTAATACGAGTTAAAAGGGAGGCCGAAACCAAGTCTTTTGTATTTTGTTTCTTGCATATAATATTCAGATCGCCGAAGCCAAGTATTTCTTTCATTATCTCTTGAATTATATTTCAAGTAGCTGTTGCCCACGACTCCGTCTGCGGAGAAAAATAAATCATAGCCTATGTTCATCAGGGATAATGTAGAATTCTAATGGTGAAAGATTTTTTCAAATCGGTCCTGTAGTTTCGGAGCCTATTCAATGCAAACAAACAAACAATCAAATCTTTCCTCTTTATAATATTAGTATAGAAAAAGGCCGAAGCCATTCTTTTTTTTTCTCTTGAACCGGTTTATGAGGTTCAATTTCTGAGGTTATATTTTGTTCTGCCTTGATATCTGTCAAATCGGGACTTAAAGACGCGAGTATAAGAATTCAATTCTTTTTCGAGGACAAGAGCTCCAAGTGTACTTTAAAATGAAATTAAATGCAAGTTAAGTTGCTGCCAGTTTTTGTTGTAATCGGTATTTTTTTACATTATGTTTCTTAAAGTTTATAGTTTTCACTCACTGACACACTTAGAATAGAATTTTTGATACTGTATGTGTTAGATACGTTGTATTGGGTTTAACAGATGTATGTTTTGTCCAATAAGCTTGAAATTAGTGCCTTTACTAGAGAAATAATAATGCTAGCTTAAGAAATGTTAAATAGTAGTTTATGTGACTGGCGCATAATGCCTTATTATATGTACAGTCGGATACATAACTTTATCTACATGAATAATATCATAAGTTTTGTCCAATATGTGAGAAACCTGTATCTGTGGTGGCTCTGTATCGGTCACTGATCCTTTAATGTGAACATTGAGATGCAACCAGATACAGGTTTAATATAGGCCATTTGCTTATCGTTTCTGAACATATTATAGGGAAGTTATGATGACATAGATAAAACGTATTTACGTGATGTTTTAATTGACATCAGAATCATAGTGTATTTTAGACAGGTTTAAAAAAATCAGTGCAACAATTCTTCTAAAAACTTTCGGGTTCGAGAAATATCGGTGAAGCTTTGAATCTCGAGTGCATAAGAGCTAGCAAGAAAGCAGTTAAAACCCGCAAGCCATTTTCAATCTTGTCGCTCTGTACTTAAGTGTAAAACATTGGATAGTGTAAAAGTCATCGACGTAAATGAAAAGTAACTAAATCCCAGGAAGAATGCAAAAGAATCTCGTCCATACTTGAAGAAAAGCATGGGAACGTACCGTAGTTTATACATTTGTTTGCGACATACTTACTGGACTAAGGGCCTGTTTCACAATCAACGAATAAATTCATCTGCCATTTAAAGTTTGCTCTCTCCTTGTCTAATTTCAAGTGTAAGAGAAAGGGCTGCATTTATCTGTCCAATATGCTTTACTTGTCGATTGTGAAACAGGTGGTTAGTGTCGGTTTTTAATATAAACTTTATATAGCGACAACTTTATTTTAAGAATGCGTAAAATTATAGTCGAACAATTCAAGCGTAGTTGGATAAGCTATACGTTTGGTATATACCTTCTAGAGGTAAATTTATACTGTTTTTGACATTCCGATACTTATTTAAAATCCATATTTCGATATTTTGTATCTTGTAAAACGAACACTTATAATATTTTTATAAGCATTACGTAGTTACATATCAAGCAGTTTTAGTTTAGTATTGACGAAAATATGTCTTAATTATTTTTCATATTTTTTGCTCTCGTTTCGATCTCTGATATACTAATTGATCTGGATTTTTTTGAGCAAATTAAGCTTTATTATATTTCTTGATTTATTTACAAAATCTATTTCTATTATTCCTTTAGGTGTTTTACGTTTTTTTACTGTCAACTAACTGCTCCTATTTTATTTCTTTTTACAATTTGAACTTTTAGCAATTATATTTATATTTAAGGTAATACTTTATTATTAAATATAAAAACGAACTTAAATATTGTACATCATGCCGTCCACGTTAGACTGATTTTATATAAATATTAGAATCTCATTTCATTTTTTATATTTGTAGAAAATAGACGTAAGGCCTCCACTGTAGTAGGAAAGATAGAATTTATTTTTAAAACAGTAATGTCATTTAAACTGCTGTTCTAAAGGATATTAAAGAATTTCGTTTTGTAATTGTATTTTTATTCTAAAAAGACAAATTATATGGACTAGAAAAATAACAAAAATCGGTGCGCCAATGATATCTACCTATCTTTCTAATATATGGGAGTTGCAATGGAAAAGATGATGATCACGACTGAAATGTAGCCCGTTTTACGAAGCTACTTACAGCTAGTTACAAATTACAAGCGGAACTCTTTTTCTAGCAAAAGGAGTTAGAAAGAGACTTCCGCCTGTAATTTTTAACTTGTAGCTTCGTGAAACGGGCCTCTGGGGCCTATTTATCAAAAGCTTGTAACTTGTAATATAAGTGGAAGCCTCTTTTTAATACATATTGTTGGAAAGAGATTTCCGCTTGTAATACAAGTAACAAGCGTTTGCTAAAGGGGCCCCGGTAGTATCACTCAGATACGGTCAAACTCAAAGTCGGTAATTCTGCTAAACCGCGTAACTTACAAATTTAAGGAGCAAAATGCATTTGAATGATTGAGGCAGTAAGGTGCATTTTGCTCCTTAAATTTGTAAGTTACGCGATGAGCGAGAAGAGAGTAGAATCAGCGATCAACTATTAATATAAGTCCGTCTCGTTTATTATTGACACAGGATCTACATCTTTTGTTAGTTTCTTGAGCGAGAAAATAGTCTATAACTAATCGCTTCTTCGCCGGCAGCGGTGGGACAAGTGCCTTAGTAACTGTGCATTCTAGTATCTTTTCGCAGCTGTAGTATACTAAATTCAAACCACATACGCTTTTGCGTCAAGGTATTAAAATGTACAGCTACTTATGAGTTGCAGGACGAATAATGAAATCACATATCATATGACCCCAGAGGTGTTAATCTCTCAAAAAACGGCGGTCGGTCGGACGGACCAGCGAATCGAAGCGGCGAGTTTAAGTAGTCCCGTCCGACCGAACAAAACACATTTTAGTGCGTGCATTGTCAATTAGGCAGCCTTATACGTTCGAGAAGTCATGCTGCCAAATTGAATACACGCGCTAAAATGTGTTTTGTTCACTCTGACGGGACTACTTAAACTCGCCCCTTGGACAATCACTCGTTCGTCCGTCCGTTCGTCGTTGTTGAGAGAATCACACCCCAATACGCAGAGATCATGGAAAGTTAGGTCATTTCTTTTCCGCAGTATATGGCAAAATCATTTATATTCCTGGTTAGTCCTGCTTTAAATATCTTACCTTGTATATTTACCCAATGTAGTAAGTTGTCATTTATCGCAAATCTTTGTAGATATATGTGGTTGCAGAAGATACAAATATGACGACATTCGCTTAAGTAACTAGTAGTTATAAAAACATAGGGTACAGAGGCCTTACTTTGAAAATCAAGGTTCGAAGTTACGTTAGCTCCACCCTTTCTTTCGATTTAGTCTCGAATGACGAGTGACGGGGATGGAGCTAATGTAACTTCGTCCTTCGATTTTCAAAGTAGGGTCTCTGTGTCCTTGACAGGTCTCGTATCCTTTATCTAGGGTTAAGATAGGGTTAAGTTAGGGTCAGATCAAGCCGACCGCAATGTGGTTAAGCTATAGAACCGTACATGATAATCAGAGCCCGGAATTTTCATAGCACTTTTGAGCTGTCATAGGGACTTCTCGTCAAAACAGAATACAATATTTAAAATATGATTACGAGTAGAAGTAAACAACAGGCAGTGTTATCGCGAATGAGCGATCTCTACGAGATAACCTTTAAATGCCAAATTTCGGAAATTATAAATAGGAATTAAAATAATATTTTATTGATTTAAATAAAATAAAAAATGGATTTCCTATGCCTCTTAAACATTTTCGATAGAAATTGAAACAAGAATTGCTATCGATAAGTTTTCATTGCAAATCTCTATTTCATATTTTCAAGTACTCAAAAGTTATCTGAAAGACATCGCTCTTTAGCGATAAGACCGCCCGTTGTTTACCTCTACTTTTAAACTTCTTTAATAATATTGTATTCCATAATGTATCGATAAAATATGTATATCGGAAGTCGATAGATGAGAAGTCCCTATGACAGCTCAAAAATGCTACGAAAGTTCCGGGCTCTGATGATAATGAATATAATTAAATGTTTTTGTACTTGACTGTATAATTGTAGAGTATAGGGTGACGGCACTAATGATGGACACTTAGCTGACAGGCAACAGTTAGGACACTTCACTCTTTCAAAGGGCATTGGGTAAATTTGTTTGGAGAATATCGTCATTTTTTTTTCAGCGGCCACGGCTGATTCTTAAATAGTTATTTAGAGGACCTCTAAATACATATAGATATATATATAATTTATGGCGTTAAATAATACCGGAGCGGGGATTTTAAAGATTTAAATGTTCAGTTTTTAGTACAAAAGTACGCCCAAGCATGAATATTTAAATATCTCAGCTCCGATGCACTTAAGAGTATTGCATTATATAATAAAATATGTTTATTTTTAATAATTCTATCATAATTTGCCACTTTTACGAATGGCCGCTCACCTTAAAAATGTATGAATTTTACAAATGACAACACTTTTACCCAAACCCCTTTCATACGGTCCTAAATTGATTGTTACAAAACAAATGAATAGCCCTTATCTTCTGTAAAATAAGAATCAAGTGTCCGTCATTGGTCCTTGTCCATTACTGGTTCCGTCGCGCTATCGCTTTTCGGTAAACAACGGGTTCGTATGTAGCAAAGCAGCCATATAAACGAATAGAAAAGTGATTCTAAAAATCCAATCTTAAAAGTCAATAATCAATAAATGATGAAACACCTTTTTATACCATGTTTTTAGCAGATTAATAATAATAATAATTATTATTATTAATAAGTAAAGCAACGTGACCAAAATTTTAAAATATCAAATTTTCAAAAGGTGAATGTAAATATATGGTTATTAGGTACTTGTTTTTGGGTACCCACTTGTTTCGATATACCGATTTAATAATGTAGGTAGCAAATAAGTAATGAAACGAAATCGGATTTTGTCGGATAAGCTAGTTTTTTTGCTTGCTTTCTCAGTTGTATGGATAATGGATAAGTAAGCTATCTGGGAAAGCGAGCTAAAAAATATACGATGTTGTTTGATAAATCACTACATCTGTACCGGAAAGCGTAGCTAAACTTCGGAAATGACAGTTTTTAACCGACTTCAAAAAAAGGAGGAGGTTCTCAATTCGTCGGGATATTTTTTTTTGTTTTTTTTTTTTTTTTTTTTATGTATGTTCCCCGATTACTCGAAGACCACTGGACCGATTTGAAAAATTTTTTCGTTGTTCGAATGGGTATACTTTCTAGTTGGTCCCATTGTCACCACGTCAGGATCTGATGATGGGATTATGGAGAAATCAAGAGAACTCCTCAAATATTATAGGCACACCTATAGCGATTTTGGTATTTTTCACTGTAACTCATGCATTTGCTTTTGAAAAGTACTATATGGTGAAGTGGAACTGATGATGAAGACCACAGATGGCCACCGGAACTCCTTAACGGTACCTATTTCAAGGGTGGCGATAAGATATTTCGATAAAGGAAGTTGAGCGACTATGACGAAGCACATTTAGGTTTAAATATGACTATGACATTCCCGCGGCGTTGTCTGCGGCGAGCTTGAAATGTTCTATAGTTTCTTATTAATATTTAGAAGTGGAGCTACGTAACAGCATAAATAGGATCACTAAAAAGTATAAAATAAAATAAATGTTTAAAAAAACAAAAAAACCGCCTTCAAAAAGCAAACTGACTTCAGTTGGACTGACCTATTTACCTACCATTTTAAAGAAGTTATTTTTTGCTTTTTGAAGGCGGTTTTTTTGTTTTTTTTTAGGGTTCAAAAAGGAACCCTTATGGTGATACTTCGTCGTCTGTCTGTCTGTATGTCACAGCAGGTTTTCTCAGCAACTACAAATGCTATCAACTTGAAATTTGGCATACTTGTACAACTCGCTTGCCCGCATCTGTTTTTAGTAAAAAAAAAATTTTTTTTTATAAATAATTGAAAAGGGGTCTAGAATGGGGGGTTGAAAAATGAAAGTGGTTTGATTCTAGCAAATGGGGTGTCATAAGAAAGGGCTTAATGTGCACATTTCAAAACATTTTTTTTTTAAATTCTGTGATGTACTTTTTGATTTATAGCTAAAAATGTACAAAAAAATTACCGTTCTCCCCCCCTTGTCTCCAAAGTCTATTAATCAAAAAATCTGAAAGAATACTGACGTATAAATAATTACTTATATTTTATGGGAAAAATAAAATAAAATGTTCATTATTTACAGTTTTTGAGGAATAACAAAAAATCTTTGAAAATCTGTCTTAAAATGTAGGCTAGTCAAAATGAACCTTATGACATAGAGAATAAAGTTCATAACAAAGTGAATATTTTATTTTGTGGTTACTAAGCATATTATCTTAAATACTGAACCCTCAGTGCGCGAGTCCGACTCGCACTTGACCGGTTTTTTATGTTGATGTTAAGCCAAGTAATACTAGGAGATGGTTTTATCGGAACCAAAGTCGGAGTCTGCGCTTCAAACTCGATTAGTACCTACCACCGATTAAAAAGTATCAGAACCGGAGGTGTAATAACAATCCTGACTGGTCCTGACTTATCGGAACCGGATTCGAAGCTCCGTAACATTCCTAAACTTACACGTGGTTAGAGTATAGTAATCTGTGACGTGGTCTTTGAATCTGAAATTATTCAAATAAACCGTGTCACGTAGTAACTCTTATTTAATCTGTGACCGTGTTTAGTGTTTACTATTGTACCTATATTAAATATGTTGGTACCTACTGTATTTTACTTACAGTGAAGGGATACGGCGGTGTGCCATTTACGCCGTTCTATTATAAATTTGCTATTGAACCTTGTCATTGTAATTGTCATTGTCATTGTAATGCGGACGTAAGAGTTAAGATTGTGAAGCTAAAAATTTCCATACAAAATGTGATAACGTTTCTCTTCCCCTAGGTTAGGTAAACTTAGTTCTAGTAAAAATCGAACTAGGTTTAAGGGGAGAGAAAAGTATCGCATTTTGTATGGATTTTTTAAGCTTCATAATTCACAATCCTCTTAACGTCATGACAATTAGGTAGCGGCTAGGGTTGTGCGCGCTCGTTCACTGAGCGGATCGCTCCAAACTAGTACAATCTCTGTAATGTACTAATTCGGTCTTTTAGTTCTTTTAGTAGACTAGTACACTGAAATAAACTGGTCTGTTTATGCTCATTTGACCGAATGAATGGCCGGCTTTGCTGTCAGTGTCACTGCCTGCTCTGTTCGGTTCTTGCTCCGCGTGTAGGTTCTAAATGAACTAAGAGCAGAAACTTTACGGAATAGTTCGTTCTAGTACCGTGACGGGAATTAATTCTTTTTGGCTCTTAGTACATGTACTACACAACCCTAGTAGCGGCCTACAATTTCGAATATGAAATGATAAACATTACTACAAACAGAATAAAGAGGGCAACACAAGCGTCAAACCTTATTATTATAAGATGATTTGTGGTATTTCACACCGATGTCTACCATAATTATGCTTGTCGGTATTACATTTGGGCATTGCACAAGTTTGCAACCAAGATTTTTTCTTCATGTTTAATTTGTGCAAATTTCTTCTGAACTGAAAAAAATAATAAGTGGGTAAGTATGTATTTTACAAGCTTTTATTTAACTTCACTTGTAAGTCCTGTGGGCCTAACATCACTGCGTTAATCGCGTGACAAAGTTTAGATAAGGCATCCGTCACCTTTGGACACGTAAATAAGAACGAGAGTGACGGATGCTTTATCCACATTTGACACGCGATATAGACGCAGCCATGCTACTAGGCCTGGAATTTTGCAAGTTGACTTTGAACCAGTTCCCGTCAATGGAATAGGCTCAAATTTGGAATACATGTGTAAACCCGATGATAATGCAATATTGTGGTGCCATGGAGCTGAACTGATGATGGAGTCGTCGGAAGGTGGCTATGGGATTTTTGCTGTACCTACTTAATATGTACCTACCCGCCGAGTTGGGGCTCGTTAGTTTCATCTTGATAAGCAGATGATGACTGAGCGGAAAAAAAGTATAGTCGGCAACAAAAACTTGTCCCAAAAATGAAATTTTTGACAGAAACTTATTTAACCTTAAAATGTCTCTGAGTTTGGGCTTGACCAATCAGAAGTAGCCATTTCACTGGTTCGCTTAAGACAGTAGGTACAGATGGCCATAAGTAGCTGCACACTTTTGAACCTTGTCGCTTTAACGGCATTAAAAGATTAATGTAGCAGTTCAGACATGTCGTTAAAGTAACAAAGTACCTACAAAAGTGTGCAGGTGGGTCCAAGAACTAAGGGTCTTATGCCTGTTTTCGATCAAGTGATGTCGGTAGCCAAGTTGAAAAACAACTTCCAGTTGTATTGCTTAAACCTTGTTTTAACAACATCCATACGGATATAATTTGCGGCAGAGGTTCTCTGCTTACAACTTGACATCGTAAAATAGACTGCGTACCTACCTAGCTGGTAAGGTTGAAATTTGCTCTATTTTAAAGCAATAATTAATGTTGTGTTGGCGAAAAATAGCATGTACCTAATATCAGTGGGTGCATGTTTCTCATGTGTAAACGATTCATTAAACAGAAAAAAGCCGTTGTCCCAAGCACTATTTTCGGCCGGCAGTTTAAAGGTTATACAAACGGTCTACGTGTTCTACTTATGCTGATTCATACAAACATCATACCGACTAAAATAAAAATCAATTAGGTATGAAAAACTTACTGCGAGTGATTTGACTCTCCAATATATTTTTTAATGAAATTTCTCCTGGCTTTACCCCACCGCTGTAAGGTACAAGATCAATATTTTATATTTCTATATTGCATGCGTGCAAGTAGTAACTTGCGCATTTTCCGCCGCCTAAAACGCTACAATATTGGAAGGAAGCAGCACGAACAGGGGGGCCACTACTCTTTGACGGGGGCTATTGCCTAATGCACTCGCAATCGCAATCGTTTTCATTTTGAAAGTCGAAGGCGAATCTAAATAAAAAAATGAAAACAATTGTTCCACTTTGAAGGCGATTGCGATTGCGAGTGCGTTAGGCAATAGCGACGCTGGTGCTTTTATGCATGGAAGTAGGCAGAGTGTGCTAGGCCAATGCTCTGCGCCAGTGTTTTTCTCCTTTTTGAATTCGCGACCTCCATAAGTGAAAAATCTGGCAACCCGGCGCTCGGAACCGTTCGGTTGATCTGAGGCCCGTTTCACGAAGCTACAAGTTACAAATTACAAGCGGAAGTCTCTTTCTAACTTCTTTTGCTGGAAAGAGAGTTCCTCTTGCAATTTGTAACTTGTAGCTTCGTGAAACGGGCCACTGTACGTCGGCGTTCCGAGCGGCGATCGCGTGATGCGGCCTCTAATATGAATTCTAGGTTTGTTTAAGTCCGCTCAACGTAAAAATCATTAAACATTATATTAACATCACTCTTAGTAATTAATTAGTTATACATTGTTATTTATTTTGTTATGCATGTTGTAAATACATACTTTATGATTTATTTATCTTTTCAAACAAAGTCGCTCCCGCTGTCTGTGCGCTTAGATCTTTCAAACTACGCAACTGATTTCATACGATGCGGTTTTCATCTATAGTGATTGAGTGATTCAAGAGTAAGGTTTTTATGTATAATAATTAAATGTTGGTTTATGTACGGCTGTTACAGAAAAATCACATTAAACCGAAGCGAAGCGAGGGCGGGTCGCTAGCTCGCTAGTTGCATATATGTATTATAACAATAACTGATAAAGATAAAGATAAGATAAAGATATTTATTCAGTAAGTAGGCCGCCCGGGCATTTTTACACGTCAAGAATCTACCAGCGCTTCCCAAGAGGAGACCACTGCTGAGAAGAAACGCCGCAAGAAACTCAGCAGTCAGTCATTTTTTAAACATATTACAATGGTTACTACTTAGTCTAGCATTATATAAAGCAATAAATATTAAATTACTTATTAAACTTATAAAAATCACAGTTCAGCAGGAAAACATGCCAAAAATCTTACGAGAGAGACAGAGGGAGAAAAGGAAAAAAAAACACCTATTTATGTTTATATAAGACGGTACAAGACGACCACATAAAAGTTTCGATATGTTTTCCTACATCAACGGTGCCCCCTAGACAAGATAAAGCTTTTGCATTTGAATAAATTATTATTGACTAAGTTTCGGGTTTAGGCCATGCATTTTTGTCTGTTAGATAATCCTGGACCCTATAATACGCTTTAGACATTAACGACTTTTTCAAGTAATTTTTTAGTGCTGGAAAGGATAACTTTAAAACTACGTCAGGTAATTTATTATAGAAATGAATGCATTGACGAACAAATGATTTATATACTTTACGGACGCGGAATTTTCGAATAGCGATTTTATTTTTATTTCTAGTATTTAAATTATGTATATCAGAATTTTTGGTGAAGGAATCGAAATTCTTAATAACATAAATAATATTCTCATAAATAAATTGAGACGCTACAGTTAAGATATTAATTTCTTTAAAAAGTTCTCTTAATGAGTCACGGTAATTTAAATTGTAAATAGAACGAATGGCCCTGTTTTGTAACACAAATATAGTTTGTATGTCAGCTGCCTTTCCCCAAACCAGAATACCGTAGGACATAACACTATGGAAATAACTATAATAAACTAAGCGAGCTGTCTCAACATTGGTTAGTTGTCTGATTTTTCTAACGGCGTAAGCTGCCGAACTTAGTTTACCTGCCAGTACAGCTATATGGGGACTCCATTGCAAATTTTTATCTATTGTTATACCTAGGAAAACTGCCTTATCTACCATTTGCAAACACTCGTCATTTAGAAAAATACTAGAATCTACCGGTTTAACATTAGGCAAATCGAACCTAACACATTCAGTTTTCTTAGCATTTAGTAGCAAATTGTTGCTAGTAAACCAATGAAGTACTTTAACTAATATGGCGTTTATCCTACTGTAGTCTACGGATTTTCTATCTGCCTTGAAAATTAGTGAAGTATCATCAGCAAAAAGTACAATATCACAAAGTTTATCTACTGTTGGTGGCAAGTCATTTATGTAAACTAAAAATAAAAAAGGACCTAAAATAGAACCTTGAGGCACACCTATTTTCACTGTAGCTCCAACAGATTGCGTTTTGTTTACAACAACTGTTTGAGTTCTATCACTTAAATAAGAAGACATAAGACTTAAAGCTTTATTGGACAATCCATAATGTTCTAATTTTAAAATAAGGGTCGTATGATCTACGCAATCAAAAGCTTTAGAAAGATCACAAAAGATTCCTACTGCATCGCAAGATTTCTCCCAACAGTTATATATATGTTTAATAAGTACAGATGCCGCATCAATTGTTGATCGACCTCTGGTAAAGCCGAACTGGTTATTGCTAAGTAGTTTATTTCTATTAAAGTGACCTAACATATCATTCAGCATTAGTTTCTCAAATACTACTTAAAACTGGTAGTATGGAAATGGGACGGAAGTTTGTTAAATCACTCGGCTCGCCCGATTTAAAAAGAGGTATGACTTTACTATATTTCATAAGATCTGGAAAGATCCTCTCTGATATGCAATTATTATAAATTAATGCTAGATAGGGTGCAATTACATCTATGATATGAAAGAGTACTCTAACTGATGTGCCCCACAAATCCTCAGTCTTTTTTAAACTAAGTGATTTAAATACCTTGACTATTAAATCTGAATTTACGGGGCTAAATTCAAAGTTTATATTACATTTACTGACATTAGTGGAAAGTAATAATTGAGCTTCCACCGCGGATGACTTAAGACATTTCGTAGTATTAATGGCTATGTTGGAGAAATAATCTTCGAATGTTAAGGCGACGTCTTTATTTGACGTGATTTGTTTGTCACCTGTGTTTAGGACTTTAGGGTGACTTGATTATCACGAGTTTTTGATTTTCCCGTTTCTCTATTTATAATATTCCATACAGTTTTTACCTTATTGTCAGATGATTTGAGTTTAAGACTAAGAAAATTTGCCTTAGCAGTTAAACAAACTTGTTTAAAGGTTCTCGAATAATTCTTAACATAATTTAGGAAGTCAGCGTTTTTATTGTCCTCCCTCTCTCTATATAGGACATAAAGCCTATTTCTACTTTTATGAATGCCTGCAGTAGCCCATTCACTAAATTTGGTTTTAGACCTAGTAATAGTTTTCATTTTAAAATTGTTATTAAATTGATGTAGAATTACGCCTAACAAGTCTTTATAAATACTATTACACTCATTCTGTAAGAAAGGTAACACTGAAAGATTACTCTGAACTTTCTTTTTGAATAATTCCAAACGATCACTAGTTATAGGTCGGTATGTTATTGTCTGAGGTTTTTGAAAAAAATCGTTGACAAAAGATGCCTTCTGACCACTATGGTCAGATTTAAAACAATTAAATATTTCTTTATCCAAACATTCGCAATTACAAAAAATATTATCTAAGCAGGTTGCACTACTATCCGTGTGGGTTCAAAGAACAGATTACCTAAATTAAAAGATTTAAATAAACTTAGTAACCTAGTGGTATTATTGGACGTTTCGAGTAAGTTAATATTAAAATCTCCACAAACTATAACATGCTTCAGGCTATTACATGCTAATTTTAACACATGTTCCATAGTACCTAGATTCAAATGTGCAAAAATCAGCCAACGGTGGTCTGTAAACACATATTATTATATAACTTTCTAGTTCAGCGAAAGAAATTTCTACAATCCTTTCTATCGATAGCTTTACTATATCCTTTCTTTCTTTCGATTTAAGAGTAGGTACTTTTAAGTATTTTAAAAGAGCCACCATGAATGGCACATTTTCTGGCAAAATAACTAACTAATTTAAAATTTACAAAATCAAAAATTAATTGGTCTTGTCTAAGCCAATGTTCAGTAACGCACATAATTTGTACATTTTCACTATATAAGAACAACCCTATTTCTAGTTATTTGCTGGAAAAACCTTGAATATTTTGGTGAATTAAATTTATACTCAAGGTCTCAAGGGTGTTTCCGCTGCCCTATAATTTAGTTTAAATCATTGGGCAAGGCATTATTGCCAATATTGGCTTGCTGGGGCTGGGTACTACTGTATCTATTTGGTTCTATATTAAAAGCTAATAGGTCAACCAAGGTCAAAATATATTTCCTTGGCACATGAATTTTTCCTGATGTTAGGGTGATGGGCTTTAAAAACTTGTTTAAATTAAAGAAATGATATTTATCATTACAACTTATAGCATTATATATTATGGAGTTAAACTGTGATAATCTATTATTATAACTAAATGGCATACTTTGTGAGTATGGTAGCGCACACACTATAATTTTACCTATGCCACTCTCTTCAATTGTGTGAGCAAGTAAGTATTATTAAGTTAAGATTAATATACACTATACACACGATAAAATCATCGTCATCATCGAATAGGTAGGATTGTAGGTACTAATAAGTACACTAGGAATATGTACCCCCAGAGACCGTCTAGGGCCGTCTATAACGAACGCGACGTCCCGAACGCGTCGTTTTGACGACGTCATCCTTGGCTGGCACTCTGTCTCTTTTATGTCTGGTGGTGTGTGAATGAACTTGAGCGATGAATGTTTGTGTAGGTGTTTGTTTGATGGAGTATGAGCGGTGAGGTGTCTGGGTCGCGCAGTATGAAGGCCGGTTTGATACGGTCAACGGATACTATTACCTGTTTACCTTTTACCATTATTTTAAGGTTTTATTCTTTTTCGTGATAACCTCGTAAGGACCTGTGTTTCAGAGATCCACCTATCGTGTCGTCTCGAAGAAAAACGTGAGTCGATATGGACAGATCTTTAAAGATGAAGGTATTACGCTTACGTCCCTGACGAAACTGCTAAGCCGTGATAAATAAGTAGTCTATCACGTCCGTGGTTTCATCTGGTTTAGGGTTGAAAAATTCACCTCAGCCGTGGAAGCCTGAACGTCTTCTTTATAAGCACTACGTATTTCTAGAGGACGAGTGGAAGTGCTTCCATCCAACTCTACCTCTGTGGCAGGTGATGGCAGCCTTGAGCTGCCGGTGGAGTGGAACCTCTCGACCGTTTGATGCGGTATGGTAAGTGGTCGCTCTTCGGTGCTGGAAACCGGCTATAATAGCTAACTGCTTAAGAAGGTCTAATTCAAACCGAGCCCCTCTGTCAGTCACTATATCTGCTGGGCAACCGCAGTGGGATATCCAGCCACTGAGCAATGCTTTTACCACCGTTTCAGCCGTCATGTCCGCCTATGATATCGCCTTTGGCCACCGCGTGAATCTGTTGACGGCTGTAAGACACTAGCAGTAACCTTGATACAATGGTAACGGGCCTATTAAGTCTATGTGGACAAAAGCTAGTCTTGACTGTGGTAATTTGAAACTACCTAAAGGAGCAAAAACGTATCAAGTGACCTTGGAGCTTTGGCAGGCTAATTCTCTGCAGTCTTTTTTGACTCCAGGCAAGACGTAATGCTACCAGCTTGGCGGTGGCATTAGCACCGGGATGGCTCAAGTAGTGGAGACTGACAAACACTGACTTACACAGTTCGTTGGGAATAAATGGTCTCTGAGTGGAGCTATTGACATCGCAGTAGAGGTAACTCTAAGAACCAGGGATAGGTATTTATTCTTACCGGCTGCGGTGACGAGTCTGCCTGTAGCTGTTCGAGCTCTGGGTCTGCAAGTCGAGCAGAAGCTATCTTCCCGGCAGGGACAGGCTGTGAGATCTCCTCTATACGTGTCGTGTCCACCACGACATTATTCTTACCGGATATGTGCCTTATGTCTGTCGTAAACTGGGTTAACAGATCTAGGTGTCTAAACTGTAGCGGGGAGCAATTCTCTTCACGAGAGTGGAACGCGAAGTTGAGAGGGATCGTGAAATCTCGAGCCTCCACCATGTGTCGAAAATTCTTCACACTCTCGTAAATCGCCAGAAGTTTCGCGATCATAGGGAGAGTATTTTAACTGCGCTGGACGGAGCTTTCGCGAGAAGAAAGCTAACGGCTGCCATTCGTCATCCTTTTTTGCTGGAGTACTGCGCCGATGGCCTTATCAGAAGCGTCAGTCATTAACGCGAGCTTCGTGTGACATTGTGGGTGAGCCAGCATAGCTGCCTGGCAGAGACCGTCCTTGCAAGCCTGAAATGCAGCACTCTCCTGTACAGAAAAGTGAACAGGGTGGGAACCTCTGACAGAACCGGTCAGCAAAGCGTTTAAGGGTGCTTGATGGTTGGCCGCGTTCGGAATAAACCTTCGGTAAAAGTTAAGCATCCCTAGAAAACGACGCAGCTCCTTGACTGTCTTCGGCACCGGGAAGCTCTGAATAGCTTCAACCTTGGAGGGCAGCGGCGTGGTACCTTTGGCTGTTATGCGGTAACCAAGGAAAGTAACTTCAGACACACCAAAGGTGCACTTCGCTGTATTCACCACCATGCCGAAATTTATGAGTCTGCGAAACAACCGATGTAATTGGTGCTCTTGGGTATGGTCTGTGAAAAGTCCAAAAAGGCCAAAAAGTCGTCGAGATAGGCGTATACAAAATTCAGGCCCCTGAGCATTTCATCAACAAAGCGCTTGAACGTCTGGCCGGCGTTACGGAGCCCAAACGTCATGAGTGGAAACTCGTAGAGACCATTAGGAGTCGTTATAGCGGTCTTCGCGATATCGTCAGGGTGTACGGGGATCTGGTTGTACGCCTTTACTAGAACGATGGTCGTAAAAATTGTACTATCGGAAATGGCTGGCATACTCGTAACATAACATTGCATCAAACTCGGCTGTGGCAATTTTTAATTTGTCTGGAGCTAGACGGCGATCAGAATCCCCGTGGTCTTCTCCACTTAAGATTAATAATTTACATACGATAAAATCATCGTCATTATCGAATAGGTAAGTATGTAAGTAGGTACTAAGTAGACTTCAGAGTTGACATAAGCGGTCGACGTGATCTGTCATCAAGCTTACGCCAATCCTACATATCTTGTTGATTTTAGAAAATCGCTAACGTAGTAAGAAGAAATGCAGTAATATTTAATAATGTAGCCCATGGAAACGTGTAAGATCACAATCCCTTCTTTTTATTTTTACCTAGGAAGAAGCCGCAACAAATACGGACGTAACGTTGCACTAAAAAGATATGAAGCATGCAAGGTCGGAACTTTCGTTCGTTATGCACGCACACAGATACATTAGGTAAGACAACGCGCCGAGCCACAGCATGAGTGACAGTTTACATGTGTGTGCGTGTGCACGCACACAGGCAGCTTCAACATATTGCATGCTTCACTCATGATTAGACGAGGTTACGTTCGTATTTTGTTTAGATCCATGCCGACAGGTTGAAAAACACTACTCTGAGCCGGCAATATTATTAGCGCCGACTAAACTGTGCATGCTGCATTGTAACTACTCGTATAGTCGACTAAGAAATTTCCTTACCACTTGGATCTTAAAGGTGTTCCCAAACCGACGCCGCCTGTGGTGACGGCTTTCCGCGGCCCGCGGCTCCTGCCGGTGCAACAACATACCACCGCGGTAGCGGCCTGAGGCCCTACTTTAAAAATCGAAGTTCGAAGTTACGTTAGCTCCATCCCTGTCACTCGTCATTCGAGACTAAATCGAGAGAAAGGGATGAAGCTATCGTAACTTCGAACTTCGAATTTCAAAGTAGGGCCTCAGGTGCGCCATTCGCTGCGGTGTTTGTGTAACTATCGGGCGTCAGTCAAGTGTCAGTCAACATGGCAAAAAGTGATGAAATAAAAAATGACACCTTTTTCAATCATCCTACGTTAGTCAAACTGTCGGCGTCCAATAACATTTAAAACCAAAAGCCGACTTCACTTCGACTAACGTAAGATGATTTGATAAATAGTTTTTTTTGGACTTGTTCTTTAAAGCATTTTTTATTGGGCTTTAAAAAAAATATGCAACTGACCGCGCTACGGCCGCCTGTGCTCGCTCAAACTCACGCGGTGGCGGAGGGGGCGGGGCATGCGGCCACGGCCAGACGCACGCAGAACACGTCA